>OX377615.1:17361836-17990926 GCA_947397855.1 Thelaira solivaga
GCTATTATGAATGCCAAATGAATGAAAGAAATTGTTTTCATTTGACTGCAGTACAACAATAGAGGTCCATCATCATCAAATTGTTTGAAGATGTGCGCATTAAAACGTAAAACAACAACGATACTTTAGTGATGATGTTAGCAGTGTTGCGAATTATATCAAATGGTTCCTTTTCTACCCTTCCCTGTAAGTAAGAAGAATATACACGCATATAAGTTTGTGTTTCTACACGATACCACGTAAAGTATATCAGGCATGTTCTGCAAATCTATTATTCTCAAAGTGATTTCAAATACCGAAAAAGATGTTCTGTACACAAAATCATTTGAAGTCTCGTAATTTAAAACCGGCCAGTTAAATTGCCATACTATATCAAAGCACTTATATCATTTTAAGCAAAACTTTGAATTCGTTAACAAAATGATTAAATGCACTTAATTTGACATGTTTTTTATTACTTTTTGTCAAAATATTCATTATTTTACACAACGCAACCGTTAAATTTACTAATTTAAAAAGACCCTTTGTTTTTTGTGGACAATTTTTTGCTTTTGTTTATATTTTTCTGATTTACATATCTTGTTCTTCTTTTATTGTAAACGAAGTATAAAAGCTTTAAGCTAGTGATTGATAACAGTAACAGTCCAATCTAAATTGAAGAGGATGGCGGAGCGTTTTTTAGCGCGATCTATTTATATTAAAGCGTTGTTTAATAAAACATACTAAAGACAAACAAAAATTGAGTTGACAAGTTAAATTCGGCTGTGCCGAGTCTTATACACAATTCACTGCGTTAGCGAAATATTAATATTTTTCACTTTGCACAGTCTTCTAAAATATCAAAACCATACAAAAAATTAAGTGAGTGAAGATAAATATGCCGCGTTAAATATGTTTTAGCATAAACTTGCGTCCTTTAGTATTTTTAAATATATTTTAAGTATGTTATTAATGGCATATATATCATTAAATATTTCTATTATATAAAAAAATTTTTTTTAATTTCATATACCGCAATGCTGTTGCTCTGAGGTATTTTAGCAACTTCCGGACGAAATGTAGAATATTTCGGGATGGGATATATATAATTTTAAAGGGGAGGTCGCACTGTGTCACGAGGGTGGCCAAAAATGGTTAATGTTAGAATTTTAACTTTTTTTTATTTTTTTAAACACTGGTTAGATGATATATAAAATATCTTCTTAAAATGTATACAAATTTTAAAGTTATAGTGGTTCAAAGTTAAGGTTTGTGTACAGCATACAAAATTTATGAGAAAATCCCAAATTTTATGTTCATTTATAATACTAATTTAAGTATTTGAATGTAACGGCTGCCAAAATTTGTAACAGGGTTGTAAGTGATGCTTCTAGTTACAATTACAACACTGTTTTTGTTTAAAAATAATGATCATATGTCAGATACCGTTAGAAAAAAGATAGTAGTGAGGCAGCAACCATGAACTTTCGTAGAGAATTTAAAAGAAAGTAGAAATAAAAATTTTGCTGTTGTTTTTGCATTTTGTAGCTACAAGTATGTATTTTAATATATTTAAAGTTCAGCTGCCCGATATTGCCCGAATTCTTTTTGTGATTATTTTTAGTGTCAACCTCGTTGCGGATTCGTTCTATTTTTCGGCTGTGAGAGATAAAACAAAACAGACCCTGCGTTGTTATGCATCATGTTAAAGATTTTGTAGAAAATCATTTTAAACGAGTATTATAGGAAAGAGAACAACCGAAAATAAGGCTAACTCTTTTAAAATTTTATAACAATTGGTCTAAATATTATCGCATGAGAGATAGATTTGAAACTGAGTTGAGTGACTGGCTAGATAGCGAATTATTTGGTGAATTCATTTGTAATGTAAGTTTCCGTATAAAGTTTTGGTTTTGCAATAAAAATAAAAAAAATTTTCCATTATTTTAAGAACACTTTCAAGTGGTGATTTTATAAATATATCAAGTTTTGAAAAGCTTTTAAAAGATGCTGTACTTTTATATTTCGAATTATATTCTTGGTACTATATTCCTTCAACTGTGCACAAAATACCATTCCCATTAAAATGTTATCAAAAGAAGCAATAGAATCAAGTCATAAAATTATAAGAAATGCAAGATTAAGCCATACGAGAAAAATAAATAAGATTGCCTTCATGAGAGACCTCATAAATTATCTTATCAGAGGCATCAATTTCGATGCATAGTCAGAAAATACTTTTAAGAAAAAGTGATTTAAATGATTTGAAAATGTATTTAGTTGAAAAAAAGATTTAACGACATAAAAACAGTGAATGAATCATTGGTAGAATCTGAAAGTGATTACAGTGATAAGTTAATATACCTTGACGTGGTGAGGGGGCTTAAGTAGGGTCAATGAACCAAGGAGCTATGCCGGGTTAGGTTCAACCATGTCGGACAGGTTCTTGGAGAGTTTCCAAAAACTAAATCTCAATTGATTCCCAAGCCAAGGTGTTCTTGGAATCGTACCGAGGGCTGAATGGTGCAGGGAATTAAAACCTGTGCATCGCTAATGGAGACATCCCCTGGAATACCGGGCGACCTTCCAGTGTAAATATCCTTATCTACGTACGGGAGCTCTGCGTACATGGACCAATCCATTCTCACCTTTGAAATTTATTTTTATGGAGAATATAAGAAAAAACATAAAAATCAAAACAACGGAGTCAGATGAGGATACTCTACTTCGTTCGCCAGTCAGTGCCGGGGAAAATGAGGCCACGAACCTAACTGCCATCGTCCATGATTTCGAGCTAAATGCCGAAGATAGCTCTCAGGGTCCACTGGAACCAAGAGCTAATGACACGACGAAGCCTGATGCTAAGGAACCAAGCAAAACAACGGGCCAAAAGAGAAATGATTATTTCACTGGTACCCAAAAACATCGTATTAAAGCCAAGAGATGGCATGACGGCTGCCCAGGTTAATAAGAACCAGACGTCGGGTGCTCAGTCGTCAAAACGCTGCAGATCGGCTAATAATTCGCCCAGCTACATGATGACATAGGCGAAAAAATCTAGAAAACCGGCAGAGGGTGGAGAAAAGGTAACCCCTAAAGCTACACCACTGCTGGCTAAAGCCAAAAAGGATGCTCAGGATAAGGGAAATGGACCCTCGTACAGCGACATCTTGAACGCATGCAAGGTTGCCATCACCCACTCCAAGCATCCTGAAGAGGAACTGAATGCCAATCAGATTGCTCTGATAAAAAAGAGCTTATTGTCTGAGGTGAACAAGTCCACAAATCTCAACAATAACCTCGGATTTATCAGCTACATAAATAGGGACGGGTGGCTGTCTCTTACGTGCCACAACAGCCAAACAAATACTTGGCTGTCAGAGGCACTTAAGACTCTAAAGCCCTTCTTTAATGCTAGCATAAAGTTAGTCGAGGGATCGGAAATGCCCCAGACGTTCGTCTGCATTGCCTACCTGCCACCAGAAGATGTACTCGAGCAGAACACACTGCTAAGCAGACTGGCAAAACAGAACATACGAATGTCAACGAAGAGTTGGCGGGTTCTTCGAACCATAAAAGAGAAGGATGGCGGACAATCTGTCACCTTCTCGATTGATGATGCATCGAAGAAGAGGATTCTCGCGCAGAGAGGAAAATTATTTCTTAATTTTCGCAAATCCGTATGAGGGTGAAGACAGGGGCCAAGCCGGCCACATGCACCCAAGTACAGTCGAAGGGGAAGGTGTCCACAGAGAAGAGGACAGCACTCCATCAACATCCAAAGCAGCAGCCGCAGCCAGGGCGACGAGCACAGCAGCGGCTGCCGTCACCAAATTCAAGGGGACAGCGGCTCCAGAAAGCCCATCCTCGGGACGAGCAACCAGATTTGCCAAGGTACCTTTGAAGGCAACCCTCAGGTCACCGAACTCCTCACTCTGGGTATATCCAGCTTCACCCAAGCAAAGGACCCAAGTGGATGCGAGCGGGGCCTAAGAAGCGGCCTCCCAAAAGTTAATGGGCCTCAAGTGCATCCAGGCAAATCTACAACACTCCAAAGCTGACTCGGCAGTTTTGGAACGTGTGTTTAATCGAGAGCATCCGGATATCGCTCTTATCCAAGAGCTTTACGTATATAGGGATCAGGTTAAGGGCTTATGATTCCTGCAATACAGGAAAACCCCGATCATGTATACTGACTATTAAAGGAATTAATGCCATTCTTATTTCAGAGCACACAGACAAGGATCAAGTCACCGTGAAGATGGAGGTGGCAAATGGGCCAGATATAATATTATGCTCAGCTTCCTTGCCTGGCGACTCAGACTACCTTTCTTTCTCAACACTGCAGAGACTCATGGATCGCAGTAGAAGAGAGAATAAGCACATTGTGATTGGCTGTGATGCAAATGCACACCACACAACCTGGGGCAGCACGAACATAAACTATAGAGGTGAGTGCTTATTCGAATTTATTACCAGTAACATGTTAGAAATTATGAATGTAGGGAATAAACCCACATTTAGGAACAACATTAGAAAAGACGTCTTGGACATCACTTTATGCAATACATTCCTAAAAAATTTCATAAATAAGTGGACAGTTTCAGAAGAAACATCCATGTCTGATCACTCTCACATTAAATTTGATATAAACTTTGATATCAAGCTAAATGCTACATATAGGGACCCTAGATCGACTAACTGGGAAAATTTGAATAGCATATTAGAAGAAGAGGTGGACAGATATAGCAAGAGGGTTCAGAATCCAGATGAGCTGGAAATCGCATGTGAGGCGATTAGTACAGCTATATTGAACTCGTATCACCAAGCTTGCCCATAGAAGAAACAATCAGGGAATAGAATTACTCCTTGGTGGAACGATTGTTTAGCACGTCTTCGGCAAGAGACAAGAAGGCTCAGCAACGTGTCTAAAGGAACGGGTAACCGGGCCCTATATAAAGAGGCCCTTACGAAGTGCAACATAGAGACCTCTGCAGGTTGTGTAACGAAGATCAAGAGACAGCAGAACACATATTGTGTCACTGTTATGGTCTAATTTGGACCCGTTTTCGCTACTTAGGACAACATTACCTACAGTCGTTGGACATGGCGGACGAATCACCCAAAGCAGTTTCTGAATTCTTAATGAATACTAGACTCTGGGAGGATTTGTAACTTGAGAGTAGTGTCACAATAGGTCTGTTTTGGCCGCAGTGACCAGGTGACTTGTTCCGCTCTTCATTCTAATTCTAATATACTTTGATTGCCTGTAATACTTATATATATTTTATGTATGTATGTTAAATAAATAAAATTTAAGTTTCTAAATTAATTTTTTACTGAGCGGCAAGGACTTACGTACTAAATTAATTTTTGTAAAATTTGCGTGGCGCTTGTCCGGTTTTTTTGAAAATTGGCAATATGTTACAATATTACTATATATATTCATATGCCAAATTTCCATCTTATCGGATCGCTAATTTCTGAATTATTAAAATTTTTAAATTTAGGTTGTATGGGAGATGGGCGTGGCACTTGTTAGATTTTCTTTTCCTAAGAAAAACATTCATGCCAAATTTCACCTCACTACTCTAGCTGCTTCTATTTTTGGCCACCCGTTGTATTAAATCGCGACATAGTGGGTCGTCTACATTTGTAATCTATCACATAAATACTAAAAAATTACTTTTGATTATTAAAAAATATTTTTTTTAATTTCCATATACTCCAGTGCTGTTACTCTGAAGTGTTTTGACAATTTCCGTTTTGCATCATAAAAATATTCTGTAAATGTTAAAACACTTCCACGAAGCTTAGAACCTACAGATTAAATTCTTTTTGGTTTCATTAATTTGAATTAGCAAAATCGGTAGTGGTACTTCTGAAAATTGGGAAATGGTAAAAATCCCTCATAAGCAAGAGTACTAGGGTATATGGCAATTTAAAAAAAAAATTTTAAATAATCCAAAGTAATTTCTGAGCATTTGTATGGTATCTCGTAAAAAAGAGATACACATAATTAATATACCAAATGAGAGGAGATTAAATTATAAGAATGATACAGATAAAATTGAACATACGGGTATATATATACAGTTAATGAACGAAAATGTATCAAAACAAAAATAATTTGAACTTCAGCAATAACAACACAGTAAAAATTTTAGTTTAATTTTAACACTTAGTGGTATTCATTCTAAACAATAATGGTGTTAAATTTTTAATTAATTCCGAAATGGTTTATATTTATATGAAACCATCTTGGTATAAATGCAATACTTTAATTCATTAAAATAACACCTTACAATATTTTCATTAAAAGAAGTATTCCTGATAGCTTATATTTAACACCAAAATAAGAATCAGATAATTTTTCGCTCTTATATATATATATTTTCGTTTTTACTTTAACACCTAAAAAGAATTATATTCTCTCTGAAAATAAATATACTCTCTATAGTTAAAATGTAACACCTAAATTAAGAATAAAAGAATACATTTAAATCCAATTCGGCATAAAAACAACCCCTTAATAAGAATTAAATTCTCTCTTCCTCTCACCAAAATCACATTTAATACCAGTCTCCGAAAATAGATTTTCAATACTTGCACCCACAGACGATGCACCAGTAGAACCTGCGTCTAAGGAACACAAACCTCCACCTATCTATTTGCGCGAGCAAACATCGAACGCAATTGTAAATCTTTTATCAAAGATTGTGGGAAAAGATAATTTTTACGTAGCTTCTATACGAAGGGGACAGATACAGGAAACGAAAATCCAAACCCATACTGAGAAGTATTATCGTCTAATTGTTAATAGTCTTAACGCCGAAAAAAAGAATTACTACACGTACCAACTAAAAAGTGCTAAGGGCCTAGTGGTTGTGGTAAAGGGCATTGACAGTTCCGTCCCTGTTGAGGAAATCAAGAAAGCTATTGAGAATGAAGGCTACGATGTGAGAAATGTTCACAACATACACAACAAAGGTAAAATTCCCAACGAATGCACCGTGTGGAGATTGCTTTTAATGCAGCTCTTCTTAAGACCAAAAATTCAACGCATCCTATTTACAATTTGAGATATCTTCTTAACCGAAGAATAACAGTAGAGGAGCCACATAAGCGTAATGGCCCTGCACAATGCACCAATTGCCAAGAGTTTGGCCACACAAAATCTTACTGCAAGCTACCATCTGTTTGCGTAGTGTGTGGTAACGCGCATAAAACTACGGAGTGTACAACACCTAAAAATGACCCCAATGTGAGAAAGTGCAGTAATTGCGGTGGAAGACATTTTGCTAATTATAGAGGATGTGAAGTATTCGAGAGGGTAAAAAAATCGAATCAACCTCGAAGTCGCGCAAATGCGAAATATCGCGAATTGAACTACCCGAGCCTTCATACTGAAGCTACGGCAATACCTAATGGTGTACATGTCGATAGAGTGAACTATGCCCAACAACACTTCGATGGCTTACTATCGTCAAATAGGCCCAACGTGAAAAATCTTTCATATGCCCAAGTACTAAGGAGCAGCCTTCAGGTCTTCAACGATACCAGCTCTAGTTCAATCGACAAGCTGACGGAGACAATTAACAATTTCAAGACCAACATGAACAGTTTTATGAATAATATGCAGGGCATGTTTCAGGAGATGATGCGGAATCAGAACATGATTCTGCAGACCCTTCTTAGACAAAAATAAAATGACCCAGGTGCGTATTTGCTACTGGAATGCGAACGGGTTATCCCAACATAGGCTCGAGGTATAAAATTTCCTACACAGGCAGGAAATAGACATCCTTTTGGTATCCGAAACACACTTTACTGTAAAGAATTGCTTTAGAATTAACGGGTTCATTATATATGACACTAAACATCCAAGTGGAAAGGCATGTGGTGGCACGGCAGTCATTGTGCGTAAAAAAATGAGGCACTTTGTTATGCCAGAATTTGGGAAGGATTTCATTCAGGCAACCTCTATAAGTCTTACTGATTTTCATACCACAATTTCATGTGTATATTGTCCTCCAAGACACATAATTGATAGCTACAATTTCAAAAGCTTCTGCGCAACACTGGGACACAAGTTCCTGGCAGAAGGAGACTACAACGCTAAACATACCCACTGGGGCTCTAGACTTATTAGCCCAAGAGGTAGGCAGCTGTACAATGCTATCGCTCAAAATAGTCTAGATGTCGTATCTTTCGGTGAGCCCACATACAGACTGTACGAAAAAGCCAGACCTTATTGACTTCACTGTTTTAAAAAATATTAAACGTGACCAATTTCTGATTAGTCCCCTAGAAGACTTATCATCTGATCATTCGCCAACTATAATTACACTACGTAATAGTTTTATAAACTCTGAAGTATCTCCTACGTTCTACCCAAACCAGTGCACGAACTGGCTAAACTATAAAATGTATGTGAGCTCTCATCTCTCCCAGAACATCCCTCTAAGGAACTCGTTTGATATACAATGTGCTGTGAACCACCTTACAGACGTTATTATTTTTGCAGCTAGGAATGCAACTCCAATGAGAAAAACATATAGGAGGAAACCGTTCAAGTCATCAGCTGATATTGAAGCCCTCATCCGACAAACGCCTCCTGTGTGTTACGGATATTTCGCAAAAGTTGACCGAACTTGATTATTTAGAGAAAGTAAAAGTCGTAACAAGGTTTCCGTAGGTGAACCTGCGGAAGGATCATTAATGTGTTTCCTTACCGTTAAATAAAATATATTTATATGCAATATATAAATAAGAATAAATAAAAATATTACCAATATGTTTCGTCATCTTATTAGTGACGCCGTGTGATGTGATATGCTTGCGGAGTGGCTATCATTAAATTATTATCAATATCGTTTAACAAAGATAATTGAATAATAATAAGAATAAATGCAAATGTTTCGTCATCCTATTTAGTGACGCCGTGTTCATATAAATGTTCCTAAACGATGTCAGGGTTGCAAAATATCAGTATGCAAAGTATTAGAAAAGTAACTACACAATGTATCAACTTGGTATTAATACTGTATTGATACATTGTAATTATACATTTAGGAAGTCAGCCAAACATAAAAAAGTGCAGTGTTGGAGAAAACAAAATAGAAGGAAAAGAAAATTTTTTTTTAAGACAAGGAATTCCTTCCATATTTTTCCATTTGTGACTTTCTATAAAATTTTGTCTGATCTTTGATTATGTAAGAGAGAGGAAAGATGATCAGTGCTTGGTGCTGTAAAGATTTTCTTTTGTTCCCTCATGGAATTTTCAAGAAACGGTTATAGCGCAAAAATACCTCTTCGACGGGTAGTCACCTTGACGTGGTGTAGAGTCTTGCTGTGATCTGAGGTGTGAAACATGGCAACAACTATGGATCATACTTAAGGTCTATACTAAGAACTACCCCAACGCGCAGGTTGAAACCATTTGGAATTCCTGGTTAGACGTTAGGTTAGCTAGAGTCATTGTTTTAACACTAGCGAATTGGGCAGTCCCTAGGGGCAACGCGGCTGTCTTTGACCAATAACTCGCAACCAGTTAGGTCATGTCTCTGCTGGTTTTGGGTCACCGATAGTCGTGCAAGGGGAGACGGCAAAACTCCTCGGTTTGATTTGACCACACTATACTGTCGGGGCATGGTCTTGACAGTGTGGTCAGATCTAACCAAAACAAACCCCCAACCCACGGTGGTACAGCTATGCCAGTGGCTTTCTTGGCAGGGTAGAGCCAAACTTAATAGCGAACTCAGTACAAGGTCTGGCAAACCCACGGTTTAACTTTAGCATTCCTATGGGGGCACTCATAAGTGACTAAAATGCATACAATATATATTAGGGCGGGTCGATTTGTATGGAGGCAAAATTCGCTCAAATTACAAGGAAAATCGTATTCTAGGGATCAAAATAAGAAATTTTGCCGAAGGAATCATACCTCTACAATGTATTTTGATGTCTCGACTTTTGATCCGAAGGGTCAAATTTTGAAAAATCTCACTTTGACCCATATAGAGTACCTCAATCGAGTCAAAATGTATGACCGACCCCCACTAAATTTGGAGGGCCGACCCACCTATGCCAGTGGCACACCCCTTGGAACCACCCCTGGGGGGCTCCCCATACAACCATTTTTGGCACTTTACAAGAAAAAATCAGCGAAATGGCTATGTTTTTTATTTTTGGAGTTTATTTTTCGCTTTAGAAATTTATTTAGTCAGAATGAAATGAAAAAATGAATTTTACTTAGTAATAGAAAAGAAAATAAAAAAAAATTATTGGCCCTTCGGGTGAAAAGGCGACACATCAAAATACATTGTAGAGGTATGGTTCCTTCTGCAAAGTTTCTTATTTAGATCCCTAGAATACGATTTTCCTTGTAATTTGAGCGACTTTTGCCTCCATACAAATCGACCCGCCCTAATATATATATATTTTCATGGAATTGAGTGGAAAGAATGAAAATATGGACTGCAGACCTTCAAAGGTGCAGCATAAAGCTTCTGGAAGCCAACAATTATCATTGGGGGTAGGGGCAATGATACCATGGACAATCTCCGTTGTCTGCAAATCAATCTTCACCGGGCGATAACAGCCTGGTATAGGCTTAGTGCTCTGGTGGAACAACAATGTCTGGACTTTGGGGCCATTCAGGAACCGTGGGCCGCAAACGGACAAATAAACGGTTTGCAGACAAGAAATTGTAGGTTGATCTACGACGAAAGCGTTGACCGACCTAGAGCAGCTTTAATGGTCAAAAGGAATATTAAAATTTTCCCTATCTCAGAGCTTATGCAACGAGATCTATACAGGCAGAAGTGCCTAGTGCCCATGGGTGAAGTACTATTGTCCTGGCCTCCGTCTACCTCCCTGGGAATGCAGAAGAGGTGGTATCGAGTGAGCTTCAGCAGCTTACGGAGTACTGTCGACCGTGTAACCTACAGTGGGTGGTATGTTGTGATGCTAACGCGCATCACACGGTATGGGGGAGCACGGTCATCAACACACGAGGTGAGTTACTTCTAGATTTTATTATAACTACGTAATAATATTGTTATAGTAAACAGAGGCTAACTTTTGTAAATGCGATAAGGCGGGAGGTATTAGATCTCACCCTGGCTAGTGCATTTATCTCAAACAACATTTCAAATTGGAGAGTGTTGGATGAAGTTTCCCTGTCAGATCATCAATATATTCGATATGACCTGAAGGGAGAAGTTGAAGACACTTTCGCAATACGGAATGTTAGAAAGACCAATTGGTCATTGTATAACTTTCATTTAGAACAAGGCATAGGGTGCCTAAATGAAAAGATAATTAACTCTCAGGAACTAGATCATGAAGTTAACAAGTTGGAAACCATCATAACCTCAGCCTATGAAAATAGCTGTGAATTGGTTATGAAGAAACGTTCTAGAAATGTTCCCTGGTGGAATAAAGAGCTGGGCACCCTGCGAAGGACTGTCCGCCAGCTCCACTGGGGATTGGCCAAGTTATAAAAGTGCCTTAACGGTATATAACAACGCCTTGAGAAGATCAAAGAGAGATTCATGGAGGAGGCACTGTGAGGAGATTGAAACCCTTCCAGCAACTGCTAGACTACATAAATCTCTTACGAAGGATCACTCAAATGGCCTTTCTACACTTAAGAAGGCTGACGGAAGTTTTACGGAGAGCCTGGAAGAAACGGGACAGCTTCTGCTGGACACACATTTTTCGGGCTGCACCTACAGTGAAGGGGACAGTGAAGATGTCAGGGGTATTAGGTCCTTGATTTATACACGAGCAAAATCGAAAAGGCTCTAGTTGGTAAAGAAATAGCCCTCTGTACGTCGGTTGATATCGCAGGGGCCTTTGACAATGTTACATTCGAGTCTATTGAGGAGGCGATGATCAAGAAGGAAATACCTCGACTGATCATTGCATGGATTCTCAATATGCTGCATAACAGGACTATAATCTTCAATGCGGAGCAAGAAGACTATTTGTTAGGTCAACGAAAGGATGCCCCCAGCTGGGCGTTTTATCGCCACTCTTATGGCTATTGGTCGCCGATGGGCTACTCGAGATTCTCGCCGATCTCGGATACGAGGTTCAGGGCTTTGCGGACGATCTGGTAATCATGGTCAGGGGCAATTTTGACTCTGTGATTGCCAATTGAATGCAAACAGCTCTTGACACCACTCACAGATGGTGTCAGGAGAGGGGATTTTCGATAAATCCGAATAAAATCAAAGTGGTTCCCTTCACTAGAAGAAGGAAGCTAAGTCTAGGGCCCTTAAAATTGGGGGACAGTAACTTGGTGATGTCCAAGGAGATGAAATATATGAGAGTAGTTCTAGATAAGACTCTTACCTAGAACATACATTTACTATACATAACTGGCAAAGCCTTAAGGGCAATATTTTCGTGCCAAAGAATGTATGGTAAAACGTGGGTTCTACGACCAAAAATGATGGCGTGGTCCTACAAAACCATCATAGTACCAATGGTCACTTATGCCTCCTTGGTATGGTGGCCAAAGGTAGAACAAAAACAGGCTCAGATAATCCTCAACAAGGTGCCGGAATTGCAGGACCACGTTTCCGCAGGGCAGTTGCAATGGGAAAAACTACTTCTATTTTTCAGGCGGAGGTCCACGCCTCAGAGCTATGTGCTAGGGAATGTTTACGAAGGAGCATAAGTGTTACCTTAATATATATTGCCTCAGACAGTCGAGCAGCTCTATTTGCATTGGCGGTCTATTCCTTTCGATCAAGATTGGTCTGGGACTGCTATAAACTTCTCAATGCTTTGGCACAGAGAACGCGGTTACCTTTCCGTAGGTGCCGGGTCATGAAGGGCATGTGGGCAATGAAATGGCGGACTATCGGGCTAAAAAGGGCGCGGATACCCCATTCATAAGTTCATAAGAGAAACGAAGTCTACAAGACTGCTGGAAGGCCGAAGAGGACATGCGGTAGTCACAGAGACTCATTAACCCCGAGCGCATTAGGGCAGATGGTGTTTTGAACCTTAGCAGAAATGACATTAAACTCTACGTTGAGCTACTTACGGGCCATTATAGACTTAACTATCACATGAGTAAAATCGGTGTGGTACAAGACGACTCCTGTCGTTTCTGTCGTGAAGCACAGAAAACGTCGGAACACATTCTCTGTTAGTGCCCAGCGGTGGCAAGACACAGAATAAGCTGCTTGGGTAGTGGTGTATTGGTCCCAGAAGATCTAGGCAAGATTAGTCCTACAACAATTACAAGATTCGTAAGGAGTCTCGGATTGTAGTTAGGAACTGGGCTGCACAATAGATCTTAAAGGTCGCGGTGCGACTATAGATAATAAAAATAGTGCAACTTAATTTATTTGCAATAAGAGAAAGAAAATGATGCAATATGTATAACCTTAATTATATGCCGCCATGTTAATAACTAAATTTAGTGCACATTGTACCCATTTTGTAAAAAGTGTTTTAACTAACAATAAAAATTTAAATAAAATAAGAAAAAAAAAAACAAAAAGAAAAGAAAACTTATACATAAAAGGAGTGTAATAACTCACTAAACCTCCTAAAACTTTTAGCATTTTGTACTTAAACAATAATTTGTGAAAAATTTTAACATACACACACATTGTTGTATATAAATTGTAATTTATATTCATAGGTGTACATAAAATTTGCTTCATTAGTTTATGCTCTGCTTACAAGCATATATGTATATTATAAATTTTGAATCTCGTAACACATTCCCTTATTACATATATACATACATATACATATCCATATTGGGAAAATTATCGCCCATTCAACATAGATATTTTTCCTTTGTATTATTACCTATCTTAGTTTAGTTTTTATTTTACCCCCTACATATATAAATATAATTAGCAAGCTCATTCTATTCATTATAAATAATAATACTATTGAATGCATTGTGGAATTTTCTTTTTTTTATTGTTAAATAAAAATAAAAAAAAATAAATAAAAAATTAACTGTTGCTTGTACAAAAGCAACCCTGATAAAATGAGCAGTGTGATAGTTTAAGCGGGTTTCAGAGTATTGTATTTAGTAAAAATCCAATGGTGTGAAAACAAAATGTTATGCAAGTGTGGTGAAATACTTAAGTATTTTTTGCAGTATTATGGTTTTTGTCATTTTTCGAATTTTTTCTAATCTACCACACTGCTCATTTTATCAGGGTTGCTTTTGTACAAGCAACCAAAGAAAAAACTAGAAATCAGCTGTGAAATTATTTGCAGCGTTTTGTATTTTATTTGAAGTGTGACGGTATGAAAACAGAAAATATTTTCCTTTAGATTTTTTGACAGTCTATTTGATTTGAATCTGATTTCGGTCTCACTCGATCTAATGAAAATGTTAATACTCTGTATTATAATGTCAAACCCGCCTTAGAAAAAATTCTAAAAATGACAAAAACCATAATACTGCCAAAAATACTTAAGTATTTTACCAGATTTGCTTAAAATTTTATTTTCACACTATTGGATTTTTACTTAATACACGAATTTTTTACATGCATTAACATTAAATACAATAGTCTGAAACCCGTTTAACAGATATAAATAACACACATTTTACACACAAGCATTACACTATCAAATTCTACGTATTAACATAAATACTGAATTGCTATATTTACACACACATAAATACCATTTCTTATGAATAATCAAACACAGTGATTCGTAACAATATAAATAAAATTTCATATACATACATATAAAATTACAAATCCAATACAAATAAAATTACAAATATTGACAGCTTAAGACGTGAATTGAAACAGCTGAGGAGCGAATACTCTAATGAGATTACCATGGTGAAATTATACAGGTATGTACATCAAGCAATTCGCCCCACATCTGATTTATCCTAAGTTGTCAAAATTGATTTTCATTTACAATTAATTAATTTAACTTACCTCTAACGATGATTTCTCAATCATGAAGTACATATTATTAATTTTTATTATATTATTACTGCAAATAAAAATGTTTGTTATATAAAAATTTCTTGAACAATTTTGACAACTTGGTAGAAAATAAATTCGCCTTTGCTATGATTTCCTAGATAATTTCACCATGTGAGAATACCTTGTATGAATTTGCCTTGGAATTCTTGTTTTAACTTTTTTATATTTTTTTTTATTTATTTAATTAATGTAATAAAAATATATAACACGTATTTCGTGATTGAGAAATCATACTTGGAGTTTGTAACGTAACCAATCTATCGGTCGCACCTGAATGTAGTGCACAACACATGTTTGTATTAATGGCAGAAACAAATAGCAATAGCATGAACACACATAGTTACATGCATATGACTATAGCAATGCACACTGGTCTTTCACCGCATATTCTATAATGCTTGCGACAGTCAAGTGGTCATCAAACTACTGTATGCTGTGTTATTGTTGTGTTGTTATGCACACGCCGATCAATGCGTTAAACCAACACTAAAATTTGTTAAATAATAATATAAACAAATTATTTAACTTGGGTGTCACACTATCAAGTTTTCATTCAAATTTTAAAATTTCTCTCATTTTTTTACCAATACACTCACACTTTTCAAATTTGCTGAGAGTTTGCTTTCAAGTTTTCGTTCAATTGAGTATTTCAAATTACAGTCAAGAAAACAGCTGACTGCAGTTTTTTTATTCCAAATTTGAATTCTTATTCTGCCGCTAATATTGTTTTGTTTTTTTTTTTTTTTAATATGTTTGTGAACAAATTAAACAAATATAACGACATTTTGCAGTTCATAGAGATATACAGAAGGCATGAAGTTCTGCGGAACATGAATATTCCTGCATATAGACGGAATGATTTAAAAATTAAGGCATATAACTCTATTGCCGCCGAAACAAAACTGTCGGTGGAAGAGGAAAAAAAAACATCTTGTTGAAAAACTTGCTTTGAAATTGCGTGCAGCCTACGTCACAGCTTTCAATTTTTGTGAATTTTGACAAGCAGTATATGTAAATTTCTTGAAAGAGAATTGTAAAAAAACTTGATCGTGTGACTGCAGTGTTGATTGTTCCCATAATATTAAACACACGGGAGCAAACCCAAATAAATATGAATTATTAAAACCACTCAATTATGAATTTTGGAAACCTCCCAAATTCATGATTGCCTGGTAAATTTATATTATAAGTATTGTTAAGTAAAGAATTTAGAAACTGAGTGTAACTGTAAAAAGTCACTCAGTTTGAGTAGCCTAATTAGTATATAAGTGGACTAGTTTGTTTAAGGAAATCAATTATTGAATAAACTAAGCCCAAGGTTTTCAATAATATATAATTTCAATAATATAATTAAAAATATTTAAAGTTTTAATTAAAAATAACTTTACAAGTTAAGCTAAAATTAATTAATTGTAAATATAAATCAAATTTGACAATTCAAATTAAACCAGCTGCGTGGTGAATTGCACACTCCATGTCTATACCTAACATAAATATGTCAACATATATTGCAGAAACTGTCAAAACAATGTTATGTCTAGTGTAGACTACTAAAATTTACGGCAATATATGTTGCAATAATTACTAGTCAATTTTTTTAACAATTATTACTAACATAAAACGTCAAATTTACTTATCAATTGTTGGCATTTATATAAATATACGCCAACAAGAAGTGAAAAAAGTAGCTTTCAACATTTTGATAGTATCTCTTTATTATTGGATACTAAATAAATAATTATTTTCTTATAAATATTTCTTCAAACTGCTGCAAAACCATTCTGTTAAAATTTTTGAATAACTTTTTAATTATGAATTAACATAAATATGTATTCTCATACTTTAACATAAGAGAAGCAACATATTTATGTTAGGTATAGACGGGGGACACCTATATAATTTCACCATGGGCAGAACTAACACGGTAAAGCAAATAAAGCATCTGTGTATTTGTTGCTCTCCATCGGTTTGCTTGCAAAACTGTCAAAATTTGTTCACATGTTGCGGTCCGTGTAAACAGGGTTATTAAAACCGCTAAAAGCACTTGGTGAAAATCGCAAAATGAAAAGTATCAACCCTGAAGAAATGAACTCTGATTATGCGGCAGAATTAGGGGAGAGAAAAAGAAAAAAAAAGGGACGCGAACGATCATAAGAGTTGCAAAGAAAAAAATAGAGATCATTCTAGAACAAACTGCCGGCACTAAGCAACCAGAGATGAAACTTTTGAGGTTAGAATTTTGAAAAACTCAGCTTTTTATTTTGAGTTTGTATAAAAGAGACAGATATAGTGTTTTAATATTAGGAATAAGAGAAAATAAGAAAAATGAAAAATTTTTTGTTTTAAGAAACATTAATTAAAAAGTTATTTCCGTAATGAAAATGCACATGCCGGAGATTTTTATATTTACGTTTATTGTTATGAAGTATGTATACTATATCTGCACTCTGACACCTCTGGTTGCTCGGTGCTGCCGGTGCGGCAACAGCTAACTTGAAAATTAAAATTTAAAAATTAAAAGAAGAGGAACCTAAAATAGAAAAAAAAAAAGGAGGAAACCTACAATTGTAAAAATAAATTTGTGAAAATTAAATAGGAGAATCAATATTAATAATAAAACGAAAAAACACAAACAATAAAGGAGAAATTTAAAAGAAAAATTTTTTGAAGCAACATTTTGTGCCAGTACGGGTGAGTACCAAGTGGGAATTGACACATAGCCCGTGTCAAGGGAGAAGTTCCGGCAATTGCCTAAGCCGAAGGAGTTCTGTATCCGTCCCGCCAACTGAGAAGGAAAAAGGTGACCTAAAGACAGCAGCCTCATCACCACCAACGAAGCATCCCTCCGCGGGAGACAGACAGTCCACCCAGCCCAGCCGATTGCTACAAGGGCCACCACCGACATAACACAGAGTAAGGTAACGACATCACCAAGAGGACAACATATAGCTGGAAACCTGTAAGTACATTTGTGAAATATATAGAAAGAAAAAAAAGGAAAGGCGTATCAATCGAAGCCAGGGAGATAAATCCACGCAACACGTGGCCCTGCGTGTGACAGTAGTCACGTAATCGACGCGTGCAAGCCCGCGGCAACGCGACCGCCATTTTATTTTTAAACCGCATGCTGTCGGCCCGCCAATGTGCGCCATATTTAATAAGTGCTAAATTTAGTTGTATATATATATATATATATATATATATATATATATAGAGATATATATGAAAAGAAGAAGGTTCTAGAAAAGTTTCGTGTATATGTGTTTCGTGTAAAGTGATAGTGTTTTTTTTTTATTGGTAATTAATCCGGAGATACCAATAGTAATCCATAAAAGAAATCCATCACGGCTCGATTAATCAACCTAATCCGGCACGGTGACCAAGGAAAGGATACAATTCTGTTTTTGTTGTAGAATAAAGAAACAAAAAATATATATTTTTCATGGCCATAACGTGCATGTACATAATTTGTTAAATGGTGTCCGTCCATACGTTTTTTCTTGTATCACCGAGAAAGTCGCGTTCAATGCTCATTGCACCTAGATTTGCATCCACGTGACCTAGTTTAATCCGGTATAAAACAAAAATTTTTTTTGTTTTCTTAATAATATATGAACAAATAATCATAAAAATTATTTGAATAAGATGCTAATCAACCTCGTGATTTAGCATGACAATTTTTATTAGAATATTGTTTGTAATTAATAGCTAAATCTTCCTATTCTGTTTTTAAATATCTAAGTACCTAATTTTTTTTGTAAGTCGACTTCGATCGCCATAATTTGTGATTCCTAACAACGCGTCTTAAAAAAAAAATATTTCTCTTTTGCAATCTCGGCCCTTATGAAGCGCAAGCTCAACCGACGGTTTGCACCCACTATATTTAGACCCCTGTAGGGATTTTACTGTTGGATTATTTAACAGAAATACCTCCGTAACCGAGCTCGATTAGGGTAGGGAAACATAGTAATTTGGGGATAGGGAGTGTGTACAGAGCTTTGTTTAGCTTGGGCACAAGGTAGCGGGCTTCGATACCACACAGAATTTTTGTGTTTTTGCATGACTGAAATTATGGTGAAAGAGGGTGACCCTATAGGAAGATCAAAATCGATATAAGCTGTTTGTTTATAAAATAAGAAAAAGAAAAGAAAAACCAATGCAATTATAATATTTTTTTTTTACTTGTTTTTTAAAGATTTATTTGTAAGCCTATGTATGCTTATACATACAGGGTGAAAAGAATATTGGTGATAACCAGATCATTGTTAATATTATTACTAAGGTTAATTTTTTTAATATAATTCCAAACTTATTTGTACAACTGAAAAGAATGAGTAATTGTGTTTGATTATTTTCTTAAAGGGGTGAGTTTGGTGGAGATGAGGTGAGTGTCCTAAAACAACATACAGTGGGGATCACATCAACGGATTGAGGTTTAGATCAAGTGGTCCAGGTAGGGAGGGCAGGTGAAGGTTTAACATCCAAACCTTTCCTCAGTAATAACCCCACGCGCGGTCTATTTTTTTGTGCTAAATATATTTTATGATAGTATTTTTTTTTTTGCTTTGCTATTGCTTTCGATGCTGTTGCTATTTCTTGGTGATTATGGTAGAAATTTTAGTCTCGGTTTTGTACTCTAGTATTTAATGACACCTACTTATCTTTTTTTTGTTATTGTTCGTCGATAGTAGTGGTGGGTTGGGACCTACCTTGAGGTGGAATCTGAGCTAGTCGGCTACACCACTACTATTCCCCGTAACATTGGGAACTGTGACTGAAGACACCACTTCAACATCATCAGCTGGTGGCAGCACATATGTAACATACGAAATTAGAACATAACACACATCCAGTGCGCGTCATTGTTCTAGTGCTCAAAATACATACAGTGTGTTTGTATGACCGGATCTGCATTGAATTCCCTCCTTTTTATTCGACACATACGATAAGTTTGTATTTGTAAATCAATGTTTGTAAGGCTGTGAAGAAAACACCGTAAAACCACTAGAATCAGCATACTTTTGCTCGGGGGTGATAAATGTAGTAGTAGGAGAAAAAAGTACCATTTTACGGAAATTTGCAACTATAAACTAAGCAAAAAAGTATGATATTTCAATTCCATATTGTTTCAGTATAAATATTCAGCAAAAAAATTTAAAAAAATGTAAACATTGCGAAGCACGTACACATATAAATTTTGTGATAATTTAGTTTTAAAATATTTTTAATAATTACGTATAATAATAAATAAAAAATTAAAAATAAAAATTTTAAATTAACAAAATAAATATTACGTGTGTTTTATTTCATTTGGATGTGAAAATTGTGTGAAAAACAGTACCGAGTGGAAATAATAATTTCAGGAATACTATTTATATGTCTGCCACGGTGTGCTGCTCCATAAAATCAATAGTCGACGAGTGCCGAGAATTTTGGAAATGGTTTTTGGAAATTAGACACCCTCCAAATCGATCTAACTAAGTGTCATTTTCCAAAAATTAGCCGTTTCTGAGATATACCTCCCTCAATATTGAAAAGTGTCATACATTGATACAATAGTATGTTACACCCTATAATTTATAATTGACGAGTGCCGAGAATTTTGAAAATGGTTTTTGGAAATTAGACACCCTCTAAATCGATCTAGCTAGGTGTCATTTTCCAAAAATTTGCCTTTTCTGAGATATACCCCCCCTCAATATTGAAAAGTGCCATATATTGATACAATAGTATGTTACACCCTATAATTTATAATTGACGAGTGCCGAGAATTTTGAAAATGGTTTTTGGAAATTAGCCACCCTCTAAATCGATCTAGCTAGGTGTCATTTTCCAAAAATTAGCCGTTTCTGAGATATACCCCCCTCAAATATTGAAAAGTCCCATACATACATTGGTGCAATAGTATGCTACACCCTATATTTTATAATTGACGAGTGCCGAGAATTTTGAAAATGGTTTTTTGAAATTAGACACCCTCTAAATTGATCTAGCTAGGTGTCATTTTCCAAAAATTAGCCGTTTCTGAGATATACCCCCCCTCAAATATTGAAAAGTCCCATACATACATTGGTGCTATAGTATGCTACACCCTATAATTTATAATTGACGAGTGCCGAGAATTTTGAAAATGGTTTTTGGAAATTAGACACCCTCTAAATCGATCTAGCTAGGTGTCATTTTCCAAAAATTAGCCGTTTCTGAGATATACCCCCCCTCAATATTGAAAAGTGCCATATATTGATACAATTGTATGTTACACCCTATAATTTATAATTGACGAGTGCCGAGAATTTTGAAAATGGTTTTTGGAAATTAGACACCCTCTAAATTGATCTAGCTAGGTGTCATTTTCCACCTTTCTGAGATATACCCCCCCTCAAATATTGAAAAGTCCCATACATACATTGGTGCAATAGTATGCTACACCCTATAATTTATAATTGTGAAGTGCGGAGAATTTTGGAAATGGTTTTTGGAAATTAGATACCCTCCAAATCGATATAACTAAGTGTCATTTTCCAAAAATTAGCCGTTTCTGAGATATACCCTCCTCAATATTGAAAAGTGCCATATATTGATACAATAGTATGTTACACCCTATAATTTATAATTGACGAGTGCCGAGAATTTTGAAAATGGTTTTTGGAAATTAGATACCCTCTAAATCGATCTAGATAGGTATCATTTTCCAAAAATTAGCCGTTTTCGTTTTTAAACTTATTAGAAAAATTACAATTAACAACCAAAAAGTATTTGAGAACAATCATTGTAAGGATTTATCGCATTATACCTAGGAGATACTATAAAACTATTGTACATAAATAAAATTCTCAATCAAATGTTATTCATTTCTTCTTTATTTTTTTGAATGGTTAATATTAATATTAATTATTAATAAAATATTAATCTTTATTTGTGCTTAATTCCAGAAATTGTGTTGGTTTTAAAATTTATTCTTTTACTCATGATATTCTCATAAATTATTTATTTATTATTTGTACTGAACCACTGAATAAAATAGTATTTTACACAAAACAAAAATTAAATTAAGCTAGATAAATATTTAGGTATATAGTAAAGGGCTGCATAAGCATACTTGAAAGCCACACATCACAGCAAACATGTGTAATATTTCAAGTATGCTTGTGCAGAGAAATACTGCATAAAAGTCTGTCAATAAACCCTTAATAAACACATAATATTTTTTATGAATTTGGGGGTTAGTGTATATAAATTTTTATATACGTTCTGAACTAAATTATAGTTTTTCTTGTTTTAAAACTCCAATATTGTTAATTATTCATTCATTATTGTTATTTTTTATTACTAAGTTTATTTCAATTATTATTAACATTAAAAATATCAAATTTTTGTGCTGTGGTATTTAAATATTATATATGTTTGTTTTCTTGTTTTATTCTTGTAAAGTGTATGCAACTACTTTTGTAGTGCTTTTTTAATTCAAATACATGTATATATAGATTGTAAAGAAACAGAAATTAAAAGTAATTTTCCTTAAATGATTTTTAAAATTGTTGGAAAAAATATGACAATTAATTAGTATTGATATAAAATTACACGCTTTAAGCAACAATTAAATCTTAAAAAACAAATTATTTTAGTGTGCTGTTTGTTGTTGAACCACCTTTTCGAAAATTGAGACGATTAACTTGTTAACATCGCTATATGAATTTCCTTCACCATTTTTACAGAGAGCCTGAGTAGAAAACAAAAATAAATTTAAATTATTATTGAATTGTTATATAATTTTGTTTTTACCTTTTATTTACCATTTGGACAAATAGAATCCGTACAAACGAACTGGACAAAGTAAGGGATTCTCTTCATTATCTTGCAGTTTCTATACTTTCTTTTTGAGTGGATTTGCATCTGAAATTAATTTAATACAAATTCAATCATTCTGTTGAATGTTTTCTTTTCCTTCTTATTTTTAAATAAATAATAAAGTTAAATTTTTATTCTCTTTTTCCCTTGGCTGTTTATGTTTTTATTTCGGCAAAAGCTGAAGGCTAACACGCGACAATATTGTTATGCAAGTTTTAATGGTGGCAGGCAGGCAATGGGGCCGGCTGCAATAGAGAAAAGTTGATTTACAACGAAATGGAAGCCATTAGAACAAAAGCGAAGGTGGCTGAGATACAAATGACACAGCAAAATAATAAAAAAAAAATATCATATAAAAATTGGACAGATGATGTTGTTCTTGTATGCAATAAATTTAATCCTTTAAGTTCAATGAATAGAAGTTTCATAAATAAAAAAAAAATTACAAAAGTTTGCTTCCGATACTGCGTTAAAGATTTTCTGTTAAAAATATCTGTGAAATATTGAAATAAAAAAAAAAAGTAATCCGACGTCTACGATATCCCTCCCTCGGGCAGCGAGTTTTAATGGGACACTGTAAATTTATCAACTGTAAAAGTTGTCAAAATATGAACAGTAGTGCGGTTCAGTAACTTCTATTACAAACATTCGTATCGAAAAAAAAAAAGTATATTCGACAGAATAGAAATCGTCAGGGCTGTCATAGAATCCAAGTCGGTTTTGCAAACCAATATTGGTTTCATTTGGTGTCATGAAACCAAGTCGTTTTTTTTATTTTCGAAGACAAATAAAACGGATGTTCAAATCAGTTGTTCTATACATTAGTTTATTTGTATGAAATTTTTTATGTAAATGTTTGATAACAATTTTGATAAATCGTAGTGTTTTCGTTTAAATAAAAATAAAAACGTGTTTTTTTATTAAAAATTTTTAATATAAAATATATAATTTTTGTCAGTGAAATAAAATGACTCCCATTGCAGGATTTTTATTATTAGAAAGAGAACGCTCACAGAAAGTAAAAAGAATATTCATAAATTACCGGTTAAGTAAAGAAGCTTTCTTTTTGCCGTGAACCTGCGCTTTTTATTGATTCATCCAACTGTTGTCAAAGAGATCATACAGTTGGCTTATCACGTTTTGTAAATTCCTTGGCAATGACAAGATATTTTTCTATAAAATGCATAATTATTGAGTTTTAAGTGCTATTTTTTTGTTTTGGTAAAAACCATTATGACTAAAAATTTATTTTTGTAGAATTAATATTAATTTACTTAAACTTTTATTAAATATCTAACTGCTTGTGAATTTTTAATGACAAAAGTCCGTTTAAGTCACTTGCTTTATTTGAAATTAAACAAACCAACAACTGTCAACTGATTGGTTTCAATCCAATAGCAAACCGATAACATTGGTTTCTGTGACACCTAAAACCGACATTAATTCTACTTCGAAAATGAAACCGACAACATTAGATTTCATGACACCAAAGTAATTTTTTTGTCAGTTTCGAATCCATTACCGAAAACATTGGATTCTATGACAGCCCTGCGTTATTTGCAATGATTATTTTGTGTTGTTAATTTCGGCACAAACTTCGAAAATTTTTGTGAGAAAGTTACTGAATACTGAATTCGATATTATATTGTACTTTACTTCTTTTTTTCAATACGAATGTTCGTATTATAAGTTGAAAACCAATTTACAACACTTGCACGTGCTTGAAATTCGTTTTGTTTTCTCCACACGTAAGTCTGGGATCACATAGGACAATTTTCGTTGCACAACTTTTTTTTAAATTGGGGTTGTATCCACGCACAAATTTAGTTTCGGGAATTTCAGTATTCTTATTCATTCAAGCTTTAAAAGGTAAGAATAGACAACTTATGGTTTTTTTTCTTTCTTTGCAAATTAAATAATCTTACCCAATACTAAATAGTATATATTAGGAGCATATTCGGTTCCATTTGGTTTACAAACTTATGCAATTATTCACCAACATGTTGCGGACAAATGAAGAATGTTTAATAAAAGAGTTGCAAAAAACAGTAAACGATAAAGATGCCTTCAGCAAAAATATATGGGAACCCTCCGCACAACTTAATGATGAAGAAAAATTAAGTTTGTATAAAAAATACTACAAATACATTAATTGAATTTATTTCAAAAGGTATTACTGTATCAAAAGTTGGGCATAGCCTGTAAAGTTCATCCGCAAATGAAGAACAAACTAGAAGAATATCTGTGCAAATTAATTGAGACGGTAAAATAGAACGCACGTTGAACCGGCAGACTCTCCGTTTAAATTTGAGACGTTTTAAGGCAAGGTACCGTTTCCTGCAATACAAAAAAAAATAAAATTTCATTATAAAAATCATAGCAAAAATCTTGTACCAATATTGAGTTTAATGAATTTAGGAAAAAGCCTAGACATCAAAAACAAAGATTATGACAATACAAAAAAACATCAGAAAATATCACATGTGCAGTTTGCGGCTGGTGAATATGCTCACTTGGTGGGTGATTGTTTGCAGGGAGCATCGTATTCTGATATGGAATTTGTTAACATTACGTTTACAAGCGGTTCTAAAATTAAGTGTAAAACACTTGACATTTGATCCGCAAACAAAATTAGTGGCAGTTGCCACACATAATAATGAATGTAAGTTATTGTTTACAAATTTTAAGCGATTTACTTAAAATAATTGCGTTTCATTACAATTTTAATACATTTATTCCAAACTAATGTGCCGCTGCCTAGTTATCAACGTCAAAATTTACCAAATCTGCATGGTATTGCCTGGATACCACGAAGTTATCCCCAGCAAAGATCGATTAATTTGAACTGGCTGGCTCAGCCTACTTTATATTTCTTAACTGAAAAACAAGAAATTGGGGTTGTATCCACACACAAATTTAGTTTCGGGAATTTCAGTATTCTTATTCATTCAAGCTTTCAAGCGACTTGTCTTCTTTTTTTACAGCTTTAAAAGGTAAGAATAGACAACTTATGGTTTTTTTCTTTCTTTTCAAATTAAATAATCTTACCCAATACTAAATAGTATATTCGCTTCCATTTGGTTTAGAACCTTCTTGGATGAATAAGCACAATGAATAATTAAGCTCATTTGCTGTCCATTGCAATAGTTCTGTTTTCATCGGCGTTTTTAGTCATAATCCATTATGTCTATACATTAACACTAAATGTGCAGTTTAAGCACATATTGGTCTGGCTTTCTAACAGGCTGCATAGTTTCTGGCTGCCGTCATTGTACCATTTCTTCACTACATTGACGCATTATTGAGTTATTATTGTGGTTAAGGAAGTGCAGGAAACAATATCAGCACCACGTTTCCGTCCTCGAGTACCTCTTCAATAATATAAACAACTTATCTTGTAAGGATGTTAGCTCCCGTGCTCCGTTTTTGGAAACTTATTTTGATCCAGCAGGTTCTTGTTGAACAGTTTTCATAGGATGCTGAAAAACATAAATTGGTTATTTTCATTATAATTAATGTAACACATTTTAATTTAAATAAAAAAAGAATATACTTAATTTTGTCAAAATAAATAAAAATTTTCATTATTCACTGTTCATAAAATATTTTTATAATTATAAAGCACTTTAATTTAGAAAAATTTTTCAATGCTTGAAAGACATTTTCTTTCACAGCTTGACACATATTACCAGATCGTTAATAAATGAATTTGGAACATTATATAGTACACGGAGAAAACTTAAAAAAACATAAAATTCGCTAGTTTTGTGAAAACATATATATTTATATAAAAATTATATTAAATATGTTAAATTACGAAATTAATTTGCTCTTTCTTTTACATAAAAGTAGTAATTTAACTTTTTGTAAATATTTATGTTTCGCATTTATCTGTTCCTATAATTTTGTAGAAAAAAGCTGCCAGACTTGAGATTTTAACTCTAAGCTACACTATAAATATTATAAAAAAATTTCAAGCGACATTAAGGATTCCTAATATATGTATGAATTTCTTGAAAAGAATAATATATAACATTACCTAATTTTAAAAAATCCATTACTAATAACACTCTATTTAGAAAATCTAGACAATATACTTTCAATTTATTATAATAATTGCTGAACAAAAATTGTGATATATTCCCATGTCTAACACAACATAACACTTAACATAAATTTGTTAGGAATGAGAGAAAAATCATCGTCAGAGTAGCAAGGGAATATTGCTTATTGCTTTTCTCATGTTAAAGTATAACAACACATATTTATGTTAATTCATAATTATAACGTAATTCCATTTTTACATAATGGATTTGCAGAAGTTTCAATAAATTTTTATAAGAATATAGCAACATGATTTATTTTTTTAGTGTCCAATAATAAAAAGGCACTATCAAATTTCTGAAAGCTAATTTTTTACTTCTTGTTGGCGTCAATTTATATAAATGGCAATAATTGATAAACAAATTTGACATATTATATTTGTAATAACTGTTAACAAAAATTTAATAGCAATTATTGCATTGAAACTGAATACTCTACCCTTGATATAACATTGTTAACATATTTATGTTAGGTATAGACGGGAAGTAATAAAACATTAAAACTAATTCAAACATATTAGACATATTAACATGCATTACCAAACGTAAAAACATATGTTTCTTGATGAATTTAATTGTATTTTTAAATCTCTTGTATTTTTTTTTATAGCTTTAGTTGATTTGAAGCTATACGAGTAATTTAAATACATATTTTCATTTGAAATTAAAAAAATTTTGAATTATTTTAATTTTAAAAATGTAATGTCTGTTTCAGAAAATGATTAAAAAATAATTCTGTTAAATAGTGTATGTATTCTTACTAAGACACGTTCCATATGTATACATAAGTTTTTTTGTGGAATTTTTGGGGTTTTTTTTCCAAAAAAAATCGGAAAAAGTTATCCGGCATCTCTACTTTGAAATAAATGAAAAAGAAACATAAATACTTTTTTTACCGATGAGAAGAAAACAAACTTTTTTTCTACTACTTTTTAAGGTTTTATAAAATTTTTTTACATGGTTGAAAAAAAGGTACATGAGATGCACGTGGCGGCCATTCGCCATGTAAAAAACCATAATAAATCGTGCAAAAAATAGTGCATTTTCAACTGCATTAAAAAAAGTTAAATTAAACAAAATTTTAAAAATAAATAAATATTTATGTTAATTAAAGGCTGCTAGATCTAATTTTAGAGATGTCATCATTTTCATTGTTACATTCAGCGTGCAATAGTGGCCGGAAAATGCACTTCCTGGAGGTTTTTGGGCTATAAAATCTGAACTATTTGTTGTAGCGGATAGAGACTACCACCAATCGATAGAGTATAAAAATGCATTTCAGAAATTGCATAAGTCATTTTCTGAAATATTTTAGTTCAGAAGTTATAGCATAACATGTGTCCAAATTAGGGTAAAATTTTTATAGGGCTATTGCTCGAGAACTAAACGATGTACATATATGGCACTACCCTCATTGGGTACAACAAATAGTTCAGATTTTATAGCCCAAAAACCTTGTCCAGGAAGTGCATTTTCCGGCCACTATTGCTAGCTGAAAGTGATAATGAAAATGGTGACATCTGTAAAATTAGATCTAGCACCCTTTAAATAATTAAAATATGCTTTTGTTTTTATAATTTTGTTTAATTTAACCTTTTTTTAATGCAGTTGAAAATGCACTATTTTTTTCACGGTTTGTTTACATTTTTTTCTTAGAAAAAAGTTTGCTAGATCGCATTACCAACCTGCAAAACTGAATTAACTACACTTGATGATTTTAGATTTTTGAAGAAGATTGTTAAGGGTATAACTTCTTTTCTAAACGAGTCCGGGTATTGATTCATACCTCTAAAGTTTCCTATTTCAATTCCCTATCCAATGACGGTAGTGTCATATGTGTACATACAATGGTTTGGAAGCTATTAACAATGAGAAAATGGACGTTTTTCACATTTTGAAAAAGTTTGTTGGGCTATAACTTTTTTCAAAATCGGTGTACGATATTAAGCCATACCTCTAACAATTTCTATTTCAATGTCCTTTCCAATGAGGGTAGTGCCATATATGTACATCGTTTAGTTCTCGAGCAATAGCCCTATAAAAAATTTTACCCTAATTTGGACACATGTTATGCTATAACTTCTGAACTAAAATATTTCAGAAAATGACTTATGCAATTTCTGAAATGCATTTTTATACTCTATCGATTGGTGGTAGTCTCTATCCGCTACAACAAATAGTTCAGATTTTATAGCCCTAAAACCTTCTCCAGGAAGTGCATTTTCCGGCCACTATTGCACGCTGAATGTAACAATGAAAATGATGACATCTCTAAAATTAGATCTAGTAGCCTTTAATTAACATAAATATTTATTTATTTTTAAAATTTTGTTTAATTTAACTTTATTTTAATGCAGTTGAAAATGCACTATTTTTTGCACGATTTATTATGGTTTTTTACATAGTCTATGCCATAGACTAAACACACATTTTCTGTTTTAGAAATATGAGAATAAACACTAATATTTGTTATTAAAGCTGCCAGAAATTTCTTATTTGGGGAAATCGACTTTTATCGCGAATTTATTTTTTTGTACAATACATGTACGTAGATATCAACTTTTTTTATTCAGGACAGTATTCTGTTAGATTTTTATTGATTGATTAAAAAGACGTTTTTATAACTTAAGCTGCGTTAAATAATTATTTTGAAGTTTACCAACTAAATTATATTTTTTTGCACTAATGTAATATGGCAGCTTTGTTACATGGCGTACTTTTTCCCCGTTATATTTTGTACAAAAAAAGAAAACAAGTGCGTGTGTGTGAAAGATGACTTCTTTAAAAAATTATTTTTCTAGTGTTTCAAAAAATAAAAATTCAGATTCAGAAGAATCTGAATCAGAAAATTATAAAAAATATATTGTCCCTACAGCAGATCTTTCATATTATGAAAATTTGCTGAAAGCACAAGCTGATATTAAAAAATTGGCAAATATTTTCATTCGTTTTTTAAATAAATTTTATTTATTACAGACATATATAAATATTTATATTTCATATTTTTTTTTTCGTTTGTTGTACTGGGGAACTGTCAATTTTTTTTTCTTTACCCAACAACAGACTATGTAGCAATCAAAAAACGAATGAAAATATTTTTTTTTTAATTATTATTTTAATATTTTTTTTCAAGTGATTTATTTGTTTTGTTGGGTATATTAATTTTTCTTTTCACTACACAGGCACATAATTTTACAACAAATGCATATAAATCTGTTTTTGTATTCACGCATTTACCTTGAAAAAGAATATACCTTGATCTATACCAATAAAAAACAAGCCGATTTCATCGAATTTGAGCCGCCGCCGATTGCTACATTGCCGCTGAAAATTTTTCGGCTTCAGCCGACTTTCAGCCGCCGCCGGGTGTTTTTGGAATGGCAGCTGCCGGTCGAAAATTGTCGTCGGCTTCGTTCTCTGCTTGTTCCCCATAGTTCATTTTAGTGAGCTCTCTTCCTAGTTCAAAAATTAAAAAGGAATGGTTCGTTCAATCAGGTCATTTGATCTTTTTTATCTTTATCACTTTTACTTTGATTGCCTTTGAACGTTCCCTACTACATAAAATCACTAAGCAACCAGAGATGAAATTTGAAAAACAGCGTTTTATTTGAGGTTTGTATATAAGAGACAGAAATAGTGTTTTAATATTACGAATAAGAGAAAATAAGCAATATGAAAAATTTTTTGTGTTAAAAAACATTAATTAAAAAGTTATTTCCGAAAATACTTATATATCCTTTTTTTGTTTTTTTATTCCAATTTTGAATTCTTATTCTGCCGCCAGTATTGTTTTGTTTTTTTTTAAATATGTTTGTGAACAAATTAAACAAATATAACGACGTTTTGCAGTTCATAGAGATATACAGAAGGCATGAAGTTCTGTGGAACATGAATATTCCTGCATATAGACGGAATAATTTAAAAATTAAGGCATATAACTCTATTGCCGCCGAAACAAAACTGTCGGTGGAAGAGGTTAAAAAAAACATCTTGTTGAAAAACTTGCTTTGAAATTGCGTGCAGCCTACGTCACAGCTTTCAATTTTTGTGAATTTTGACAAGCAGTATATGTAAATTTCTTGAAAGAGAATTGTAAAAAAATTTGATCGTGTGACTGCAGTGTAAAAGTGAAGCCGTTGCCGATATTTTAAAAATGAACTTGCACTGTTCTGTATAGACACACATACAATTTGCAAGACTTTCGACTATTTTTTCGGCTTTTTCGTAGTTAATACGTATACTCAACTTGCAAGCAATTACTTGCATGTGGAAACGCGGGGTAAATACCATTTTTGTAAAAGAAAATAATTTGCAAGTTTCGTTCCTTCGTCATTGCTTCCGTTTAAGTTTAGTTCTTTCGTTCATTTAAAATGAGCAGCAGACAAATGAACTATAGAAATAAAAAACACGGACTAGTTCGTTCAGTTCAAATAAGTGAATAGTACAATATGAATAGTTCGTTCGTGTACTACCCAAGACTATTGCACTTATTTAATTATATAAATTCAGAATTTGCTTACTGTGATAAAATAACAGAAATTTTGATATAATGCAAACATTAAGACAGAATATTGTTTGTCAATTAAAAGGGCCTTTGGTGAATAAATCTAATTATATGCATGGAAAACGGTTAATAAATAGTAATAACTGCAAATATACTTCGAACATTAACACACCAACATCTATAAAGGATTTCGAATTGCTATATGCTTCAACAAAAGAGAAGTTCTTATGTAGATATCCAATTAAATTTTTAATTCATCTTGTTTTGATGTTTTCTAATTAATGTGTTTACGGCTTCTAATATCGCTAGCTAAAAAGTTGCCAAGGGACGTCAATGCGCGTGGTGTATTTGCTTGCAATGAGTTAGATCTAAGCGAAGTAAATATTTACGGTTTCGATTATGATTATACTCTGGCGTGCTATAAGCCATGTTTGCATAATTTGCTGTATAATTTAGGACGTGATATGTTGGTAAAAAAATTAAAGGTATAATTTATTTTTGAATTTATATTTACTTTATGACATATGGAGTTATGGACCGACTATGGGGTTCCTCTTTCCAAATTGATATCCTCTATTAAACAACTCTTCTCTGAGCCCATGTCATTCATAGTTAATATCGTTTTAGCAAAATGTTGTGCCCATGGAAATGTTCGGCCTTACAGGCTTTATTATTACTCTTAGGGAGTTTTCAATTCAACGAACCAATTTCTTAAACAGATTTACCTCTCTGGCGGGACCTTTTGCTCGATATAAACGTAACAAAACCATCCAAGCTGTCGGCTTCACACTTAAAATTATTGAAGCCAATGCCTTTTGATCGATTATAGCCCACGCTGCTTTTTCGTCCGCTGGCGCATCAGGCTTGCATTCTAACACAACGGCAGACCACAAATCCTGAGTTACTAATATATTCTTCATTTGAATTGCCCAAGTGTTAAAGTAAGTGAAGATAAATATGCCGAAGTAACTTCTGAGTATTTGGGCGGTAGATTACAAATCTAGGAGAGATCTCCTTTAAAATGATTTGTGTCCCATCCCGTAATCTTCTATGGTTTGTCCGGAAGTCACTAAAAACCCTCAGAGCAACAGCACTGGGGTATATGGAAATTTAAAATTTTTTTTTAAATATTCCAAAGTAACTTCTGAGTATTTCGGCGATATTTCACAAATCTAGACCACCTCCTCTTTAAAGTGATATGAGTCCCATGCCGTAATCTTCTATGGTTCGTCCGGAAGTCACTAAAATCCCTCAGAGCAACAGCACTGGAGTATATGGAAATTTAAAAAATTTTTTAAAAATATTCCAAAGTAGATTACAAATCTAGACGACTTCCCCTTTAAAATGATATGTGTCCTATCCCGTAATCTTCTTTAGAATACAACGTATTTATGAATATTTTTTCCCATGCACTTATAGTTCTCCTAAACATATTTATAAATATGTCATAAATACTAAAAACATATTTAGAAATGTTTAATGACGTAAGACGTATTTGGTAAATATGCCATAAATACTAAAACATTTTTAGAAATACTAAAAAACGTAACGGGTTACGTTAAAACATAATTAACTCGGCATAATTATCTTCACTCACTTCAAGTGTTATAATTGTCACCAGAAAACTTTTCAATTTTACATACAGATCCAGACATCCTTCAAAGTTTTTTTTTTTTTTTTTTTGTTAGCTTAATTAAATTTCCAGTTAACATGTAGACTGGGCCCATACCCTCTGTTAGGATGTTTTCAATTCAACGATAAATTTATTAAAGCAAGAATTCATTACAAAGCAAAAGAACTTATATATATCTATGTAAATGCATATATTTAGGTATGTATATAAATCTAAAACAGTTAAATATATTTGTCAATTCTTTTTATTAGTTAATTTACTAGAATAAAATTAGGGTTTCCAACACATTCGTGTTGTATTTACTTAGAAATCCATAACTCTACAATTACATTAATGAATGAATTAATAAATAAGTAAATAAATACTATCTAACTTAAACTGAAACAAATCACAATTAGTATAACTGGGATTGCAGGATTATTGTTCAATCGTCAGCTAAAAATCTATATATAAGGAATACCAAATATCGGTGATAAAACATAAATATTTCGCAATGTATAAACTTCCTGCCTTATACTATAAATAAATTCAAGTAGTTGATTCGCCGCGTTTATTTGTTTCAGTGCTACCCTTCTCCTGACAGACAGACAACCAGGTCTCCATATAAGAATTTTGAAATTGGAAAATAGGTTAATTTCCGGATTTATATTATATTATCTATATTATCCTGCCCTGGCCATCGTAAAATCGTTATTGAAAATGAAAAAAATAATTATCTGAACAATAAAATTAACAGTGTTAAAAATCAAAAATATTGTGGAGAGAAATAAAAAGCCTAATTTTAAAAAAAGCCCCAAAATGAAATTGAGACTGTGATATTTGATCAAAGAAAAGTATATAATAACCAATAAATTCAATAATTATTTTATAAACAGTATCAATAAGAGATACTATAAAAATGTGCAATATAACAATAATATACCTATTATAAGTTCCCATTTCGAGTTTCGTGCAATAACGTTAACACAATTAAATAAAATATGTATAAGCTTAAAATATAAAATATCTATAAATATGATTTTAAATAGTTGGCATATAGTGGGAAGCATATTACGAAATATAGTTAACAAATCACTGGACACAGGAGTGTTCCCTGAAAATTGGAAAACATCAATGATAACACCAATCGAAAAGAATACGAAAACAAAAAAATGTGAAGAATTCCGTCCAATTAACACGTTAAAAACTTGCGAAAAGATATTAGAAAAGGTGGTAAAGGAGCAAATGGAGCAATATATGCAAAATATTGACATATCAACAAAATACCAATCTGGATTTAAAAAAAAAAAATATTCGTTTGAAACGGCAGTCAAGTATTTAGTAATCAAATCGAAAAAATCTGAAAATAATAATAAAATAGTAGGCATTTTCCCGGACTTCAAAAAATCTTTTGAAACGATCGATAGAGATATTCTTCTGCAAAAACTACATAAATACGGTGTTAGAGATAAGAAATTAATTTGGTTTAAGTCATATTTAACAAATAGAAAACAAATAACTAAAGTAAGTCCAATACAAAACTCAACAACTATGGAATGCAACAAGGATAAATTATAGGAGCTTTATTATTTATTATATACATTAATGATATGCCAAATATACTAAATAAATGCGAATTCGCATTATATACTAATGATACCCAGATATTCACGGAAGGGGAATCAGATCGGGGATGTTATGATGATCTCACACAGGATATGGAAAACGTCAACAAATGGCTGGACATGAACAAGTAATAATTCAGACTGATAATAATAAAGAAAGAGAAAAAATAAAAGAAGCTATTCAAAGCAAAATGAGTGAGGGATATGAAATTAAAGTTCCAAAGCCAATGCAAATGAATATTATATTAGCGGGTATGACATTTAAATATTCAGAGAGTGAATTGATGGAGAAAACTATGATGCAAAATCCAATGCTAAATGGTTCTAACATTAAAATTAGTAAAATATATAGCTACATAAGAAATAATAAGAACATATATAACGCAAAATTGAGCGTAGATAATGACACATACAATAAACTAATAAATGCGCAAAAAATCAATATTGGTTGGGAGAAGTGTCGAGTTTACGACGGAACGGAAATAATAAAGTGTTTTAAATGTAACGGATATAATCACATATCTAAAGACTGCAAAAACCAAGAAACTTGTTTAAAGTGTCATGGAAATCATAAACATAAAGACTGTGATAAAGAGGCAATCGGAAAATGTATAAACTGTACAAGAGTAAATCAACAACTTAATATGGGATTAGATGAAAATCACTTCACCGGGGATAGAGAATGTCCAGTATACCAAAATAAACTTAAAAGTAAAAGAAAAAGACTAGGTTTAAACATTTAACAACCAAAGAATATATGTGGTATATATACAAATATTCAAGGACTAATAAATAACTTTAATCAGTTAGAAATTATTGCTCAAAACGAAAAACCAGATTTTATTGTGTTATCAGAAACTCATTTGACAGAAAATATAGAAGAACAAGAAATATCAATACAAGGCTATGGAGAAATTTCAACAATATCAAATAATAAAAGAACTGGTGGTATCATAACTTACTATAATAAAAAATGGACAGTTAACAAAATTTTAGAAAGAGTTGAACAATTAAAATACTGGCTAAATTCATGCACAATGAGACATGAAAACAATTATTTTATAATATCTGCAGTGTATAGATCGCCTAGCTACAGTGAAGCAGACTTTTGTGCTCATTTTGAAAACTTTATTGAAGATTTAAGTGAATACCACTGTGAAATAATAATAATAAGAGACTTCAACATAGACTGGTCAAGTGATGGTTTTTATAAGAAAAAACTGCAAAGCATATTCAATGATAACGGGCTAAAACAAATAGTTAATGAACACACTAGAATAACAGCTAATACAAGAACAATAATAGATTACGTTGTAACGAACAAAGATAAAGTATCCGTAAGAACCAACATTAAAAATAAAATATCTGATCATGAATCTCTTGAGATAACTATTGAGTGTCCAATAAATGAAGAAATGCCTGAACGTCGCAAAGAAATACGTCGTTTTATATATAATAAAAGTTTATTTAATAGAGAACTACATGTGTTTAAAGACAGTGCAAATTGTGACACAATTAATGATGTGGCCTTTTTTGACTCAATGTTAGAAGGAACAATACACAAGTTTACTCAGAAAAAAATTATACGGGAAAATTTTTGCAATAATAATTGGTTTACTGCGGAACTAAGAATGCTTAAACGAGAAAAAACTTTAAAATATTATACTGCAAAAATGACAAATTGTCAAGAAGCGTGGAATATATACAAACTAATTAGAAATATGTACAAAAATAAAATAAATTACGAAAAAAGCAAATACATTGAGAATAAAATTAATAATGCCAAAGATCAAAAGACAATGTGGAAAGAAATTAAAAGTTTAATTCTAAAAAAGAGCCAATCTGTGATAGAAACTGTGATATTTAACAAAGTAGAATACAAGGATAAATACGAAATTGCCAATCAGTTTAATAATTATTTTATCGATAGCATTAAGACAATAAGAGATAGTATAAATAATATTCAATATATAAACCAAATACCTGTGATAAATCAAAGATTCAAATTCAGTGCAATAAATCTCCAAGAACTGAAAGACACATGCAAAACAATAAAGAACAAATCTGACTTCAATAATGTCACAATAAAAATAATACTAGACAATTGGAATATAACAGGTCAGGCACTATTAAATATAATAAACAAATCGTTCGAATATGGAGTATTTCCAGAATCATGGAAAGAAACAGTGGTGACTCCAATTGAGAAGGTATATAAAACGAAAAACTGTGAAGATTATCGACCAATAAACATACTAAAAACCTGTGAAAAAATAATTGAGAAAATAGTCAAAATTAAATTAGATAAATACTTAGAAGAAAATGATATCTTATCAAAATACCAGTCGGGTTTTCGGAAAAAACATTCGTGTGAAAGTACCGTAAATTACGTAATAAACCGTTGGAAAAATAAGCAAAGAAACAACAAAATATGTGCAATTTTCTTGGACTTCAAAAGAGCCTTTGAAACAATAGATAGAGAAATAATGCTTCAAAAGTTATGTATGTATGGTGTACAGGGTAAAGAACTAAACTGGTTTAGAACTTATCTTACACACAGGAAACAAAGTACAAATATAAATAACACAAGGTCAGATTCAAAAAATAATGATTTTGGTGTACCGCAGGGTTCAATCCTAGGTGCATTATTGTTTATAATATACATAAATGATCTACCAAATATCCTAAAAAAGTGTGAAATGATTCTATATGCTGATGATACCCTTATATTTACTGAGGCAGAAAATGAAGAAATGTGTCAATTTAATTTAGACCATGACTTAAAAAATGTAACTGTATGGCTTAAAATGAACAAGCTGAAACTTAATGAAAACAAAACTAAACTAATGGAACTGAATATGGAGAGTCAATTTTTAATAAAAATTAATAACATAGAAATAGAAAAAGTAAATAGTATAAAATATCTCGGTTTTGTTATAGACAAAAATTTGAAATTTAACGAACATTTAGAATTCATATGCAAAAAAATTGGAAAAAAAATTGGCTTCTTTAAAAGATTGAGAAATAAAGTTTCCACGATTACTGCAATAAACATTTATAATGTGACAGTTAAACCTCACTTTGAGTATGGCAGCACAAATAGAAAGACTTCAAAAGCTACAAAATAAAGCAATGAGATCCATTTTAAAATGTAATAGATATTCAACAATTCACGGCATGTTAAACACATTGCAATGGCTGAACATAAAACAACGACTGGAATTAAACACACTCAAATTTATAAAAAAAATGAAAACAGGAGACGCGCCACAATATCTATGCGAACAGCTTATGTACGTCGGCGACATGCAACCATACCAACTTAGAAATGCGCAAGATTTCAGAATGCAGCGAATGGATAGTAATGTAGCGCAGCGGTCATTATTCTACAAGGGCTTGAATTTGTACAACATGCTACCATATGAAGCGAAAATTGAATGTAATATCAAAGCGTTCAATCGTAAATGTGTTTAGTTTGTTAAAAACAATAATTCAAGAAATTTATATATATAAATTTGTAGTAAAATTTCTAATTGTATTCCATTTAATGTATACAAAATATTTCTTAAAATTTTTAAACAAATTTGCTTGTAAATTGTATTATATGTTTTTCATAAAAGTATTTATATTACTCCTTAATAAATCAAATCAAAAAAAAAAAAAAAAAACTTAAATGAAAACAAAACTAAAATAATGGAAATAAATATGGACAGTAGTATAATTTTTAAAATAAATAATCAAATTATAGTGAATCAAATAAAATATCTAAGCTTTATTATTGATAAAAATTTTAAATTTAAACAACATATTGATTACATTTGTAAAAAAAAATCGGCAAGAAAATTAGTTTTTTAAAACGAATAGGAGGATAATATCCCTCACAAATGCTATTAATATATGCAGGGTGCCCCATAATTCAACGTCACGCCGAAAGTGGGTGATAGCTCACATGGTGGCTGCTTCCAGAAAAATTATTATAGAAAAAGATTTTATGTCGCGTATTTCGCGAGTTACTGCTATTCGGAATATTTTTTTAATTTTGGAACCCTGCATTAATATATCTCTTTCTGTAGCTACAAATTTTTACTTTTCAAAAAAAATTTCCCGTTATGTTATTGTAAGCACACCTTCTGCAAACGTCAATAAAAAATTTTACCACAATAAAGTTATTTTCGAGGAAAATACCATTTTTTTGGCCAACTATGTTTTGAAGGTTATTATTACTACCAACTTTAAACGACCGTATTGAAAAAAAAAAATGTACTACTGTAGTGTGTTTGACTAGTCGTCGTTACCATACCTTCTGTATGTAACACGAGATTCATACATTGTTTATGAATCCACAGTCCACACTTAAAACATTCCAGCATGTATACTGCTGAATGTGCATTATCCCACACTTTTAGTGTTTAAGTATTAGTGTAAGTATTTTGTGTGTAGCGTAAGTTAGGTTTAAGAAATATGTAAACATTTAATAATAAAAAGCAAACGAACAAGAGTGGTCGCACAAGCGGCCATTCAAATTAATAAAGAAACATTCAAATTAATAAAGAAACATTCAAAGTAATAATAGAAACAAGATGTTATTATTTCATGGTTATTGTTATTATTACATGGCGATCCTGCCAGCGCGCATTAAACATGCAAGAGCATGAATGAATGAAAAAAAAAAACCAAAAACACAAAAAAAAAAAAAATTAAAATTAAATATAGATAAGTGCTTAAAGTTGACTTAAATTAACTTAATAACTTAAATAACTTAAATTAACAGAAGCAGAAAACTGCATGCAAAATGAAATAACATTACAATAAAAACAAGGAAAGCAAAGGGAAAATAATAAAAATACAGTGAAAAGTAAAAGGACAAAAATGTTTAAAGACATTTTATTCCCGCAAGGTGAAAATGAACTATATATATATATTTGAAAAATCCAAATAAGCATTGGCTAAATTGAGTTACACAATGGAGAAGATAAAGTGTTACGAGTGATTAACAGGATTGATAAGCCCGGATCAGAAATTGAAAATATGAATCATCTACCATCTACTACCACAAAACAGAAGAAAAAGCTGTGTTCAGAGAGGGAAGAGCGAGAGAAGCGATCGATGGGTGAATTATTATCATTGTATACTTATAACTTATTTAATGAAATACTTAGGTTTATTTGTGAGGCTACTTCTAATGTGCATAATGAAGTGATTAATTGGTTGAGAGCTTAAAGGTTTTGCAGGACATGTTCAATTCATGTTTTGAGTTTATTATAGAAAGGATGGAAAACTTGAAAAAATAAGGAAAATACAGAAATTGTTTCTTTGATAATGATTCAAGTATGATATTTTGAAAGAGAAAAAGAAAATTCTCTAATGCGGCAAATGTCACAGATCTCCCTTTACTGGCGGAAGCCGTAAGTTTTTTTGTTAAAGAGATTTTTTTAATGAACCTTGAAAGAAAAAAATAGAAAAGGGATAAATAATACAGAATTTTTTTATTGATTTAATTGTTGATTTTTCCATATCGAAATTTTAATGGTTTTGAATTTGGTTAGAATTTTTATTGAAAATATTTAAAGTATGGTGAATGATTATTATTGTTTTTACAAGCAGAAAAAAAAAATATAATGAATAGTTTTTATTGGTTTGATTATTGATTTTGAAATGAATAATCACGTGCATGGTGTGGTTGTACCAAGTATAAGCAAGTCGACATGTGTTTTTTTTGTTTGCATTTGTGTTTCATTTTATTTCATTGGACATAAATTTCGAAGTAATTTTTCTTTGTGTACATGCAAGATTTGCTTTGTTTGCTTTGTGTAATTCCACCATTGTGATGCTTGGTGAATTTTTAATGTGAATTTTTTTTTATGAATGTTATATTTGATTATATAAAATTAGCATGTTTAATGAAAATATATATATGTGAATGGTATCGGTCAGAATCATTCAAGATTCCATTTAATTTGCCATTGAGTTCTGTTTAATTACAATAAACTTTATTGATGGTTCTTTTAACTTAGAATTTTTTTTCTTGCCATCTAAGGAGAAGGAAAGGGAAATTCTACATGCGTTTTTAGAATCCTGTTCCGAATCCGCTTCCTTATGGGCCCCTTTGTATTCTTGATCGTACTTTAAGGGATCAAACCCTGTAATAAAGTCTTTGCTCTGACATCTCCAGTCTCAATTGCATTTGAGCAAATTAAATTTCTACGGTTTGTAAACGTTCCACAACGAACTCCTTAGTTTTTCTGAATTGTGTTCTCTTCTCTTACACTTTCGTCCTTTTGGTACTTATCCAACATGGGTAAGACTAACTCCAAAATTGAAAAGCCTAATGCTAATGTCCAGAACGACATAGTAATTCAATTGGAGTCACCCGATATATACCTAATAATATTGATTACATTACTGGTTGTTCAGATACTTATTAATATCTACCAGTTACATAAAAGGTCCTTAAAAAAGACCTATACGAGAAGGTTGGCTTCTATTGACAACCTTGACAAAGTTTAAAGATTTTCGCGTGCCTATGGAGTGGGAGTATATCTTGACCAAAGCAAGATCATATAAGGAAATATTTTTGAAATCCCACAAGTGTCTCAGCCAGGAAAGAGACACTAAACCAGAAACAATCCATAAGCATGTAAATGTCCTTTTACAAAACTTGGAAAGGATTAGAGTTCTTTTTAACGTAAATTTTACCAAATTAAAACCTGAACACAAGACAGCGGCAGAAGCATTTTTCTTAGACTTGCGAAATAAAGCCCTGTCGGTGTGCCTAAAAAAAGGTATTGAAGTTCCTATTCCGGATTCAATACATATCCAAATTCCTCTTTTTCCCGAAGCTATTGAAGCAGACAAAATGCCACAGACAATTGTTGAATTTCTGGGCATAGCCTCAAGAATCCTGCCTGATTTTGACGGCACCCCTACAAATTTGCAAAGCTTTTTAGACGCCCTTAACCTATTAGACTCTATAAAAGAAAATCACGAAGCTGTAGCCATTACTTTAATAAAGACAAAGTTGAAGGGCACAGCTAGAAACCTGATATCCACAGAGAGCACGGTGCAACAAGTGATAGCCCGTTTGACCTCTACTGTAAAAGGAGAATCAGTGGATGTGATTAAAGCCAGACTGATGAACATCAGGCAATCTGGCAAAAACGCAAATTCTTACGCCAATGAGGTGGACGACCTAGCAAAGAAGCTGGAAACCGCATATATAGCAGATGGACTCCCGACGGATACAGCTAGGAAATACGCCACCACCTCAGCAGTCACCGCCATGGTGAAAAACACAACAAACGAGAGGGTAAAACTAATAATGGAATCAGGAACCTTCTCCAATATGAACGACGTATTGTCCAAATTCATAAGTAGCTGCACCGATGCCTACAACCAACCCAATGCAATCTTAGCATTTGGCCAGAGAGGTAATAATTCCTCTTTTAATAGAAACTCACGTGGCGGCAATGCCACCAATAACCCCAATGGTCGCAACCGGAACAATTTCCGCAATAACTTTAATAACGATTTTAATCCTAATAATCATTACCGCAACTACAATAATGGTCGCAATAATCGTGGTAATGGAAGGCCAAATAATAATGGTTTCAACCGTAATCATGGTAATACGGGTAGAAACAATGGCCACATACGACATGCTACCGAAGATAATTCGGGAAACGAATAGACCCCCTTTTGTATTCGTCAAACAGCCATATTTTTAATATAAATTTAAGCCTCTATAGCTACCTAAAAGCTAAAACCTCTTTAAATAATAATAAATGTACGTTTTTGATAGATACGGGTGCAGACATCTCAGTCGTAAAGCATAGTCAAGTCCTCAACGAGTCTATAGACGTTCGTAAAAGAACAAAAATAAATGGTATTGGTCAAGGATGTGTCTTGACACTAGGCAAAGTGCATACAGACCTAAAAGTGGAAGACCTTTTGATTCCTCATGACTTCCACGTGGTTAAAGATGATTTCCCCATTATGGTTGATGGAATCATAGGAATGGATTTCATTAAAAAATATAGATGTATCTTGGATTATCAAGATGATAAGGATTTCATTATCATAAGATCGAACGATGTCCCTTATGATATAAGCATACCATTGATGAGTGGTCCAAGCATAAATTCCTTTACTATCCCCGCAAGATCTGAAGTTGTCAGATCAATTCCGTTAAATACCAGGGTGAACGATATATTAGTTCCCCAGGAAGCACTATCAAACGGAGTATACATCGCAAATACTATAACTTCTGTTTCCAAGCCTTTGGTGAAAATTATTAATACTACAGACCAAGATGTAACTATACAATCTGCTCGGGTTCAAGTTGAAAATTTGGATGACTACAAGGTCATTAAACCAACAAAAGAGTCATCCGGGAAGAAAGAAAAACTTGAAAGATTAGCTATAAATTTTCCCAAAATAGCAGAAAAAAGTCTAAAGAAACTATGCACTGAATATATTGATGTTTTTGGCCTAGAAAGTGAGAAAATCACAACAAATAATTTTTACAAACAAAAACTGAGACTCAATGATCGACAACCCGTTTACATAAAAAATTATAGAATTCCTCACACTCAGAAAGAGGAAGTAAATAAACAAATTGACAAACTTATTAAGGATGATATTATAGAACCATCTACCTCAGACTACAACAGTCCCATACTACTTGTACCGAAAAAAAGTTTACCTGGTACAACACAAAAAAGATGGAGACTGGTAGTTGACTATAGAGGACTGAATAAAAAATTGATTGCTGACAAATTTCCATTACCTCGTATAGACGATATTCTAGATCAACTAGGTAGAGCCAAATACTTTTCATGCCTTGACTTAATGTCAGGATTCCACCAAATAGAATTGAATAAAAATTCTAGAGATGTAACCTCCTTTTCTACTGAAAAAGGTTCTTTTCGGTTTAAAAGATTGCCATATGGAATTAAAATTGCCCCTAACTCCTTTCAACGAATGATGTTATTAGCTTTTTCTGGACTGTCCCCCACACAAGCCTTTGTATACATGGACGATTTAGTAGTAATTGGATGTTCCCTAGAACATATGATTAAAAATTTAACAGATGTATTTGAGTTGTGCAGAAAGTATAATCTTAAACTGCACCCAGACAAATGCACATTCTGTTGTCAAGAAGTTACATTTTTAGGACACAAGTGTACAGACAAAGGTATTTTACCTGACGACAGCAAATTCTCTATAATAAAAAATTATCCTACACCTAAAAATGGTGACGAAGCCAAACGCTTCATAGCCTTTTGTAATTATTACAGAAGATTTATCCCTAATTTTGCTGAAACGTCACGTCATATTACCAGGTTGTCCAGAAAAAATGTTTCTTTTGAATGGACTGAAGATTGCGAAAAAGCTTTTCAGTACCTTAAAAAACAATTACTCAGTCCAAAAATTCTTCAATATCCTGATTTTTCTAAAGAATTTTGTATTACAACAGACGCAAGCAAGAATGCTTGTGGCGCAGTCTTAAGCCAAGAAAAAGGCGGCATTCAAATGCCAATATCCTATGCTTCTCGATCCTTCACAAAGGGCGAAAGCAATAAATCCACAATAGAGCAGGAACTAACTGCAATCCATTGGGCAATAAACTACTTTAGACCATATGTGTATGGTAGAAAATTCCTAGTTAAAAGTGATCACAGGCCTCTAACCTATCTTTTTTCTCTTAAAAATCCCTCGTCAAAATTGACTCGTATAAGGTTAGACCTGGAAGAATACGACTTTACGGTCGAGTACATAAGGGGTAAACAAAACAGCGCAGCAGACGCTCTGTCGCGTATAGACTTCCAAGACATAAAAAATATCGAAGTAAATAATGTACTGAAGGTAACAACTAGACTTCAGGCTAGAAATGCAAGTCATAAAACTGATGTTAAAGATCAACAAGACTGCAGTATGAATAAATCTGATATTCCAAAAGTATATGAGGCCATTAATGCCCATGAGCACCGTAAAATGCCGACGATGCATTTTACAAGAAACAATTGTAATATTTTAAAAGGGAAGAAAATTATTTCCCAATTTAAGTTGCATGATGCAGTTATTAATAGAAACGTAGACTTAGGTCACCTCTTTCTTAAGCTTGAAAAAATAGCTGATAACATGGGTCTGACAACATTGCGTCTATCACTAGATGATAGTCAGCTTAATTACCTAGGAACTAATATGGAAACCTTTAAAGAAAAAGGTAATGAAATCTTGCAAGATTCAAATTTAAATATAGTGCTCACCCCAAAACTGGAAAAAATTAATACCAGTGAAGAAAAATTAAAAATCATTAAGGAATATCATGATAATCCATTGACTGGTGGTCATTCTGGCATTACCAGAATGAAAAATAAAATTAGACTTCGTTATTATTGGAAGGGAATGACCAGAGACATAGCAAAATACGTGAAAAACTGCCAGGCGTGTCAGAAGAACAAGACTGGTGTCAAAGGTAAAGAACCCTTTGTTATAACACCAACCCCTCTTAAGGCTTTTGAAACTGTCATAATAGACACTATTGGACCTCTACCAAAATCCGACTCCCAAAATGAGTACGCTGTTACAATTATGTGCGATTTAACTAAATATTTGGTCGCCATACCTATACCAAACAAATCAGCCCGGATTGTTGCCAGAGCAATTTTGGAAGGCTTCATTTTAAATTACGGCCCCATGACTAAAATAGTGACAGACATGGGCACAGAATATATGAATCAAACGTTGCAAGAATTGTGTTCACTGATGAGTATAGAGAAACTTAATTCTACTCCTTATCACCACGAAACCTTAGGTACGGTGGAACGCTCACACAGAACATTTAATGAATATCTCAGAACATACATTTCTGCTGATAAATCCGATTGGGACATGTGGTTAAAATATTTCACGTATTGTTATAATACCACTCCATCCACTGCCCACGGATATTGCCCGTTCGAGCTAATTTATGGAAAAATACCACCTACTCTTGATTTTATGAAAAACTCTGAAGTTGAACCACTATACAGCGTTGATTCCTATGAAAAAGAAGTGAAGTTTAGGCTCCAGGTTGCATTGCGTAGAGCAGCTAATTTGATAGAAAAAGCCAAGTTGAAAAGACAACTTAACTCAGGCGAAAACGCTAGACCTCAAACTATAGCCATTAATGATTACGTTCTTGTTCAAAATGAGGCCGGACACAAATTGGACGCTGTCTACAAAGGCCCCTACCGCGTAGTTGCGACAGATAATAGAAATAACGTTGAATTGATTGATGAAAATAATAAATCCTTCTCTGTTCATAGAGACAGAATCAAGAAATTCAACAGCCAAATATAACCTAAACATTATTTTTTGTTCGCATGGTGAAGAATTTATTTGGTTATTTTTTTTTTTTTTTTGAACTTGTTTTTTTAAATATGTATCAGTAGTGAAACCTTATTGTTTTCTAAAGGATTTTCACTGACTTGATGTAATAAGTTTTTTATATATGATTATGCTTATTAATAACTCTTTTGTTAGAGACATAGAGAATTAACTTTTAATTATCGTTTTTTTTTATATCTTAAATAATTCATTGTTGTATGAATTCCTTTTTAGAGTAATCCCTAAATAATTCATAGTTGTATGAATATTTTTTATTATTTTTATTTTTATATCTCTAAAATTAAGGTTAAAAATGGAGATAGGACTTTTCTTGGACATTTTGTTGGTGTTGGTTTTGGTCATAAACGGGAGACCTATTGTGATGGACTCCTATAATTGGGGTATGAGGGGATGCATATTCTGTGACCGATGGTGCGGTCTCTGTCCAATTGACACTTGGCTGTCATAATTTCGGGGGTTATTCCCTCCTCATTTTTGTGTTCATTGCTGCGCGTGCACTTGTTTGTTGGTATTGGGTGGTATCCCTTCTACATATCGGCATATCATTGATGGTGATTCAAGATGGCCGACTGGGAGCGGTGGAACCCTTGGAGTTGCGTCAACCCTTTCTGTCCTCCCACACGCGTTTGACAATCTTCATTGCTTGTCGCCGCCCGGTAGTACTAGAGCGTACGAATTGATTTTGGGTCGCTGATCTGACCCGGACGATTTCATGTGTCGCCTAAATTGCTTGGAGTCTCCTTATAAGCTCCTATATTGGGGTGGCTGCTTGACCTTATTTAAGGTTCTTTTGTGGAATGCTCCCTCAGTTGTTTGAGGGACAGGTGAACCAATTCCACTGTATTGCACATAAAACTGGCCTCCTTGTTGTAGTTTAACTGCGACCAGGGTAGTGCGAATCCTTGAGGGATGATGCAGGAAAGGTCAAATATAATTTATATAGATTAGTCTCCTTCAATCCTCTCAATCCTCAATTCTCTCGTTCAATCCTCTCCGTAAAGGGAAGGGGGTGATACATTTTGATTGTCCTACCTTTGAGTAACCCAATGGGAGTGACCGAGCCTTTCGCCATTCATGTGTTGTAATTGTAATAAAGGAAGGTTTTGTGAACTTAATTGATTTTGTTTTGAAGGATTAACCTGTACAATTTTGTGATTGTGCTTGAAATAGAGAAAGGTATATATAAGGAAAATTTCATTTGTGAAATTAGTTTGTAAAATTAATCTTAATTAATTTGCATTGTTTTTATAAAAATAAACAAAGGAATGATCAAACTATTGTAACCATTGATCATTCCTTTTAGTGAAAAGGGAGGTGTAGTGTGTTTGACTAGTCGTCGTTACCATACCTTCTGTATGTAACACGAGATTCATACATTGTTTATGAATCCACAGTCCACACTTAAAACATTCCAGCATGTATACTGCTGAATGTGCATTATCCCACACTTTTAGTGTTTAAGTATTAGTGTAAGTATTTTGTGTGTAGCGTAAGTTAGGTTTAAGAAATATGTAAACATTTAATAATAAAAAGCAAACGAACAAGAGTGGTCGCACAAGCGGCCATTCAAATTAATAAAGAAACATTCAAATTAATAAAGAAACATTCAAAGTAATAATAGAAACAAGATGTTATTATTTCATGGTTATTGTTATTATTACATGGCGATCCTGCCAGGACAAGATGTTATTATTTCATGGTTATTGTTATTATTACACTACAAAATTTTGGCAAGTTGCATCAAAAGTTGACGCATTTAGTCCCAATTCCAAAATGGTATAATAGTTAGTTGATTAGTTTTTGCAACAGTGAAAATAATTTTTTTTTAATTAAACCGGTAATATTTTTCCTTTAAATTAAAAATTCAAAAAAACTCATATGTACATGTGCTACGATTGTCAAAAAAATACTTTTTTACCTGTTACGGCGACGAATATAAATTTTAAAAGCTCCTAACTTTATTGTTGTAAAGGAAACAATGTTAATTTTTACTTCAATTTATTATTCCATTTATTTTCGTTACTTATCTAAGTTAGCTGCGCTTTAAAATAATTTTTTATAATGACCCGGTCTCTGCTGCTTTAATAATGAATATAATATAATTTTGGTTATAAGAACATCAATAACTTAACTCTCCGTTATTATATACAAAAGATTCAATGTTAATATTGAGTAGAAAGGTTAAAGTACAAAAGAAAAAGAGAAAAAGATCTATACAAAAAAGACTCATAGCAGTTAATGCAGAGCTTTAATATGATTGTCCCCATATTTAAATAGCGGCAACAGACCTTTTATCGTTATTTGAACGTTAATTTGAATCTGCTATCATGCCATCTACTTATACTGCGCAGGAATATGCTAATATGTATTTAATTTATGGGGAATGCAGATGGAACGCTAGTGCTGCGATGATACTTTACCGTGAAAGATATCCAAATGCTGCGCGTTATCCGGATCATCGAGTATTTGTAAATGTGCACCGTTATTTCTCAAATGGACAATTCCCAAGTCAAAGAACTAGTGAGGGTTGACCCTCAATACCTTCTGAGAAGGAAGCTTTGCAAGAAATCGCACAAGACCCGAGCTTGTCAGTTCGTGATATCGAAGCAAGGACTGGTGTACGCAAAAGTACAGCACATAGAATAAAAAAAAAATACGGAATCCAAAAAATTCTATGGTCCGACGAATCAACTTTTAAAAACGATGGATACGTGACCCTCCACAACTTACATGAATGGCACGTGGAAACTCCACACTTAGCACGGGAAGATAGATCATATTAAAGTTAACATGTGGACTGGGATAGGATAGGTGGATAGGACGATCTGGTACAATTTTGTGGCCAGCCCGTTCACTCGATTTAAATGCCTTAGATTTATTTTACTGGGGAGCGTTGAAAGAAAAAATTTATTCAAAACCAATCCGAAACAACCGATCTGCGTCAAAGGATTCAAGAGGCAGTTGAAGCTATCAACTCTGGCAGATATGCTCAGTCTTAAGAAGATGTAAAACTTGTATTGCAATTGAAGGCAAACAATTTGAGCATTTGTTATAAATTTTGTAAATAAACCTTTAGTTAAAATACCAAAGCTTTATTTGAATTTTTAATTTAAAGGAAAAAGATTATCGGCTTAATTTAAAAAAAAATTATTTTCACTGTTGCAAAAACCAATCAACTAACTTTTATACCATTTTGGAATTGGGACTAAATGCGCCAACTTTTTATGCAACTAGCCAAAAATTTTAGTACATTTCTTTTCAACACGGTCGTTTAAAGTTGGGTGTAATAATAACCTTCCAAACATAATTGGACAAAAAAATGGTATTTCCCTCGAAAATTACTTTGTTGTGGTAAAAAATTTTACTTGACGTTTGCAGAAGGTGTGCTTACTATAACAATAAGGAGCGGGAACAAGTCACCTGGTCACTGCGGCCAAAATGGACCTATTGTGACACTACTCTCAAGTTACAAATCCTCGCAGAGTCTAGTATTCATTAAGAATTCAGAAACTTCTTTGGGTGATTTGTCCGCTATGTCTGACGGATGTAGGTAATGTTGTCCTAAGTAGCGAAAACGGGTCCACATAAGACCATTACATTGACACAATATGTGTTCTGCTGTTTCTTCGTCTTCGTTACATAACCTGCAGAGGTCATTTTGACTGATCCTCATATTCGCCGAGTGTTTCAATACTCTACAATGTCCAGTCAGGAATCCCGTGACAATACGAATTCCTGACCTGCTCAATCCAAGTAATTCCTTTGTTCTCTTTCGAGATCGGAATGGCATGAATGTTTTCGCTACCCTGATACCTGCTGTGTCCAGCCAGTATTGTTGCGATTCTATTTCCAGCCACTAAATAAATCTCTTAGCTGCCCCTTTTCTTGCGAGTTCGTCTAGTTCTTCTCTTAGGCAGAGCTCTATCGCATGTATTTCGGCATGAAAAACTGAGTTTTCTCGACCCATACTAACAAATAAGCTTCTTCTGTGGTTCAGACCAAATACCATTCCTCCAACACCCTCAACCGTTTTCGAGCCATCTGTGTACCATACATGTGACCCGACACCGGGTTGGTGTCTGTTCTGTTTCCAATTAACCCTATTTGGGAATGTGACCCTGAAAACACAAGTGAAGTTTGGTTCGACAGTGATCGCTTAGGGTTAGAAATTCAACACCCACTTCAGCAATTCCCTTAGAAAGAGAGCTGAGTGCGCGAGAAGAGTCCTCCGCATCTCCCAAGATGAGCTTTGCCTTAAATTGCAAAGCTTCTTTCTTGATGAATAAATGAATTGGAGGAAGGTTCAGCAAGACCTCAAGGCAACAGTCGGAGTAGACCTCATTGCCCCAGTTGTGCAGACACAGGCTAGTCTTTGAATTCTATTGATTCTTGCCTGCGCTGAGACCTAGCCGCATATGCTATCAGCGGTCTAGTAATCGCTGTGTAGAGCCACAGCGATATTTTAGGATTCAGACCGCAACTTTTACCAACCACTCTTTTACTGGTCCATGGCTTTGTCGATGGTCTTGTCCAGGTGACTGTTCCAGAGTAGTCTGTCATCAAGAGTAATACTAAGGTATTTAAATTCTCTTTAGAACGGAATACGTCACCAAAAATTATAGATTCTCTAAAATTGTCCCTGAGCCTTTTCCTGGTGAATATTAGTATAGAGGTCTTCTTAGGGTTGATGTTTACCCCACATCCCTGCACCAGTCTGATACCAAGTTCAGTGCCCTTTGAAGTAGGTTTGATATGGTATCTTCAAACCTACCCTTTATCAGCACAACTATGTCATCAGCATATCCCTGAACCTCAAAACCATTACCGCTCAATATGTGTAGTAGTTCGTCGACGGCAATGGACCATAATAGTGGCGAGAGTACGCCACCTTGAGGACAACCTTTGGCCGCCTTAACCCTGAGGTTCGCTAATTCCAGGGAAGAATTTATGATTCTTCCCTTAAGAATATCCTCGATCCATCTACATGTTGTCCCTTCTTGTCTCTTGCCGAAGACGTGCTAAACGATCGTTCCACCAAGGAGTTATTCTATTGCCTGATTTTTTCTTCTGTGGTCAAGGATGGTGATACGAGTTCAATTTAGCTGAACTAATCGCATCACATGCGATTTCCAGCTCATCCGGATTCCGAACCCTCTTACTACATCTGTTCACCTCTTATTCTAACAGGCTATTAAAATTTTCCCAGTTAGTCGATCTAGGATCCCTGTATGTAGCATTTAGCTTGATATCAAAGTTTATATCAAATCTAATGTGAGAGTGAGAATAAGCACTCACCTCTATGGTTTATGTTCGTCACCAGGCAAGTAGGCTGAGCATAATATTATCTCTGGCCCATTTGCCACCTCCATCTTCACGGCAACTTGATCCTTGTCTGTGTGTTCTGAAATAAGAATGGCATTAATTCCTTTCCTAATCAGTATACATGATCGGGGTTTTCCCGTATTGCAGAAATCAAAAAATAACTCACCTGGTAAGCCCTGAACCTGATCCCTATATATATATAAGGCTCTTTAATAAGAGCGACATCCAGGTGCCCCTGATTAAACAAACGCTCCAAAACCGCCGAGGCAGCTTTGGAGTGTTGTAGATTTGCCTGGATGCACCTGAGGCCTATTAACTCTTGGGGGGCCGCTTCTTAGGTCCCGCTCGCATCCACTTGGGTCCCTTGCTTGTGTGAAGCTGGATGTACCCAGAGTGAGGAGCATGGTGACCAGAGGGCTGCCCGGTGGCCTTCGAAGGTGCCTTGGCAAGGCTGGTTGCCTGTCCCGAGGATGGGCTTTTTGGAGCCGCTATCCCCTTGGATCCAGTGGCGGCAGCCGCTGCTGTGCTCGTCGCCCTGGCTGCGGCTGCTGCTCTAGATGTCGATGGAGTGTTGTGCTCTTGCCTGATGGACACCTTCTCCTTCGACTGTATTTGGGTGGATGTGGCCGGCTTGGCCCATGTCTTCACCCTCATTCGGATTTGCGAGAAATTAAGAAACAATTTTCCTCTCTGAGCAAGTTTCGTCTTCTTCGATGCATCATCAATGGAGAAGGTGACAGATTGTCCGCCATCCTTTTCCTTTATGGTTCGAAGAACCCGCCAACTCTTTGTTCACAGACCTACATTCTGCATTTCCAGTCTGCTCAGCAGTGTATTCTGCTCGAGTACATCTTCTGCTGGCAGGTAGGCAATGCAGACTCAACTAACTTTATGCTAGCATTAGGGAAGGGCTTTAGAGTTTTAAGTGCCTCTGTGTGTGTTGTGGCACGTAAGAGACATCCACCCGTCCCTATTTATGCAGCTATTAAATCTAAGATTATTGTTGAGATTTGTGGACTTATCCACCTCAGACAATAAGCTCTTTTTTATCAGAGCAATTTGGTTAGTATTCAGTTCCTCTTCAGGATGCTTGGAGTGGGTGATGACAACCTTGCATGCGCTCAACATGTCGCTGTATGAATCTCCATGTCCCTTATCCTGTGGCATCGCGTCACTGGGCGAATTGTTAGTCGATCTGCAGCGTTTTGACGACTGAGCACCCGAAGCCTGGTTCTTATTATCGTGGGCATTTCGTGCTCGCACTTCAGCCTTCGCTTCTTCAGCCGTCATGCCATCTCTGATCTTGGCTTTAATACGACGTTTTTGCGCACCCGTGAAATAATCATTTCTCTTTTGGCCCGTCGCCTCGCTTGGTTCCTTAGCATCAGGCTCCGTCGTGTCATTAGCTCTTGGTTCCAGTGGACACTGAGAGCTAACTTCGGCATTTAGCTCGAAATCGTGGAGGATGGGAGTTATGTCCATTGCCTCAACTTGTCCGGCACTGACCGTTGAACGAAGTAGAGTAGCTTCATCTGACTCCGTTATTTTGATTTTTATTGGTCCATATACGCAGAGCTCCCATACGTACATAAGGCTATTTACACTGGAGGGTCGCCCGGTATTCCAGGGGATGTCTCGGTTTGCGATGCACATGTTTAGATTCCCTGCACCATTCAGCCCTCGGCACGATTCCAAGAACACCTTGGCTTGGGAATTGGTTGAGATTTAGTTTTCGGAATCTTCCAAGAACCTGTCCGATATAGCTGAACCTAGGCCGGCATAGCACCTTGGTTTATTGACCCTACTTAAGACCCCTCACCACGTCAAGCTACATCAACAAAGAGGAGCAAGAGATATATCAATGCAGGGTACCAAAATTAAAAAATATTCCGAATGGCAGTAACTCGCAAAATATGCGATACAAAATTTTTTTCTAGTTTTTCTGGGAGCAGTAACCATGTGAGCTATCACCCATTTTCGGCTTGACATTGAATTATTGTATAATACGATAATAAAACCTCATATTGAGTACGGGTCTACAATTTTATTTACATGCTGTACAACACATCAGATCGATCGACTGCAGAAATTGCAAAATAAAGCAATGCGAATTATACTGAGGTGCAAACGATACACATTTATTAATTTCCTGTTGGAATCTCTGAGATGGCTCAACGTCGACTTGAGCCATTGACTTAAATTAAATACATTGCTGTTTATACAAAGAATTAAAAACGGCCAGGCTTCAGAATATTTAATTGAACAAACAATATGTGTTAGAGAAGCGCAACCATATCAGCTTAGAAGTATGGATAATTTGAGACATAAATGAGTAGCAACAATGGCGATGAAACGATCTTTTTTCTACAAAGGCCTACAGCTTTATAACTCCCTGCGTAATAATATTAAAGCGGAACGTAATTTTTTTATATTTAAAGGAAATATTGTTAATATTGTAAAATATAATTTGTAATGCAATTTATAATAAAATTTTGTTATTAAAAGTATTTATAATACTAATAAAGAAAGAATAATAAATAAATTTAAAAAAAGAAACTACTTGACAATTTCGTTATCTATTCTACAGGGTGTCCGCCGGGAAGGTATACTACTTTGTTTTACGGCGTCGTAAATAGTCTTGTGGAAGAAACTCTTGTATCAACTGAATCTTATATGGAAACAAATGCAAATCCTTGTGCAAAATTGTGGCTAAAGTTGTTCTTTGAAGACCAAGCTACTGAACACGGCGTCGAATTGAGGTTGATGGATGGTTTTACACACTTCCTTGAGCAGCAGTAATGTTTTCCACCCATCTTGCAGTACATTGTGGTCCATGCTTGGGCCTATCACCTACAGACTCTCTTTCTTCGAAATCATTCACTACACGATAAATAGTGCGTTTTGTTGGCACGTTGTTTCTCCCAAAAATTTCACGTAACTTTCTCATAGTTACAGTAATTGATTTTGGTAAAATGTTTTAACGATTAAAACACGTTGGTTTATCGAATATTTTTTCATAATAAATTTGCCACGTATCTACTTTACGACTGCCTAATATGAACTGTCAGGACTAATGTTTACCAAAATGGCGGCAAAACAAAGTAGTATACCTTCCCGGTGGACACCCTGTATTAGTCGCATACAATAGAAATAAAATAACCCAGAATTCATTATAATATATTAGTAAATACATATTTTATTACCGCTAAACTGTAAGCACTTAGTAAGAAAATTATTCACGTCATTTCCGAAAATTCCAACAACAATTCTTTTGTATAACGTGTAGTAGATATTGGGAACCATACGAGAATTGCTATTTTAACTGTTACTCGTATGATTTTAGTATCCAGAACCGATTTTAAATTTGGAATATATACCTGGCTTTGCTGTGCGTGGGTTGCACTATGACATTGAGAAAGGTTTGCTTCTTAAACTTGACTCATTTCTTCAAATACAACTGGGTTCGGTATATAGAGGAAGTACTAAAGTTCCTGATCAAGAAGTATTAAAATTGTATAAAAATCGTATTTTACCAATTGCTTATGTTGAAGGAACATCAAAAAATTATCAGGTGAGTGAGCTATATAAAACTAACATACTAATTCTTATTTATGTTGTACTTCTTTTTGTGTAAAGCCAAATGTTCAATCAAAAATGGTGCAATTAGCTGATTTGTTTTCTGTGCCTGAAATGTGTCTACTGTGCAATGTTGCCGAATATTTCGAAAAGAATCATATTGATTATCACCCAGAAATTTTATTTCATGATATAAAAGCTGCGGTACAATCTTGTCATCCGATAATGCACCAAATTGTTATGAAAAATGCCGAAGAGTATATTGAAAAAAATGAGCATTTACCAAGTTATTTTGAAAAATTGCAAAAAGCCGGAAAGAAACTATTTTTAGTAACAAATAGTCCATATTCTTTTGTGTAAGTTAAACAAGCTCAGAATTATGTTTAAAAATAGATTTAAAAAAATACACAAATAATTATTAATAACAGCAAAACCGACACACATTGATATATCCCATGGATCTAAATCTCTAATAGATTACTGACATAAGTAGCTTTCAATTTTGAGTTCTGAACAAATCCAATGCAATCGTTTTTTGCTCTTTCTATATTAATGATGACAACCCTGTTAAGACAGTTGAATATATGGATTGTAATGCACCTAATTGGGATCATATTGTCCAATTTATATCACATTTCAACGTCATGAATTTATTTTTTGCAGTGTGGATGATCAATGTCTCATGACTAATAATCTATTTCAACAAATGTTATCCTATATACCCTTGAAACGTAAAATAATCCTTCGGTGATTCTTCATTGAAGTCTAATGTTCGCAAATTTTTTTTGGAAGGCGGGAAATTGCATTATTTCATTCACGGTCAGGCTCACCATGTTAGTATACCGACAAAAAACCCCTTTATCTCCTCGAAATCGGTTCCACTCCAAGACTGCTTTCTGGTGGATTCATTTATCTTTGAAAATAACAATCACAGCAACAAAAAGTAAATTGTATTCTTCTCTTCTTAAAATGTTCTCCAATGTATATTGGCACTTTTTTAAAGTTCCTTTTACTACTAAATATGTAAATTGATGCAGCATATAAACATTTTATATCTAATTTGTAACACCCAATAAAAATCAATTTAAAAAAAAAACTGTTCAAGGGAGAAAAAAATACGAAAAGAGAAAAATACGATTGGTACTTTATATTTAAAAAATTTTAGTTGTATTTTTATGTTATGTGCAAACCTAGAATTGAGACAGTAGAATTAATGAAATAAGATATCATTAAGCCACAAAATGGTACTTTTTATTCATTTTAATGATACTTTTTTATATATTATCATTTACTACCTAGAAGTACGAGATTGGACTTAAATGATCCTGAGCAAACTGAAAAATCATAAAATCATTCAGGGAACAAAATGGTACTTTTTGTTTTTTTAATAAAAACGAGCCTAGAAGTATAAGGTGGGGCTCAAACGGTTTTAAGCAAAGTGAAAAATCATTAAAGGGGCAAAAGGTACTTTCTATTAGTTTTTGACTTTGTAATGAAAACGAACCTAGAAGTATAAAGTTGAGCTCAAACAATCCTAAGCAAAGTGACAAGCGTTTCTGAGCAAATTGAAAAAATTAACAAGGGGGCAATATGGTACTTTTTATTAATTTTAATGGTACTTTTTGAATTTTTGTTAAAACGAACCTAGAAGTATTATATTGGGGTCAAACGGTCCTAAGGAAAGTAAAAAATTATTAAAGGACATATGGTACTTATTATTATTTTTTTTTTTTGATACTTATTGATATTTTGTTATTAAAGAATCTAAAAACACCAGATTTTTCTCAAATGGTCTGAAGCAAGGTGGAAACCATAAATAAATAATGGCACTTTTTATTGATTTTATTGGTACTTTTTAAAATTTTCATAATAACAACTTTAGAACTATGAAATTGGGTTCAAACGTTCTTGAGCAAAGTAAAAAATTATTCAGAAGCAAAATTGTACTTTTTATTGATTTGAATGCTAAGTTTTGATTTTTTAGCATTAACGGATTTAGAATTGTCAAACCGTACACAAACGGTGCTCAGTAAATAGAAAAATCAATAAACTGACCAAATGATACTTTTTTTTTGTATTTGAATGATACTTTTTGATTTTATTTGTATTAAGAAACCTCGAAAATGGATTAAATGGTCTACAACGAAAAACTAAATTGTAATACCGACAGTATGGTACATCGCTGACGAAGTAGTGAGTTATATGCTAGTATATATATATAAAATTAAACAGAGTTGTATTATATGTGTGTAGTAAGTATTACCAGATAATTTATTTTTCTATTTCAACGGTTTCGTTCTTCCATCTTTTCAACCAGGTTCGCATAGTTCTCTCCTCCTATTTATTTGCCTTTGTAACCACGTTCTCCTTCGTTCCAAGGCAAGAAGGTCCATGGGAATGGCTCCTGATATAACTAAAACAACAGCTCCTAATATGGTGCGCTATGCCGAATGTTACGGGAATTCTCCCGTCGCTATGTTTCGCTAGATTTTAAACACCAAATATAGATTTTAATACTTCAGTTTTATATGTGTATGTTATAATTCCTGTTTACAAATATTAAAATTATTACATATAAAAGGTGATTTTATAAGAACTATCGGAAATTTAAAAAAAAAAAACATAAAATTCAGAAAAATGCATGAAATATTTATTTGGATCGATAGTTGGGTCGATATAATTTAATGTTTGAAAATTATTTCATGCAAATGTTGGCCGCGGCTGCGCCTCAAATGGTCCATCCGCTTAGTCCAATTTTGGCATACTCTTTCCAACATTTCGGCCGGTATCTCACGAATAATGTTGGCAATGTTGGCTTCCAGTGCGTCAATCGAAGCGGGCTTGTCCCTATAGACATTAGCCTTAACATAGCCCCACAAAAAATAGTCTAGAGGCGTTAAATCGCACGATCTGGGCGGCCAATTGACTGGTCCCAAGCGTGAAATAAACTGTTCACCGAACTCGCCTCTCAATTGGTCCATTGTTTCGCGTGCTGTGTGGCATGGTTGAAACCACATGTCATGCAAGTCAAGCTCTTCCATTTTGGGCAAAAAAAAAGTTTGTTATCATCGCACGGTAGCGCTCACCATTCACAGTAACGTTGTGATTCGCATCATCTTTGAAGAAATACGGCCCAATGATGCCGCCAGCCCATAATCCGCACCAAACGGTTGTTTTTTGTGGATGCATTGGTAGCTCTTGCAATGCTTCTGGCTGCTCTTCACTCCAAATTTTGTTACAATAGCCCGAATAGAAGCCTCAGTAGGTCGATTAAACTGACCATAAAATGGAAGAAGCGCGCGATGAACTTTCTTAACAGAGCACGCATTTTGGTAATAAAATTCAATAATTTGCAAGCGTTGTTCGTTTGTAAGACGATTCATGATTAAATTATAGACCAAACTGAAGATGTTTGACAGTGACACAAGATACAAAACGTGCGTGAGCTGTCAAAACTAGTGTTGCCAAAAAGATAATAGCAAAAAAATCACTCTTTATAAAAACTTTTATTTGAAGCAAGACTTGTGGATAAAAAATGGATAAGTTGTCGGCATTACAGGTCGGTGCAATTATGAGCACAAATTGTGTTGATATTTTTTATTATTTTCCAAAAATGTAATTGTTATTTTCTTTACTTTAGCGGATCATGCAAGGAAGAAATGGAAAAGTGTCCGCGACTCATATAAAAGGTACAAATAAAAATAAAACCAGCCATCTGGAAGCGAAACTATGTTCTTCAAGCCATATAAATATACTGACTCTTTACGTTTTCTAGATGACATCTAAAGTAAAAGAAGGTATACAAACATACAAAATGTATAATTATGATTTGATTTATTCACTGTGATTTTATTTTTTCCAGCACTGTAATGTAATGTAGCTGATTCTTCAGTATAAACAATTGATGACTCCAGTGATGCTGAAACCAAATTGATTCCACTCAAAAGAAACATGTGGGCATGCAAAACCAAATGGAAACATTTTTATATGCTGCAACTGAGTCTATCCAGAATATAGCCTCTCAAATAAAAGTGAACTCAACAGAACAGTTGTTCGAATCTTTACCAAAAAAAGTACAAGAACCTGGTTTGGCAAAGAACCAAGTTAATTTAATAGGAAGTGCTGTTTGTTTCTTAGTTTATACAAAACTAAACGAATTTAACAAGTGAATTATTTGTTTTTATCACCTAATACGTAGTACAAATTAGAAGTAACGTGACTAAAAGTGTTTTTTGTTCCTTAATTACTAATTAACCAAATGAAATAAACCAATATTTTTTTACTAAAAGTACAAAATTTTTTATATTAATTTAATTTTATGTAATTTATATGTAAATTTTTAATATGGTGAAGCAGTTCACTATTATTTTATATATTCACATTATTATTATTATATCTTACATTATATTATTTCACTTTTATTTAAACTAACGTCTGTATTTGAATTTAACGGACTTTTTTTAAATACAACTCTACTTGACCATATTTATACAACTAGGTTTATGTTTAATTTTAAGTACTTTTATACACAACTATGGCTTAGAAATAGTATATAAGCAGCAACATTTGTATGAATAAATCACTCTGCTTTCTGCCTTCAAACAACCAACAGCTTTGTTTAGTATTGAATACCGGACGGGTTTAAGTTGTTTTGGAAGCATTTTATAGTAGAGTTTATAAAGTAAAGTGTGCTTGCATTTTTATCGTCAACTCATTGTTCTAAATGAACAATTATTATAATCTTAGAAATAAGATTACTTCAATGTACTTTAAAAGTTTTAAATGAATAAAATTAATTATTTCTTTCATACAAAAAATTTTATGAATTATTTGAAAACAGATAGTCTTTTAGCGTATTACGTATTCATCATTAGATGAATGATTCGATGGCAGTATTGTATACGATTTAGCTTATCAATATGTTCATCAATATCCGCTGGATTAAAATATTGTACGTCCTTATGGAAAATTAAAAAATTGTGCAAGATGACTGTTGCTAAAACTATTTTGTCAACATTTTTTGGTGCGGCGTTTATTATAGTGTGGAGAATTCTCCACCGGTTGGCAAGTATTCCAAAAGAAATTTCAATTCTGTTTCTAGCTTTTGACAGCGTTTTGTTGAGGTTTCGTTTATCATCTATAAGGTGTTTTACAGGGTATGGTTTCATCATATTTTTTAACAGTGGGCCTTATCTGCTACAAAATAGTATGGAAATACAATATTTGAATTTGGTAATGGAGTTGAAGGTGAAGCATTTAGTTCATTTTTAAGAATTTTTTGACCAAAAACGCTTTCACGGAACACACCCCCATCACTCTGACTCCCCAAAGCTCCGACGTCCACATACGTAAAGGCATAATCAGCACCACAAGCAGCTAGCAAAACAATACTAAAGTATTTTTTGTAGTTATAAAATAATGATCCACTTTGTTGTGGGCACTTTATACGGATATGCTTCCCGTCTATGGCGCCTAAGCAGTGAGGAAGCCCAGTTTGTTGAAAAAACGATGAAGAAATAGTTAACCAGTCTGTTATGTTAGGGTTTGCAAAATATACTTCCGTAAATTGTCCCGGATAATTTCGCACGTTTCATAAACTATTTCCCTTGCTGTAGAATATCCTATTTTGTATGCCCAGGCCAATACTTGGAAGCTGCAACCGTGAGAAAGGTATCTAAAATAATAATAATATACATATAAGTAAATATACTATGTTTTTAAATCAATAGTTGTACTTACAATAATGTGATGGCTAGACGTTGTTCTGGATCAATAGATTTTCTCCTTGAAAACTTTGATAACTTTGGTTTCAGTAAGGTCAACAACATATTATATTTGGAGACATTCATTCTTGTGACCTTAAAAAAATGTTCGTCATCTTTGTTTTTAATTTGTTTTATGCAGCTTTTAAAAAACCCAAGGGAATCTCTGTACAAGTTAACTGGTCTTACCCACCATCTCCGGCAGCATACCGTTTCAGATTCTTCACACACATTGTATATAACGGGTGGCGCAAAAGTAATCCTCCTATCAGAAAATGCTATAAATTTTGCGATTGGCCCCTAATGTCAGTTCTGTTTTGACAAACAGACATTAGGGGCCAATCGCAAAATTTATAGCATTTTCTGATAGGAGGATTACTTTTGCGCCACCTGATTACTTTTGCGCCACCCGTTAGAAAAAGTACTCCACAATATTAAAAACACTTTTTAGTGCGAATAATGCGCTCGTTTTTATGTGGTAATTTTTTTATTTTTCAATAACAATGATTGTTTTTTTTACGAAAACTTTTTAATTTTTTAATTTGTTTGTGCACATGAAATGTAAAAATATTAAATGACAGTTCGTGAAGTTGCAGCCGTCGTTTTAATTATGTTCATGTATTCTCTGAGAGTTGGTTTTGCTTGAAGTTGCGGACGTATTCTGTTTCATTATTTAACCGTATTTAGTAAACTATTTCCATAAAATCAAATAAATTTAGAAAATTTGTTTTTGCATACCATAGACACTCTTTATACCTATTTTAATTAGTGTCGGAACATTATATCGACAAGTAACCAAAAGTAAAATAAATATAGTTTTCTTTTGTTATTATTTATTATTATTGAATCTTTCTATAAAAAAATTACAATAAGTATCCAAATCTTAACTGTAGAAAATATAAAAAAACTTAAATAATTATTACTAATGTAATAACTAGTTACTTGTACTCAAATCTTAAAATAAAAGGAATATTCTACGTTTAAATAAAAAAGTTATAGCCCTCTTCTCACTAGGCGCAAGGTATCACTTCTCTTAAGCCTTCTGTGTCCCTCGAACTGTAACAGGTCCCTGGCGAGGGCGTTTGGATGTGTCGCCAGTTTGTGAACGTACTTAGTACAATATTTTTCAATTTCCTCCCGAACCGTTGGAATTTCTAGATCTCTGTGGATATTCTCATTTCTTATATACCAGGGGGCGCAGACTATTGTTCGTAAAATATTCGACTGTCTTCTTTGTAACTTTTGGATGTTAGATGCACACGCAGTTCCCCAAAGCTGAATACCATATGTCACAATTGGTTTAATAATGGCTTTATATAACAGAACTTTATATTCAAAAGATAGAGATGAAAATGGACCTATTAGCCACATTAGTCGAGCTGTTTTTAGTTTCATAGCTGAGATTTTGGCCTCAATGTGGCGTGACCATGTTAGGCGTCTGTCTAGATGGTTTCCTAGATATTTAGTTTGGGTTTCCACCGGAACAATGACGTTATTTATTTTTATTGGCCGACAATTTGCCTTTCTTAGTGTAAAAGTAACAGGGGCACATTTTGATGGATTTACTTTGATTTTCCATTTATTTAGCCAACCTTCCAGCTCGTTTATATGAGCTTGTAAGTGCTCAGATGCAGTTCCTGGATCTTTATTCACACTTGAAAATGCCGTGTTATCTACGAACGTTGACGTGATAGTAAAGGGTGTTTTTTATAGATATATAGAACTTTAAATTGCAATAAAACAACGATGGATTATTCGATTGACATGAATTTTATTTATCCGAAAGATAATCTTGTGGCATTACATTCTAAATATGATTTCTGGCATATGAGCACCACGGCTGGCTTGGATGTAGTCCAATCTGGACGTCCAATTTTGGATGACTTTTTCCAACATTTGTGTCCGTATATCGGCAATAACACGGCGAATGTTGTCTTCCAAATGGTCAAGCGTTTGTGGCTTATCCGCATAAATCAATGACTTTACATAGCTCCACAAAAAGTAGTCTAGCGGTGTTAAATCACAAGATCTTGGAGGCCAATTCACAGGTCCAAAACACAAAATTAGGCGGTCACCAAACGTTTTTTTTTTTTAAATTGTTTATTATTATTGAATCTTTCTATAAGAAAATTACAATAAATATCCAAATCTTAAATATAAAAAGAAAAAACTTAAATAATTATTACCAATGTAATAACTAGTTACTTGTACTCAAATCTTAAAATAAAAGGAATATTCTACGTTTAAATAAAAAAGTTATAGCCCTCTTCTCACTAGGCGCAAGGTATCACTTCTCTTAAGCCTTCTGTGTCCCTCGAACTGTAACAGGTCCCTGGCGAGGGCGTTTGGATGTGTCGCCAGTTTGTGAACGTACTTAGTACAATATTTTTCAATTTCCTCCCGAACCGTTCGAATTTATAGATCTCTGTGGATATTCTCATTTCTTATATACCAGGGGGCGCAGACTATTGTTCGTAAAATATTCGATTGTCTTCTTTGTAACTTTTGGATGTTAGATGCACACGCAGTTCCCCAAAGCTGAATACCATATGTCCACATTGGTTTAATAATGGCTTTATATAACAGAACTTTATATTCCAAAGATAGAAATGAAAATGGACCTATTAGCCACATTAGTCGAGCTGTTTTTAGTTTCATAGCTGAGATTTTGGCCTCAATGTGATGTGACCATGATAGGCGTCTATCTAGATGGATTCCTAGATATTTAATTTGGGCTTCTACCGGAACAATGACGTTATTTATTTTTATTGGCGGACAATTTGTCTTTCTAAGTGTGAAAGCCACATGGGCACATTTTGATGGACTTACTTTGATTTTCCATTTATTTAGCCAACCTTCCAGCTCGTTTATATGAGCTTGTAAGTGCTCAGATGCAGTTCCTGGATCTTTATTCACACTTGAAAATGCCGTGTTATCTACGAACGTTGACGTGATAGTATGTCGATTTGTAGGCATATCGGATGTATAGACGATGTATAATAGCGGGCCAAGTATACTTCCTTGGGGGAAGCCTGCAGAAATCTTCTTAACTGGTGAAAATACATTTTTTGACCGTACCTTAAATGTTCTATCAGTCAAGTAACTTTTAATCAGTTTGTGGGTGTTAGCAGGAAGAAGTCGTGTTACTTTTGTGAGGAGACCATCATGCCAAAGTTTATCAAATGCTTGGGAGACATCAATGAACAATGCTGAACAAAACAACTTTTTCTCGAAGGACGACCTGATAGCAGTAACAATTCTGTGAACCTGCTCTGTAGTTCCATGACCAGCCCGGAAGCCGAACTGATGTTCTGGAATAATATTTCGCTCTGCTAGATGGGGCGTTATTTTCCGGAGGAGGACCTTTTCGAACAGCTTAGAAAAGATGGATAATAAACTGATAGGTCTGTATGACGTAATTTGAGTAGCGTCTTTACCCGGTTTTTGAATCATGACTATTTCTGAAATTTTCCAAGAGGACGGGAAAACCCCCACTCTTAAGATGGCATTAAAAATGAATAACATAATTCTCACAGCGCAATCTGGCAAGTTCATCAGCATTGAACTAGTAATTCGCTCAGCGCCGGGCGATTTTTTCGCATCAAGATTTTTGATTGCCATTTTAATTGAGGGCAACCGCATCTTTATATGATTATAAATAAAGTAAGGGCTATTTTTTCTAACGCAGCTGTATGTATCGCGACCCGAAGCATCTTTTGCTCAGTCCATAAGTTCATTGCTTAATATTTAGGCCTCGATGTGAAGCCTATTTTTTTTTATTATAATATTGCTTTGAAATCAAAGAGTTTCATTTCTTATTTTTGTTTCAATTTTATTTAAATTAAATTTTATAAGATATGTCATGTTGTGGGTAGTACGCTAACCTCACAATCTAAGGTGGCGCTTTTGATTCCCGGCTAGACCTTGAGTATACAAAATATCTTTTGGGTCGCGGTACATATGGTCTTTAAAATAATTTAAAAGAAAAGCTAACATTTTCTCCATATTCTACATAACAAGTTCAATTCAGCAAGAAATTTTAGGAAATTTAAATAGGACACTCACGACCTATTCAATATGCTTAGCAATTGTACAAATATTGACTTCATTAACCCTATTATTTCATAGTGTGTCTATTATTGTTTTATATTTACCATTATATATGCTTTCTATATACTTTTTTTCTGCGGTTTTTGTTAAAGCCAATATTTAAAATGTGAATTTATTATTATATAGAATTATTAATCTTCCCTTACAAGTAAACAATATCTCGCTTGATTTTAAAGTTAAACGTTATCTAAATTTTTCATATAATTTTTCTATAAATTTTGTTTTAAGGTCTACATCCATTTTTTTTTTTTTTTTTTTTGATAAGAGGGTATTTATCTCTCTATGTCAAATAATTCCAATTTAAGTCTAATTGCCAATGCCATATCACAATTAAAATCAGACCTTTTTGCCTATGCCGGCAATTATTACAATGTAATAACTATATATTGTATTCGAATCTTAAATTAGTACTTAGAAATCAGTTAGGTGTTTCTTTTCGCTAGGCTTACAGTGTCGCTTCTTCTAAGCCTATGATGACTTTCGAATTGCAGTAGACGCCAGGCCAGAGGATTTGGCTAGGCTATCAGTTTGCTTAAGTTCTTAGTGGAGTATTTTTCAATTACCTCCTGAATAGTGGGAACGTCTAGATTTCTACGGATATTTTCATTACGTATATACTGGGGGCGAGGACGAGAAGACGTAATATACTAGACTGTCTTCTTTGTAGCTTTCCATATTGGTTGCGCAAGCAGTACTTTATATTCTAAGACCAGGCATGAATATATAAGCCAACTCAGTTGAGCTATTTTAAGTTTTATAGCTGTTATTTTAGCTTTGATATGACGAGACCAGGTGAGGCGTTGATCTAGATGAACTCCAACGTACTTGATTTGGTTTCCTACAGGAACGAAGACATTGTTTATTTTTATTGGAGGTTAATCTTGTTTTCTGAGCGTAAATGTCACATGAGCATGTTTAGATGGATTTACTTTTATTTTTATTTTTTTTTAGCCAATCCTCTAGCTCGTAAATATGAGTCTATAGTAGAACGGATGCAATATTCGGATGTTGATTAACACTTAAGAACGCGGTGTCGTGTATGAAAGTGGACGTGTAGGTATTTGAATTTGTAGGCATATCTGCTGTATATATTATATATAATAAAGGTCCTAGTATGCTGCGTTGGGGGACGCTTGCAGAGATTTTTCTGAAGAAAATATGACTTTAGGCCCCACTTTGAAGGTTCTATTTGTCAAATAGTTTTCAAGTAGCATGTGAATATTTTTAGTAAGTAGTCGTATATTTTTATAAGTAGTCCATCATGCCAGACTTTGTCGAACGATTGTGATATGTCTATAAACAAAGCTGAACAGTACTACTTCTTCTCGAACGGCATTTTTATAAAATTTACGATTCTATAAACTTTCTCTATAGTTCCGTGTTTAGCCCGGATACTAAATTGATGCTCCGGAATAATGTGACATTCAAAAAGCTTTGGCAGAATTTATGACAAGCTTATAGGCCTATACGACGTCACTTGAATGACGTCTTTTCCTGGTTTTGGGATCATAACAATTTTAGACAACTTCCAAGAGGACGGAAAATAACGCTAAATATATAAACAAGATGGTTCTCACAGCAGAATCTGGTAAGTTAATTAGCATAGCACCAGTATTGCCATTTGGTTTTTAATTGCCAATTTGATTGAAGGTAGACGCAACTTAGGGACTATTGTGCTTATATCAGTAAATTTTATCATGTGGCGTAAAAATATTTTCCAGGTGGGTGGCAAAAGCGTTTGCCTTTTCTCTCGAGTTCTTGGCCCAAGTACGGTCCTCAAGTATTAAAGGAGATTCATATGAAATAAGGCATTACAAATACCTCTATGCTTTTCATAGTCTATATTCAGTTTTAACTGTTGGATCCAAGTAACTTAAGAAGTGTGAAAGTTCTGTGACTCATGTTTTTGTTTCAATTTATTTCGTATCATTGTTTGGCACAAGTTTAATTGAGCCTTTAAAAATTAGAACGACTATTCTGCGATTGCCTTCTTAGCTTTCTTTTTTCTTTGACGTCAGCAGGTGATTAAAATACTTTTTTTTAGTCATGTGTTTGATTGGGGTTGTAATTCTTGCAGTAGAGACGAGGTTGTCTATAAAGTAATTTACTTCTGATTAAATATCAGATGCGTTTCTCAAGGAAATGTTCTGAGATAGATGAGAGCTCACATACATTTTATATTTTAACCAGTTTGTAAATTTATTTTGAAAAAATATAGAGTTTTCCATTACCGTGAAATCATTGCTCAAAATTATGATTGTTGGCGATTAATCAGAGGATAAATCGTAAGAAGAATCAAATTTTAGTTGATAACGTTTGATATTCTTTGTAACAGAAAAGTCAATGAAGTCGGACATCTTGTTGAAGTCTGAAGACCTGAAGTGGGCTTACGCTGGACGAAACATCTAGTCCACTTAAAACAATAGCTTGAAAAAGTTATCTTCCTTTTAGGTAAAGTAGCCGAGAGCCCAAATAGGTATACTTAGCATTATAGTCACCAGCTGCCAAGAAGTTTTTACCCAATGTAGAGAAAAAGTGAGGAATTTATCGCAGTCAATTTTATGTCTAGGAGGAGAATAAATAGGTGATATTGTTGTGTGAAAGTCTGTTAAGACTGTGCCAATTTTCTTAGATTGTAATTTTCAAGGCTATTTATTTGCTCTACTCGTACTGCTTTTCTTTCACAAAATCAACACAACAGGGCAACAAATTCTACTTTTTAATTATCTTAGCTTTATTAACTCGGCTTTAAATGTACAGGTCGAGATGCCCCTAATTATTCTCTCGATTTTTAAATCAGAGTTAGTCGCAGTGTCTTTTTTGCACACACTGACTTTTATTATGGTTTTATTTGCTCGGTTAGTTCTTAAAAAATTAGTTTTGCTTTTTTCACATTTCATGCACATGAATTTGAAAGCGTCAAAATTTTTGTTTATTTCCACTTTTACAATGAATTCCATAATACAAAATAACAAAAAACGTAGAATTTTAATTTAAAAATAACTTTTATTCCATGTTTCTTAAAAACAAATGTTTTCCATTTTACTTATATTATTTACTTCGTACCACCGAGTAACTAGAGGTGACAGAGTGCATTTTTTTAATGTCTTTCTTTAATTTGCATTAAAATGTCATTAATGCAAATTAAAATTTTACGCTGACAGACGACAGTTTCTGCATTTACTAAGCAGCTGTTTGTATTTCAAATTTATATATGCTAAGGTATTCCCTACAGCAAAAATTATTATTACAAAAACAACCTATCGTATGCGCTAAGTAAAAATGAAATTAAATGCAGATTCGCATTTCTCTATGTATTTTGAGCACAAAAACAATGGCGGCCCCAAAATGTGAACAAATATTAACAGCTCAGAATCTAAAATGAGGAGAGCAAAATATATACAGCTGTCCTAAATGCTTTATCGTGTATAATTCTGTCATGGCTATTTATTTATAAACAAATATTTTCAATAAAATAATATTTTCAGTGATACGTTCCGCCACACTTTTAAGAGAATTTGCGTATCTCTTATGGACCACACAATTCTCTTATTTTTTAAAATATTAGAAAATACGTTGTAATTGTAATATTTCTTTTTTTTCCCTAAAAACATCCATTTTAATTTAACATATGTAACCCTGGCTAAGAAAAGGTGGCTTATGACTCAAAAAAGAAATTGCGAGAAACAGCTGTTAAAGATAAACAATGAATTTCATCAGTTTTTTAGTAGTTTTTCTTTTGCCTTATGAACAGTCATGCCCAAAAGGCAACCAAAAAAGGCAAAAGAGCATAAATGAAATAAGTTCGTGTGTGTATATAAAGAGCGATCCTGTTTTTAAATTTTTCAATTCTATTTATCTTGATTCTGGATTTTCAATAAAATTCTGTTTTTCTTTCATTTGTGCTCTTCTCTACATTCTCTACATTTTTAGTACACTTCTAAGCAAGTTAGGACTTTCTATTTCTCACCACGTGAAAGAGCGTCTCAAATACTATCGAAACCAAAAAAAAAGTGCAAAACTTTTTTTGGGTCATAAGCCACCTTTTCATAGGCCGGGTCACATACACAAAACAGTTTGATTTTCGACGTTGTTGCCATATTGAAAAAGCTAAATGCAGTATAAATTCAGTTTGATTTCATAAATTTACGCTAAAGTTAATTCACATGAAATGGAGATAATTCACAAGTTAATTTGAATTAAGAGTGTTAATGCAAATTAATGCCGTCGTCTCTCTACGCTATTATACAAGCTCCGAATTTTTAATTTATTGTGCTCGATTAGTTCTAAAAAAAATTACTTTTTCATTATTTACATTTCTTCCGCATGAATTTTAAAACGTGCAAATTGATGTCTATTATCACTTTTACGTAAAGTTGCATATTAAATAACAAAAAAACTTAAGCTACTGTCACATTAAACAAATATTTGTGGAAGTAGCATTACCAATATGTTATCAACGTATAATATATGCTTATGTATTATATTTCAAAGAAATATTCGCTTAGACTACTTAAATTTTTTATTAATAGATATACATCAAAATTGCATTGTGCTTTGAAATTGTGGTAGCAGTTTTCCGTGCACAGAAAACCCCTGTTAGTTTGAAAACCCTATCCTTCAGAACACGTAAACATTTTATATGTATGGCAACCACATAATTCTGACTTTTAAATTTTTGATAAGAAGATCGAAAAGTTTTTTTTTCCTTCTCTTTCTTTTTGATGAAAGCAGCGTGCAGCCGACATTTTATAAAAGACAATTTATATACATTTTTGTGATGTTCTTTTAAAAAGAAATAAAGAACAAACATCTACTTGTAACTCAATACAAAATTAAAAGATTGTCGATTTTTATTGGTTATTTCAAGCAACCCAGGTAAAGTAACCAAAAAATATTTTATTTACCACTGTAGTTGACGCTTCTGCTACTAATCTAGCAAAGGGATGAGCCACTTTATAAAATAGTGAATGACCGTATTTATTTGGATTGGGTTTTAACAATTAAAATTCTATTTGTAAACAGATTTCTTTAAAAATTTTTACATTCGCTTTCTAAGGATACTGACTCTAAAATTGTCAATTCACGTAATAAAAGGCCGGGCCGAGCTAGACTGGCCAAAAACATCTAGTAGAGTTATATTGAGCACACTTGGCTTAGTCAGCAAAAGATCGAAACGATTTTATATTTTATAAAATCTCTTCTTTTTATTTTAAACAAAAGAAAGTAGGTTGAGAGTATAACGGACAAAACTAAAAGGAATAAAAAAAAGTATATAGTACCCATCAAAAATGATAGACACAAGATTGCGCCATCCCGCACATAAAATTTAAATTTTCTGCGTATGTAGCACAAATGACGTCATTCGATGTGTTCCTATTGGCTAATAATAAGTGCATACAAAATAATATTTCTGCAAACTGCTTAAATTTGACAGTTAAGCTTGTGCATGAAGTTACGCTAGGATTAAAAAAGGTGAGCGTGAAAACCTAAGTTGAGTTATGACAAAAATTAAAAAAATTAGCCAGATGTTCGCAAAGTGATGTGATTACCGACATTTGATTTTTATTTTTTTATAAATTTTTATTATTTGTTTATAGGTAATCCCAGAAACCAGATTGATTTTAAAAAATGCAAGAGTACTGATATCTTTTTTGAAACAAATTAAATTCGGCAGTGTTGAGTCGTTTTGAAAATACGATCAAAAATATATCATTTCACACGAAATAGTTGCACATCATACAAGCACACGTACGTACCTGTTTTATTTAAAAAAAATATGAAGGAAAATAATTTCCTTAGCAATTAAATGGAAAATTTTTCAACAGCACAAAATTCGAAACAATGCAAAACATTTTGGCTTGTTATGTCTGAATTATTTTGTTTTTTTTTTGTTATTGTTATTGAAAACATAATGCTCAGTGTTCCGTCAGTAGATGACGTACTGTGAAATCGACATCTTTTCAAAATCATAATCTTAATGTTGGTACGACGATGTTGTCGTTAATTAAGTAATTTGAAAATAATGTGAGCTTATACAATGAAGCTTTTATTCCATTGAAAGTCACTGACTCATTATTAATGCTTCTACACACCACCTTGTTGACGATGATTATAAACCCCATTGAAGAACGATTTGTGTCACATATCGCCCGTAATACGTTTTTACATACACACACACATAGACATACTTGTATAATACTATTTGGTAAATGCCCTGGAAGCACTTACAATTACAGTTGTTAACTTCATTTGAACAAACAAAAACATTTTTTTAGCAAATGCGTTAACACTAACATTTAAAATTTTCTGAACTTTTTTCGTTCGTGGGAAACAGAGACTCTCTGAAAGATATAAAATTAACACACAACAAGTTTTCAGAGAATTATCTTAATATTTTTATTATGATAGAAGGATCTATGACAATTATTTGTGAAACAAAATATTGGCCAAATGCTCGCCACGGCTTCCGTGGCATACTTCTATCCGATGGTCCATCTTTTAATGACATAATTGAGATTGAATGTTGTTATTGTGCCGAATTATCTCATTCTTTAGCTCTTAATCCACAAAAAAGTCCAACGTTGTCAAATCACATGATCGAGGCAGCCATTGTTTCGTTGGCTATGTGGCAAGTGGCACCATTATGTTGGAAATACGTATCGTCCACATTCCCATGCCAATCTTTATTCAAATTCGCATCAATGCTGTTCGTGACATTTTTTCTGCCACACTATCGCGTACAGCAGCAATGTTTTCCGCAGAACGAGTTGGGTGAGCATGCATAGGTGTTTTCGCATTTCGCTGAAATTTGCACACAATTCTCCTAATTGTGGACATATTTGGTCCATTATGCTGATCAAAAAAGTCACGATATTTTTGTGTTATTGTCCATGGTTGAATTTGTCAAACACTGAAACAAAGAAATGTCAAATTAAGTTGGGCAAAAATCTTGACGTTAAGGTGTCACTGACAATTAACATCGTGCATTATGGTTGGACCACTTTTTTCTTTGCTGCTTTTGAAATTAAGATTACCAGTACCCTGCATAAAAAAATCAATATACTTTTTTGGATAATATTTAATAAGATCACTTTATTTTTTATATAAAAAAATAAACTGAAATGAACAACAAAAGTGATAGTTTTGCAATTTATCAGGCTTCTATGCTTCATTATCATATTGGATTGTCTCACATTTTTGGGTGATTGATAAACATTTCAATTAATAACAAAAAGAGACTTAAAATACTCTCTTTATGAACGCAATATTTGATAATTATTCAAAAAACTAAAATACAAATAATTTTATTTAAAATTTTTTTTATTTAATTTAACAAAAATAATTAAAATAAACCAAAAATTCCAGCACTATAATTATAAATATATAATTAGAATTACGGTCACATTTAACCAATTTTTGTCCAAATAAGCAAATATTCGTTTATATACGGGGCCTGTTCGTAAATTCATCACTGCGCTGCATAATTGCACATTATGTTCATATATACAAAATGGCTGGTGCATTATGTTATGCGTTTTATTTCTTATTATTCTTTTAAAAACATTTTTAGGTTCAATGTGGATGGGAAAATGTGCAAGTTATTAATTGTGATTTTGTGGCTGGAAGGAAAACAAATCGGTATTATGGGGCCAAGTGTTAACAAAAATTAAGGAGAGGTACCCAATCAAAAGAACAAATAACAAGAAAGTTTCTAAATTTGCGAACAACAAGGAGCCTGGAAGGAATGCAATATCATGGACATTTTTCGATGAAGCTTATGGTGCCAGACATCCGATTAATCCACCTGAAGAAAATCTTCTATCTTCACTAAGCGACGAATGTACAGAAATTTTGTTTGAACGTTGTGACGACTCACATACTTCTGGTTAAGGATAAAACATGGGACAAACAATGACATTCTGCAGTATCTAGAAAAAGAATCTCAACAGGAGCAGAAACGTCACGAAGAAAATCTTGCCATTGAAGAAAGAAAACTAGTAATAGAAGAAAAGCGTATAAATGCAATGATGGAACTTAAGGAAGTGCTAGAAAAAACAATTGTAAAAAAAGAGCTAGTCTGTATACATTTTTTTAGATCAATGGACATATAAATAGAGAGAATTGATTTTTTAAACATTGTGTGTAAAATGTTTTTAGTGCCTTAATACTTTATAAAAAAATTAATATTTGTTTTGTTTTAGTTTTTATTAATTAGTAATAAGTTCTTTAACTGTGTGTGTTATATGTACATATATATAGATAAAAAATAAATTTAAATTAACTTGAAAATAATGTTATAATTTTGTTAAATAATTTCTCATAGCAACCTAATCTTCATCTTCGTCTGTTATTGTTTAATTTATTATCGGGTTTGAAAAATCATCATTTCGTAGCTTATATTCAATGATATATTTATATTCCGAATCATTTCCGCTAACACGATTTGAGAAACATTCTCCAGGCTCGCTGTATCCAAACGGTCTAAAATTATAGATTTATTTTTAAAATCCCAAACGCTTGTTCAATCGTCAGACGCGTCGAACTAAGACAAAAGTTAAGTTTCTTTTGCTCACGTTTTAGGTGGCCATTATCCCTATATGGAGTCAATCACCCCTATCGCGAATAACATGTGAAATTTCTGCTCCCACGAAATTTATTTTCCCCTTCACGTGAAAATTCGTGATACGTTTCTCCCATTCAAATTTGAGAAATAAACAGCTGTTCAGAATAATGTAAGCTATCAATGCATGCTGAATGTAAATAGGAAGAAGTTTTATAAAATTTTGTGAAAACTTTCTATTTGGAATTTAAAAGTTTAACAAAACATTAATCTTTATTTGTGCTTAATTCCAGAAATTGTGTTGGTTTTTAAATTTATTCTTTTACTCATGATATTCTCATGAGTTATTTATTCAGTACACTAAGTACTCGAGAAATTGAGGAGTCAGAGTAGCGTCTGACGAAAGGGTCAATATAGATATTCTATCCCCTTCAATACTTATTGTACTGAATAAATAACTCATGAGAATATCATGAGTAAAAGAATAAATTTTAAAACCAACACAATTTTGGAATTAAGCACAAATAAAGATTAATATTTTATTTTATTAAAACTTTAAAGGTAAAAAATTTTTTTTAGAATTATAGCAACAATTTTATTGCAAGAGGCAGAAAGGATTGTTCATCGAGCTTTGCGAGATGCATCTAACCCCTTGGAGTTACCTGAAACACTGTAATCAACATAATTTAATAAAAAATTTCTATAATTATATGAGTATTTTTGTGTTAAATTTATGCAGCATTACAGGGTAAATAAACCTGCATTTATATATATTCTGGATGTGCTCAATAATTCCTTGTCATTGCCGAAATAATATTTTGTAATTTCGCAATTTTAAAGCTAAGTGCTTGTTTGCGATTCTTTGCAGAGGGAGTAGCCAGAGACTATGAAGTGAGAATGGAACAGTTGATATTTTCTGAAGTGGTTTCAAAAGTTTTGGGTAATTTTTTAATTTACGAATGGTTAAACAGTTTTCTGTGTCCAGTGTATGTAAAATAAAATTTCTAAAATTTTATAAAATTTTAAGAACAAAAAATATACCTATTTCTTTATTGAAGCAATTTATAAGTGGTTCTTGTTGTAAAAGTGTCAATTGTTATGGATAAACGATTTTATCCGGAAATAATTGAATTTTTTTTATAGGTAGACCACCAGTTTTTAATTCTTTTGCTAAAAAATTCCCATATTTGCTTGCTAAATTAAATTTTAGGAAAAATAACAAGCAAAAATACTTGTGTTCGCCAGCAAAAAGTAAGGGAACAAAATTATTCACGATAAGTGGAATTTTTTGTTTACTGCAATATTATTCACGGGAGAATGATTCCCGATTGCAACTTTGTGAAAAGTGAACCAATTAAAACATCCAAGAAGTGAAATTTATTATCGCATTTAGCCTAAAATATTTTATTGTATGTTGAAAATTTGCTAAATATTAAGTATCATACTCACCTGCATATTATTAGAATAAAACCCTTTCCTATTAAAGTAGCTTATCGGATCTTCTTTAGGTTTTGATATTTTAAAATGCGTACCGTCGACACATCCTGTAACAAAAGGGAAGGGATTTTCTCTGCTGTTTTGAAATCTTCCCTGAAGGTTTGTTGGTGCAATGGAGATGGCCATGTTATTTTTTTTTTTAAGTGACAAATAGCTTTCATGATTTTGTAGAAAATTTTGTGCTCAGTACCTTTTGCAACATTAAAACGATCACTTAATTGCCGAATGGTTACGCCACTATTATTTAGCTTCCACAGCGTGATATAAAGGGTGGTTAAATTTTAGGGGCCAATGTTGAATGTGAACCACACCTAAACGTCAAGTTTTTTTCTGCATTTATTTTGACATTTTCCAATTTCAGACTAACTCAATTTGAACCATGGAAAGATACACAATCGAGCAATGCCTTAAAGTTATTCAGGCTTATTATGAAAATGGGCGAATGATAATCCAAGAGTAATTGTCGAAAAACCAATGCACCTACAAAGAGTGACTGTTTTGTGCGCCTTATGGGCTGGCGGCATAATCGGGCCGTATTTTTTCCAAAATGAGGCCGGTCAGGCAGTTACTGTGAATGGTGTCCGCTATCGTGAGATGATAACGAAATTTTTATGGCCCGAATTGGAAGATATGGATGTGGACGATATGTGGTTTCAACAGGACGGTGCCACTTGCCACACAGCTAGCTAACGAAACAATGACTCTTTTGCGCGACAAATTCAATGGCCGTGTTATCTCACGTGGTGGGGATGTCAATTGGCCGCCAAGATCTTTTTTTTGGGGTTATTTGAAAAAAAAAGGTGTACGTCGATAAGCCAGCAATAATTCAAAAGATAAAGGATGAGATAATTCGGCACATTAACGGCATAGAATCTCAATTATGCCTCAATTTTAACTATTGGATGGAGGTGTGCCGCCGAAATCGCGGTGGCCATTTGGCCGATATTTTGCTCCATACATAATTGAACTATACCATATTATCATAATAAAAAGAAATGACAATAATTTCCTAAATAATTTTTGTTTTATCCAAAATCAACATCGGCCCTTAAAATTTAACTAGACTTTACAAGCATTGTTCCAAGTTGAAAGGGAAACGTCCTTTGTGAAATGTAGGCCAGAACGGGCTTAGTTCACGCAACAAGTTCTATAAATTTAAACTTGGGTTCTCTTAAACACTTATATATGTTTACAAAATGTTACTATATTTACTTGAAATATTGACCGACTCATTGGAAAATGATAAAAAAATATATCTTCTAAATATTTTTGAACAATATTGAAATAATCCAACACTTTAGGAACTCGCCTTTTCTTGCTGAGTAAAATTTTCAGCAATAAATTTCTTTTTTTATTTCTTAACATTTTTCTTTTTTGTACACAATTTTACATCATTCGTTTTATCATCCAGCTCTAAAATTAAATTTATTATGAACTTTTCACATTTTTGTTATATTTTTCCGTTCATAAATGCAAATACTAAAATGAGCAAACTGAAGAATAAGCAACAGCTGATTAGCAGTGGCATAATCATATTATGCAGCGCTGTGATGAATTTACGAACAAGCCTACGGTGTAGATACTATGTAACCATAGCTTAAGACTTTCTCTTGTTGTGTATGGAAACCGTAAATAAAGCAAAAAAAGCAAACATAACAATTTTTTAATAATTATGTATTATTTAAATTTAAATAAGGGCGCTCTTACATTTTAATAACTAGAACAATAAAAATAAAATTCATTTTCATTTGTTTGTTCGCGATAAAAAATTTTTCCAACTTATTTGTCGGAAATTTGACACATAGTATAATTAAATCACCGCATTCAATAGCGAGTAGACTATTGTATAGAATAATTTTTCGATACGTGTCGAGTAAGCAAATCACCGCATACCATATCTATCGAATCGTAATTTTTTTTAAACTGTTTTCAATTTAAGCACATATGTATATCAAATGCTAAATAGTAAATAAAAAAGAACAGTAGCATAAATTTATTAAATAATTGTGCAAAAATAATTTTCACTGATTGGACGAATAAATGCTTACTTTGACATCTTTTTCGTCAAATTCAAAAGATGAAAATTTATTAAAAATAGTAATAACTAATTATTTTAACTTAGAACTAAATAAAACTTGCATTTCTTAAAATTTTTGTTGATAGTGCTCTTTTTAAAAGTAATTTGTTTTGCTTACGATAGCTACTTTGATAACGAATGATGTTTACTAAGATTATACTCGATCGAAGACTCGCTGTCGAATGCTACCATCTCAAATTAAGATACATTTTACTCGACATCAAGTGCCATGATACCAAAATTTAAAATTTCGATAAATATTATTCGATATCGAAAGCGGTGATTAGACCCCTGTTCATTGAGTAGTGAGTTGGGAAACAAGGTTGCAGCGATCAGCATATATAGAAAAAATATATAACGGTATTTTTATTCCATATTCGTTAATTTGACGAAGCTCAGATGTCTAGAGAAAAAATTTAGCTTATAAAAAGTCTTTAAATATTTCTGGTAACAATTTTTTAAGTGAAAGCAAAATTAATTAATATGATTGTGTAACTACTTTACATTTCTTAATTAAAAATATATTTCGAGAATTTGGAAAAGTGCGACTGAGAGACATACCTACATAACTTTTATTGCAAATTTGTGTAAATTGTTTGTGTCAGGATTATGTTTTTGTTTGGTTTAAATCGTTAAAATGGTTGTATGTATTATAAAGAGTGATTTTTTTGCTATTATCTTTTTGGCAACACTAGTTTTGACAGCTCACGCACGTTTTGTATCTTGTGTCACTGTCAAACATCTTCAGTTTGGTCTATAATTTAATCATGAATCGTCTTACAAACGAACAACGCTTGCAAATTATTGAATTTTATTACCAAAATGCGTGCTCTGTTAAGAAAGTTCATCGCGCGCTTCTTCCATTTTATGGTCAGTTTAATCGACCTACTGAGGCTTCTATTCGGGCTATTGTAACAAAATTTCGCACCAAATTTACATTGTTGGACATTAAACCACCAACACGCTTACGTAGAGTGCGAACTGAAGAAAATATCGCAACCGTATCGGCCAGTGTTGGTGATGACCGTGAATTATCGATTCGGCGCCGTTCGCAAAAATTGGGCTTCTGTTACTCCACTACGTGGAATATTTTGCGGAAGGATTTGGGTGTGAAGCCTTATAAAATACAACTGGTGCAAGAATTGAAGCCAAACGACCTACCACAACGCCAAATTTTTGGTGAATGGGCTCTTGAAAAGTTAGATGAAGATCCACTTTTTTATCGAAGAATTGTGTTCAGCGACGAGGCTCATTTCTGGTTGAATGGATACGTGAACAAGCAAAACTGCCGTATTTGGAGTGAAGAGCAGCCAGAAGCATTGCAAGAGCTACCAATGCATCCACAAAAAACAACCGTTTGGTGCGGATTATGGGCTGGCGGCATCATTGGGCCGTATTTCTTCAAAGATGATGCGAATCACAACGTTACTGTGAATGGTGAGCGCTACCGTGCGATGATAACAAACTTTTTTTTGCCCAAAATGGAAGAGCTTGACTTGCATGACATGTGGTTTCAACAAGACGGTGCCACATGCCACACAGCACGCGAAACAATGGACCAATTGAGAGGCGAGTTCGGTGAACAGTTTATTTCACGCTTGGGACCAGTCAATTGGCCGCCCAGATCGTGCGATTTAACGCCTCTAGACTATTTTTTGTGGGGCTATGTTAAGGCTAATGTCTATAGGGACAAGCCCGCTTCGATTGACGCACTGGAAGCCAACATTGCCAACATTATTCGTGAGATACCGGCCGAAATGTTGGAAAGAGTATGCCAAAATTGGACTAAGCGGATGGACCATTTGAGGCGCAGCCGCGGCCAACATTTGCATGAAATAATCTTCAAACATTAAATTATATCGACCCAACTATCGATCCAAATAAATATTTCATGCATTTTTCTGAATTTTATGTGTTTTTTTTTTTTTTAAATTTCCGATAGTTCTTATAAAATCACCTTTTATAATGGAGACTGCAAATTATATATGGATTCTTCTGCACTTCTTCAATTAATGTTTCCACAATATCGTCCATTTTAATGTAAAATTTACAAAACTATAATTATAATTGCACTTTGAACATTCTTTTGATTTTCTTTTGTTTTTATTTTTCTTAGCGCCAAAAGTTCAAAAACATATGTGCTTGTTTACAAAATGTATGAAATTTGTTAAAATAATAAATGTTGTTTTTGTAAATCCAGTGTACAAATACCAAGCAGACCAGAATAAAAGACAATTATTTATGATGCCATTTCATTCAGTTGATTTATTAATAAAAAATTTAAGTTCAATATCTTATTTTAAAAACGTGTTGTACAAAAAATTCTTATGTGTCAAAAATTAGAAGAAGAGGTTGCCATGTTATTATTTACATAAGTGAGATTACCATATTACAACACCCCTCCATAATCTTATTTTATGTATAAATTATTTTCCAAGTTTTAACAAATTTTTAAAAATATAAAATTTATTCTTTCCAAGTGGTTTGGTAAATATATCTGCCTCCTGCTGATCAGATTGTATATATTTCAGTTCTATTTTCTCATTTTGAATCTGTTGTCTAATAAAATGATATTTCAATTCAATATGCTTTGATCTTTTTGTTTCCATCTGCTCAGCAACATATTTTGCTCCCTGATTATCAATGTATATTGTAAATGATTTCTTATTAATCGTAATTTTAAAGTCATCCAATAATCTCTTTAACCAGACCCCTTCCTGTGCCGCAGTACTGAGTGCCACGTACTCCGCTTCCGTGGACGATAAACTAATAATTTTCTGTTTAGCAGTTTTCCATGATAACAAATTTTCATACGATTTAAAACAATATCCAGTAGTGCTTTTCCTGTCCTCGGACTCTCCCCAACTTTCATCCGTGTAACCATATAATGGAAAAAATTGCCTTGATCTACTGTATATTAAACCTTCATTTCTAGTTGAGTTTAAATAACGAAATATTCTTTTAATAGCATGTATATGTAGATTTCTATAATTTTTTTGATATCTGCTTAGAGTGTTGACCGCGTAGGCAATATCAGGTCTTGTCCATATACTTAAATAAAGTAAGCTACCAATAGCCTGTTGGTATTTTTGTTGATCCCATTCAGCACAATCATAAATTTCGTTTCCTACATTCCAATTTTTTTCCATCGGTGTATCTTTAGATTTTGAGTTTTCAAAGCCAAAACGTTTTAATAAATGAACTATATTATCAGCTTGATGTAACTTTAAACATTCACGTTCTATTTCCGTTATTTGAATTCCAAGAAAATTTCTTAGTTCTCCCATATCCCTGACTTCAAACTGTTCCTTTAAAAACATTTTAATATCATTAATTCTATGTTCATCATCACCGCATATAAGAATATCATCAACATATAGGAGTAAAAATATATTTTTTCTTTTATACATACAATAATCATTTTCCGATCGCTCAAAACCATATTTTAAAATTTTCTCATTAAATTCGTTATTCCAAACTAAAGCACTTTGTTTTAGGCCATAAATGGATTTCTTTAACTTACATAATTTTCCTTCGAACGGTGGGGGAACTACCATAAAAATATCTTCTCTCAGTTCTCCATTTAAAAATGCACATTTGACGTCCAATTGATGTATTTTGTAGCCATACTGAAATGCCATTGAAATAAAAGTTCGTACCGTGATGTTGTTCGCTACTGGTGCATATATGTTATTAAATGATTCATATTTTTGCTTACAGCCTCTTGCCACTAATCTTGCTTTCTTTCGTACACTTCCATCATTTTCCATTTTTGTATTAAAAACCCATATCGCATCAATTCTATATTGTCCTTCGTCTTCTACCAACACCCACGTTTGTTTCCTTTTAATTACTTCCATCTCTTCTTCAATTGCTTTTTTCCATTCTTCATCGTTATAAGCTTCTTCAAATGTATTTGGAACTTCCAATAATATGGTAGGATAAGCATACAAAGCATCGTCGTACAATTCATAGTCATCTAAATATTTCGGCTTATTTCGTGTTCGTGAAGTTTTTTCTTTCATACTGCTTTTCTCCTGTTCATTATCCTCTATTATGTTGTTATTTACATGATTCTGTCCAATTTCATTATCAGGTTTAGCTATATTCTCCGGTTCTTGCGATTCATCGTTATAATTTCCTCCATTGATTTCCTTCTCTCTATATGTAAATCCAAATGATCTGTAATTTAAAAATTTCACGTCTCGACTATTTACCACCTTTTGACTTTCTTCGTCATAAAATCTAAAACCATCATTGCAATATCCAATTAATTTCATTTTCTTAGATCGTGCATCAAATTTGCTTTTTTGTATTTGTTTTGGAATATTAATATAGGCCTCAGCTCCAAAAGGATGTATTTTATTTAAATCTGGTTTTTCCCCATACCATAATTCAGCAGGTGTCTTACCTTTTTCAATTGCTTTTGTAGGACAACGATTAATCACGTATATAGCATGTTGTATTGCTTCATCCCATAAACTTTTAGGAAGACCTGAATCCAGTAAGGCACATCTGGCATTATTTACAACTGTTCTATTGAATCTTTCAGATACTCCATTAAGCTGTGGTGAGTAACGTACAGTAGTTTCCACGGTTATGCCATGTTTTGAACAATACCTCATAAAATCATCACTCTTATACTCCGTTCCTCCATCTATTCTCAGAACTTCAATTTTACGATCAAACTTATTGAATACTTTCTCTGCGTAATTTCTGAACGCTTCAAAAACTTGAAATTTATTCCGTAGAGTATAAGTCATAGCAAAATGAGAATAATCATCGATGAAGGTAACAAAATATTTTTTGTTATCTTTGCTCAAATAATTTATTGGTCCTACTAAATCACTGTGTATTTTTTGCCCACAACGAGTTGCTCTTTTTCTTGTACCATCAAAAGGGGATTTTGTCATTTTCCCACTTAAGCAAACTTCACAATCATCTGTATTTTTGTAGTGACAAGTGTGGCCAAATTTTCTATGTAACTGTCTCTTTCCTGGAACAGCTTCAAACTCAAACATGTTCAGACTCTTTATTCTGAAAATTTGCCCACTATTATCATTTTTGATTTCCACGAAATTACCATAAAAATTTACATTATATTGCTTTCTCGTTATTTCTTTTATAGAAATTAAATTTTTCTCCAAATTTGGTACTATTAAAACGTCCGTCAAATAAATTGGACCACCATCAGTCTCCAATAATAAATTACCTTTTTGTTTACAAATCAAATATTCACCCTTTTTGGCGATGTTTATTTTTGATGGCTTCTCCAATTGACAAATATCATTCATATATTTTACCCACTGTTCATTTACCATATGATTAGACGCCCCTGAATCCAATATAAATTTACCTGACATTTTATTGTTGTTCATATTGTAATCATCTTTTGCCATCTCACAATTAAAAGTTATCGGATTAGAGTCTGCACAGTTTGCATTACCAATTCTTCCTTTCTTACGAAAACTACTATTATTATTTCGTTGTCTATTAGTCTCAAATTTATTTTTGCAGTATTTGCTGGTATGCCCAAACATGTTACATTTAAAACATTTGACATTTTTCATTTCTGGACAGAATCTAATTTTGTGGTCACCATCACATTTAAAACAACGAACACCAGCCCGGAAAGCGTCGCTAGCACACATAGAGTTATTCTTATCCTGCATTTTAACTTCTTCTTTCAGCAATCTACTGGTTAAATTGTTCAGATTTCTTTCCGCTGCAGTTGTGCTCTCCCAGGCGGTACTAAAATTTGAGTATTCTGTAGGAAGACTTGAGATTATTTTATTTATGACCATTGAGTCACTAATTTCTTCACCTTGTGCCTTTATTTGAGCCAATAAACATTCAATATCTGCTAAAAAAAGCTTAACATTATTCGAAAATTCCAATTTGAAAAATTTCTGCATCAAAAATTGCAGTTGTGTATCATCCTTCTGTTGATATAGTGAACACAATTTATCAAAAATCTTTTTTGGCGTATCACAATTTAAAATATTCCTTAGTTCTGCTGGTTCTAACGAAGCCACTAACATTCTTTTCGCTTTTCCATTTCTTAAATCATAATCCTTCTGCTCATTACCACTTACCGCCGGCCTTATCTCTGTACCATCAACAATACTCCATGCGTTAATTCCCTCCAATAACGCCTTAACTTGAAAGCACCAGACTTCAAATCCATATTTCTTTATATTAATTACTTTTAAGCTCAAATCTTCCATCTCAATAAACTCACTGGTCTGGGCCCATAACCTGTTAAAATAATAAATGTTGTTTTTGTAAATCCAGTGTACAAATACCAAGCAGACCAGAATAAAAGACAATTATTTATGATGCCATTTCATTCAGTTGATTTATTAATAAAAAATTTAAGTTCAATATCTTATTTTAAAAACGTGTTGTACAAAAAATTCTTATGTGTCAAAAATTAGAAGAAGAGGTTGCCATGTTATTATTTACATAAGTGAGATTACCATATTACAACAAAATTAAATAAAAGTGTGGTAATATTGTTGAGAGCATTTGTGTTTCTAAATGAGAGCACAAGAAAAAACTTGTTGATAAAACATTTTAAACTCAACAATATTCCAAATTTCATTACAAAATCTGATTATTAATGTCAATTGCAAATGGCCTCTGCTGACAAGAACGGTAGCGTAGCGCTGCGGCTTCATGTTAGTCAGGCTTTATATCCTGTTTTAGGAATCGTTTTACACGGCTACAGTCCAAAGTTGTTAGTTTTTGGTAGGTTTTGGTTCTACGCTTGTGGCGTTCATGTCCGACCTAGTTCATATGAACGATCCAGCAAATTGAACGATTCCGACGCTGCAATTGTTTAAAATTATTTCGTTCACTGACTTCCTTGTTCGTTTTGCACCGTTCATCGTTCTCTAACTTTTACTGTTTAGATTCAGACGTTGAATATTGGTATTTTAAAATCGCTAGAATGTAGGACAATTATGTTGTCGGTACAAATTGTAATCATTTAAAAAATTTTTTGTTTTTAAATTCCAATCAACTGTAAAAAATCTTATCTGGGTACATTTTGATGATGATGGTGAAAAACGTGCAAGGTGTAAATATTGCAGAAACGCTCTTTGTATTTTTGGGGGATCTCATAGCAATTTAAGACGGTATTTAAAATTGAAGCACCGAACAACTGCCATAGTTTTAGAATGACACTATACAAAATGTAATTAATACTCCTGAATGTGCTGAGTAGAATCAACAAGCTCATCATTAGCTCATCCGCCATCTTAAGTCAGCAGCCAGCCATATCGACATATTTTGGAAGACCTCCCCCTATTTGCAAAGTGGAGCAAGTCGATAGACAATTGCTAAAGATGATTGCGAAAGGACATCATACTTTCCGTATAGTGAAAGAGGCAGAATTCAAAACGCTCATTGAGTTAGCGTCGAGTTGCGCAGGCTATAAACTCCCTAGCAGAAAATCTTTATCAAATAATATTCTACCAGCTGTCCATGCAGAAATTTTAGAAAAAGTTAAGCAAGAAATTCAACAATCTTCATTAGTTTGCTTAACGACGGCCGGCTGGACATCTAAAACAAATGCAAGCTATTTGGCAGCAACAGCTCATTTCATTGATAACGAATCAAATTTCAAAAGCTTTTTAATTGCTTGCGATGTGTTCGATGTAAAACATACTGCGGAAAATCTATCGATATATCTAAAAGTGGAATATCTAATAAAATAACTGCTATAATAAGTGATAATGCTGCAAATATTACTGCAGCTATTCTTCAAGGTGGATGGCGTGCAATTGCATGTTCGCCCATTCCTTAAATTTAGTTGTACAAGCTGCAATTAATTTAAATTTAGATACTATAACTAAGGTAAAACGAGTTGTGGAGTTTTTTCGAAAAAGTACACAAGGATTAAAACGTTTACAAGAAAGGCAAAAACAGATGAATTTACAAGATTTAAAGCTTAAGCGAGACGTAGTGACACGGTGGAATTCAACGTATGAAATGCTGCAGCGAATAATAGAAATAAAAGATGTAGTTATAGCAACTATGGCGCATATTCACAAATCATAACTAAAGTCGTAACTAATAAAACAGTAACTAAAAACTAGTTCAGAGATAGTTATAGGTCCTATTCACAATTCATAACTAACACATCAACTACTGTCAGCTGATAAAAGAAATGCAACCTTGTATATTGCCCAAAAACACATCTCTGATTTGTTTTTTGTTTGGATTTATTTTCGGTAAAAATTATAATTCTTTGTAAAAATGGAAGCAAGTAGCAAAGATAATAAGGTAAGTTTAATATTTACAGAATTGCTTGAAATAGCCGAAGCTCCCACCATATATAAGCCAATTGAAATCTTTGCTAAAACCTAAAAGTAAAGTGTCGGTGTTAGAAGAAAGAGAAAATCAAATTAAAAAGAAAACAGCACTTGCTGAAGAGCTGCAGAAAAAGCAAATTCAAAAATTAGAATACGAAATTAAGCACCAGGACACGTTAACCAATATGCAAATAGCATGTTTACAGGAATTGTACGAAATACAATTGAAACATGCAGACGAATTGCATGAAATGAAAAAACAATTATTGTCTACTCTTATGAATAATAAGAATAGAAATAGCTTTACAAAATCTTTAAATATGTGATAAATTTATTAATGTGCGATGTATGTACTCGTATACAAGTCTGAATATTTAAACTAAGTTAAAGTAAAAGTACATAATTTTAATTTTATTTTTGCTACAAGATTATTTGGATTTCGGAAGTAACGTATGCATATAATTTACGAAAAATACATGTTACAAAAGAAGATTTTGTATGTAGTTTTTGAATGCATTTAATATTTTTTTGAATCTTTTAAGAGCTAAATTATAAGATGTACCTAGTGTTGATGGATTTTTTTTAAAAGGTAACATAACTTGAATTCGACCGCTGTCAACTATTTCAACATGATTTATAAAATGCGATTCACAAGTTTGGTGCTCGAAATTATGGTTTTGTGATATTGGTGACACGTTTTCCATTGACCACAAAATTTTTAGTTGCTTATTCAAATCCTCTTCGTCTTTCTCATTTGATGCATCACTACATGCATGAACATATGCTACATTAGAATTAGCTTTACAGCTACCAGAAACGACATATCCGAAGCAAGTTTCTTGTAGAAATGGTAAATTAAGTCCTAGTTTAATTTTGTCTTTGCCAATGCATTCGAAAAACGCATCAGCACCTAACAATATATCTATTGGCTGAGATTTGTTAAAATATTCATCTGCCAATTGTATATGCAATGGTAAATTCCAATTTTTAGTATCAAGGTTAGTGTCTGGCTGATAACCAGAAATACGATTTGTCACATAAAACTTTATTGAAAACTGCGATGCATTGTAACGAGAACGAATTACTGCATTAGTTTCGTATTTTATTTTTGTTGCGGTATTGCCGACACCAAGAATATAAATATATCAACGTTTTTGTTTTATGTAAATTCAGCAATTGTGCTAATTGTGCAGAAACAAGATTAACCTGCGAACAAGAGTCTAACAACGCACGACATACTTGCCAATTCCCTTCGGCATTTTGAATAAGAATTACAGCAATAGCTAAAATAATTTTATTTCCAGATTCTCCAATGTGAACATTTACACTGTTTAATGAAGTAGAAGCATATACCGGGGGCAATGAAACCATAGTTTGCGATGAATTTTCTGGTGTCGAACGATGCAGTAACGTATGGTGTGATTTTTTACAAATTTTACATTTATTTTTTGACCTACATTTATTAACAGTGTGGCCTTCATTTAAACAATTGATGCAAAGTCCCAACTTTTTTATAGTACTAATACGATTTTCAAATGTATGCTCAATTGATTTGCAATATACACAGGATTTTTGTTGCTGAGTGTGTAACGATAAACGGTTATTTTGTCGATGTGGACGATTTCCACGATTTGGATTGAAAGAAGTATTGTTGTTTCCACAAGAAAATGAATGCGATTCCGATGATTCTAAAAATTGACATCTTCTTTCTAACATTTTACAATAATCATCCCACGAAGGTAGGGCAGAGTAATCTCAGTTTTCTTTATATTTAATTTGCGAATTAGTATCTGTTTTTTGTGCCACAATGTGAATAATTAAAGCGTTACAAATTTCTTCTTCAGTTCCCAGCAACTCAAGGGAACCAAAAATTGCTGACGCACTATCTACTAATGCGTACCATTTGCTTTCTGTACGGTAGGAAGATCACAAAGGTTTTGAATATGTTCTAAAAATATTAATGTTTTGTTATCGTGGCGTTCTTCTAATCTTTTCAATGCTTTTTCATAATTTTCTGCTGAAACTTCAAATGCTCACACTGTGTCCAATGCCGGACCTGACAAACAATGCAACAGATGATTAAACTTTTCAATTTTTGATAATGATGTATCTTTATCAACAAACTGTGTAAATGATGAAATGAAATTTTTGTAATTGGAATATTTTCCATCAAATGTTGGCAAATCTATACTTGGCAATTTGCTTATTGTTGTAAAAGGCACTGTAACTGATTGATCTAAAGACGAACGTTTGTAATTGTCACCTAAAAGTTCTATAATTTTTGATTTTGTTGTGATACACATATCCTCAATGTCAGCTCTTGTAACATCTAGTGGATTTTTTTCTTCTATGTCCGATTGAATTTTTAACAGCTGTTTAAAATATGCTTCAACTAAAGCAAGACGACATTCTAATTCAGCTATTGACATTGTTGAAGAGACCATATTTTTTATTCTTGTTATAAATATTTGGCTTTTGCTATTTGTCGTTGCTTCTGAAGAGTTTCTAATTCAGCCATACTCACTGTTTTTAATTTACTCGTAGTGGATGATGATTAATTGTGACAAATTAAGTTGCCAAGAGAAATACTGAAAACCTGGTTGCTTGTAGGTATGTTCAACTTAAGTATAAGAGGAACAATTAAAGTATATACGATTATGTAATATTTAAATTGTTGATTATTGGTTTTCATATATTTAGGAAGTGTATTTATTAAAAGAGAACAAAGCAGTTATTGTCTTATCTCTCTTGTTATCACGATCACCTCTGTCACAGTTTTCCCAGAATTTATGGTGTTAAGTACACCAGTATTAAGTATATAATTATATTTTGCAAATGAATTTCTCCAAATTAATAATATGTTGTTTGTTTGTTTAAATAAATCGAGCCCCACCTTGGGCGCCAAAAATATGTTCGATACTTTAATACGAGCGAAAACAAATGGGACTCTTTCGGTTAACGTTACAATACAATACTTAGATTCATTTATTTCGGTTTCTTCTTTTTATACAAAAAATATGTCTAAAACGGTAATTAAGTACAAATTCATTGGAAATAAACAGATTTAACGAATAAATTTGTAAGAAGCAAAGACGTAGCTATTATAATAAAATGAATGTTGATGGGGGCACTGTTTTGCATTGATAAGTGAATATTTATACATTTGTTAATTGAATGTTGAAATTAATAATTTAATTGAAGAATTAATAAAATTAATCAATATGAATGATAATATGATTTAGTTTCGACACGGCTTCAACACTCGTCCAGACATAAGTTTATCTTAAAAATACTGGGAGGTAATTAAAGAAATGTTAAAAATACTTGAACCCTTTTATGAAATAACAACACTTTTAAAATCGAAAAAAGTCTCCAGTTTAGTCTTTTTCAATATAATAGAAATATATAATAAATTAATCTTTAATAAAATATTAATCTTTATTTGTGCTTAATTCCAGAAATTGTGTTGGTTTTAAAATTTATTCTTTTACTCATGATATTCTCATGAGTTATTCATTCTGTCCAGGGTCCACAAAGGTCTACTTCCTTTGTATTCACGCCACCACAGTAGTCTAGTAATTTCTCGAATCTATTATGAAGATATTCGAATTATATACTGAGTCAAGTTAAATGCTTCAGCCTCGACTAACTAACTACCGTTTCTTAAAAATAAAGTTAAGCAATTGGATCCGAACTGGGGTAAATTCTTCGGCCCGTCGAGTTAAATGCGTCGATGTCGACAAAATAACTACAGTATGAAATAATACTAATAACTACGATGATAACATCTACCGGAGCAAAGTTCGTGTAGAAACAAAAACTCTGGTATCATACAAAGTGTACGCTACATATTACGAGCTAGTCTGCTAAGTTAATTAAAGTTTGTAACGTCACTTTACATGCATATGAATAAAGCAACATCACGTTTTATATAACAAAATATCAAGGCAGCTATTTGGTCTGTTGTTATGTATTAATATCACTCGACAATGTGAAAGACATGTAAACAACCACTTTTTTTCTTCCATTTAGAAACTGCCAGTTCAAGCGTTCATAGCTAAACTTTAAACATTTATTGTTGGGCTTAGCAGTCAACAAGAGAAACATTCTGGGATTATAAACTTTTATATTGTGTTCTTGCAAACGCTTATGAACTGTTTGTACAGTTTATCTGTAATTCTGGCTACTCAATAGGCTTATCAATAAATTGGACATTACTGCTCTTCTTCTACGAATCTCAACTTTTTTAGAGTACATTATTATATAACGTATCATTTTATTTTAGAAATTGAACAATTGTCTTATATACGAGTATGCATAACTTTTGTCTTCTAAAATCGTTCTTTGAGTAACAATTCTTATTTGCTCTATGCACTGTTTTCAACATGGCATATCTAGCATTTTTGTTTTAAATGAATTTTTAAAATTGTTTTAACACACTTATTCTACAATATGGCGATCGCAATTAACTAAAAAATGTGTGCTAAAAGTAGCCAGACATGGTTCGGTGCTATTATTTTACCGACAGATGTTACATGTCAGTAAAGAAATTTTTCGTATGAGAAGAACCGTTAAATTTAGGAAAATAAATTGAACTCCTTTAGAGAGACTTCATCTTACTTTATATCACTATGCAATCCAAAAACATCAGAAATAGATAACAGGAATTTAGTACAGTAGTAAATACAATATGTGCATTGAGTGCTTTTATTTTTATCGGCACTGTATGGTGCAATCTACAAAATTTTCTTGGTAACACTGGTGTCGTGAAGTGTTTGGCTCTAAAGAATTTATAAAAATATAAACAAATTTCAAAATAAAATATTAGAAAAAATTTATAAGTGTGAAAACGTGTCAACACATAATAAAAACAATAAGCTTAATCCGTATAAGTTGGTTTAACCAAAAACTTAAAGATTCTTGTGTTTGGTGGCAACAAATATGGCCGAGTGCCAACAATGTAAAAGTGCGATACGCGGTGAAAGTGGTTTAAGCTGCGAAGGAATATGTAAAAAAGTGTATCATTGCTCACAAAAATGTTCAGGTTTAGATCAATATTCTCGAGGTATACTAGAAGCTGGTGGATTAATACGTTTTATATGTGATGATTGCCTTCAGTATATACATAACATCAAGAGAGTGTTGAAAAAAACAGCAATAACTTAGATGAATATAAAGGCGAATTCAAGTCGGCGCTAAAACAAAACGAAAATGAAATTAAAAAACTACTTGAGGCCATTGAAAAAAGATATGATGAAAGATTAAAAAAATTAGATGAGGCACAAAAATATTGTGAAATAAATGTTCAAGAAATAAAAAAGTTTACGGAAAAATTAATGAAAAACAAAACAGTAATGAAAAAATATGCAATACCATTGAAAGCAAGAACAAAAAAATGTGTGACGAAATTAAAAAAACAATAGCAGAAACAAGTGCATTAAAAAATAAAGTAGTGATGCCAGATGAAAATAAACAAAACCCGATTATTGTAAAACCAAAGGAAAAACAAACAGTTATAAAAACTAAAGAAGATTTAACAAAAAAAGTTAATCCATCTAATTTTAAAATTTTAAATGTTGAACAAAGAAAAAATGGATCGGTTGTTCAAAGTGAAAATAATGAAGAAAGGGAAAAAATTAAAGAAGTTTTACAAAATGAAATGAGTGATTTGTATGAAATTAAAGTTCCGAATCAAATGGAAATTAAAATAAAATTAAACGGTATGACTTTTAAATTCACCGAGAATGAAATTGTGGAAAAACTAAAAAAGCAAAATGATATGCTCCATGAAAGCGAACTTGAAGTTATAAAAATATTCGAATACAGAAAGAACGGTCGTACAATATACAATGCAATAATTAAAATAGATAAGGACTCATATATTAAATAAAGACGTGCACGAGGTACCTACAAGTGCTGACTAAACAAATATACCAAATATATATTTGTTACTACTGGTATACGGGAGAGAATGAGTATAACAAATATGGTATAATTTTGTTTTTGCACACTAACTCAACTCATACACATACTAAAAAATATTCATAATTTTAAAGTGAGTGAGAAATATATTTGTTTCTCTGCCGTAAATAACTGTAACACTACAAATATTTCCAAATCATTTGTGGTGCAAACACATATTCAAGTTGTGCGTTTTAGTAGTTAAATAAAGATTATAGTTTCTATACAATTTATGTATACGTTTGTGTGTATAAAATAAAAATGAACAATATAGAAATAAAAGAAAAAATTTTGTCTAATACATATACAATTTGTGACAAAAGAGGTCGAAGTAAGGTATGGGATTGCTTTGGTCATATTAAAGATGAAAATAATATTGAAATAATTAATTATGTGGTTTGCAAAATTGTAAAAATGTATACAAATACAATAAAAGTGCCTTTCAAATTTAAATAAACATAAATGCTACTCATTTTTAAAAAAAGAAAAAGAAAATAATTTGGTTGAACCAAGCCAAGAGGCTAAAAAAGCTTGTACCGATATTTTGACTGAATGGATTCTTGCCGATATTCGTCCGTACTCTTTGGTAAAAGATAGTGGGCTAATATCTTACTCTAAACTAATGCTATCGTTAGGAAGTACATTTGGAAAAAATATTAATGTACAATCTTTAATACCACATCCCACTACCATCCATAGAAATGTTGAAAATAGTTATTCTACACATTTTGCAAAATTAAAATCGGAAATCTCGTCCATACAAAAAATTGGTTATGCTCTAACTTGTGACTTGTGGACAGAAAATTTTTCAAAATTATCCTACCTTGCCTTAACGGCGACAGACATATCTAAAACTTTTCATATTATTAATCTATAAAAAAAAATTTTTGTTTAATAAACTTAAGCAAAATATTTCTGTGAGTAACTGTATGTATGAATGTTAAAAAATATTAATCCAAACAAAAGATGTGTTAAAATTACAATTAAGAAAAATTGATTGCTTTCCGCTTTTTATTTATGAATAAATAGGTATCAATATAAAACAAAAATTACAGTGAATTCAGCTGTTCCTTGGATGATCCAATAGTTATAGTTACAGACAGAGGAAGTAATATTAAAGCAGCATTACGAGAATATGAGAATATCAACTGTATAAATGATGATTTATACAAAACTTAAAAACAATATGCAATACCTACAATAATGATGAACCTAGTTTTATTTTAGAATTTAAGAAAAAATTACATGACACACTAATTTCTTTAGTAGATCCTATTATTACAATTTACCATAAACTAGCAATATTTTTGTTTTCGCCAGCTAATCAACTAATTCAATTTACCTCAGAAGAACAAACCGAAGTAATAACTAAATGTAAAACTTTATTACTAATGTATGCAAATGTTGTTAATGTAACTTATAAACCTTTGGACCCAAATTCATCTAAAATATATTCGTTATTTGAAAAATATATCCAACCAGTAGATGCAAGCAACTCTAACTACTCCCTAATTGATAACGAAATAGTTAAATAAAAAATACCCAAGTGACTTTACACAGTAACTTCAACGTTTTAAAATGGTGGAATGATAGGAAAAGTGAATATCCATTACTCTATAAATTAAGCTGTAGAATATTCGCTATTACTGCATCTAGTGCTCCTTCAGAAAGAATATTTTCTATTGCTCGGGCTCTAATAACAGAAAAAAGATCGAAATTTGGTGAAAACGAAAAATCATTTAATAATTTTTTTTTTTTTTTATTTATTGAATTTTTTTTTTAGTTTTTATAAGATTAAAAGGCTGAATTAAAATGTGACCTGACAACTTTAAGTTTATTTAAATAAATTCATAAAAACTATTGTTTTGTTTTTAATACATATTACTAATTGTCGGTAAAATATTTGTAACTCTATACACATTAACACACGTATGCGTGCATGCATTTGCGGTGGCAGCGTACAATAAATAAGTTATAGTATTTGCCTTAACATCTGTTATATTTGTTTGAGCAAATGAAAATAATAGGAATATGTTTCTCTCTACTCACTCATATTCAATTTATTAAAGAGAATAACAATACAAACTCATACCATAAACTCTACACTACTCACCAATACGCACTGAAAACAGATAAACATAGAAACTGGTGCATTTGAGTGTAACTGTCCACGGCTTTAATATTAAAGTGATGAATGCTCAAAAAGTAAATATTGGATGGGAAAGGTGCAAAGTGTATGAAGGTACTGGTATCATACAATGTTTCAAGTGTAAGGGTTATACTCATAAATCAACAGATTGTAAATTTGAAGAAGTATGCTATAATTGTCACGGCAATCATAAATCGAAGGAATGCACGAAAAATATTATTAATATTATTAATAAATGTATAAACTGTTTGAGAGAGAACAAAGGATGAACCTTGGACTTGATGATAATCATGCAACAACGAATAGGGAATGCCCAGTTTTTCAAAATAAACTAAATGCGAAGAGAAGAAGGATAGGACTTATTGCATAACAACCATGGCAAATATACGGAGTATACACTAATATACAAGGTTTATTAAACAACTTTAACCAAGTGGAAATACTCTTAGAAACACAAAAGCCTGATTTTGTTATTTTATCAGAAACTCACTTAACTGTAGACGTGGACGAAGCCGAAACACAGTCAACAGGTTACAATCAATGGAATGTCAGAAAAATCGTCGAAAAAATTTTTAATTCAAAGATTTGGATTACAGCATATATGATGCAGAATAAAAGCAACAAATTTATTGTAGCCGCTGTATACAGGTCCCCAAGCAGTAGAAAAATTAAATGAAATAAACTGTGATATCATAATAGCGGGTGATTTTAATATAGATTGGTATAAAGAAAGTTTCTAAAAAACAAAATTAAGTGTGTACTCGATGATAATGGCCTTAAGCAAATAGTAGAACATTTTACAAGAATAACAGAAAACTCTAAAACAATGATAGATTACATAGTGACGAATAATCGAAATATCTCTGCAAAAATTAACATTTTAAATAAAATTTTGGATCACGAAGCAATAGATATTATAATAGATAGTGATAATTACAATTCTAATGAAAATACCAATAGAGAAATTGAAATATTTAGATACAACAGACATCATTTTAATATCGAAATACGTAATACACATAGAATAAATAAAAATAATAATCTGAACTACAACGTTAACATCTTTAACGAGTACTTAGAAAATGCAGTAAAAAAATTAACTACAAGAAAAACTTATAGGGAAAATTTCAAGTGTAATTTTTTTAACGAATAAAAAGGGAAAAAATTTATAATTATCAAATCGCAAGATATGAGAATACGAACGAAGCATGGGCAAACTACAAAACGATTCGAAACAAAGTTAAGATTCAAAATTAAAAAAGTAAATATGTAAATAATAAAATCACTTTCGCTAAAGATCAAAAAGAAATGTGGAAAGAAATAAAAAACCTAATGTATAAAAAAATTAAAATACAATTGAAACTGTGATATTTAATAAAGTAGAATGTAAAGATAATTTCGAAATAGCTAATAACTTTAACAAATATTTTATAAAGAGCGTTAAATTAGTAAGATCCGAAATAAATAATGTGCAATACACTCCTAACGTGAATATGATAAATTCCTATTTTAAATTTCGGCCAATAACTTTAGAAGAATTGAAAATAATATGTAAGAACTTAAAAAATAAGCCTGACTATTCAAAAATAAACACTAAAATGATACTTAATAGCTTGCATATAAAGGGTGTATTTATAGACGTATAGAACTTTAAATTACAATAAAACAACGATGGATTATTCGATTGACATGAATTTTATTTATCCGAAAGATAATCTTGTGGCATTACATTTTAAATATGATTTCTGGCATATGACCGCCACGGCTGGCTCGGATGTAGTCCAATCTGGACGTCCAATTTTCGACGACTTTTTCCAACATTTGTGGCCATATATCGGCAATAACACGGCGAATGTTGTCTTCCAAATGGTCAAGCGTTTGTGGCTTATCCGCATAGACCAATGACTTTACATAGCTCCACAAAAAGTAGTCTAGCGGTGTTAAATCACAAGATCTTGGAGGCCAATTCACAGGTCCAAAACGTGAAATTAGGCGGTCACCAAACGTGTCTTTTAATAAATCGATTGTGGCACGAGCTGTGTGACATGTTGCGCCGTCTTGTTGGAACCACAGCTCCTGGACATCATGGTTGTTCAATTCAAGAATGAAAAAGTTAGTATTCATGGCTCTATACCGATCACCATTGACTGTAACGTTCTGGCCATCATCGTTTTTGAAGAAGTGCGGACCAATGATTCCACCAGCCCATAAAGCGCACCAAACAGTCAGTTTTTCTGGATGTAACGGTGTTTCGATATACGCTTGAGGATTAGCTTCACTCCAAATGCGGCAGTTTTGTTTGTTGACGTAGCCATTCAACCAGAAGTGCGCTTCATCGCTAAACAAAATTCGCTTATGAAAATCAAAATTATGAACCATTATTTTCGAAATAAAATTGCACTATTTACAAGCGTTGTTCAGGCGCGAGTCTGTTCTTAATGAATTGCCAAACCAAACAGAGAATAAATCACTTGACAGCTGTTAAATCAGTCGCCATCTTGAACAGTAATGCCAACTTAAAGTTCTATACTTCTATAAAAAACACCCTTTACAAATAGCAATCAGGTTTTAAAAATAAACAATCAAGTTATAGAAAGAGTGAATCATATTAAATATTTAGGATTTATTATTGACAAGGAAATAAAATTTAAAACACATATTGACTATATATGCTAAAAAATTGGTTTTTTTCAAAAGAAAAAGAAAGCAAATATCTGTTATAACGGCAATCAACATATATAATACCATAATAAAACCACATTTTGAATTTGGATCTACAATATTATATTCGGCTACTACTTAGCCGCGATAGGTTGGTTCAGTCAACCCTACTGTGCTCTAGTTAGAGCTCTACGAAAGTCCAAAAGAACCAATAGTTCTCAGATGTTTCCATCATTAACTTGATCACATTTTGAAGTCTAAATTCGCTATTTAATTGTCGTTCCAGACTTACCCTTGCGGCATCATATTTCGGACAGACGAAAAACACATCTTCAGCGTCTTCGATCACATTGTGGCACTGTGGACAGTGCGGTGAGTCCGTTAGTCTAAACCTTTGCAAATACTGCCTATAGGCAACATGGGCAACATAGTAAACTAAGTCCCCATGTTTCCTTTCTATCCAGTTCTTCAGGTAGCTAATTAGTTTATTTTTTCAACCTGCTTTTGCCACTATTTGACCATCTATTCTTCCTATAACTACGACTTCCCTTTTGTGATTCGCTAACCCTAGACCCATTTTATAGTTAACCATGATCGCACTACTGTAATTCTTGAATTTGTAATTGTTTCAGCTTCAGTTAATTGAGACGTCTCAATTACCAATGCGATGTCTTCAGCAAAACCAATACACCGACCGACAAATTCAGTCGCAGAATGCTATCGAACATTTGCTCCATAAAAGTGGCAAAATAACCGATCCTTGCGGGACTCTTCACGTAATCGGATATTATTTGTTCTCCTCGGCCGTATTGTAGATTAGGACACGGCTAACAAAATAGTCTATCACAATAACCACAAAATACTCTGGAATCGGTAAGCTCCGTAGTGCTTCCATAAATTTTTCCCAGCTTGCAGTATTGAAAGCGTTTTTTACATCACAGGCTCGTAAAGCTCCCAAAATAAAAAGAACAGAACACTTGTTGATTTATAATTTCAAACTTCACATATTATTAAACGTTTTTATTTACACTTTAGAGTGAATTAGGTTTAAAATATTTCTGTAAGGAAAATAGATATAAAAAGATAAATGAAAAAAGAAGTGGTGTATACCAACTCGCTACCGTAAAAGAAGTAAGTAAGTATACTTAAAGTTTAACAAATTAGGTAGCCAACAACAAAAATAAGAGCCCGTTAAAGTTCGTTAAGTTCTCTATTGACCTTTCATACAAAGATGGAAAAAAGGGCAAGAGACAGACAATTACAATTAATAAAGCTCTAGGACACTCTTAAGGTAGCTGGTGATAAGTTAGAAACTCCTTCTTTTTGTCATGGACAACGTATATGTCGCTTGTTATTCTAAACATCATACTCTAAATTCAGACAATAGATAAATAAAATTAATTTTAACATATTATTCTAAAATTTTAAATATATTTATATGTAAATATTCGCTCTGCCTACTAAATATAAGCATAATACTTAACAAGATAAAGGAATAGCCTGTTTGAGTGTGATGGCAACAATGAATTTTCTTCTCTTTTACCAGCAAAAATGACAAATATAAATAACGATGAACGATTAAAACAAAATTTGTATAAATTGCTGCAATGTGACAAAAAATATATTCACAATTGGGGGAAACAAAAAACATAAAGCAAACGTTGGAAACAAAACGGCTGTTATACACATACCTACCATTTGAACTTCCGTCCGTCGCATGTTTGAATAATTTTCATGTCTTTGCTATTATGAATGCCAAATGAATGAAAGAAATTGTTTTCATTTGACTGCAGTACAACAATAGAGGTCCATCATCATCAAATTGTTTGAAGATGTGCGCATTAAAACGTAAAACAACAACGATACTTTAGTGATGATGTTAGCATCGCATATAAGTTTGTGTTTCTACACGATACCACGTAAAGTATATCAGGCATGTTCTGCAAATCTATTATTCTCAAAGTGATTTCAAATACCAAAAAAGATGTTCTGTACACAAAATCATTTGAAGTCTCGTAATTTAAAACCGGCCAGTTAAATTGCCATACTATATCAAAGCACTTATATCATTTTAAGCAAAACTTTGAATTCGTTAACAAAATGATTAAATGCACTTAATTTGACATGTTTTTTATTACTTTTTGTCAAAATATTAATTATTTTACACAACGCAACCGTTAAATTTACTAATTTAAAAAGACCCTTTGTTTTTTGTGGACAATTTTTTGCTTTTGTTTATATTTTTCTGATTTACATATCTTGTTCTTCTTTTATTGTAAACGAAGTATAAAAGCTTTAAGCTAGTGATTGATAACAGTAACAGTCCAATCTAAATTGAAGAGGATGGCGGAGCGTTTTTTAGCGCGATCTATTTATATTAAAGCGTTGTTTAATAAAACATACTAAAGACAAACAAAAATTGAGTTGACAAGTTAAATTCGGCTGTGCCGAGTCTTATACACAATTCACTGCGTTAGCGAAATATTAATATTTTTCACTTTGCACAGTCTTCTAAAATATCAAAACCATACAAAAAATTAAGTGAGTGAAGATAAATATGCCGCGTTAAATATGTTTTAGCATAAACTTGCGTCCTTTAGTATTTTTAAATATATTTTAAGTATGTTATTAATGGCATATATATCATTAAATATTTCTATTATATAAAAAAATTTTTTTTAATTTCATATACCGCAATGCTGTTGCTCTGAGGTATTTTAGCAACTTCCGGACGAAATGTAGAATATTTCGGGATGGGACATATATAATTTTAAAGGGGAGGTCGCACTGTGTCACGAGGGTGGCCAAAAATGGTTAATGTTAGAATTTTAACTTTTTTTTATTTTTTTAAACACTGGTTAGATGATATATAAAATATCTTCTTAAAATGTGTACAAATTTTAAAGTTATAGTGGTTCAAAGTTAAGGTTTGTGTACAGCATACAAAATTTATGAGAAAATCCCAAATTTTATGTTCATTTATAATACTAATTTAAGTATTTGAATGTAACGGCTGCCAAAATTTGTAACAGGGTTGTAAGTGATGCTTCTAGTTACAATTACAACACTGTTTTTGTTTAAAAATAATGATCATATGTCAGATACCGTTAGAAAAAAGATAGTAGTGAGGCAGCAACCATGAACTTTCGTAGAGAATTTAAAAGAAAGTAGAAATAAAAATTTTGCTGTTGTTTTTGCATTTTGTAGCTACAAGTATGTATTTTAATATATTTAAAGTTCAGCTGCCCGATATTGCCCGAATTCTTTTTGTGATTATTTTTAGTGTCAACCTCGTTGCGGATTCGTTCTATTTTTCGGCTGTGAGAGATAAAACAAAACAGACCCTGCGTTGTTATGCATCATGTTAAAGATTTTGTAGAAAATCATTTTAAACGAGTATTATAGGAAAGAGAACAACCGAAAATAAGGCTAACTCTTTTAAAATTTTATAACAATTGGTCTAAATATTATCGCATGAGAGATAGATTTGAAACTGAGTTGAGTGACTGGCTAGATAGCGAATTATTTGGTGAATTCATTTGTAATGTAAGTTTCCGTATAAAGTTTTGGTTTTGCAATAAAAATAAAAAAAATTTTCCATTATTTTAAGAACACTTTCAAGTGGTGATTCTATAAATATATCAAGTTTTGAAAAGCTTTTAAAAGATACTGTACTTTTATATTTCGAATTATATTCTTGGTACTATATTCCTTCAACTGTGCACAAAATACCATTCCCATTAAAATGTTATCAAAAGAAGCAATAGAATCAAGTCATAAAATTATAAGAAATGCAAGATTAAGCCATACGAGAAAAATAAATAAGATTGCCTTCATGAGAGACCTCATAAATTATCTTATCAGAGGCATCAATTTCGATGCATAGTCAGAAAATACTTTTAAGAAAAAGTGATTTAAATGATTTGAAAATGTATTTAGTTGAAAAAAAAGATTTAACGACATAAAAACAGTGAATGAATCATTGGTAGAATCTGAAAGTGATTACAGTGATAAGTTAATATACCTTGACGTGGTGAGGGGGCTTAAGTAGGGTCAATGAACCAAGGAGCTATGCCGGGTTAGGTTCAATCGATTCCCAAGCCAAGGTGTTCTTGGAATCGTATCGAGGGCTGAATGGTGCAGGGAATTAAAACCTGTGCATCGCTAATGGAGACATCCCCTGGAATACCGGGCGACCTTCCAGTGTAAATATCCTTATCTACGTACGGGAGCTCTGCGTACATGGACCAATCCATTCTCACCTTTGAAATTTATTTTTATGGAGAATATAAGAAAAAACATAAAAATCAAAACAACGGAGTCAGATGAGGATACTCTACTTCGTTCGCCAGTCAGTGCCGGGGAAAATGAGGCCACGAACCTAACTGCCATCGTCCATGATTTCGAGCTAAATGCCGAAGATAGCTCTCAGGGTCCACTGGAACCAAGAGCTAATGACACGACGAAGCCTGATGCTAAGGAACCAAGCAAAACAACGGGCCAAAAGAGAAATGATTATTTCACTGGTACCCAAAAACGTCGTATTAAAGCCAAGAGATGGCATGACGGCTGCCCAGGTTAATAAGAACCAGACGTCGGGTGCTCAGTCGTCAAAACGCTGCAGATCGGCTAATAATTCGCCCAGCTACATGATGACATAGGCGAAAAAATCTAGAAAACCGGCAGAGGGTGGAGAAAAGGTAACCCCTAAAGCTACACCACTGCTGGCTAAAGCCAAAAAGGATGCTCAGGATAAGGGAAATGGACCCTCGTACAGCGACATCTTGAACGCATGCAAGGTTGCCATCACCCACTCCAAGCATCCTGAAGAGGAACTGAATGCCAATCAGATTGCTCTGATAAAAAAGAGCTTATTGTCTGAGGTGAACAAGTCCACAAATCTCAACAATAACCTCGGATTTATCAGCTACATAAATAGGGACGGGTGGCTGTCTCTTACGTGCCACAACAGCCAAACAAATACTTGGCTGTCAGAGGCACTTAAGACTCTAAAGCCCTTCTTTAATGCTAGCATAAAGTTAGTCGAGGGATCGGAAATGCCCCAGACGTTCGTCTGCATTGCCTACCTGCCACCAGAAGATGTACTCGAGCAGAACACACTGCTAAGCAGACTGGCAAAACAGAACATACGAATGTCAACGAAGAGTTGGCGGGTTCTTCGAACCATAAAAGAGAAGGATGGCGGACAATCTGTCACCTTCTCGATTGATGATGCATCGAAGAAGAGGATTCTCGCGCAGAGAGGAAAATTATTTCTTAATTTTCGCAAATCCGTATGAGGATGAAGACAGGGGCCAAGCCGGCCACATGCACCCAAGTACAGTCGAAGGGGAAGGTGTCCACAGAGAAGAGGACAGCACTCCATCAACATCCAAAGCAGCAGCCGCAGCCAGGGCGACGAGCACAGCAGCGGCTGCCGTCACCAAATTCAAGGGGACAGCGGCTCCAGAAAGCCCATCCTCGGGACGAGCAACCAGATTTGCCAAGGTACCTTTGAAGGCAACCCTCAGGTCACCGAACTCCTCACTCTGGGTACATCCAGCTTCACCCAAGCAAAGGACCCAAGTGGATGCGAGCGGGGCCTAAGAAGCGGCCTCCCAAAAGTTAATGGGCCTCAAGTGCATCCAGCAAATCTACAACACTCCAAAGCTGACTCGGCAGTTTTGGAACGTGTGTTTAATCGAGAGCATCCGGATATCGCTCTTATCCAAGAGCTTTACGTATATAGGGATCAGGTTAAGGGCTTATGATTCCTGCAATACAGGAAAACCCCGATCATGTATACTGACTATTAAAGGAATTAATGCCATTCTTATTTCAGAGCACACAGACAAGGATCAAGTCACCGTGAAGATGGAGGTGGCAAATGGGCCAGATATAATATTATGCTCAGCTTCCTTGCCTGGCGACTCAGACTACCTTTCTTTCTCAACACTGCAGAGACTCATGGATCGCAGTAGAAGAGAGAATAAGCACATTGTGATTGGCTGTGATGCAAATGCACACCACACAACCTGGGGCAGCATGAACATAAACTATAGAGGTGAGTGCTTATTCGAATTTATTACCAGTAACATGTTAGAAATTATGAATGTAGGGAATAAACCCACATTTAGGAACAACATTAGAAAAGACGTCTTGGACATCACTTTATGCAATACATTCCTAAAAAATTTCATAAATAAGTGGACAGTTTCAGAAGAAACATCCATGTCTGATCACTCTCACATTAAATTTGATATAAACTTTGATATCAAGCTAAATGCTACATATAGGGACCCTAGATCGACTAACTGGGAAAATTTGAATAGCATATTAGAAGAAGAGGTGGACAGATATAGCAAGAGGGTTCAGAATCCAGATGAGCTGGAAATCGCATGTGAGGCGATTAGTACAGCTATATTGAACTCGTATCACCAAGCTTGCCCATAGAAGAAACAATCAGGGAATAGAATTACTCCTTGGTGGAACGATTGTTTAGCACGTCTTCGGCAAGAGACAAGAAGGCTCAGCAACGTGTCTAAAGGAACGGGTAACCGGGCCCTATATAAAGAGGCCCTTACGAAGTGCAACATAGAGACCTCTGCAGGTTGTGTAACGAAGATCAAGAGACAGCAGAACACATATTGTGTCACTGTTATGGTCTAATTTGGACCCGTTTTCGCTACTTAGGACAACATTACCTACAGTCGTTGGACATGGCGGACGAATCACCCAAAGCAGTTTCTGAATTCTTAATGAATACTAGACTCTGGGAGGATTTGTAACTTGAGAGTAGTGTCACAATAGGTCTGTTTTGGCCGCAGTGACCAGGTGACTTGTTCCGCTCTTCATTCTAATTCTAATATACTTTGATTGCCTGTAATACTTATATATATTTTATGTATGTATGTTAAATAAATAAAATTTAAGTTTCTAAATTAATTTTTTACTGAGCGGCAAGGACTTACGTACTAAATTAATTTTTGTAAAATTTGCGTGGCGCTTGTCCGGTTTTTTTGAAAATTGGCAATATGTTACAATATTACTATATATATTCATATGCCAAATTTCCATCTTATCGGATCGCTAATTTCTGAATTATTAAAATTTTTAAATTTAGGTTGTATGGGAGATGGGCGTGGCACTTGTTAGATTTTCTTTTCCTAAGAAAAACATTCATGCCAAATTTCACCTCACTACTCTAGCTGCTTCTATTTTTGGCCACCCGTTGTATTAAATCGCGACATAGTGGGTCGTCTACATTTGTAATCTGTCACATAAATACTAAAAAATTACTTTTGATTATTAAAAAATATTTTTTTTAATTTCCATATACTCCAGTGCTGTTACTCTGAAGTGTTTTGACAATTTCCGTTTTGCATCATAAAAATATTCTGTAAATGTTAAAACACTTCCACGAAGCTTAGAACCTACAGATTAAATTCTTTTTGGTTTCATTAATTTGAATTAGCAAAATCGGTAGTGGTACTTCTGAAAATTGGGAAATGGTAAAAATCCCTCATAAGCAAGAGTACTAGGGTATATGGCAATTTAAAAAAAAAAATTTTAAATAATCCAAAGTAATTTCTGAGCATTTGTATGGTATCTCGTAAAAAAGAGATACACATAATTAATATACCAAATGAGAGGAGATTAAATTATAAGAATGATACAGATAAAATTGAACATACGGGTATATATATATACAGTTAATGAACGAAAATGTATCAAAACAAAAATAATTTGAACTTCAGCAATAACAACACAGTAAAAATTTTAGTTTAATTTTAACACTTAGTGGTATTCATTCTAAACAATAATGGTGTTAAATTTTTAATTAATTCCGAAATGGTTTATATTTATATGAAACCATCTTGGTATAAATGCAATACTTTAATTCATTAAAATAACACCTTACAATATTTTCATTAAAAGAAGTATTCCTGATAGCTTATATTTAACACCAAAATAAGAATCAGATAATTTTTCGCTCTTATATATATATATTTTCGTTTTTACTTTAACACCTAAAAAGAATTATATTCTCTCTGAAAATAAATATACTCTCTATAGTTAAAATGTAACACCTAAATTAAGAATAAAAGAATACATTTAAATCCAATTCGGCATAAAAACAACCCCTTAATAAGAATTAAATTCTCTCTTCCTCTCACCAAAATCACATTTAATACCAGTCTCCGAAAATAGATTTTCAATACTTGCACCCACAGACGATGCACCAGTAGAACCTGCGTCTAAGGAACACAAACTTCCACCTATCTATTTGCGCGAGCAAACATCGAACGCAATTGTAAATCTTTTATCAAAGATTGTGGGAAAAGATAATTTTTACGTAGCTTCTATACGAAGGGGACAGATACAGGAAACGAAAATCCAAACCCATACTGAGAAGTATTATCGTCTAATTGTTAATAGTCTTAACGCCGAAAAAAAGAATTACTACACGTACCAACTAAAAAGTGCTAAGGGCCTAGTGGTTGTGGTAAAGGGCATTGACAGTTCCGTCCCTGTTGAGGAAATCAAGAAAGCTATTGAGAATGAAGGCTACGATGTGAGAAATGTTCACAACATACACAACAAAGGTAAAATTCCCAACGAATGCACCGTGTGGAGATTGCTTTTAATGCAGCTCTTCTTAAGACCAAAAATTCAACGCATCCTATTTACAATTTGAGATATCTTCTTAACCGAAGAATAACAGTAGAGGAGCCACATAAGCGTAATGGCCCTGCACAATGCACCAATTGCCAAGAGTTTGGCCACACAAAATCTTACTGCAAGCTACCATCTGTTTGCGTAGTGTGTGGTAACGCGCATAAAACTACGGAGTGTACAACACCTAAAAATGACCCCAATGTGAGAAAGTGCAGTAATTGCGGTGGAAGACATTTTGCTAATTATAGAGGATGTGAAGTATTCGAGAGGGTAAAAAAATCGAATCAACCTCGAAGTCGCGCAAATGCGAAATATCGCGAATTGAACTACCCGAGCCTTCATACTGAAGCTACTGCAATACCTAATGGTGTACATGTCGATAGAGTGAACTATGCCCAACAACACTTCGATGGCTTACTATCGTCAAATAGGCCCAACGTGAAAAATCTTTCATATGCCCAAGTACTAAGGAGCAGCCTTCAGGTCTTCAATGATACCAGCTCTAGTTCAATCGACAAGCTGACGGAGACAATTAACAATTTCATGACCAACATGAACAGTTTTATGAATAATATGCAGGGCATGTTTCAGGAGATGATGCGGAATCAGAACATGATTCTGCAGACCCTTCTTAGACAAAAATAAAATGACCCAGGTGCGTATTTGCTACTGGAATGCGAACGGGTTATCCCAACATAGGCTCGAGGTATAAAATTTCCTACACAGGCAGGAAATAGACATCCTTTTGGTATCCGAAACACACTTTACTGTAAAGAATTGCTTTAGAATTAACGGGTTCATTATATATGACACTAAACATCCAAGTGGAAAGGCATGTGGTGGCACGGCAGACATTGTGCGTAAAAACATGAGGCACTTTGTTATGCCAGAATTTGGGAAGGATTTCATTCAGGCAACCTCTATAAGTCTTACTGATTTTCATACCACAATTTCATGTGTATATTGTCCTCCAAGACACATAATTGATAGCTACAATTTCAAAAGCTTCTGCGCAACACTGGGACACAAGTTCCTGGCAGAAGGAGACTACAACGCTAAACATACCCACTGGGGCTCTAGACTTATTAGCCCAAGAGGTAGGCAGCTGTACAATGCTATCGCTCAAAATAGTCTAGATGTCGTATCTTTCGGTGAGCCCACATACAGACTGTACGAAAAAGCCAGACCTTATTGACTTCACTGTTTTAAAAAATATTAAACGTGACCAATTTCTGATTAGTCCCCTAGAAGACTTATCATCTGATCATTCGCCAACTATAATTACACTACGTAATAGTTTTATAAACTCTGAAGTATCTCCTACGTTCTACCCAAACCAGTGCACGAACTGGCTAAACTATAAAATGTATGTGAGCTCTCATCTCTCCCAGAACATCCCTCTAAGGAACTCGTTTGATATACAATGTGCTGTGAACCACCTTACAGACGTTATTATTTTTGCAGCTAGGAATGCAACTCCAATGAGAAAAACATATAGGAGGAAACCGTTCAAGTCATCAGCTGATATTGAAGCCCTCATCCGACAAACGCCTCCTGTGTGTTACGGATATTTCGCAAAAGTTGACCGAACTTGATTATTTAGAGAAAGTAAAAGTCGTAACAAGGTTTCCGTAGGTGAACCTGCGGAAGGATCATTAATGTGTTTCCTTACCGTTAAATAAAATATATTTATATGCAATATATAAATAAGAATAAATAAAAATATTACCAATATGTTTCGTCATCTTATTAGTGACGCCGTGTGATGTGATATGCTTGCGGAGTGGCTATCATTAAATTATTATCAATATCGTTTAACAAAGATAATTGAATAATAATAAGAATAAATGCAAATGTTTCGTCATCCTATTTAGTGACGCCGTGTTCATATAAATGTTCCTAAACGATGTCAGGGTTGCAAAATATCAGTATGCAAAGTATTAGAAAAGTAACTACACAATGTATCAACTTGGTATTAATACTGTATTGATACATTGTAATTATACATTTAGGAAGTCAGCCAAACATAAAAAAGTGCAGTGTTGGAGAAAACAAAATAGAAGGAAAAGAAAATTTTTTTTTAAGACAAGGAATTCCTTCCATATTTTTCCATTTGTGACTTTCTATAAAATTTTGTCTGATCTTTGATTATGTAAGAGAGAGGAAAGATGATCAGTGCTTGGTGCTGTAAAGATTTTCTTTTGTTCCCTCATGGAATTTTCAAGAAACGGTTATAGCGCAAAAATACCTCTTCGACGGGTAGTCACCTTGACGTGGTGTAGAGTCTTGCTGTGATCTGAGGTGTGAAACATGGCAACAACTATGGATCATACTTAAGGTCTATACTAAGAACTACCCCAACGCGCAGGTTGAAACCATTTGGAATTCCTGGTTAGACGTTAGGTTAGCTAGAGTCATTGTTTTAACACTAGCGAATTGGGCAGTCCCTAGGGGCAACGCGGCTGTCTTTGACCAATAACTCGCAACCAGTTAGGTCATGTCTCTGCTGGTTTTGGGTCACCGATAGTCGTGCAAGGGGAGACGGCAAAACTCCTCGGTTTGATTTGACCACACTATACTGTCGGGGCATGGTCTTGACAGTGGGGTCAGATCTAACCAAAACAAACCCCCAACCCACGGTGGTACAGCTATGCCAGTGGCTTTCTTGACAGGGTAGAGCCAAGCTTAATAGCGAACTCAGTACAAGGTCTGGCAAACCCACGGTTTAACTTTAGCATTCCTATGGGGGCACTCATAAGTGACTAAAATGCATACAATATATATTAGGGCGGGTCGATTTGTATGGAGGCAAAATTCGCTCAAATTACAAGGAAAATCGTATTCTAGGGATCAAAATAAGAAATTTTGCCGAAGGAATCATACCTCTACAATGTATTTTGATGTCTCGACTTTTGATCCGAAGGGTAAAATTTTGAAAAATCTCACTTTGACCCATATAGAGTACCTCAATCGAGTCAAAATGTATGACCGACCCCCACTAAATTTGGAGGGCCGACCCACCTATGCCAGTGGCACACCCCTTGGAACCACCCCTGGGGGGCTCCCCATACAACCATTTTTGGCACTTTACAAGAAAAAATCAGCGAAATGGCTATGTTTTTTATTTTTGGAGTTTATTTTTCGCTTTAGAAATTTATTTAGTCAGAATGAAATGAAAAAATGAATTTTACTTAGTAATAGAAAAGAAAATAAAAAAAAATTATTGGCCCTTCGGGTGAAAAGGCGACACATCAAAATACATTGTAGAGGTATGGTTCCTTCTGCAAAGTTTCTTATTTTGATCCCTAGAATACGATTTTCCTTGTAATTTGAGCGACTTTTGCCTCCATACAAATCGACCCGCCCTAATATATATATATTTTCATGGAATTGAGTGGAAAGAATGAAAATATGGACTGCAGACCTTCAAAGGTGCAGCATAAAGCTTCTGGAAGCCAACAATTATCATTGGGGGTAGGGGCAATGATACCATGGACAATCTCCGTTGTCTGCAAATCAATCTTCACCGGGCGATAGCAGCCTGGTATAGGCTTAGTGCTCTGGTGGAACAACAATGTCTGGACTTTGGGGCCATTCAGGAACCGTGGGCCGCAAACGGACAAATAAACGGTTTGCAGACAAGAAATTGTAGGTTGATCTACGACGAAAGCGTTGACCGACCTAGAGCAGCTTTAATGGTCAAAAGGAATATTAAAATTTTCCCTATCTCAGAGCTTATGCAACAAGATCTATACAGGCAGAAGTGCCTAGTGCCCATGGGTGAAGTACTATTGTCCTGGCCTCCGTCTACCTCCCTGGGAACGCAGAAGAGGTGGTATCGAGTGAGCTTCAGCAGCTTACGGAGTACTGTCGACCGTGTAACCTACAGTGGGTGGTATGCTGTGATGCTAACGCGCATCACACGGTATGGGGGAGCACGGTCATCAACACACGAGGTGAGTTACTTCTAGATTTTATTATAACTACGTAATAATATTGTTATAGTAAACAGAGGCTAACTTTTGTAAATGCGATAAGGCGGGAGGTATTAGATCTCACCCTGGCTAGTGCATTTATCTCAAACAACATTTCAAATTGGAGAGTGTTGGATGAAGTTTCCCTGTCAGATCATCAATATATTCGATATGACCTGAAGGGAGAAGTTGAAGACACTTTCGCAATACGGAATGTTAGAAAGACCAATTGGTCATTGTATAACTTTCATTTAGAACAAGGCATAGGGTGCCTAAATGAAAAGATAATTAACTCTCAGGAACTAGATCATGAAGTTAACAAGTTGGAAACCATCATAACCTCAGCCTATGAAAATAGCTGTGAATTGGTTATGAAGAAACATTCTAGAAATGTTCCCTGGTGGAATAAAGAGCTGGGCACCCTGCGAAGGACTGTCCGCCAGCTCCACTGGGGATTGGCCAAGTTATAAAAGTGCCTTAACGGTATATAACAACGCCTTGAGAAGATCAAAGAGAGATTCATGGAGGAGGCACTGTGAGGAGATTGAAACCCTTCCAGCAACTGCTAGACTACATAAATCTCTTACGAAGGATCACTCAAATGGCCTTTCTACACTTCAGAAGGCTGACGGAAGTTTTACGGAGAGCCTGGAAGAAACGGGACAGCTTCTGCTGGACACACATTTTTCGGGCTGCACCTACAGTGAAGGGGACAGTGAAGATGTCAGGGGTATTAGGTCCTTGATTTATACACGAGCAAAATCGAAAAGGCTCTAGTTGGTAAAGAAATAGCCCTCTGTACGTCGGTTGATATCGCAGGGGCCTTTGACAATGTTACATTCGAGTCTATTGAGGAGGCGATGATCAAGAAGGAAATACCTCGACTGATCATTGCATGGATTCTCAATATGCTGCATAACAGGACTATAATCTTCAATGCGGAGCAAGAAGACTATTTGTTAGGTCAACGAAAGGATGCCCCCAGCTGGGCGTTTTATCGCCACTCTTATGGCTATTGGTCGCCGATGGGCTACTCGAGATTCTCGCCGATCTCGGATACGAGGGCTTTGCGGACGATCTGGTAATCATGGTCAGGGGCAATTTTGACTCTGTGATTGCCAATTGAATGCAAACAGCTCTTGACACCACTCACAGATGGTGTCAGGAGAGGGGATTTTCGATAAATCCGAATAAAATCAAAGTGGTTCCCTTCACTAGAAGAAGGAAGCTAAGTCTAGGGTCCTTAAAATTGGGGGACAGTAACTTGGTGATGTCCAAGGAGATGAAATATATGAGAGTAGTTCTAGATAAGACTCTTACCTAGAACATACATTTACTATACATAACTGGCAAAGCCTTAAGGGCAATATTTTCGTGCCAAAGAATGTATGGTAAAACGTGGGTTCTACGACCAAAAATGATGGCGTGGTCCTACAAAACCATCATAGTACCAATGGTCACTTATGCCTCCTTGGTATGGTGGCCAAAGGTAGAACAAAAACAGGCTCAGATAATCCTCAACAAGGTGCCGGAATTGCAGGACCACGTTTCCGCAGGGCAGTTGCAATGGGAAAAACTACTTCTATTTTTCAGGCGGAGGTCCACGCCTCAGAGCTATGTGCTAGGGAATGTTTACGAAGGGGCATAAGTGTTACCGGAATATATATTGCCTCAGACAGTCGAGCAGCTCTCTTTGCATTGGCGGTCTATTCCTTTCGATCAAGATTGGTCTGGGACTGCTATAAACTTCTCAATGCTTTGGCACAGAGAACGCGGTTACCTTTCCGTAGGTGCCGGGTCATGAAGGGCATGTGGGCAATGAAATGGCGGACTATCGGGCTAAAAAGGGCGCGGATACCCCATTCATAAGTTCATAAGAGAAACGAAGTCTACAAGACTGCTGGAAGGCCGAAGAGGACATGCGGTAGTCACAGAGACTCATTAACCCCGAGCGCATTAGGGCAGATGGTGTTTTGAACCTTAGCAGAAATGACATTAAACTCTACGTTGAGCTACTTACGGGCCATTATAGACTTAACTATCACATGAGTAAAATCGGTGTGGTACAAGACGACTCCTGTCGTTTCTGTCGTGAAGCACAGAAAACGTCGGAACACATTCTCTGTTAGTGCCCAGCGGTGGCAAGACACAGAATAAGCTGCTTGGGTAGTGGTGTATTGGTCCCAGAAGATCTAGGCAAGATTAGTCCTACAACAATTACAAGATTCGTAAGGAGTCTCGGATTGTAGTTAGGAACTGGGCTGCACAATAGATCTTAAAGGTCGCGGTGCGACTATAGATAATAAAAATAGTGCAACTTAATTTATTTGCAATAAGAGAAAGAAAATGATGCAATATGTATAACCTTAATTATATGCCGCCATGTTAATAACTAAATTTAGTGCACATTGTACCCATTTTGTAAAAAGTGTTTTAACTAACAATAAAAATTTAAATAAAATAAGAAAAAAAAAAACAAAAAGAAAAGAAAACTTATACATAAAAGGAGTGTAATAACTCACTAAACCTCCTAAAACTTTTAGCATTTTGTACTTAAACAATAATTTGTGAAAAATTTTAACATACACACACATTGTTGTATATAAATTGTAATTTATATTCATAGGTGTACATAAAATTTGCTTCATTAGTTTATGCTCTGCTTACAAGCATATATGTATATTATAAATTTTGAATCTCGTAACACATTCCCTTATTACATATATACATACATATACATATCCATATTGGGAAAATTATCGCCCATTCAACATAGATATTTTTCCTTTGTATTATTACCTATCTTAGTTTAGTTTTTATTTTACCCCCTACATATATAAATATAATTAGCAAGCTCATTCTATTCATTATAAATAATAATACTATTGAATGCATTGTGGAATTTTCTTTTTTTTATTGTTAAATAAAAATAAAAAAAAATAAATAAAAAATTAACTGTTCCTTGTACAAAAGCAACCCTGATAAAATGAGCAGTGTGATAGTTTAAGCGGGTTTCAGAGTATTGTATTTAGTAAAAATCCAATGGTGTGAAAACAAAATGTTATGCAAGTGTGGTGAAATACTTAAGTATTTTTTGCAGTATTATGGTTTTTGTCATTTTTCGAATTTTTTCTAATCTACCACACTGCTCATTTTATCAGGGTTGCTTTTGTACAAGCAACCAAAGAAAAAACTAGAAATCAGCTGTGAAATTATTTGCAGCGTTTTGTATTTTATTTGAAGTGTGACGGTATGAAAACAGAAAATATTTTCCTTTAGATTTTTTGACAGTCTATTTGATTTGAATCTGATTTAGGTCTCACTCGATCTAATGAAAATGTTAATACTCTGTATTATAATGTCAAACCCGCCTTAGAAAAAATTCTAAAAATGACAAAAACCATAATACTGCCAAAAATACTTAAGTATTTTACCAGATTTGCTTAAAATTTTATTTTCACACTATTGGATTTTTACTTAATACACAAATTTTTTACATGCATTAACACTAAATACAATAGTCTGAAACCCGTTTAACAGATATAAATAACACACATTTTACACACAAGCATTACACTATCAAATTCTACGTATTAACATAAATACTGAATTGCTATATTTACACACACATAAATACCATTTCTTATGAATAATCAAACACAGTGATTCGTAACAATATAAATAAAATTTCATATACATACATATAAAATTACAAATCCAATACAAATAAAATTACAAATATTGACAGCTTAAGACGTGAATTGAAACAGCTGAGGAGCGAATACTCTAATGAGATTACCATGGTGAAATTATACAGGTATGTACATCAAGCAATTCGCCCCACATCTGATTTATCCTAAGTTGTCAAAATTGATTTTCATTTACAATTAATTAATTTAACTTACCTCTAACGATGATTTCTCAATCATGAAGTACATATTATTAATTTTTATTATATTATTACTGCAAATAAAAATGTTTGTTATATAAAAATTTCTTGAACAATTTTGACAACTTGGTAGAAAATAAATTCGCCTTTGCTATGATTTCCTAGATAATTTCACCATGTGAGAATACCTTGTATGAATTTGCCTTGGAATTCTTGTTTTAACTTTTTTATATTTTTTTTTATTTATTTAATTAATGTAATAAAAATATATAACACGTATTTCGTGATTGAGAAATCATACTTGGAGTTTGTAACGTAACCAATCTATCGGTCGCACCTGAATGTAGTGCACAACACATGTTTGTATTAATGGCAGAAACAAATAGCAATAGCATGAACACACATAGTTACATGCATATGACTATAGCAATGCACACTGGTCTTTCACCGCATATTCTATAATGCTTGCGACAGTCAAGTGGTCATCAAACTACTGTATGCTGTGTTATTGTTGTGTTGTTATGCACACGCCGATCAATGCGTTAAACCAACACTAAAATTTGTTAAATAATAATATAAACAAATTATTTAACTTGGGTGTCACACTATTAAGTTTTCATTAAAATTTTAAAATTTCTCTCATTTTTTTACCAATACACTCACACTTTTCAAATTTTGCTGAGAGTTTGCTTTCAAGTTTTCGTTCAATTGAGTATTTCAAATTACAGTCAAGAAAACAGCTGACTGCAGTTTTTTTATTCCAAATTTGAATTCTTATTCTGCCGCTAATATTGTTTTGTTTTTTTTTTTTTTAATATGTTTGTGAACAAATTAAACAAATATAACGACATTTTGCAGTTCATAGAGATATACAGAAGGCATGAAGTTCTGCGGAACATGAATATTCCTGCATATAGACGGAATGATTTAAAAATTAAGGCATATAACTCTATTGCCGCCGAAACAAAACTGTCGGTGGAAGAGGAAAAAAAAACATCTTGTTGAAAAACTTGCTTTGAAATTGCGTGCAGCCTACGTCACAGCTTTCAATTTTTGTGAATTTTGACAAGCAGTATATGTAAATTTCTTGAAAGAGAATTGTAAAAAAACTTGATCGTGTGACTGCAGTGTTGATTGTTCCCATAATATTAAACACACGGGAGCAAACCCAAATAAATATGAATTATTAAAACCACTCAATTATGAATTTTGGAAACCTCCCAAATTCATGATTGCCTGGTAAATTTATAATACATTTATATTATAAGTATTGTTAAGTAAAGAATTTAGAAACTGAGTGTAACTGTAAAAAGTCACTCAGTTTGAGTAGCCTAATTAGTATATAAGTGGACTAGTTTGTTTAAGGAAATCAATTATTGAATAAACTAAGCCCAAGGTTTTCAATAATATATAATTTCAATAATATAATTAAAAATATTTAAAGTTTTAATTAAAAATAACTTTACAAGTTAAGCTAAAATTAATTAATTGTAAATATAAATCAAATTTGACAATTCAAATTAAACCAGCTGCGTGGTGAATTGCACACTCCATGTCTATACCTAACATAAATATGTCAACATATATTGCAGAAACTGTCAAAACAATGTTATGTCTAGTGTAGACTACTAAAATTTACGGCAATATATGTTGCAATAATTACTAGTCAATTTTTTTAACAATTATTACTAACATAAAACGTCAAATTTACTTATCAATTGTTGGCATTTATATAAATATACGCCAACAAGAAGTGAAAAAAGTAGCTTTCAACATTTTGATAGTATCTCTTTATTATTGGATACTAAATAAATAATTATTTTCTTATAAATATTTCTTCAAACTGCTGCAAAACCATTCTGTTAAAATTTTTGAATAACTTTTTAATTATGAATTAACATAAATATGTATTCTCATACTTTAACATAAGAGAAGCAACATATTTATGTTAGGTATAGACGGGGGACACCTATATAATTTCACCATGGGCAGAACTAACACGGTAAAGCAAATAAAGCATCTGTGTATTTGTTGCTCTCCATCGGTTTGCTTGCAAAACTGTCAAAATTTGTTCACATGTTGCGGTCCGTGTAAACAGGGTTATTAAAACCGCTAAAAGCACTTGGTGAAAATCGCAAAATGAAAAGTATCAACCCTGAAGAAATGAACTCTGATTATGCGGCAGAATTAGGGGAGAGAAAAAGAAAAAAAAAGGGACGCGAACGATCATAAGAGTTGCAAAGAAAAAAATAGAGATCATTCTAGAACAAACTGCCGGCACTAAGCAACCAGAGATGAAACTTTTGAGGTTAGAATTTTGAAAAACTCAGCTTTTTATTTTGAGTTTGTATAAAAGAGACAGATATAGTGTTTTAATATTAGGAATAAGAGAAAATAAGAAAAATGAAAAATTTTTTGTTTTAAGAAACATTAATTAAAAAGTTATTTCCGTAATGAAAATGCACATGCCGGAGATTTTTATATTTACGTTTATTGTTATGAAGTATGTATACTATATCTGCACTCTGACACCTCTGGTTGCTCGGTGCTGCCGGTGCGGCAACAGCTAACTTGAAAATTAAAATTTAAAAATTAAAAGAAGAGGAACCTAAAATAGAAAAAAAAAGGAGGAAACCTACAATTGTAAAAATAAATTTGTGAAAATTAAATAGGAGAATCAATATTAATAATAAAACGAAAAAACACAAACAATAAAGGAGAAATTAAAAAGAAAAATTTTTTGAAGTAACATTTTGTGCCAGTACGGGTGAGTACCAAGTGGGAATTGACACATAGCCCGTGTCAAGGGAGAAGTTCCGGCAATTGCCTAAGCCGAAGGAGTTCTGTATCCGTCCCGCCAACTGAGAAGGAAGAAGGTGACCTAAAGACAGCAGCCTCATCACCACCAACGAAGCATCCCTCCGCGGGAGACAGACAGTCCACCCAGCCCAGCCGATTGCTACAAGGGCCACCACCGACATAACACAGAGTAAGGTAACGACATCACCAAGAGGACAACATATAGCTGGAAACCTGTAAGTACATTTGTGAAATATATAGAAAGAAAAAAAAAAGGAAAGGCGTATCAATCGAAGCCAGGGAGATAAATCCACGCAACACGTGGCCCTGCGTGTGACAGTAGTCACGTAATCGACGCGTGCAAGCCCGCGGCAACGCGACCGCCATTTTATTTTTAAACCGCATGCTGTCGGCCCGCCAATGTGCGCCATATTTAATAAGTGCTAAATTTAGTTGTATATATATATATATATATATATATATAGATATATATAAGAAAAGAAGAAGGTTCTAGAAAAGTTTCGGCACGGTGACCAAGGAAAGGATACAATTCTGTTTTTGTTGTAGAATAAAGAAACAAAAAATATATATTTTTCATGGCCATAACGTGCATGTACATAATTTGTTAAATGGTGTCCGTCCATACGTTTTTTTTTTGTATCACCGAGAAAGTCGCGTTCAATGCTCATTGCACCTAGATTTGCATCCACGTGACCTAGTTTAATCCGGTATAAAACAAAAATTTTTTTTGTTTTCTTAATAATATATGAACAAATAATCATAAAAATTATTTGAATAAGATGCTAATCAACCTCGTGATTTAGCATGACAATTTTTATTAGAATATTGTTTGTAATTAATAGCTAAATCTTCCTATTCTGTTTTTAAATATCTAAGTACCTAATTTTTTTTGTAAGTCGACTTCGATCGCCATAATTTGTGATTCCTAACAACGCGTCTTAAAAAAAAAATATTTCTCTTTTGCAATCTCGGCCCTTATGAAGCGCAAGCTCAACCGACGGTTTGCACCCACTATATTTAGACCCCTGTAGGGATTTTACTGTTGGATTATTTAACAGAAATACCTCCGTAACCGAGCTCGATTAGGGTAGGGAAACATAGTAATTTGGGGATAGGGAGTGTGTACAGAGCTTTGTTTAGCTTGGGCACAAGGTAGCGGGCTTCGATACCACACAGAATTTTTGTGTTTTTGCATGACTGAAATTATGGTGAAAGAGGGTGACCCTATAGGAAGATCAAAATCGATATAAGCTGTTTGTTTATAAAATAAGAAAAAGAAAAGAAAAACCAATGCAATTATAATATTTTTTTTTTACTTGTTTTTTAAAGATTTATTTGTAAGCCTATGTATGCTTATACATACAGGGTGAAAAGAATATTGGTGATAACCAGATCATTGTTAATATTATTACTAAGGTTAATTTTTTTAATATAATTCCAAACTTATTTGTACAACTGAAAAGAATGAGTAATTGTGTTTGATTATTTTCTTAAAGGGGTGAGTTTGGTGGAGATGAGGTGAGTGTCCTAAAACAACATACAGTGGGGATCACATCAACGGATTGAGGTTTAGATCAAGTGGTCCAGGTAGGGAGGGCAGGTGAAGGTTTAACATTCAAACCTTTCCTAAGTAATAACCCCACGCGCGGTCTATTTTTTTGTGCTAAATATATTTTATGATAGTATTTTTTTTTTGCTTTGCTATTGCTTTCGATGCTGTTGCTATTTCTTGGTGATTATGGTAGAAATTTTAGTCTCGGTTTTGTACTCTAGTATTTAATGACACCTACTTATCTTTTTTTTGTTATTGTTCGTCGATAGTAGTGGTGGGTTGGGACCTACCTTGAGGTGGAATCTGAGCTAGTCGGCTACACCACTACTATTCCCCGTAACATTGGGAACTGTGACTGAAGACACCACTTCAACATCATCAGCTGGTGGCAGCACATATGTAACATACGAAATTAGAACATAACACACATCCAGTGCGCGTCATTGTTCTAGTGCTCAAAATACATACAGTGTGTTTGTATGACCGGATCTGCATTGAATTCCCTCCTTTTTATTCGACACATACGATAAGTTTGTATTTGTAAATCAATGTTTGTAAGGCTGTGAAGAAAACATACCGTAAAACCACTAGAATCAGCATACTTTTGCTCGGGGGTGATAAATGTAGTAGTAGGAGAAAAAAGTACCATTTTACGGAAATTTGCAACTATAAACTAAGCAAAAAAGTATGATATTTCAATTCCATATTGTTTCAGTATAAATATTCAGCAAAAAAATTTAAAAAAATGTAAACATTGCGAAGCACGTACACATATAAATTTTGTGATAATTTAGTTTTAAAATATTTTTAATAATTACGTATAATAATAAATAAAAAATTAAAAATAAAAATTTTAAATTAACAAAATAAATATTACGTGTGTTTTATTTCATTTGGATGTGAAAATTGTGTGAAAAACAGTACCGAGTGGAAATAATAATTTCAGGAATACTATTTATATGTCTGCCACGGTGTGCTGCTCCATAAAATCAATAGTCGACGAGTGCCGAGAATTTTGGAAATGGTTTTTGGAAATTAGACACCCTCCAAATCGATCTAACTAAGTGTCATTTTCCAAAAATTAGCCGTTTCTGAGATATACCTCCCTCAATATTGAAAAGTGTCATACATTGATACAATAGTATGTTACACCCTATAATTTATAATTGACGAGTGCCGAGAATTTTGAAAATGGTTTTTGGAAATTAGACACCCTCTAAATCGATCTAGCTAGGTGTCATTTTCCAAAAATTTGCCTTTTCTGAGATATACCCCCCCTCAATATTGAAAAGTGCCATATATTGATACAATAGTATGTTACACCCTATAATTTATAATTGACGAGTGCCGAGAATTTTGAAAATGGTTTTTGGAAATTAGCCACCCTCTAAATCGATCTAGCTAGGTGTCATTTTCCAAAAATTGGCCGTTTCTGAGATATACCCCCCTCAAATATTGAAAAGTCCCATACATACATTGGTGCAATAGTATGCTACACCCTATAATTTATAATTGTGAAGTGCGGAGAATTTTGGAAATGGTTTTTTGAAATTAGATACCCTCCAAATCGATATAACTAAGTGTCATTTTCCAAAAATTAGCCGTTTCTGAGATATACCCCCCCTCAAATATTGAAAAGTCCCATACATACATTGGTGCAATAGTATGCTACACCCTATAATTTATAATTGACGAGTGCCGAGAATTTTGAAAATGGTTTTTGGAAATTTGACACCCTCTAAATCGATCTAGCTAGGTGTCATTTTCCAAAAATTAGCCGTTTCTGAGATATACCCCCCCCCCCCCTCAATATTGAAAAGTGCCATATATTGATACAATAGTATGTTACACCCTATAATTTATAATTGACGAGTGCCGAGAATTTTGAAAATGGTTTTTGGAAATTAGACACCCTCTTAATCGATCTAGCTAGGTGTCATTTTCCAAAAATTAGCCGTTTCTGAGATATACCCCCCCTCAAATATTGAAAAGTCCCATACATACATTGGTGCAATAGTATGCTACACCCTATAATTTATAATTGACGAGTGCCGAGAATTTTGAAAATGGTTTTTTGGAAATTAGACACCCTCTAAATCGATCTAGCTAGGTGTCATTTTCCAAAAATTAGCCGTTTCTGAGATATACCCCCCCTCAAATATTGAAAAGTCCCATACATACATTGGTGCAATAGTATGCTACACCCTATAATTTATAATTGACGAGTGCCGAGAATTTTGAAAATGGTTTTTGGAAATTAGACACCCTCTAAATCGATCTAGCTAGGTGTCATTTTCCAAAAATTAGCCGTTTTCGTTTTTAAACTTATTAGAAAAATTACAATTAACAACCAAAAAGTATTTGAGAACAATCATTGTAAGGATTTATCGCATTATACCTAGGAGATACTATAAAACTATTGTACATAAATAAAATTCTCAATCAAATGTTATTCATTTCTTCTTTATTTTTTTGAATGGTTAATATTAATATTAATTATTAATAAAATATTAGTCTTTATTTGTGCTTAATTCCAGAAATTGTGTTGGTTTTAAAATTTATTCTTGTACTCATGATATTCTCATGAATTATTTATTTATTATTTGTACTGAACCACTGAATAAAATAGTATTTTACACAAAACAAAAATTAAATTAAGCTAGATAAATATTTAGGTATATAGTAAAGGGCTGCATAAGCATACTTGAAAGCCACACATCACAGCAAACATGTGTAATATTTCAAGTATGCTTGTGCAGAGAAATACTGCATAAAAGTCTGTCAATAAACCCTTAATAAACACATAATATTTTTTATGAATTTGGGGGTTAGTGTATATAAATTTTTATATACGTTCTGAACTAAATTATAGTTTTTCTTGTTTTAAAACTCCAATATTGTTAATTATTCATTCATTATTGTTATTTTTTATTACTAAGTTTATTTCAATTATTATTAACATTAAAAATATCAAATTTTTGTGCTGTGGTATTTAAATATTATATATGTTTGTTTTCTTGTTTTATTCTTGTAAAGTGTATGCAACTACTTTTGTAGTGCTTTTTTAATTCAAATACATGTATATATAGATTGTAAAGAAACAGAAATTAAAAGTAATTTTCCTTAAATGATTTTTAAAATTGTTGGAAAAAATATGACAATTAATTAGTATTGATATAAAATTACACGCTTTAAGCAACAATTAAATCTTAAAAAACAAATTATTTTAGTGTGCTGTTTGTTGTTGAACCACCTTTTCGAAAATTGAGACGATTAACTTGTTAACATCGCTATATGAATTTCCTTCACCATTTTTACAGAGAGCCTGAGTAGAAAACAAAAATAAATTTAAATTATTATTGAATTGTTATATAATTTTGTTTTTACCTTTTATTTACCATTTGGACAAATAGAATCCGTACAAACGAACTGGACAAAGTAAGGGATTCTCTTCATTCTCTTGCAGTTTCTATACTTTCTTTTTGAGTGGATTTGCATCTGAAATTAATTTAATACAAATTCAATCATTCTGTTGAATGTTTTCTTTTCCTTCTTATTTTTAAATAAATAATAAAGTTAAATTTTTATTCTCTTTTTCCCTTGGCTGTTTATGTTTTTATTTCGGCAAAAGCTGAAGGCTAACACGCGAAAATATTGTTATGCAAGTTTTAATGGTGGCAGGCAGGCAATGGGGCCGGCTGCAATAGAGAAAAGTTGATTTACAACGAAATGGAAGCCATTAGAACAAAAGCGAAGGTGGCTGAGATACAAATGACACAGCAAAATAATAAAAAAAAAATATCATATAAAAATTGGACAGATGATGTTGTTCTTGTATGCAATAAATTTAATCCTTTAAGTTCAATGAATAGAAGTTTCATAAATAAAAAAAAAATTACAAAAGTTTGCTTCCGATACTGCGTTAAAGATTTTCTGTTAAAAATATCTGTGAAATATTGAAATAAAAAAAAAAGTAATCCGACGTCTACGATATCCCTCCCTCGGGCAGCGAGTTTTAATGGGACACTGTAAATTTATCAACTGTAAAAGTTGTCAAAATATGAACAGTAGTGCGGTTCAGTAACTTCTATTACAAACATTCGTATCGAAAAAAAAAAGTATATTCGACAGAATAGAAATCGTCAGGGCTGTCATAGAATCCAAGTCGGTTTTGCAAACCAATATTGGTTTCATTTGGTGTCATGAAACCAAGTCGTTTTTTTTATTTTCGAAGACAAATAAAACGGATGTTCAAATCAGTTGTTCTATACATTAGTTTATTTGTATGAAATTTTTTATGTAAATGTTTGATAACAATTTTGATAAATCGTAGTGTTTTCGTTTAAATAAAAATAAAAACGTGTTTTTTTATTAAAAATTTTTAATATAAAATATATAATTTTTGTCAGTGAAATAAAATGACTCCCATTGCAGGATTTTTATTATTAGAAAGAGAACGCTCACAGAAAGTAAAAAGAATATTCATAAATTACCGGTTAAGTAAAGAAGCTTTCTTTTTGCCGTGAACCTGCGCTTTTTATTGATTCATCCAACTGTTGTCAAAGAGATCATACAGTTGGCTTATCACGTTTTGTAAATTCCTTGGCAATGACAAGATATTTTTCTATAAAATGCATAATTATTGAGTTTTAAGTGCTATTTTTTTGTTTTGGTAAAAACCATTATGACTAAAAATTTATTTTTGTAGAATTAATATTAATTTACTTAAACTTTTATTAAATATCTAACTGCATGTGAATTTTTAATGACAAAAGTCCGTTTAAGTCACTTGCTTTATTTGAAATTAAACAAACCAACAACTGTCAACTGATTGGTTTCAATCCAATAGCAAACCGATAACATTGGTTTCTGTGACACCTAAAACCGACATTAATTCTACTTCGAAAATGAAACCGACAACATTAGATTTCATGACACCAAAGTAATTTTTTTGTCAGTTTCGAATCCATTACCGAAAACATTGGATTCTATGACAGCCCTGCGTTATTTGCAATGATTATTTTGTGTTGTTAATTTCGGCACAAACTTCGAAAATTTTTGTGAGAAAGTTACTGAATACTGAATTCGATATTATATTGTACTTTACTTCTTTTTTTCAATACGAATGTTCGTATTATAAGTTGAAAACCAATTTACAACACTTGCACGTGCTTGAAATTCGTTTTGTTTTCTCCACACGTAAGTCTGGGATCACATAGGACAATTTTCGTTGCACAACTTTTTTTTAAATTGGGGTTGTATCCACGCACAAATTTAGTTTCGGGAATTTCAGTATTCTTATTCATTCAAGCTTTAAAAGGTAAGAATAGACAACTTATGGTTTTTTTTCTTTCTTTGCAAATTAAATAATCTTACCCAATACTAAATAGTATATATTAGGAGCATATTCGGTTCCATTTGGTTTACAAACTTATGCAATTATTCACCAACATGTTGCGGACAAATGAAGAATGTTTAATAAAAGAGTTGCAAAAAACAGTAAACGATAAAGATGCCTTCAGCAAAAATATATGGGAACCCTCCGCACAACTTAATGATGAAGAAAAATTAAGTTTGTATAAAAAATACTACAAATACATTAATTGAATTTATTTCAAAAGGTATTACTGTATCAAAAGTTGGGCATAGCCTGTAAAGTTCATCCGCAAATGAAGAACAAACTAGAAGAATATCTGTGCAAATTAATTGAGACGGTAAAATAGAACGCACGTTGAACCGGCAGACTCTCCGTTTAAATTTGAGACGTTTTAAGGCAAGGTACCGTTTCCTGCAATACAAAAAAAAATAAAATTTCATTATAAAAATCATAGCAAAAATCTTGTACCAATATTGAGTTTAATGAATTTAGGAAAAAGCCTAGACATCAAAAACAAAGATTATGACAATACAAAAAAACATCAGAAAATATCACATGTGCAGTTTGCGGCTGGTGAATATGCTCACTTGGTGGGTGATTGTTTGCAGGGAGCATCGTATTCTGATATGGAATTTGTTAACATTACGTTTACAAGCGGTTCTAAAATTAAGTGTAAAACACTTGACATTTGATCCGCAAACAAAATTAGTGGCAGTTGCCACACATAATAATGAATGTAAGTTATTGTTTACAAATTTTAAGCGATTTACTTAAAATAATTGCGTTTCATTACAATTTTAATACATTTATTCCAAACTAATGTGCCGCTGCCTAGTTATCAACGTCAAAATTTACCAAATCTGCATGGTATTGCCTGGATACCACGAAGTTATCCCCAGCAAAGATCGATTAATTTGAACTGGCTGGCTCAGCCTACTTTATATTTCTTAACTGAAAAACAAGAAATTGGGGTTGTATCCACACACAAATTTAGTTTCGGGAATTTCAGTATTCTTATTCATTCAAGCTTTCAAGCGACTTGTCTTCTTTTTTTACAGCTTTAAAAGGTAAGAATAGACAACTTATGGTTTTTTTCTTTCTTTTCAAATTAAATAATCTTACCCAATACTAAATAGTATATTCGCTTCCATTTGGTTTAGAACCTTCTTGGATGAATAAGCACAATGAATAATTAAGCTCATTTGCTGTCCATTGCAATAGTTCTGTTTTCATCGGCGTTTTTAGTCATAATCCATTATGTCTATACATTAACACTAAATGTGCAGTTTAAGCACATATTGGTCTGGCTTTCTAACAGGCTGCATAGTTTCTGGCTGCCGTCATTGTACCATTTCTTCACTACATTGACGCATTATTGAGTTATTATTGTGGTTAAGGAAGTGCAGGAAACAATATCAGCACCACGTTTCCGTCCTCGAGTACCTCTTCAATAATATAAACAACTTATCTTGTAAGGATGTTAGCTCCCGTGCTCCGTTTTTGGAAACTTATTTTGATCCAGCAGCTTCTTGTTGAACAGTTTTCATAGGATGCTGAAAAACATAAATTGGTTATTTTCATTATAATTAATGTAACACATTTTAATTTAAATAAAAAAAGAATATACTTAATTTTGTCAAAATAAATAAAAATTTTCATTATTCACTGTTCATAAAATATTTTTATAATTATAAAGCACTTTAATTTAGAAAAATTTTTCAATGCTTGAAAGACATTTTCTTTCACAGCTTGACACATATTACCAGATCGTTAATAAATGCAACTAAGACTAAATGAATTTGAAACATTATATAGTACACGGAGAAAACTTAAAAAAACATAAAATTCGCTAGTTTTGTGAAAACATATATATTTATATAAAAATTATATTAAATATGTTAAATTACGAAATTAATTTGCTCTTTCTTTTACATAAAAGTAGTAATTTAACTTTTTGTAAATATTTATGTTTCGCATTTATCTGTTCCTATAATTTTGTAGAAAAAAGCTGCCAGACTTGAGATTTTAATTCTAAGCTACACTATAAATATTATAAAAAAATTTCAAGCGACATTAAGGATTCCTAATATATGTATGAATTTCTTGAAAAGAATAATATATAACATTACCTAATTTTAAAAAATCCATTACTAATAACACTCTATTTAGAAAATCTAGACAATATACTTTCAATTTATTATAATAATTGCTGAACAAAAATTGTGATATATTCCCATGTCTAACACAACATAACACTTAACATAAATTTGTTAGGAATGAGAGAAAAATCATCGTCAGAGTAGCAAGGGAATATTGCTTATTGCTTTTCTCATGTTAAAGTATAACAACACATATTTATGTTAATTCATAATTATAACGTAATTCCATTTTTACATAATGGATTTGCAGAAGTTTCAATAAATTTTTATAAGAATATAGCAACATGATTTATTTTTTTAGTGTCCAATAATAAAAAGGCACTATCAAATTTCTGAAAGCTAATTTTTTACTTCTTGTTGGCGTCAATTTATATAAATGGCAATAATTGATAAACAAATTTGACATATTATATTTGTAATAACTGTTAACAAAAATTTAATAGCAATTATTGCATTGAAACTGAATACTCTACCCTTGATATAACATTGTTAACATATTTATGTTAGGTATAGACGGGAAGTAATAAAACATTAAAACTAATTCAAACATATTAGACATATTAACATGCATTACCAAACGTAAAAACATATGTTTCTTGATGAATTTAATTGTATTTTTAAATCTCTTGTATTTTTTTTTATAGCTTTAGTTGATTTGAAGCTATACGAGTAATTTAAATACATATTTTCATTTGAAATTAAAAAAATTTTGAATTATTTTAATTTTAAAAATGTAATGTCTGTTTCAGAAAATGATTAAAAAATAATTCTGTTAAATAGTGTATGTATTCTTACTAAGACACGTTCCATATGTATACATAAGTTTTTTTGTGGAATTTTTGGGGTTTTTTTTCCAAAAAAAATTGGAAAAAGTTATCCGGCATCTCTACTTTGAAATAAATGAAAAAGAAACATAAATACTTTTTTTACCGATGAGAAGAAAACAAACTTTTTTTCTACTACTTTTTAAGGTTTTATAAAATTTTTTTACATGGTTGAAAAAAAAGGTACATGAGATGCACGTGGCGGCCATTCGCCATGTAAAAAACCATAATAAATCGTGCAAAAAATAGTGCATTTTCAACTGCATTAAAAAAAGTTATATTAAACAAAATTTTAAAAATAAATAAATATTTATGTTAATTAAAGGCTGCTAGATCTAATTTTAGAGATGTCATCATTTTCATTGTTACATTCAGCGTGCAATAGTGGCCGGAAAATGCACTTCCTGGAGGTTTTTGGGCTATAAAATCTGAACTATTTGTTGTAGCGGATAGAGACTACCACCAATCGATAGAGTATAAAAATGCATTTCAGAAATTGCATAAGACATTTTCTGAAATATTTTAGTTCAGAAGTTATAGCATAACATGTGTCCAAATTAGGGTAAAATTTTTATAGGGCTATTGCTCGAGAACTAAACGATGTACATATATGGCACTACCCTCATTGGGTACAACAAATAGTTCAGATTTTATAGCCCAAAAACCTTGTCCAGGAAGTGCATTTTCCGGCCACTATTGCTCGCTGAAAGTGATAATGAAAATGGTGACATCTGTAAAATTAGATCTAGCACCCTTTAAATAATTAAAATATGCTTTTGTTTTTATAATTTTGTTTAATTTAACCTTTTTTTAATGCAGTTGAAAATGCACTATTTTTTTCACGGTTTGTTTACATTTTTTTCTTAGAAAAAAGTTTGCTAGATCGCATTACCAACCTGCAAAACTGAATTAACTACACTTGATGATTTTAGATTTTTGAAGAAGATTGTTAAGGGTATAACTTCTTTTCTAAACGAGTCCGGGTATTGATTCATACCTCTAAAGTTTCCTATTTCAATTCCCTATCCAATGACGGTAGTGTCATATGTGTACATACAATGGTTTGGAAGCTATTAACAATGAGAAAATGGACGTTTTTCACATTTTGAAAAAGTTTGTTGGGCTATAACTTTTTTCAAAATCGGTGTACGATATTAAGCCATACCTCTAACAATTTCTATTTCAATGTCCTTTCCAATGAGGGTAGTGCCATATATGTACATCGTTTAGTTCTCGAGCAATAGCCCTATAAAAAATTTTACCCTAATTTGGACACATGTTATGCTATAACTTCTGAACTAAAATATTTCAGAAAATGACTTATGCAATTTCTGAAATGCATTTTTATACTCTATCGATTGGTGGTAGTCTCTATCCGCTACAACAAATAGTTCAGATTTTATAGCCCAAAAACCTTCTCCAGGAAGTGCATTTTCCGGCCACTATTGCACGCTGAATGTAACAATGAAAATGATGACATCTCTAAAATTAGATCTAGCAGCCTTTAATTAACATAAATATTTATTTATTTTTAAAATTTTGTTTAATTTAACTTTATTTTAATGCAGTTGAAAATGCACTATTTTTTGCACGATTTATTATGGTTTTTTACATAGTCTATGCCATAGACTAAACACACATTTTCTGTTTTAGAAATATGAGAATAAACACTAATATTTGTTACTAAAGCTGCCAGAAATTTCTTATTTGGGGAAATCGACTTTTATCTCGAATTTATTTTTTTGTACAATACATGTACGTAGATATCAACTTTTTTTATTCAGGACAGTATTCTGTTAGATTTTTATTGATTGATTAAAAAGACGTTTTTATAACTTAAGCTGCGTTAAATAATTATTTTGAAGTTTACCAACTAAATTATATTTTTTTGCACTAATGTAATATGGCAGCTTTGTTACATGGCGTACTTTTTCCCCCGTTATATTTTGTACAAAAAAAGAAAACAAGTGCGTGTGTGTGAAAGATGACTTCTTTAAAAAATTATTTTTCTAGTGTTTCAAAAAATAAAAATTCAGATTCAGAAGAATCTGAATCAGAAAATTATAAAAAATATATTGTCCCTACAGCAGATCTTTCATATTATGAAAATTTGCTGAAAGCACAAGCTGATATTAAAAAATTGGCAAATATTTTCATTCGTTTTTTAAATAAATTTTATTTATTACAGACATATATAAATATTTATATTTCATATTTTTTTTTTCGTTTGTTGTACTGGGGAACTGTCAATTTTTTTTTCTTTACCCAACAACAGACTATGTAGCAATCAAAAAACGAATGAAAATATTTTTTTTTTAATTATTATTTTAATATTTTTTTTCAAGTGATTTATTTGTTTTGTTGAGTATATTAATTTTTCTTTTCACTACACAGGCACATAATTTTACAACAAATGCATATAAATCTGTTTTTGTATTCTCGCATTTACCTTGAAAAAGAATATACCTTGATCTATACCAATAAAAAACAAGCCGATTTCATCGAATTTGAGCCGCCGCCGATTGCTACATTGCCGCTGAAAATTTTTCGGCTTCAGCCGACTTTCAGCCGCCGCCGGGTGTTTTTGGAATGGCAGCTGCCGGTCGAAAATTGTCGTCGGCTTCGTTCTCTGCTTGTTCCCCATAGTTCATTTTAGTGAGCTCTCTTCCTAGTTCAAAAATTAAAAAGGAATGTTTCGTTCAATGAGGTCATTTGATCTTTTTTATCTTTATCACTTTTACTTTGATTGCCTTTGAACGTTCCCTACTACGTAAAATCACTAAGCAACCAGAGATGAAATTTGAAAAACAGCGTTTTATTTGAGGTTTGTATATAAGAGACAGAAATAGTGTTTTAATATTACGAATAAGAGAAAATAAGCAATATGAAAAATTTTTTGTGTTAAAAAACATTAATTAAAAAGTTATTTCCGAAAATACTTATATATCCTTTTTTTGTTATGAAGTACGGAATTTAATGTAAAAGTGATAACAAACACAAATTTTCATGTTTTAAAATTCAAGTTTACGAAATGTAAATAATGAAATTTGTAAATTTTTTAGAAATACCCGAGCAAAACAAAATAAGAATTTTGAGTTTGTGCAAAAAGACAAGAAGAAAATGTATACTATGTCTGCACTCTGACACCTCTGGTTGCTCGGTGGTAAAATGATGTTGAATAGGGGTTGAAGATTTTTTTGCGAAAATAGAAAGCAAAACAAAATTCGAAAAATTTTCAAATTTAGTTTTCGATTTCTTTATTATAATGTAATTCAAAAAGACAAATTTTTAAATTTAGTTTTCGATTTCTTTTTTATGATGTAATTCAAAAAGTATTTTAGTCACTATGGCTAAAAAAAATTAAGATTTAATTTTAACATCTTAAAATCAAGCTTTTTAGTATGCATAATACATTTTCTCTTCTTCAGTTTATTTGTTTTAACTCCCCGTTTCCACATGCAAGTGCAAGTTCGAAAAACTCAATACACTCTCACTTTTTCACTAACACACTCATATTTTTCGAACTTGCAGCTGAACTGGCAAACAAATTCTTTTGCAAGTAAATTTTTGACACTTCCAGCAAGTAAATTGACAAATGAGAAACAGTACTACCGCGTATGAGTTTTAAATTAGTGTATTAGTCTGTGGAAAAATAGAAGTTACGTTAGTAATTGATATTTAGCATATATAACAAAATTAATAAATAAAAAAAGAACATAATATTTTAATTCTCTATATCAATGGCGCAGCCATTTTTTCATTAACTTGGGGGTCACACGATCAAGTTTTCATTCAATTTTTAAAATTTCTCTCATATTTTTACCAATACACTCACACTTTTAAAATTTGCTGAGAGTTTGCTTTCAATTTTTCGTTCAATTGAGTGTTTCAAATTACAGTCAAGAAAACAGCTGACTGCAGTTTTTTTATTCCAATTTTGAATTCTTATTCTGCCGCCAGTATTGTTTTGTTTTTTTTTAAATATGTTTGTGAACAAATTAAACAAATATAACGACGTTTTGCAGTTCATAGAGATATACAGAAGGCATGAAGTTCTGTGGAATATGAATATTCCTGCATATAGACGGAATAATTTAAAAATTAAGGCATATAACTCTATTGCCGCCGAAACAAAACTGTCGGTGGAAGAGGTTAAAAAAAACATCTTGTTGAAAAACTTGCTTTGAAATTGCGTGCAGCCTACGTCACAGCTTTCAATTTTTGTGAATTTTGACAAGCAGTATATGTAAATTTCTTGAAAGAGAATTGTAAAAAAATTTGATCGTGTGACTGCAGTGTAAAAGTGAAGCCGTTGCCGATATTTTAAAAATGAACTTGCACTGTTCTGTATAGACACACATACAATTTGCAAGACTTTCGACTATTTTTTCGGCTTTTTCGTAGTTAATACGTATACTCAACTTGCAAGCAATTACTTGCATGTGGAAACGCGGGGTAAATACCATTTTTGTAAAAGAAAATAATTTGCAAGTTTCGTTCCTTCGTCATTGCTTCCGTTTAAGTTTAGTTCTTTCGTTCATTTAAAATGAGCAGCAGACAAATGAACTATAGAAATAAAAAACACGGACTAGTTCGTTCAGTTCAAATAAGTGAATAGTACAATATGAATAGTTCGTTCGTGTACTACCCAAGACTATTGCACTTATTTAATTATATAAATTCAGAATTTGCTTACTGTGATAAAATAACAGAAATTTTGATATAATGCAAACATTAAGACAGAATATTGTTTGTCAATTAAAAGGGCCTTTGGTGAATAAATCTAATTATATGCATGGAAAACGGTTAATAAATAGTAATAACTGCAAATATACTTCGAACATTAACACACCAACATCTATAAAGGATTTCGAATTGCTATATGCTTCAACAAAAGAGAAGTTCTTATGTAGATATCCAATTAAATTTTTAATTCATCTTGTTTTGATGTTTTCTAATTAATGTGTTTACGGCTTCTAATATCGCTAGCTAAAAAGTTGCCAAGGGACGTCAATGCGCGTGGTGTATTTGCTTGCAATGAGTTAGATCTAAGCGAAGTAAATATTTACGGTTTCGATTATGATTATACTCTGGCGTGCTATAAGCCATGTTTGCATAATTTGCTGTATAATTTAGGACGTGATATGTTGGTAAAAAAATTAAAGGTATAATTTATTTTTGAATTTATATTTACTTTATGACATATGGAGTTATGGACCGACTATGGGGTTCCTCTTTCCAAATTGATATCCTCTATTAAACAACTCTTCTCTGAGCCCATGTCATTCATAGTTAATATCTTTTTAGCAAAATGTTGTGCCCATGGAAATGATCGGCCTTACAGGCTTTATTATTACTCTTAGGGAGTTTTCAATTCAACGAACCAATTTCTTAAACAGATTTACCTCTCTGGCGGGACCTTTTGCTCGATATAAACGTAACAAAACCATCCAAGCTGTCGGCTTCACACTTAAAATTATTGAAGCCAATGCCTTTTGATCGATTATAGCCCACGCTGCTTTTTCGTCCGCTGGCGCATCAGGCTTGCATTCTAACACAACGGCAGACCACAAATCCTGAGTTACTAATATATTCTTCATTTGAATTGCCCAAGTGTTAAAGTAAGTGAAGATAAATATGCCGAAGTAACTTCTGAGTATTTGGGCGGTAGATTACAAATCTAGGGGAGATCTCCTTTAAAATGATTTGTGTCCCATCCCGTAATCTTCTATGGTTTGTCCGGAAGTCACTAAAAACCCTCAGAGCAACAGCACTGGGGTATATGGAAATTTAAAATTTTTTTTTTAAATATTCCAAAGTAACTTCTGAGTATTTCGGCGATATTTCACAAATCTAGACCACCTCCTCTTTAAAGTGATATGAGTCCCATGCCGTAATCTTCTATGGTTCGTCCGGAAGTCACTAAAATCCCTCAGAGCAACAGCACTGGAGTATATGGAAATTTAAAAAAATTTTTAAAAATATTCCAAAGTAGATTACAAATCTAGACGACTTCCCCTTTAAAATGATATGTGTCCTATCCCGTAATCTTCTTTAGAAGTCAACGTATTTATGAATATTTTTTCCCATGCACTTATAGTTCTCCTAAACATATTTATAAATATGTCATAAATACTAAAAACATATTTAGAAATGTTTAATGACGTAAGACGTATTTGGTAAATATGCCATAAATACTAAAACATTTTTAGAAATACTAAAAAACGTAACGGGTTACGTTAAAACATATTTAACTCGGCATATTTATCTTCACTCACTTCAAGTGTTATAATTGTCACCAGAAAACTTTTCAATTTTACATACAGATCCAGACATCCTTCAAAGTTTTTTTTTTTTTTTTTTTTTGTTAGCTTAATTAAATTTCCAGTTAACATGTAGACTGGGCCCATACCCTCTGTTAGGATGTTTTCAATTCAACGATAAATTTATTAAAGCAAGAATTCATTACAAAGCAAAAGAACTTATATATATCTATGTAAATGCATATATTTAGGTATGTATATAAATCTAAAACAGTTAAATATATTTGTCAATTCTTTTTATTAGTTAATTTACTAGAATAAAATTAGGATTTCCAACACATTCGTGTTGTATTTACTTAGAAATCCATAACTCTACAATTACATTAATGAATGAATTAATAAATAAGTAAATAAATACTATCTAACTTAAACTGAAACAAATCACAATTAGTATAACTGGGATTGCAGGATTATTGTTCAATCGTCAGCTAAAAATCTATATATAAGGAATACCAAATATCGGTGATAAAACATAAATATTTCGCAATGTATAAACTTCCTGCCTTATACTATAAATAAATTCAAGTAGTTGATTCGCCGCGTTTATTTGTTTCAGTGCTACCCTTCTCCTGACAGACAGACAACCAGGTCTCCATATAAGAATTTTGAAATTGGAAAATAGGTTAATTTCCGGATTTATATTATATTATCTATATTATCCTGCCCTGGCCATCGTAAAATCGTTATTGAAAATGAAAAAAATAATTATCTGAACAATAAAATTAACAGTGTTAAAAATCAAAAATATTGTGGAGAGAAATAAAAAGCCTAATTTTAAAAAAAGCCCCAAAATGAAATTGAGACTGTGATATTTGATCAAAGAAAAGTATATAATAACCAATAAATTCAATAATTATTTTATAAACAGTATCAATAAGAGATACTATAAAAATGTGCAATATAACAATAATATACCTATTATAAGTTCCCATTTCGAGTTTCGTGCAATAACGTTAACACAATTAAATAAAATATGTATAAGCTTAAAATATAAAATATCTATAAATATGATTTTAAATAGTTGGCATATAGTGGGAAGCATATTACGAAATATAGTTAACAAATCACTGGACACAGGAGTGTTCCCTGAAAATTGGAAAACATCAATGATAACACCAATCGAAAAGAATACGAAAACAAAAAAATGTGAAGAATTCCGTCCAATTAACACGTTAAAAACTTGCGAAAAGATATTAGAAAAGGTGGTAAAGGAGCAAATGGAGCAATATATGCAAAATATTGACATATCAACAAAATACCAATCTGGATTTAAAAAAAAAAAATATTCGTTTGAAACGGCAGTCAAGTATTTAGTAATCAAATCGAAAAAATCTGAAAATAATAATAAAATAGTAGGCATTTTCCCGGACTTCAAAAAATCTTTTGAAACGATCGATAGAGATATTCTTCTGCAAAAACTACATAAATACGGTGTTAGAGATAAGAAATTGAATTGGTTTAAGTCATATTTAACAAATAGAAAACAAATAACTAAAGTAAGTCCAATACAAAACTCAACAACTATGGAATGCAACAAGGATAAATTATAGGAGCTTTATTATTTATTATATACATTAATGATATGCCAAATATACTAAATAAATGCGAATTCGCATTATATACTAATGATACCCAGATATTCACGGAAGGGGAATCAGATCGGGGATGTTATGATGATCTCACACAGGATATGGAAAACGTCAACATGAACAAACTTAAATGAAAACAAAACTAAAATAATGGAAATAAATATGGACAGTAGTATAATTTTTAAAATAAATAATCAAATTATAGTGAATCAAATAAAATATCTAAGCTTTATTATTGATAAAAATTTTAAATTTAAACAACATATTGATTACATTTGTAAAAAAAAATCGGCAAGAAAATTAGTTTTTTAAAACGAATAGGAGGATAATATCCCTCACAAATGCTATTAATATATACAGGGTGCCCCATAATTCAACGTCACGCCGAAAGTGGGTGATAGCTCACATGGTGGCTGCTTCCAGAAAAATTATTATAGAAAAAGATTTTATGTCGCGTATTTCGCGAGTTACTGCTATTCGGAATATTTTTTTAATTTTGGAACCCTGCATTAATATATCTCTTTCTGTAGCTACAAATTTTTACTTTTCAAAAAAAATTTCCCGTTATGTTATTGTAAGCACACCTTCTGCAAACGTCAATAAAAAATTTTACCACAATAAAGTTATTTTCGAGGAAAATACCATTTTTTTGGCCAACTATGTTTTGAAGGTTATTATTACTACCAACTTTAAACGACCGTATTGAAAAAAAAAATGTACTACAAAATTTTGGCAAGTTGCATCAAAAGTTGACGCATTTAGTCCCAATTCCAAAATGGTATAATAGTTAGTTGATTAGTTTTTGCAACAGTGAAAATAATTTTTTTTTAATTAAACCGGTAATATTTTTCCTTTAAATTAAAAATTCAAAAAAACTCATATGTACATGTGCTACGATTGTCAAAAAATACTTTTTTACCTGTTACGGCGACGAATATAAATTTTAAAAGCTCCTAACTTTATTGTTGTAAAGGAAACAATGTTAATTTTTACTTCAATTTATTATTCCATTTATTTTCGTTACTTATCTAAGTTAGCTGCGCTTTAAAATAATTTTTTATAATGACCCGGTCTCTGCTGCTTCAATAATGAATATAATATAATTTTGGTTATAAGAACATCAATAACTTAACTCTCCGTTATTATATACAAAAGATTCAATGTTAATATTGAGTAGAAAGGTTAAAGTACAAAAGAAAAAGAGAAAAAGATCTATACAAAAAAGACTCATAGCAGTTAATGCAGAGCTTTAATATGATTGTCCCCATATTTAAATAGCGGCAACAGACCTTTTATCGTTATTTGAACGTTAATTTGAATCTGCTATCATGCCATCTACTTATACTGCGCAGGAATATGCTAATATGTATTTAATTTATGGGGAATGCAGATGGAACGCTAGTGCTGCGATGATACTTTACCGTGAAAGATATCCAAATGCTGCGCGTTATCCGGATCATCGAGTATTTGTAAATGTGCACCGTTATTTCTCAAATGGACAATTCCCAAGTCAAAGAACTAGTGAGGGTTGACCCTCAATACCTTCTGAGAAGGAAGCTTTGCAAGAAATCGCACAAGACCCGAGCTTGTCAGTTCGTGATATCGAAGCAAGAACTGGTGTACGCAAAAGTACAGCACATAGAATAAAAAAAAAATACGGAATCCAAAAAATTCTATGGTCCGACGAATCAACTTTTAAAAACGATGGATACGTGACCCTCCACAACTTACATGAATGGCACGTGGAAACTCCACACTTAGCACGGGAAGATAGATCATATTAAAGTTAACATGTGGACTGGGATAGGATAGGTGGATAGGACGATCTGGTACAATTTTGTGGCCAGCCCGTTCACTCGATTTAAATGCCTTAGATTTATTTTACTGGGGAGCGTTGAAAGAAAAAATTTATTCAAAACCAATCCGAAACAACCGATCTGCGTCAAAGGATTCAAGAGGCAGTTGAAGCTATCAACTCTGGCAGATATGCTCAGTCTTAAGAAGATGTAAAACTTGTATTGCAATTGAAGGCAAACAATTTGAGCATTTGTTATAAATTTTGTAAATAAACCTTTAGTTAAAATACCAAAGCTTTATTTGAATTTTTAATTTAAAGGAAAAAGATTATCGGCTTAATTTAAAAAAAAATTATTTTCACTGTTGCAAAAACCAATCAACTAACTTTTATACCATTTTGGAATTGGGACTAAATGCGCCAACTTTTTATGCAACTAGCCAAAAATTTTAGTACATTTCTTTTCAACACGGTCGTTTAAAGTTGGGTGTAATAATAACCTTCCAAACATAATTGGACAAAAAAATGGTATTTCCCTCGAAAATTACTTTGTTGTGGTAAAAAATTGTACTTGACGTTTGCAGAAGGTGTGCTTACTATAACATAACGGGAAAGAAATTTTTGAAAAGTAAAAATTTGTAGCTACAGCAAGAGATATAGAATTACAATAAGGAGCGGGAACAAGTCACCTGGTCACTGCGGCCAAAATGGACCTATTGTGACACTACTCTCAAGTTACAAATCCTCGCAGAGTCTAGTATTCATTAAGAATTCAGAAACTTCTTTGGGTGATTTGTCCGCTATGTCTGACGGATGTAGGTAATGTTGTCCTAAGTAGCGAAAACGGGTCCACATAAGACCATTACATTGACACAATATGTGTTCTGCTGTTTCTTCGTCTTCGTTACATAACCTGCAGAGGTCATTTTGACTGATCCTCATATTCGCCGAGTGTTTCAATACTCTACAATGTCCAGTCAGGAATCCCGTGACAATACGAATTCCTGACCGGGTCAATCCAAGTAATTCCTTTGTTCTCTTTCGAGATCGGAATGGCATGAATGTTTTCGCTACCCTGATACCTGCTGTGTCCAGCCAGTATTGTTGCGATTCTATTTCCAGCCACTAAATAAATCTCTTAGCTGCCCCTTTTCTTGCGAGTTCGTCTGCCTTCTAATATCCTACATATCCACTATGACCTGGCAACCATACCAAGTGAACCCTGTTATTAGGCGATAGTCTTTTTAGAAGTTCTAGGCAATCCCAGACCAGTTTCGATCTTATCTCAAATGCACTGAGTGCCAGTAATGCCGCTCTACTGTCCGAGTGAATATAGATGTGACTGTTACTTGTGTCTCTTTCTAGTTCTTCTCTTAGGCAGAGCTCTATCGCATGTATTTCGGCATGAAAAACTGAGTTTTCTCGACCCATACTAACAAATAAGCTTCTTCTGTGGTTCAGACCAAATACCATTCCTCCAACACCCTCAACCGTTTTCGAGCCATCTGTGTACCATACATGTGACCCGACACCGGGTTGGTGTCTGTTCTGTTTCCAATTAACCCTATTTGGGAATGTGACACTGAAAACACAAGTGAAGTTTGGTTCGACAGTGATCGCTTAGGGTTAGAAATTCAACACCCACTTCAGCAATTCCCTTAGAAAGAGAGCTGAGTGCGCGAGAAGAGTCCTCCGCATCTCCCAAGATGAGCTTTGCCTTAAATTGCAAAGCTTCTTTCTTGATGAATAAATGAATTGGAGGAAGGTTCAGCAAGACCTCAAGGCAACAGTCGGAGTAGACCTCATTGCCCCAGTTGTGCAGACACAGGCTAGTCTTTGAATTCTATTGATTCTTGCCTGCGCTGAGACCTAGCCGCATATGCTATCAGCGGTCTAGTAATCGCTGTGTAGAGCCACAGCGATATTTTAGGATTCAGACCGCAACTTTTACCAACCAATCTTTTACTGGTCCATGGCTTTGTCGATGGTCTTGTCCAGGTGACTGTTCCAGAGTAGTCTGTCATCAAGAGTAATACTAAGGTATTTAAATTCTCTTTAGAACGGAATACGTCACCAAAAATTATAGATTCTCTAAAATTGTCCCTGAGCCTTTTCCTGGTGAATATTAGTATAGAGGTCTTCTTAGGGTTGATGTTTACCCCACATCCCTGCACCAGTCTGATACCAAGTTCAGTGCCCTCTGAAGTAGGTTTGATATGGTATCTTCAAACCTACCCTTTATCAGCACAACTATGTCATCAGCATATCCCTGAACCTCAAAACCATTACCGCTCAATATGTGTAATAGTTCGTCGACGGCAATGGACCATAATAGTGGCGAGAGTACGCCACCTTGAGGACAACCTTTGGCCGCCTTAACCCTGAGGTTCGCTAATTCCAGGGAAGAATTTATGATTCTTCCCTTAAGAATATCCTCGATCCATCTACATGTTGTCCCTTCTTGTCTCTTGCCGAAGACGTGCTAAACGATCGTTCCACCAAGGAGTTATTCTATTGCCTGATTTTTTCTTCTGTGGTCAAGGATGGTGATACGAGTTCAATTTAGCTGAACTAATCGCATCACATGCGATTTCCAGCTCATCCGGATTCCGAACCCTCTTACTACATCTGTTCACCTCTTATTCTAACAGGCTATTAAAATTTTCCCAGTTAGTCGATCTAGGATCCCTGTATGTAGCATTTAGCTTGATATCAAAGTTTATATCAAATCTAATGTGAGAGTGAGAATAAGCACTCACCTCTATGGTTTATGTTCGTCACCAGGCAAGTAGGCTGAGCATAATATTATCTCTGGCCCATTTGCCACCTCCATCTTCACGGCAACTTGATCCTTGTCTGTGTGTTCTGAAATAAGAATGGCATTAATTCCTTTCCTAATCAGTATACATGATCGGGGTTTTCCCGTATTGCAGAAATCAAAAAATAACTCACCTGGTAAGCCCTGAACCTGATCCCTATATATATATAAGGCTCTTTAATAAGAGCGACATCCAGGTGCCCCTGATTAAACAAACGCTCCAAAACCGCCGAGGCAGCTTTGGAGTGTTGTAGATTTGCCTGGATGCACCTGAGGCCTATTAACTCTTGGGGGGCCGCTTCTTAGGTCCCGCTCGCATCCACTTGGGTCCCTTGCTTGTGTGAAGCTGGGTGTACCCAGAGTGAGGAGCATGGTGACCAGAGGGCTGCCCGGTGGCCTTCGAAGGTGCCTTGGCAAGGCTGGTTGCCTGTCCCGAGGATGGGCTTTTTGGAGCCGCTATCCCCTTGGATCCAGTGGCGGCAGCCGCTGCTGTGCTCGTCGCCCTGGCTGCGGCTGCTGCTCTAGATGTCGATGGAGTGTTGTGCTCTTGCCTGATGGACACCTTCTCCTTCGACTGTATTTGGGTGGATGTGGCCGGCTTGGCCCATGTCTTCACCCTCATTCGGATTTGCGAGAAATTAAGAAACAATTTTCCTCTCTGAGCAAGTTTCGTCTTCTTCGATGCATCATCAATGGAGAAGGTGACAGATTGTCCGCCATCCTTTTCCTTTATGGTTCGAAGAACCCGCCAACTCTTTGTTCACAGACCTACATTCTGCATTTCCAGTCTGCTCAGCAGTGTATTCTGCTCGAGTACATCTTCTGCTGGCAGGTAGGCAATGCAGACTCAACTAACTTTATGCTAGCATTAGGGAAGGGCTTTAGAGTTTTAAGTGCCTCTGTGTGTGTTGTGGCACGTAAGAGACATCCACCCGTCCCTATTTATGCAGCTATTAAATCTAAGATTATTGTTGAGATTTGTGGACTTATCCACCTCAGACAATAAGCTCTTTTTTATCAGAGCAATTTGGTTAGTATTCAGTTCCTCTTCAGGATGCTTGGAGTGGGTGATGACAACCTTGCATGCGCTCAACATGTCGCTGTATGAATCTCCATGTCCCTTATCCTGTGGCATCGCGTCACTGGGCGAATTGTTAGTCGATCTGCAGCGTTTTGACGACTGAGCACCCGAAGCCTGGTTCTTATTATCGTGGGCATTTCGTGCTCGCACTTCAGCCTTCGCTTCTTCAGCCGTCATGCCATCTCTGATCTTGGCTTTAATACGACGTTTTTGCGCACCCGTGAAATAATCATTTCTCTTTTGGCCCGTCGCCTCGCTTGGTTCCTTAGCATCAGGCTCCGTCGTGTCATTAGCTCTTGGTTCCAGTGGACACTGAGAGCTAACTTCGGCATTTAGCTCGAAATCGTGGAGGATGGGAGTTATGTCCATTGCCTCAACTTGTCCGGCACTGACCGTCGAACGAAGTAGAGTAGCTTCATCTGACTCCGTTATTTTGATTTTTATTGGTCCATATACGCAGAGCTCCCATACGTACATAAGGCTATTTACACTGGAGGGTCGCCCGGTATTCCAGGGGATGTCTCGGTTTGCGATGCACATGTTTAGATTCCCTGCGCCATTCAGCCCTCGGCACCATTCTAAGAACACCTTGGCTTGGGAATTGGTTGAGATTTAGTTTTCGGAATCTTCCAAGAACCTGTCCGATATAGCTGAACCTAGGCCGGCATAGCACCTTGGTTTATTGACCCTACTTAAGACCCCTCACCACGTCAAGCTACATCAACAAAGAGGAGCAAGAGATATATCAATGCAGGGTACCAAAATTAAAAAAATATTCCGAATGGCAGTAACTCGCAAAATATGCGATACAAAATTTTTTTCTAGTTTTTCTGGGAGCAGTAACCATGTGAGCTATCACCCATTTTCGGCTTGACATTGAATTATTGTATAATACGATAATAAAACCTCATATTGAGTACGGGTCTACAATTTTATTTACATGCTGTACAACACATCAGATCGATCGACTGCAGAAATTGCAAAATAAAGCAATGCGAATTATACTGAGGTGCAAACGATACACATTTATTAATTTCCTGTTGGAATCTCTGAGATGGCTCAACGTCGACTTGAGCCATTGACTTAAATTAAATACATTGCTGTTTATACAAAGAATTAAAAACGGCCAGGCTTCAGAATATTTAATTGAACAAACAATATGTGTTAGAGAAGCGCAACCATATCAGCTTAGAAGTATGGATAATTTGAGACATAAATGAGTAGCAACAATGGCGATGAAACGATCTTTTTTCTACAAAGGCCTACAGCTTTATAACTCCCTGCGTAATAATATTAAAGCGGAACGTAATTTTTTTATATTTAAAGGAAATATTGTTAATATTGTAAAATATAATTTGTAATGCAATTTATAATAAAATTTTGTTATTAAAAGTATTTATAATACTAATAAAGAAAGAATAATAAATAAATTTAAAAAAAGAAACTACTTGACAATTTCGTTATCTATTCTACAGGGTGTCCGCCGGGAAGGTATACTACTTTGTTTTACGGCGTCGTAAATAGTCTTGTGGAAGAAACTCTTGTATCAACTGAATCTTATATGGAAACAAATGCAAATCCTTGTGCAAAATTGTGGCTAAAGTTGTTCTTTGAAGACCAAGCTACTGAACACGGCGTCGAATTGAGGTTGATGGATGGTTTTACACACTTCCTTGAGCAGCAGTAATGTTTTCCACCCATCTTGCAGTACATTGTGGTCCATGCTTGGGCCTATCACCTACAGACTCTCTTTCTTCGAAATCATTCACTACACGATAAATAGTGCGTTTTGTTGGCACGTTGTTTCTCCCAAAAATTTCACGTAACTTTCTCATAGTTACAGTAATTGATTTTGGTAAAATGTTTTAACGATTAAAACACGTTGGTTTATCGAATATTTTTTCATAATAAATTTGCCACGTATCTACTTTACGACTGCCTAATATGAACTGTCAGGACTAATGTTTACCAAAATGGCGGCAAAACAAAGTAGTATACCTTCCCGGTGGACACCCTGTATTAGTCGCATACAATAGAAATAAAATAACCCAGAATTCATTATAATATATTAGTAAATACATATTTTATTACCGCTAAACTGTAAGCACTTAGTAAGAAAATTATTCACGTCATTTCCGAAAATTCCAACAACAATTCTTTTGTATAACGTGTAGTAGATATTGGGAACCATACGAGAATTGCTATTTTAACTGTTACTCGTATGATTTTAGTATCCAGAACCGATTTTAAATTTGGAATATATACCTGGCTTTGCTGTGCGTGGGTTGCACTATGACATTGAGAAAGGTTTGCTTCTTAAACTTGACTCATTTCTTCAAATACAACTGGGTTCGGTATATAGAGGAAGTACTAAAGTTCCTGATCAAGAAGTATTAAAATTGTATAAAAATCGTATTTTACCAATTGCTTATGTTGAAGGAACATCAAAAAATTATCAGGTGAGTGAGCTATATAAAACTAACATACTAATTCTTATTTATGTTGTACTTCTTTTTGTGTAAAGCCAAATGTTCAATCAAAAATGGTGCAATTAGCTGATTTGTTTTCTGTGCCTGAAATGTGTCTACTGTGCAATGTTGCCGAATATTTCGAAAAGAATCATATTGATTATCACCCAGAAATTTTATTTCATGATATAAAAGCTGCGGTACAATCTTGTCATCCGATAATGCACCAAATTGTTATGAAAAATGCCGAAGAGTATATTGAAAAAAATGAGCATTTACCAAGTTATTTTGAAAAATTGCAAAAAGCCGGAAAGAAACTATTTTTAGTAACAAATAGTCCATATTCTTTTGTGTAAGTTAAACAAGCTCAGAATTATGTTTAAAAATAGATTTAAAAAAATACACAAATAATTATTAATAACAGCAAAACCGACACACATTGATATATCCCATGGATCTAAATCTCTAATAGATTACTGACATAAGTAGCTTTCAATTTTGAGTTCTGAACAAATCCAATGCAATCGTTTTTTGCTCTTTCTATATTAATGATGACAACCCTGTTAAGACAGTTGAATATATGGATTGTAATGCACCTAATTGGGATCATATTGTCCCATTTATATCACATTTCAACGTCATGAATTTATTTTTTGCAGTGTGGATGATCAATGTCTCATGACTAATAATCTATTTCAACAAATGTTATCCTATATACCCTTGAAACGTAAAATAATCCTTCGGTGATTCTTCATTGAAGTCTAATGTTCGCAAATTTTTTTTGGAAGGCGGGAAATTGCATTATTTCATTCACGGTCAGGCTCACCATGTTAGTATACCGACAAAAAACCCCTTTATCTCCTCGAAATCGGTTCCACTCCAAGACTGCTTTCTGGTGGATTCATTTATCTTTGAAAATAACAATCACAGCAACAAAAAGTAAATTGTATTCTTCTCTTCTTAAAATGTTCTCCAATGTATATTGGCACTTTTTTAAAGTTCCTTTTACTACTAAATATGTAAATTGATGCAGCATATAAACATTTTATATCTAATTTGTAACACCCAATAAAAATCAATTTAAAAAAAAAAACTGTTCAAGGGAGAAAAAAATACGAAAAGAGAAAAATACGATTGGTACTTTATATTTAAAAAATTTTAGTTGTATTTTTATGTTATGTGCAAACCTAGAATTGAGACAGTAGAATTAATGAAATAAGATATCATTAAGCCACAAAATGGTACTTTTTATTCATTTTAATGATACTTTTTTATATATTATCATTTACTACCTAGAAGTACGAGATTGGACTTAAATGATCCTGAGCAAACTGAAAAATCATAAAATCATTCAGGGAACAAAATGGTACTTTTTGTTTTTTTAATAAAAACGAGCCTAGAAGTATAAGGTGGGGCTCAAACGGTTTTAAGCAAAGTGAAAAATCATTAAAGGGGCAAAAGGTACTTTCTATTAGTTTTTGACTTTGTAATGAAAACGAACCTACAAGTATAAAGTTGGGCTCAAACAATCCTAAGCAAAGTGACAAGCGTTTCTGAGCAAATTGAAAAAATTAACAAGGGGGCAATATGGTACTTTTTATTAATTTTAATGGTACTTTTTGAATTTTTGTTAAAACGAACCTAGAAGTACTATATTGGGGTCAAACGGTCCTAAGGAAAGTAAAAAATTATTAAAGGACATATGGTACTTATTATTATTATTTTTTTTGATACTTATTGATATTTTGTTATTAAAGAATCTAAAAACACCAGATTTTTCTCAAATGGTCTGAAGCAAGGTGGAAACCATAAATAAATAATGGCACTTTTTATTGATTTTATTGGTACTTTTTAAAATTTTCATAATAACAACTTTAGAACTATGAAATTGGGTTCAAACGTTCTTGAGCAAAGTAAAAAATTATTCAGAAGCAAAATTGTACTTTTTATTGATTTGAATGCTAAGTTTTGATTTTTTAGCATTAACGGATTTAGAATTGTCAAACCGTACACAAACGGTGCTCAGTAAATAGAAAAATCAATAAACTGACCAAATGATACTTTTTTTTTGTATTTGAATGATACTTTTTGATTTTATTTGTATTAAGAAACCTCGAAAATGGATTAAATGGTCTACAACGAAAAACTAAATTGTAATACCGACAGTATGGTACATCGCTGACGAAGTAGTGAGTTATATGCTAGTATATATATATAAAATTAAACAGAGTTGTATTATATGTGTGTAGTAAGTATTACCAGATAATTTATTTTTCTATTTCAACGGTTTCGTTCTTCCATCTTTTCAACCAGGTTCGCATAGTTCTCTCCTCCTATTTATTTGCCTTTGTAACCACGTTCTCCTTCGTTCCAAGGCAAGAAGGTCCATGGGAATGGCTCCTGATATAACTAAAACAACAGCTCCTAATATGGTGCGCTATGCCGAATGTTACGGGAATTCTCCCGTCGCTATGTTTCGCTAGATTTTAAACACCAAATATAGATTTTAATACTTCAGTTTTATATGTGTATGTTATAATTCCTGTTTACAAATATTAAAATTATTACATATAAAAGGTGATTTTATAAGAACTATCGGAAATTTAAAAAAAAAAAAACATAAAATTCAGAAAAATGCATGAAATATTTATTTGGATCGATAGTTGGGTCGATATAATTTAATGTTTGAAAATTATTTCATGCAAATGTTGGCCGCGGCTGCGCCTCAAATGGTCCATCCGCTTAGTCCAATTTTGGCATACTCTTTCCAACATTTCGGCCGGTATCTCACGAATAATGTTGGCAATGTTGGCTTCCAGTGCGTCAATCGAAGCGGGCTTGTCCCTATAGACATTAGCCTTAACATAGCCCCACAAAAAATAGTCTAGAGGCGTTAAATCGCACGATCTGGGCGCCAATTGACTGGTCCCAAGCGTGAAATAAACTGTTCACCGAACTCGCCTCTCAATTGGTCCATTGTTTCGCGTGCTGTGTGGCATGGTTGAAACCACATGTCATGCAAGTCAAGCTCTTCCATTTTGGGCAAAAAAAAGTTTGTTATCATCGCACGGTAGCGCTCACCATTCACAGTAACGTTGTGATTCGCATCATCTTTGAAGAAATACGGCCCAATGATGCCGCCAGCCCATAATCCGCACCAAACGGTTGTTTTTTGTGGATGCATTGGTAGCTCTTGCAATGCTTCTGGCTGCTCTTCACTCCAAATTTTGTTACAATAGCCCGAATAGAAGCCTCAGTAGGTCGATTAAACTGACCATAAAATGGAAGAAGCGCGCGATGAACTTTCTTAACAGAGCACGCATTTTGGTAATAAAATTCAATAATTTGCAAGCGTTGTTCGTTTGTAAGACGATTCATGATTAAATTATAGACCAAACTGAAGATGTTTGACAGTGACACAAGATACAAAACGTGCGTGAGCTGTCAAAACTAGTGTTGCCAAAAAGATAATAGCAAAAAAATCACTCTTTATAAAGTTCAGTTTAATTATACTTTAATTATTCATACGTACTTTTTAGTGCAAAACATAAGCGAGAGTATAAATACGAATTTTTGAGAAATATAAATTTAATAAGAAATATGAATTTAAAGAAATGTACTATATAAATTTTCCAAAATGGTAGAGCTGTCGTACTTGACCTTTCAAAGACTTCTAATAAAATGCGCCTTTTCTAGACCCCCACAGTATGGAAAGAAAGTCTTTCGCTGCCTTACTCCTCATCGTGAGCCACGTCAATTACAGCTAGCTTTGTAGCAGGTCTTACCAGTATACCGCAAGAAGTCATAACCTTGGCACTGCGAACTTGGCCATCTGTAGAAACTGTGGTGTGTATTATTTTTCCTCTGGGCCACACATTTCTGGGATTGGACGGGTCAACCACAACTACCAAATCACCTACACTTAAGGGCTTCGTTTTTTCGAACCATTTTGTCCTACACGTGAGCGAAGGTAAATATTCAGTAAGCCATCTTTTCCAAAACTGCTGGGCGTATTGTTGTGAATATAGCCAACTCTTTTTTAGCACCACATTACAGTCGTTGCACTCGGTTAATGGTTTCATACCATTTGCACTCCCTAAGAAGAAGTGGTTAGGGGTAAGCGCTTCTTGATTCTCGCTTTCTATAATAGAATTTATAATATTTTCGATTTCGGCCATCATACTACGCAGGATTTCATCGTTAGGCACTTTTGATGTTGTTATCTTGTAAAAAACCGTTTTGACAGAACGTACCATGCGTTCCCATGCGCCTCCCATATGGGGGGCCGTGGGTGGATTGAAATTCCATTTAGTGCAGGCTGTAGTAAAGCTACGAACAAATTCGTTAGTATTAACTTCTTTAAAAGCTTCTCTCAGTTCACGATCAGCTCCGACAAAGCTTGTCGCATTATCACTAAAAATTTCTCTTGGTGTGCCGCGTCTGGCCATAAAATTTCTTATCGCTAATATACATGAACTGGTTGTAAGTGTCACTCACGTGGACATCAAAATGAATTAACTCAAACAACTAAAGATATGTTTTAATTGTAATTTTATTTTTAAACAAACGATTTTATTATTTATTTCTTTTTCAAACGGAACAAGTAAGTAAAAAAAGAATTTAACTCAAAAAAAACGACTCCCTCTTCTCTATGACATCTTTCGCGTCACATGTTACAAAATTAATAGTTCATATATAAAAAAAAGAAAAAGTAAAAACAAAAGATACATGGTTGTGTTCTACCACAGGGTGACAGTTCGGCCTATTCTGACCCTGAATCGTCCCCGATTTCGTCTGTTGATTCGTCCAAGGTTGGACAGCTGCTAAACCAAGGCTTGATCTTTTCGGCTGAATAGACTGATGAAAATTTTCGGTTCGATATTTGTGTTCCCGGTACGTCTTCTATCAAATAGCGGTCTTTGCCCAGTACCTTGGCAATAATGTAGGGCCCACGAAATTTTGGTTCGAGTTTTCTCGAATCACCTGTAGCATTACAACGATATCATTTTCAGCATAGTGTTTTGGTGTTGTATGTTTTGAGTTGAAACGAGTTTCCCATTTTTCTCTTTCTCGCTGGATATTTTCTAGGGCAAGATCTCGTTTATCGGCAATAGGTATTTCAGCTTCTATAATGTCATCATGAAATCGAATACGAGTTCGTTGGGTGTAAACCCAGATGTGGAGTTCCTTTGGGAATTAACGGCCCATTGAAGCTCACGCAAAGTAAGATCCCAATCCTTTGGATCTTCTACCGTTGTGCGGATATATGAAAGAATGGTTTGATTCGCACGTTCGACTTGACCATTCGCTCTCGGAGTACGAACAGCTGTTTTAATATGCCGGATGGAATTGGAAAAACAAAAATCCTCAAATGCTTTAGAAGTAAAAGCGGTCCCTCGATCACTGACGATGAATTTAGGAAGACCAAAATATGTTGTCATTTCGCTTAAAACGTTAATCACCGGTGCTGTTTTTGTGTTGCGCACGGCTTTGACAACTAAGTATTTACTAAAAGAATCTGATATAGCCAAGATAAAGCAATACCCTCGTTTGCTTTTCGTAAAAGGACCCAAATGGTCAATATGGACGGTTTGAAATGGGATTGGGTGTATTTCACCGGAATATAAACGAGCTTCGGACTTACCCGTTCGACTTTTGTTGTAACAACAGTGGATACAGCTAGCAACGTAATCCTTAGTATATTTTCGCATTTTCGGGAACCAAAACTTTTGTTGAATTCGTTGGATGGTTTTGTCCAACCCGAAATGTCCCATATCGTCGTGAGAATATTTAACGATTCTCCATCGGATGTGTTTTGGGATAACTAATTTTACACCCGTTTCGTCTTTCCGGTATAGTCGATGATTACGTAAACAAAAATCTGCCTTTATCTGTTTTTCTTGATCAGAGTGCAAATCTCCCTTAAGTATGGCCATTATTTTAACAAGTTTTTCGTCCTTCAGTTGCATTGTTACCACCCAGTCCTCAACTGTGACTGTGACCTTCATTATAAAGCCAGCTGGTTCAGTTTCATTTGGTGGCTGGTCTGGGGCACGGCTTAATGCGTCAACATGTGCCATTCTGCTACCTTCACGGTGAGTAAGAGTGAAATCAAATTCCTGAAGACGCATCCACCACCTAGCGATTCGGGGTTTGAGCTCCTTATTCGCTTTTACTTTTGCAATGGCTGAGCAATCCGTTACAAGGCAAAAAGGTTTGCCCAACAAGTAAACCCTGAATCGATCAAGCGCCTCCACTGCAGCAAGAACCTCAAGCTCGTAACTATGATAACGACTTTCGGCGTCAGTACAATGGCGACTATAATAAAAAACTGCTTTCCAATGCTTAGGTTCTTCAGATTGTAATAGAATACCGGCAAGACCTACACTGCTCGCATCTGTATGTACTTCATGGTGGGCTTTACTGTTATATAGGGTCAAAATCGGTTGCTTAGTGAGGATGCTGACAAGTTTTTCAAAAGCAGCTTGTTGATCTGCACCCCAAACAAATGCATCCCCTTTACGTAACATCCGTGTGATTGGTCTTGAGATCAACGAGTAGTCTTGCACGAATTTTCTGAAGAAACCTGTTAACCCCAAAAATCTTCTTACCTCGGTTATATTTTTCGGCACACTATAGTTCTGGATTGCACTAATTTTTTCGTCACCAGGTCGAATACCATCTCTATCAATCTTATGTCCCAGGTGAAAAATTGTAGTTGCGAGAAAATCACATTTGCTAAATCGTAAGGTGAGCCCACTTTCGGCTAATATTTTCAGAAATCTATCAAGACGATCTAGGCCCTCTTCAATCGATTTGCTGGGAATCACTATATCATCCAGATATGCCAAAATCTCGCCAGGCTTCATTCTCGATACAAGTTTATTCATGACACTTTGAAAAACAGCTGGGGCGTTGACGAGCCCAAGCGGCATACGGTTGTATTCAAAATGTCCATCATGTGTAACAAACCCAGTGTATTTTTTAGACTTTTCGTCAACTTTTATTTGATGATATCCCATACGTAAATCCAGTGTCGTAAAAAATTTATTTCCAGCCAGCTGTGCAAACTGCTCCTCCATTACTGGCATAGGATACGGTGTTTTTAATGTTATGGCATTTAATTGCCGATAGTCAACACACATTCTATGTTCACCGCTGCTTTTGTTAACTAAGACTACTGGCGATGCATATGTTGACTCGGACGGACGTATTATTTCATTATTAGGTAGATCATCTGTAATGGCCGTTAAGATTGAACGTTTTGCAAAAGGAACACGGTATGGTTTAACTTGAACTGGTTTATCGGAGGTTAAACAAATTTCCATTTTAGCAATGTTGCACTTTCCAAGATGGGACGTGTCTTCTGCAAAGCAGGAACGATGGTTCACATGTAATTTTTTCAATTGTTCTCGATCCGACGGCATTAATTCTTCCGAAGTCTGAATGCAATTAATTTTTTCTACACGGCAATCATCATCTTCAATGATCAGGCGTTTTCCCTTTCCGCATAAAATATCTCTACCTAATAGAAGGTTTTCACTTAAAAAGACATCGCTGACTACAAGCAAGTCAACCTCGAACGAATTATCATCAATCACCACCACAGAATGTACTTTACTGGTACATTCGTATTCGCCACTACCAAATCCTTCCAATAAAACCTTTGTGTTAACAACATTTCCGATAGTAGGGGCATACGATTTTCGAATTAGTGACCTGTTACTACCAGGATCTACAAAAGATTTTATTTTACAACCGTTAACAACCACCATTTTAATAATATCGTTCTCCTTTACAGGTGACACTTGTTTCAAATTAATTTTATTAACAGCAGCTGTTGACTTATCTGGACACTTATCGCTTGAATGTGTGGTACGTTGACAAAATTTGCACCTTGGTTTTCGTGACGGCTCAGGGCAATTTACGGAAAAATGTCAAAAATTTAAACAATTGTAACATTTTATTTTATTTAATGAATTTTCATTTCCCTTAAAATTTTTCCTAGGGGCGGCATTGTTCTCATTTAACGCCGTTGGTTTTGGTTGCCTTTGTACTGAGGTGTTAATATTTACGAGGTCGTTGTAGTTGCAATAGCAAATAATGTCTTTTAGCAATTGGTTACATGACTGATATTCATTTGAAATTTTTTTCTTTAAATTAGGCTCGTTGATTCCATTTATAATGTGTCTAGCGATTGCGGATTCGGACAAACCACCCCTAGTACCTAAAGCAAACATCTTAAAATAATATTCCTGCCATGTATTAAAAACTATTTGTAATGAGTCGACCCAATACTTGGCAGGACCCTGCATCTTTTGTTGTACTGCAAATATTAGATTGTAGTCGTTCCACCCATACGCTGCCTTTAAAACGTTTACCCGCTTAACAAACTGTGATGAATTTAAAGACTCCTCAAGCGACGGATTAAATTCGGGTAAAATAGCTATCATTTCCCTTACATCCCCATAAGGACTAATATTGTTCGGCTGTTGTCTATTGACGTTGAATGCTAATGACTCACACTGTTGTTGATTACCATCGGAGCACCTAATGAGGAAAGGCTATGCTGATGAGCATCTGTTGAAAAACACGCAGCTTGTTGTGGAAACTGTACATTTGCTGCTGGAAAATTGTGTTGTTGATCAACTACACCTGGCACATTACAAGCAACACGGTGCGGTTGGTGCACATTAACGTTGTAGTATAACGGTGGCTGTTGCCTTACAGAGCCATATCTTACATTTTGTGATGAAGAAGGTAACATACCCGATCGATGAAATGTGTAACCGGTCGCAGTAACGTGTTGCAATTCCGGCTGTGACGTCCGTGGTTGGTCCACGTTTTCCCCATTGCCAGCTACAGCTATCGGGCGACCACCATCAAACGAGTTGCATGTCGTAGCAACCGGAAGACTGTTTCCGTATGAAACAGTAACGTTCGTTTCTCGCACTGGAGAAGTTTCAAGAGAAGTAAATTCCTGTGTCGGCGAAGATGACTGCGCAGGATGGAACCTCATTGACATCGACCGCACTTCGTTCAATGTCTTTTCCGACTGAATGATACGTTCCGACATAACATGTACATCTGTCGTTCCATTTACTCCCTCTAAGCGTTCGATTAATTGTTTCTTATTTCCCGTTGTAGACAGACCGATTTCTCTACACCTTGATTGTAGATTTTTAACAGTCATACCACGAAAATTTTCCATATTTTTTTCTTTGCGTTCTCACAAAACTAAACCGCTTGCCTCTTTTTTTATATTAGGCGTCTATCTGCGTTGCACGTGGATACCATGAATTAAGAAAAATCCAAGAGATCCCACTTCTGAAATAATGTCACTCACGTGGACATCAAAATGAATTAACTCAAACAACTAAAGATATGTTTTAATTGTAATTTTATTTTTAAACAAACGATTTTATTATTTATTTCTTTTTCAAACGGAACAAGTAAGTAAAAAAAGAATTTAACTCAAAAAAACGACTCCCTCTTCTCTATGACATCTTTCGCGTCACATGTTACAAAATTAATAGTTCATATATAAAAAAAAGAAAAAGTAAAAACAAAAGATACATGGTTGTGTTCTACCACAGGGTGACATAAGTGAGTGTACAATTTCGATGTGGATTGCTCTAATCGTTAGGCACGTAAAGAATGCTCCATACCTTTTCTCGGTGTGCCTATTAACTACAACAGAAATCGGTCCAAAAAAATCTACACCAGTAAATGTAAACGACAATACATATGGTGACAACCGAGTTCTTGGTAGTCGCGCCATTTGTGGGTAAATTGGCTGTGCTTTGTTCACTCTACACACTTGGCATTTACGTACAATTTTTTTAAACACAGTTCTCAGTCGAGCCACATAATATTTTTGTCGAATCTCGTTTATACATGTTTCGTGGTTTCCATGATAATATTGTCGATGAAAGTGTAAGATAAGAAGCATCGTTAAGTAGTCGTTTTTTGGCATAATCACTGGGTGTTGCAATTCATGGGGAACGGTAACATTATTGAGTCGACTATCTATACGTAGGATTTCATCTTCATCTAAATATGCACACAGTTTATAAATAGAGCTACTTTTATCAAGTTTACTGCCACTTTTAAGAAGTGATATTTCTTTGAAATATTCTTTTTGCTGGGCTTGTTTTATGAGAATAATTTCTGCTTTTTTTAGTTCATCTTGAGATAGATTGTTAGAACAGTTTTTATTTTTAAGTATATTTATAAAATGAAATACGTAAGCTACAGCTCTCAAAGCTCTATTATACTGTGAAAAACGTGTAATATCAATTAAAGCGTTTATTTCGTTTACGTGTAGTACATGATGTTTAAGTTCACATTCGGTTGTATGAATATCAGCCTGTGCTGGCCATAAGCTTTGATGTTCCATTAAAAAACTTGGGCCGTTTATCAAGCGACTGTCGTTTGTTAAATCAGGGCCACGTTTAGACCACTTTTTAGCTTAATCTGCAACATTAAACTTTCCGGGAATCCATCGCCATTCCTTAACTCTAGTACTATCGAGGATTTCACCAACACGAGTACCAACGAATTGATGGTACCTTTTCTGATCGGATCTCAGCCAACTAATAACAGTTTTTGAATCAGACCAAAATATTTTCTGACTGATTTTTATAGTCGTAGACTGAACTATGGTATTTGCAAACCGTGATGCAACTACTGCTGCCATCAATTCTAGCCTTGGGATCGAAGTTATTCTTAATGGTGCAACTCTTGTTTTTGAGCCAACAATAGATATTACTACATCTGTAGCATTCGTAATTCTAAAATAGGATACTGCCGCATAGCCATTTTCGCTGGCGTCTGCAAAAGTATGTAATTGCACGTCGACCTGAGCATAGTTATCAAATGTTTGAAGATAACAACGAGGTATAGACATATTTTGAATTTCTGGCAAAAAGGACAGCCATTTTGTCCACTTAACCATTTGGCCAGGCTTAATTTCTCCATATCTCCTGTAATATTATTTTTACATACATCAAATAGTGACCAGTAAGACCCAGGGGGTCATATATTGACATTAAAAACTTCAACAACTCCCGTTTTGATGGAACTTTATTCTTTGTTAAATTCTTGGCAATATTTAAAGAGATTATGTATGTAAAGGTATCTTCGGATGATTTCCAGTAAACACCGAGCACCTTCTCAATATCTATTGCATTTCCTAAATTAAGATTTTTATGCTGACGGTCGTTACAAGCATCGATTGCAGTTAAAACCTCTGTTTTGTTACACAACCAATTTCTAATATTAAATCCAGCTTTTGCGTGAATATATTTAACCTCTAATGCTAATTTAATTGCATCTTCATTAGTGTCTACTGAATCCAAATAATCGTCAACATAGTGATTATGTTTTATAGCTGCTGCAGCCGTTGAATATTCTTCAGAAAATTTGTCCACATTTATGTTTTTCACATATTGCGATATGCACGGTGAGCATGAGGCTCCAAAAATCATCACATTCATAATATAGATGTCTGGCTCTTCGTCACTATTGCTACGCCATAAAAATCGTTGAGCATTACGATCCTCTTTTCTAATAAACACTTGGTGAAACATCTGCTCTATATCACCGCAAATGGCTATCGATTTTTGGCGGAAACGCATAAGAATGGAGGGCAATGAACAAAGCATATCTGGTCCCTTCAAAAGCATATCATTTAATGATATTCCATGAGCTCTTGCAGCTGCATCCCATACAATTCTGATTTTTCCTGGTTTATTTTTATTAAATACAGGGAATATGGGTAAATACCAAACCTTTTCTGTGCTAGAAGACATCTCTTCATATTTACCTATTTTTGTTATATAGCCTTTCAAAGAATATTCTGAAATAGTATTTTTTAAAATATCGCTTAAAAGAGTGTCAGTTTTAATTTTTTTCTCAAAGCTGATAAAACGTTTTTTCGCCATGTCATAACTATCTGGAATTTTTATATTCGTATCTCGCCACAATAACGAAGTTTCGTAATGTCCATCTGGTCTTTGTACAGTAAATTTTTTTTAACAAATACGTTGCTTTTTCTTCATCTTTACTTAAAGTAATATTTTTATTGTTTATACAATTTATTTCTAGACTATAAAATTGTTTTAGTAAATTTTCCAAAATGTCATTATTGCATTCGTCAATGTGGCAGTGGTGTTGTTCTACAATTGAGTTTTTTTTCATTGCACCATATACCAACCACCCAAGGCGAGTATGAATTGCTACGGGTTCGTTGGCATTTCTCTCTCTAAATTTATCGTATACACACAGTCGGGAATTATTTAGGCCAATTAGTAATCGAGGAGTAGCATCAGAATAATTTTCTAGAGATAATCCTTTCAAATAGGGAAATTCTTTTGTCAAATTCTCAAAATCTATAGATTGTTTTGGTAAAGAGAGGTGTTTCACCGTACGAACAAGGATTTCGTGAATTTTGTTATTGTAGCCGGACACTTTTATAGAAAGTCAACGTGAATTATTTTCATTTCTTTCAACATTACCAGTCCATTTATGATATAATGGTTCAGCAACGCCAGAAAGGTTTAGCTCTTTAATAATTTGTTCATCTATTAAGCTTGTTGACGAGCCTTGATCTATGAATGCATACGTAACTATTGATTTATTTCCACTGCCATAGATTCTGATTGGAATAATTTTAAATAAATTGTACCAACTTGAACCAGTGTGGGTATAACAGCTGTGTGTTTGATTGGCTTTGTTTTCTTGTGCTCTTTTAATTTCTTCATAATTTCTATGTAAAAGATAATGATGTTTAAATTGACAATTATCGGCACCACAAACTGTGTTATCATTGCATTTACCAAAATGTTTACGCAGACATTGTTTACAGAGATTTAATTTTCTGACTATATTCCATCTGGCTGCTCTATTTTTTTAAATTTTTGACAATTAGCAACATTGTTGCAGTCGCCATCACACACTTTACAGCCTTTTTTTGTGTTTCCAGTGTGACTGTGTACATAAACATTTTTTTGTTTGATAATTGAGACATTCTCTGCGGCAGAGCTAGAACATTCAATATTATCGCTGCTTGCAGAAATACCAATGTCAAAAATCCAATCAGAAAATTCTGACAGATTTATTTTTTTGTTGGTTTTTATTAAATTTGTCCTATGTTTTCCCCAATTTGAAAATATGCAGGCAGCTTGTTAACTAATTCTTGGATTAATGTCGAATTGTTAAGTTCATCCAATAGAAGCTTGTATTGTTGCTTGCAAACCTTTCACTTGTACAGCAAATGAGGTAATTGTTTCTAGCTCATTAACATTGACTATTGGTAATGCTTTTATTTTTGATTTCAGTGAATGCAGAATTTTCTCTATTTGTCCAAAAAGTAATTTTAATGTTGAGATTGCTGCTGGGACACAGGATGGATGGATGAGAATATGCTGAACTGACTTTAGTGCATCTCCTCGTAGAGCCCTGGTGTAGTTTGGCATGTGCGATACAGACGGACGGAAAGAAAAATTATTTGTTGCTTGAACAGGAATAGCTGAATGTGGGCTGGTATACGTTTGTGTAGTTGCAGGCTCTGCTCTATTAGTGAATGTATTTGTATTATTAAGTGATGTTGAATTTAAATTACTGTATGGAATTCTATTTTGAACATTTGTTTGTGTATAATCTATTGGTCTATAAGTTTGTGAAGCATGAGTGGTTACCTGACATTGGTTTAACATTGAAGTTATGCGCGAGGCATTTGTATTTAGATTTGGTACATTTGTTGAGCTGTGTGATGGCATATATATTTGTGTAACTTCTGTTACATTTTGGTTATTTTTTTTATTGTTAAGCCATGTATGTATTGAATGGTTATCTACCGAACTGCGGTCGTCAATATCTTCTTCTTCGGCTTGTTTTAGTAGCTGATATTTTTGTTGTAGGAATTCAGTGTCTCGTTGCTTAGCCAGTTGTCCTTCGAGCCGCCGTAATTCTAAATTCGCTCTACTATTTACTGAATTCCTGGAAGACTTTGGTGACGTGGGGACGTGAATTCGGTCGATGCAATTGTGGCACATAAAATTTTGTTGATCCTTCCCTACGTTAACACAATTTAAGTGATAGCTCTTTTGGCATTTATTACACGGTATAAACTGCTTGTTTAGTTCTTCGTTGCAGACAGAACACTTGATGGTAGGTGGTGCGTTTGGCGTTTGTTCTTGATTTGGTTTTGGTGGTTGACCCTGAAAAGAAAATTTATCAATTTTGTGGGACTTACAGTTTTAGCCGGTAGAATTGGTTTTCTTTGGGGTTGTGTGAACGGTTGCCTATACTTTACCAGTATGTCTTTTTGAGGTTATGTGGTACGATACTCCGCCCAATGAAGTAAAAAGAATTATAAATTTGTTACGGGAATTCTCCCGTCGCTATGTTTCGCTAGATTTTAAACAACAAATATAGATTTTAATACTTCAGTTTTATATTTTTATGTTATAATTCCTGGTTACAAATATTAAAATTATTACATATATAAAGTTCAGTTTAATTATACTTTAATTATTCATAAGTACTTTTTAGTGCAAAACATAAGCGAGAGTATAAATACGAATTTTTGAGAAATATAAATTTAATAAGAAATATGAATTTATAGAAATGTACTATATAAATTTTCCAAAATGGTAGAGCTGTCGTACTTGACCTTTCAAAGACTTCTAATAAAATGCGCCTTTTCTAGACATGATTTTTCTTAAGTTAAATGAGTACGATTATTTAGTAGGTAGCTGATACCCGACTTAACAGGGGTATTCGATAAATGCAGTGGCGATAACACCGAAGTTATGCGTAGCGCAGCTGTACGTTGTACTGCCAGCAAAATATTTACCTTGTTTCTCGTCCTTATTTTATCTCCCCATATCTCGCTTCCGTAGAGCAGTATACTATTTATTACCTTTAATAATAGCTTATGTATATTTGGAAGTGGTCCTCCTATATTTGATATTATTCGACTGAGTTTGCCTGCTGTTTTTCTGACTTTGCCTGCAGCATACTGTATCTGGTTCGAGTATGTCAGTCTGGGATCAAGTCTTAAACCCAGATAGTCTATTATCTTCCTAGTAGGTATAATTTCTTATCCGATCTGTATCTCTACTTCCAAAGGTGTATGTCGTTTAGTGAGAAGCAGCAATTCAGTCTTCTGCGTAGTCCAGTTGGAGGCCTTGTTCTTCCAGCCAAACTTTAGTACTTGTCATGACTTGTCTGAGTTTTCGTTTTATTTTGCCATACTGCTGGCTCTGATTACCGCTGCAATATTATCGGCGTAGCCTATTATAAAGATATCCTGTGACACCAGTTCTGCTCCCGTTGCCACTATCATTTTCCTTTGTCCCTCGGTTGTGTTGTAAAGCATATTAAGGCCGATTCAAATATTGATGACACAAATGAGGTAAAAAGGATTTTTTAGTTTTAAAAACGTATATTAATTATGAATTAGAATTTTTTTTTGCCTTTTTATTAAAATTTTTTTATGTAATACATGAAGTACAACCAAAAATAACACAAATGTGATTTATTGTTTTGTAGATTTAAGATTTCGTATCTTTCTAAAGAATATTTCTTTTTTAATTTTTTGTATCCTATAAAAACCGTAGACATGTTGTAAGCTACACAACACGACGAATTTCTAGTAGGCAGTTCTGGTTCAATATATCTAAAATGTATTTAAAAGCTGCTTTTTTAGCTAGAAAATGTTGTTAGAACCTGCCAAGAATTTATTTATATGTACATATATGTATGTACATAATGTTAACAATTCTTCATGTTTTCACTTACGTTGTTTCTGGTAAGCACAATGGATTTGATGATTCTCTTAAATTCCGTCTTTTTATTTTCTCCAATAATTTCTTCTCTTCTTCTAATAACATAAATCGGAGCGAAATATTATGCATTTTATTGAATAATAACAATATATTAAGAAAATTAAAAAAAAAAAACAAACAAACAATATCAATTCACAATAGTATGTTCGAATTGCCACATATGTTTCGGAAATATATTTTATTCCCTAACAATTGGCTATACCAAATTATTGTTCATGGGAATAAACAAATTATTCCCTCGAATTTATTCCCTTGAGATTCGCGATAAGGGTGATTATATTCTACACAATAAATACGCAACTAGTACTGAAACCGAAAAAATAGAGCCAAAGATTTCAAAAAGAATGGTCGGCGATTGATAAATCCAAGTTCGATGTAGGCGAGAATGTTTTGAAACTACTGCCCAAAGAAGAAGTAGAGAATATCAAAGAAGAACTGCAAATAAAACTAATGGAATACCAGCCAAGAGACGACTACAAAGAGCTGTTACAGTTGGCATTGACTTATCTTGGCCATCTTGACGGAAAAGATGTGCGCTTCAGGTCTCCAGGTCCAGTACACCATGCCCGGTGGATGGCAAAAGCTGTACTGTCTGAAAATACAACAGTGACCAGTTTAAGCAGACTTCCCAAGAACAAGAGGCCCTAGAAGCACTTTGTGTTTTCATCGTTCGAGTCTACTGTAAAGCCTGGTTTAACGCCCCCAGAGCGTGTTTAGCAACAAAACAAGACCTAGACCTTATTGAAAATCTATTGAAATACGAAAGCATTGACAAAAAAAATATCAGAAAAAGGAATTAACAAAATGATAAATCACCTGTGGTATCTTAGTCCTGAACTTGCTGCCCTGGCATTGTTTGACCCGACAGTACAAAACACCGTAAATAGCCAAATGGCGACAATAATCTTAACAAATCAAGCAGAAGAAAATGAGAAGTGCTCCAGAAATATGGGACCTAAACTAAAAAAAGAACAACTGCCGAAATTCCTAGAAAAAGGTCTCCCAACCTAATTACATGTGAGACTTATCTGCTGTTCAAGAGATTGAACATTAACACCGAATTTCTGGAAAAAGATCCTGCAACTTGGACGCAGAACATCAACTACCAGGAGGGGCAAAGATAGTAAACAACTTGAAAGTTGTGAACTACATGGCAGAGCGAGGAGTCAATCTCATCACAGATTACAAACAATTACTTACAAAGGACGAGCAACAAAAACAATACGTTCTCCAAGTAGTCAGCAGATGCCGCCATCTGTATCCAGATAGCTCCAAAACCACATTATGTCAGTCCCTTGAATAAATTTAAATAAAAATAAAATGAAAAAGACATTTATTATACTTGATTTTTTAAATAAATAATTGTTTTCATTCCAAAAATTGATAATATAGGAAGGAAAATGGGTTTTTTCACAATAGGTGCCATCTTCGCTCTTGGCTTCATTATCTCAAATTCAGTACTACTTACGTATTTTTTTATTGCATATAAAATATTATAAACAGCATCGCCTTCAATTTGATGTATGACACGGGCAAATATATTAAACCGTTCTAGAGATATGGGTCGGCAAAGTCGCCAAACTGGCAAAAAATCGAGATTTTCAAAACTTTGAGGCCCCAGTGGCACGTGTTAAAATCTTTCAATCGTGCTTAAACTTTGGCAATCCTAAAATCTGACAGAAAGAAACATTTTAGGCGGGTGCCCCCAAAAAAATTCTGAAATTTTTTTTTACCCTATGAGATAAAACCACCCTACTGTAGACTCTTGGATTATATTTTGATTCTGCTTACAAACATAGTATTCTTATAAAGATGCTTTTAAAATATTTGTTGAAACATATTAATTAAATAAATTGTTAATGAAATACACTTGTATTCGATTCGATTGTACTATTTATGAAGCTAAGATAATTAAATAAAATAATTTAAATATTCCAGTTTTAATCACTAAAATGAATTAAAAAAAGACTCAGAATGCAAATTAAATTTATTTGCAAGTTTTTGCACAATAGATAATACAAAATTACGGGTTGCAAGAACTAATTTAAAATTGAACTGTAAATTATAGCGGTATTCACTCTTTGAAATATTTTTAAAATTAATGTATTTTTACGTAAAATTTTAACTAAATAAAAAGCATGATCGGTTTTTTTTTTATTTTTTTGATAATAAAATATTAATCTTTATTTGTGCTTAATTAAATTAATTAATTAATTTTTTATAATTGTAAACTAGTAAAATGTAAACATATCCATTTTTAAAGTAGATAAGCTTGTTTTCAGCACTTAAAGCGTTAAATAACATGTTTTATCTCAAACTAAAAGTTGACACTATTTAGCAACAGCTGTTTTTACACAATTGTAAAGGGTGTTTTTTATAGACGTATAGAACTTTAAATTGCAATAAAACAACAATGGATTATTCGATTGACATGAATTTTATTTATCCGAAAGATAATCTTGTGGCATTACATTTTAAATATGATTTCTGGCACATGACCGCCACTGCTGGCTCGGATGTAGTCCAATCTGGAGTCCAATTTTCGATGACTTTTTCCAACATTTGTGGCCGTATATCTGCAATAACACGGCGAATGTTGTCTTCCAAATGGTCAAGCGTTTGTGGCTTATCCGCATAGACCAATGAATTTACATTGGAGGCCAATTCACAGGTCCAAAACGTGAAATTAGGCGGTCACCAAACGTGTCTTTCAATAAATCGATTGTGGCACGAACTGTGTGACATGTTGCGCCGTCTTGTTGGAACCACAGCTCCTGGACATCATGGTTGTTCAATTCAGGAATGAAAAAGTTAGTAATCATGGCTCTATACCGATCACCATTGACTGTAACGTTCTGGCCATTATTGTTTTTGAAGAAGTACGGACCAATGATTCCACCAGCCCATAAAGCGCACCAAACAGTCAGTTTTTCTGGATGTAACGGTGTTTCGACATACACTTGAAGATTAGCTTCACTCCAAATGCGGCAGTTTTGTTTGTTGACGTAGCCATTCAAGCAGAAGTGCGCTTCATCGCTAAACAAAATTCGCTTATGAAAATCGGGAACAACGGCAATCTCGTTTTGGGCCCATTCGACGAATCTACGCAAGCGTTGTTCAGGCGTGAGTATATTCATGATGAATTGCCAAGCCAAACTGAGAATAAATCACTTGACAGCTGTTAAATCGGTCGCCATCTTGAGCAGTAATGCCAACTTAAAGTTCTATACGCCTATAAAAAACACCTTTACAAGTTATTTACATTGAGTTTTCATATTGTAGTTCTGAAGTGGTGTAGAAAATAGTTGTGTGTAAATTTTTTTGTACATGTTTACACTCGATACAAAAACTACACTGAAGTGAACTACGCTTATAATCTAATCATAGAAACTTTAAAATAGTTCTAGTTATAAAAGTCGAAAATTAAAGAAAAATATAAAAACTAAATTTTTAAGCTACTAATAAAAAATAAAAAAAAGTTCTTAAAGTTAATTTGTATAACAAAATATTAAACTTTTAAATTCCAAATAGAAATTATTACATATACAAATACAAGTGTTAATTTGTATGTCACAAAATAACAGGAATGTTTATAATAATATGTCAGTAATGCATGTGAAGTTCTTTAATAATTTATAAATAACTTAATTTGAAAGATGATTTAAAAATTATAAAAATTTATTTTATTAAAATCATTATTTTTCTGTATTTAATTTAATTTAATTCTTTTTAAGTAGAAATCGGGGCATGACACTATTAGCTGGAAAACAATGGCGTGAATATTTTGATGTGATAATTGTTCAAGCTCGAAAACCAAAATTCTTTACTAATGAATCTCGTCCTATTCGTTTATATGACGAAAAAATTGACAGCCATGTTTGGGACAGAGTGTCTAAATTAGAAAAAGCAAAAATATATTATGAGGTAAAAATTTATTTCTTAGCAGTAGCATGTACTAAAAATTTATTTATTTAGGGCACTGTGAAACAATTACAAGATCTTACTGGCTGGCGTGGTCACAGCGTATTATATTTTGGTGATCATCCTTATAGTGATTTGGCTGATGTTACATTAGAACATGGTTGGCGAACAGGTGCTATTATAAGTGAATTATCGGTCAGTAAATGAATTAAAAATGAATAATTTTTCTCTAATTTGACCTTTCACTTCCTTTTAGCATGAAATTAAAACATTAAATACAGAAGAATTTAAATCGACCGCTAATTGGTTGCAAATGCTAACCCAACTAATAGAAGAAACCCAGGATAATGAAAGTGAATCAGCAAAAATATTTCTACATAAATGGATGCAAGAAAGAGATCAGCTAAGGTAAAATCTATTAACTTATCAAAGCTAAGTACTCTTTTCCCATAAGAGAACAAAATTAAGTTTAGTTTGGGTAATTGTAGCAGTTACATACATATATGTATATTGATATGTAAAACAAAAGCAACAAATATATTTTAGAATTAGACACTGTGCTGGCTAACAATGTTCAAGGTGAATTCATACAAGGTGATATCAAGCACGCATGTGCGCTCTTCAAGTTTTTCTGCTGATTTGTCAAAATTGTTTCTTTTAATGGTCGGAGTCCATAAACCATCTTTGTCTTTTGTGACATATCACGAATATTTTAAACACAGAGATGCTTAATGATTTCACTTTGTATGAATTACCAAGTATGGTAATATCGCAACAAAATTTGAAATATAGGTGCTTGTAAGAAAAAATTATGTATATTAGAGAGAGAACTTTAAGCTTTGAATTATTTTTACAATTAATGTATATTTACGGAAATTTTAGCTACTGTTCTGCTAACGTATCCATTTTTTAAGTAGATAAGCTTGTTTTCAGCACTTAAAATGTAAACAACACGTTTTACCTCAAACTAAAATTTGTCACTATTTAGCCACAGCTGTTTTACACAATTGTAGAAGTTATTTACATTGGGTTTTCATGTTGTAGTTCTGAAGTGTTGTAGAAAAAAGGATAGTGCATTTTATTGCTGTCTGTAAGAAGTGTTTACATATATTTTATTTTTATATTTGAATCGTGAACTCCGCTATTATACAGTTGTATAATTGTAGTTTAAGTATATACAAATTGTAAGTATGATAAGTCTCGTATTCTAATTTTATTATGCTGTTTAAATACTTAATACTAACAATCTTACAGTATAACAAGCTGATGACACAAATGCTGCCGAAAAAGGGATTTTTTCGAAAACGTCGCTCCAGCAATCCATTATCTGGTAGTAATTTAAATTTTTCTATATTTCAAATAAAAAGTGAATACAATATGGAAATAAAATGGGACTTTTGAAAGTATAAATATGAATTTAAAAATTACACCAAATAATATTGAAAACATTAAGAATTAACGTTTGTAAATCTTCCTACAACTTGACGGGCGATGATGCCAGCTGTAAGAGGATCGTAATTATATTTGCTCCAGGGGATTGGAGCAATTATAATTAATAGGGTGTGGCGAGTATAATAAGGATTAAGAGTACTTACGAGTTGGATTTGGGTATTTTGCCAAGAGCAAAAAAATATAAATTTTTCATGAATATTAAATTGGGTACATCTTACAGTAATACCTATTTTATTTGTAGTTTTTAGGATTTCCTTTCACACTTCAGTATATTTAAATTAAAGTTTTTTTCATATTTAATTTTAGAGCAAATTTAATTTTAATGCAAATGTAGGATGATTTCAATTAAGGTTTAAGTAATTTAAAAAATATTTATAATGATAATCCAATAAATTACTACATAGTATATATAAAGCAAAGTCGCTTTCCGCGTCCGTCTGTATGTATGCTTAGATCTTTAAAACTACACAACGGATTTTGATGCAGTTTTTTTTTAAAAGATAGAGTGATTCAAGAGGAAGGTTTATATGTATAATCTTGGAAGGTTTAACGTCACAAATCCGCCCGGTAGGTAGCGCTACTACCTGTTTTTACCCGAATATTTAAAAATTTTAAGGCAAGACAACGTTTGCCGGGTCAACTAGTTTATATTAAACGTATGCTGATTAAAAGCAAGAGAAGAATGAATTTTTCTTTAAAATCCTATCAACTTTTACATGAGAAATTGATCAGAGATTTTTATCTTTCGTTAAATTTAATTTATTTATTATTAGCTCTCAATTACTCATGCCTCAACTACATATGAGTTGTAGATTATGATAAACTTAACGTTTATCAGATATTTAAATGATTTAATTCATTCATAATTAAAATAATAACATGATATATAATTGCAACAATAATTATTTTTTATTGTCCAAATTTAGTTTTGGCAAATATAATTATGCACATGATTAAAAAATCGTAGAGAGAGATTACTTTTTGGGTATTTTTTTCGGTAATTTGAATTTCATTATTTGAAATTAAATATTTTTTTTTAATAATATGACTATTTTATTAAGCTTGAGGTCTTATTTTTAAAAAATTTATTTTTAAATCGATATTTCGCACCCATTTGTGTAGCTTCTTCAGGATATAATTATAATTTATAATTATATTATTATATATAATTATATCCTGAAGAAGCTACACAAATTGGGGCGAAATATCGATATAAAAATAAATTTTTTAAAAATAAGACCTCAAGCTTAATAAAATGGTCATTGTTGTTGGGTGAAGCAGCGCAAGCCCCTAAGTTTTAATAGATTGTGAACACCAAGTTTAAGATAAGAAAAAAATTCATTTTATTTCAAATTTGTAGTGTTAAAATTCCTATAGAATTACAAAAATATTAATATATATTGTACAATAAATTTTATTCAAGAGTTAAATTTACTTTTTTTGGTAAAACTCGGAGCAAGCTTCAGTTTGACTTACAAATGTTATCAACTAATTAAGAAAGCCAGGAAGTTGACATTGGTTTGACTTCAGTTTGTCCTTCTTGACTTTGAAACATTGTAGTAAAATATGTAAAGTTGACAGTTGAATATAAAATTAAACATTGTAGTAAAGTAAGTAAAGTTGACAGTATTTAGTACATAAACAGATTTATACGGGGCGTTAGCAGTGGCGGCAACACTTCCCCACAGTAAGACGAAATATTTTTGACTTACTAAAGTTAATCAGCCACGTCTAACAAGGCTAACTTAGCAGCTGGCCTCTCCAAAACACCGCATGTGGTCATCACTTTGGCCTTTCGTACTTGACCATCATTAGCTTTGAATATTTCAATAATTTTTCCTCTAGGCCATACGTTCCTTGGATTAGATGGGTCGACTACAATCACCAGGTCTCCTACTTCTAGCGGTTTTACTTTTTCGTGCCACTTGGATCGGCATGTCAGCGTTGGCATGTATTCAGCTAACCACCTTTTCCAGAACTTGTCAGCAAATAGCTGAGCCATTAAATAACTTTATCGCAGTACTACACCTGTATCTTCAAATAATGCCAGTGGTTTTATGCCGCTAGAGCTTCCTACTAAGAAATGATTTGGGGTGAGAGCTTCCGTATTTTCGCTATCGATAGGAATATATGTAAGAGGGTGAGAGTTTATTATGTTTTCAATTTCGGCCATCATATTTCTAAGGACCTCATCGTTGGGGCAACCCCCACTCGAAATCTTATACAAAGCACATTTTACTGATCTCACCATTCGCTCCCACGCTCCTCCCATATGTGGAGCCGCAGGTGGGTTAAAGTTCCATTTAGTTGTGGAAGTTATAAAGCTTCGAACCAATGTGTTCGTGTCAATTTCTTTTAAGGCTTGTTTCAATTCACGATCGGCGCTAACGAAATTTGTTCCCCGATCGCTAAAAAATTCCCTAGGTGTTCCTCTTCTGGCTGTAAAATTTCTGATAGCCATGATGCATGAGTGGGTATTAAGTGAATGCACAATCTCTATATGAACAGCCCTAATGGTTAGGCATGTAAAGAGTGCTCCATATCTTTTTTCCTTGTGTCTGTTTACTATCACGAACATGGGACCAAAATAGTCGACTCCTGTAAACGTAAATGGGGCACAATAAGCTGAAAGTCGAGCTCGAGGTAGTTGTGCCATTTGCGGTATTTTTGGCATGGCATTCTTTACAGTACACATTTGGCATCGTTTTATAACGGATTTAAAAATTGTTCTTAGTTGGGGTATATAATATTTTTGGCGCATTTCATTTATGGCAGTTTCACTATTTATGTGATAAAATTTACAATGATAATTTAAAATCAAAAGTTGTGTAAGATAGCTATATTTTGGTAAGATGGCTGGATTCGTTGTTTCGTGTGTTAATATATTAACGTTGCCAATACGGCTATTTATTCTTAATACCTGGTTTTCATCTAATATAGGTGAAAGTCTATAAATAGAACTAGATTTCGATACCGGTCTTCCTTGTTTGAGTGATCTGATTTCGTCGGTAAAAAACTCTATTTGTGTTTCTCTTAATATCACAAATTCTGCAAGCTGAAGTTCGTCTGACGTAAGTTCTTTTACCAATTGATTTTTCTTTAATTTATTTCTTATAAAATTGTAATACTTTACAACATAAGCAATAGCTCTTAGTAATCTAGCCCACCTTGAAAAACGTTTCAAATTCACCAATGTTGTGGCACTCTTGATTAATAAGCACGTATGCTTAATTTCTATTTCCGTACATACTTCCTCTTTTCTGTCAGCTGGCCATGATTTCATAGGAAGCTTCAAAAAATCGGGCCCCTGAAACCATCTGCTAGATTCATCTAAATTGAAGTTTGCCAACCACTTTGTGGCATCATCGGCTACATTACTTTTACTGGGAATCCATCGCTATTCTTTAATTTCTGTCAAATCTAAAATTTCGCTTACCCGAACGGCTACGAATTGGTGATACTTTCTGTGATCAGAACGAATCCAACTTAAAACAGTTCTGGAATCTGTCCAAAATATCTTTGAATGTATTTTAATAGCATGATTTTGTATTATATTCTTTGCAAAACGAGATCCAATGAGAGCGGCCATTAACTCTAATCTTGGTATCGAAGCTAATTTTAATGGCGATACTCGCGTTTTTGAGCCGATCAGTGATATAACCACATCCGTAGAATTGCTTACTCTTAAGTACGAAACAGCTGCGTATCCGTTTTCACTAGCGTCAACAAAAGTGTGAAGCTGTACATCGGCGTTTAAATAATTTGGGATAAATTTCAAGTAGCACCTTGTAAGTTTTACATATTTTATTTTTGGTAATAAGGACAGCCATTTTTTCCATTTTTCAGCTTGAAGAGCTAGGATATGTTCATCCCATCCAACACCACTTCTCCATATCTCTTGCAGCGTTATTTTTAGATACATTAGAAATTGTCCTAATAGACCCAGGGGATCGTAAATGCTCATAAGTATTTTTAGAATCTGTCTTTTCGTAGGTTCCTTTTTCCCTAAAAAGAGTTCACTTTGCAAAATCGATGTCGAAATTTTAAAAGTTATACTGTCATCTGTACATTGCCAAAATATGCCCAGGACTTTTTCTGAATCCATTTCACCTCCAATATTAAGCTTTTTACCCTGGGATCTATTTGCGTTCAGGTATTCTAAAACATCATTATTATTTGAAACCCAATTTCTAAGATTAAATCCAGCTAAGCTATGGATATGACGGACTTCAGTAGCGAGTTTAATGGCTTCTGCTGTAGTATCAGTTGAAAAGAGAAAATCATCAACGTAATGATTTTTTTCGATCGCGTCTGCTGCCTCCGGATACATATTTTTATATTTAGAAGCATTAAGATTTTTTATATATTGAGATATGCAAGGTGAACATGATGCACCGAAAGTCATAACGTTCATAACATAGACGTCAGGGTCCCTTGTCGTATCACAACCGCGCCATAAAAATCTTTGTGCATGGCGATCTGCTTCTCTAATATATATTCTATGAAACATTTACTCTATGTCGGCAGAAAATGCAATTCTCTTCTCTCGAAATTTAAAAAGTATACTGGGAAGTGAAACAAGTAGGTCTGGTCCTTTTAAAAGAGCTGAGTTCAGAGACACTCCGTGCGACTTAGCTGCAGCATCCCAAACAATTCGTACTTTATTTGGTTTATTTTTATTAAAAACGGAAAAAATCGGCAAATACCAAATGGGTGTTTTAGCTTGAGTATAGTTGGTAAGTTTTGTAATATAACTCTTTTCTAAATATTCATTTATAGATATCTCAAAGGTATTAATAAGTTAAGGTTTTTTTTGTAGGCTTTTTTCCAAGCAAATCAATCTTTTCTTTGCCATTGTATAGCTTTCGGGGAGTTGAATGTCATCACACCGCCACAGAAGAGCAGTCTCATAACGACCATTAGGTGTTTGGATAGTATATTTATCCATAAGATCTATAGCTCGTTGCTCATCCTTACCAAGAGCTGCAGCTGAGCCAATTATACCGGCATTATCTAATGTATAAAATTGTTTAATTAAATTATTCAGATGGGAGTCGTTACACTCACATATGTGAACACAGATGAAATTTTCCTTGCACCTCTCTCCACTTACATTGCCGCATAAAAACCATCCAAGATGGGTAGATACAGCGGTGGGCTCTCCTTTGTGTCCTTCCTTAACAACGTTAGGTATGCACAAATTAAGGTTGTTTAAGCCCAACAAAATTTCTGGTACAGCATTTGTATAACTTTCGATTGGCAAATTTCTCAAATGTGGAAATTGTTTACTCAATTTGTTATAGTCTATACTTTGCGTTGGTAGTAATAAATGTTTAACTGAGCGGACTTCTGCAAAATATTTTTTATGGTTTGGTCCAGATAATTTAACTGAGACTCTTTTCGATGATTCTTCATTACTTTGCATATTGTTGGTCCACTTTAAACATAATGGATCTGACTCCCCGTCTATTTTTAATTCTGTTAACAATCTTTCATTAATAAGGCTTACTGAAGAACCTTCATCTATGAAAGCGAAAGTATTTACACATTTATTACTCTGCCCGAAAATTGTAATTGGCAAAATTTTAAAATACACTTCATTGAACATACTCCTCTGTACATTTACATTAAAAGTTTGATTAGCATTGCTGTTGTTCATAGCTGACATTTCTTTTCTGATAAACCTATTCTCTGTTTTATGCAAGAGAGGGTTGTGTTTAATTTGACAGTTTTCTACACCGCATATAATATCATTCTTACAGAATCCATTGTGTTGATGCAGACATAATTTACATAGTTTACATTCTCTCACTATGTTCCATCTTTCATTTCGGTCAGCTGATAAAAATCTTTCACAATTATTAACAGTTGGACAATCATTGTTACATACTACACAATTCTTTTTTTCAGAGTGTGCAAGTATGTGTGTATATTTTGTTTTGTTTCGTATAGGTTGTTCTGTTAAGACATAACTTTTCTCTGTTATATTAATGATGCTAGCAGATACGCCAACGTCGAATATCCAATCAGCAAATACAGACAGATTTGCCCTTTTGTTTTCTCTCATCAACTTCATCTTAAACGTACCCCAATTAAGCTGCAAATCTGGTGTCAATTTTATTATTAATTCTTGTAAAAGTGAGGAGTTGTTTAATTCTTCATACAAACCACAAGCTTCTATTACTGTTTTTAGACCTTTTACTTCAATAGCGAAACTGGTAATGGATTCCAATTTGTTTACATTTACAGAAGGAAATGATTTTATTTTACCTTTTATAGCATTCAGTATTTTTTCTGGCTGTCCGAAAAGAAGTTTGAGTGTTGATACTGTTGCCGCCACTGCTAACGCCCCGTATAAATCTGTTTATGTACTAAATACTGTCAACTTTACTTACTTTACTACAATGTTTCATTTTATATTCAACTGTCAACTTTACATATTTTACTACAATGTTTCAAAGTCAAGAAGGACAAACTGAAGTCAAACCAATGTCAACTTCCTGGCTTTCTTAATTAGTTGATGACATTTGTAAGTCAAACTGAAGCTTGCTCCGAGTTTTACCACAAAAAAGAATTTTAATGTTATTTCTTACTTCAACAAAAAAAAAATCAAACAAAAACTTACAAACTATCATCCAAACGGTGAACATCTCACCTGCACTAATAAATCTCATATCACACATTATTAAAATCTACTTAATTCAACCCCTAATTTGTATAGTTTGCCTTATAAATTATACAAATAATACCGAAGAAAAGAAACCTAGGATTTCCACGCAGCAGCTAACCACAGTCCACTCTAACCCTAATCGCGACGTGGTAAGTCCTCACTCTTTTTCTTCAAATGTTGTTGGGTGAAGCAGCCCAAACCCCTAAGTTTTAATAGATTGTGAACACCAAGTTTAAGATAAGAAAAAAATTCATTTTATTTCAAATTTGTAGTGTTAAAATTCCTATAGAATTACAAAAATATTAATATATATTGTACAATAAATTTTATTCAAGAGTTAAATTTACTTTTTTGGTAAAACTCGGAGCAAGCTTCAGTTTGACTTACAAATGTCATCAACTAATTAAGAAAGCCAGGAAGTTGACATTGGTTTGACTTCAGTTTGTCCTTCTTGACTTTGAAACATTGTAGTAAAATATGTAAAGTTGACAGTTGAATATAAAATGAAACATTGTAGTAAAGTAAGTAAAGTTGACAGTATTTAGTACATAAACAGATTTATACGGGGCGTTAGCAGTGGCGGCAACAGTCATATTATTTAAAAGAGAAAGGTCAAATAAAACTAACAAATAAATATTTTTTTAATTGCTTGGCTTAAAAAATGTTTTCAAAAATTTTAAAATAAATTATGTTAAATTAACTTTGCATTTTTATTGGATATCTCTCTTAGAAATTATTTTTATTAAATATTTGCGATTTGTTTTAAATGTACTTATTTGATGATCTTTATAATTTTTTTTTAAATATTTACCAAGAATCTCTGAATTTAAAAATATGAAAATTTTGCTGCTACAGTTCAGGGTATACTAGACTCGGCACTGTTGAATTTACCTTGTTTTTATATATTTATTCCATAATCTACATTAATAAAATTCATTTTCTGTTTGTTTGTTTGTTCGTTATACAAATTTGTTTTCCAACGGATTTCTCTGAAATTTTGTACGAATGATCTTTATACTCCAAGGAAAGTCGCCATACACTTTTTGATGTCCACTTTACGCCTACTTTTGATTAAAACAATTGAGATGGGTCTCTTGTTAATTACAAATTTTATTTTTCAACCGATTTCTTTAATATGTGGTACACATGCTCAAGGAAAGTTGCGATATATCTTTAGACCAACCATGCCTACTGCTACGCCTACGTTTTTAATAAAATAATTGAAATTTTGAATAATAATTAAATCTTATTTTTCAACGAATTTTTCCGAAATTTGGTACATAAACTATATTTTAAGGAAGGTTGCCATGTACTTCTAGACCGACCACGTCCACTGCTACGTCTACTTTCTAAACAAAGTAATTAAAATTAAGTGAGTGAAGATAAATATGCCGAGTTAAATATGTTCTAACGTATCCCCTTAGGTTTTTTAGTATTTGTAAATATATTTTCAGTATTTATGGCATATTTATCAAATACGCCGTACGTCATTAAATATTTCTAAATGTGTTTAGGAGAAATATAAGTGCATAGGTACAAATGTGTATAAATACGTTGATTTCTCAAGAAGATTACTGGATGGAACACATATCATTTTAAAGATGAGATGTAATCCACAACTCAAATACTCGGACATTTCTTTGAATTATTTGATAAAAATTTAAAATAATACAAAGAAATTTTCCGAAAATGTTAAAACACTTCCCGAAAGCTTAGAACCTACAGACTAAATTCCTTTTTGGTTTCATAAATTTGCAAAGCCAAATTCGGTAGTGACATCTGTGCAAAATTGGGAATAATAAAAATCCCTCAAAGCAACAGCACTGGGTATATGAAAATTTAAAATTTTTTTTTTAAATAATCCAAAATAATTTCTTAGTATTTGGGTTGTGGATTACAAATCTTTAAAATGATATGTGTCCCATTCCGTAATCTTCCATGGTTCATCTGGCTCTCTACACTTTATTTAGTTTTGAACTGACCATCTACATTTGCGGCTATTTTTTAATAAAATAATTGAAGTTGATATATTAATGATTTAAATTTTAAAGATATGATTCCAGGAAAGTCAAGGATACAGTCATGAACTCAAATTAATCTGTTTATCATATAGAATTTCTAAATTCATTAAATTAACTCAGAATGCTTTCGAATAAATTACCTTCAAAAGTTTGCACACCAGTTGTATTTACTTCTAAAGCTAAGCTAAACGCCGATAATGTAACCGCTCTTTTTCATAATTGCGTAAGATTTCTATAAAGAAAAACATTTATACATGAATTTTAAAATCTATCAGCCTTATTCAGAGAGACTTAATATAGGTTTGCAAGCCGTTATTAAGTTAAAATCGCTTAATTTATATTCAAAGACGTTTTTAATCTTAATAATCCTATGGTAAACTTTTATTAAATCCACAAATTTTAAAGTAGGTGTGGCCCTACTTTAAAGCTATATTAAGCTGTGACAGCTGATTGTTTGTTTTTGTTTTTTTATTACATTGTTAAAACAAAATAAATATTAATATAACTTTTTTATTTATTTGATCATTTTTTCGACCTTTTTATTTTCAATGATTTTTAATTAAAATTTTTTAAATATAGGCTCTACGTCTCTCTAGAGCTCTCTCTAGACCTAGAGCCTATATTAAAAAAAATTTTATTAAAAAAAAACTTTTATTTTAATGAAAAAAAGAGTATTAATTAATTAAAAATGGAATCACACCTTTTTCTTTTAATATTTTCGATTTTTATTACAATTTTTTTTGGTAAAACTAACACAAATTTTAATTTCCAGTGACGTGTATAAAATCAACACAAATAAAAAAGTAATGGGTAATCATTTCACTTTTTATTATATTATAAATTACTTATATATTATATTATATTATATTATAAATTACCTATATATTATATTATATTATATTATAAATTACCTATATAATTTTCATACTTTTTTAATTTTTTTAAAGATAAATTAGTAAACATGTAATATACACTGTTCTTTAAATTAAATAAACTTTCTGTGGCTTAATAGGAAAAAAATGTACGACTGAAATATATATTTGCGAATGCCGAATAATTTAGCAATCTTTTATGCACAACAATAATACACAAAATGGCAAATCATTGCCAGAATCAAATTTGAAAATTTGCTAAAAGGTATATTAGTTTATAAACCTTACTTGAATATAAAAATGTTACTATAGGATTATTAGCTTAAAGCCTTCATTAACTAAAGTAGATATCATATAGAAACTAGTTTTCTTCTTCGAATAGGGCTGTATATATATAAAAGAGTAACTTTACTGACTGAGAATGGTTGTCTTATCAGTCCGAACCTAATACCTTGAGTAAATTAATTGATTTTGTCATACACAAATTTATAACACCTAATAAAAATTAATGTAAAAAAAATTTTTTTGAAGGGAAGAAATATGGTTGGAACTTTTTTAATACAAATTTTTATGTTATTTTCAAGCCTAGAACTGTCGTTTTTTACTGTTAATTTTATTAGAAATCAATAATGGCGAATGTATCAGGAAGTTGTCCACTCGAAGAGAAAATTTCGACGTATGGAAACGACAAGCTAAATCATGTTTAGTGATAAAGAATTGCTGGTTAGTCGTAGAAAAAGGAGTTGTGGCAGATGGTGATGCAAAATTAGACGAGCGTGCATTAGCAGAAATCACGCTGATGATAGATCCTAGCAATTATGGTCATATTGCAACGGCAACCACGTCCAAACAAGCTTGGGATGTTTTTATATTAATAAATTAAGTTTGGTTTTTAATTTATATTGAATAAAATACATAAAGGGTGTTTTTTATAGACGTATAGAACTTTAAGTTGGCATTACTGTTCAAGATGGCGACCGATTTAACAGCTGTCAAGTGATTTATTCTCAGTTTGGTTTGGCAATTCATCATGAATAGACTCACGCCTGAACAACGCTTGCGTAGATTCGTCGAATGGGCCCAAAACGAGATTGCCGTTGTTCCCGATTTTCATAAGCGAATTTTGTTTAGCGATGAAGCGCACTTCTGGTTGAATGGCTACGTCAACAAACAAAACTGCCGCATTTGGAGTGAAGCTAATCCTCAAGTGTATGTCGAAACACGGTTACATCCAGAAAAACTGACTGTTTGGTGCGCTTTATGGGCTGGTGGAATCATTGATCCGTACTTCTTCAAAAACAATAATGGCCAGAACGTTACAGTCAATGGTGATCGGTATAGAGCCATGATTACTAATTTTTCATTCCTGAATTAAACAACCATGATATCCAGGAGATGTGGTTCCAAGAAGACGGCGCAACATGTCACACAGCTCGTGCCACAATCGATTTATTGAAAGACACGTTTGGTGACCGCCTAATTTCACGTTTTGGACCTGTGAATTGGCCTCCAAGATCTTGTGATTTAACACCGCTAGACTACTTTCTGTGGGGCTATATAAAGTCATTGGTCTATGCGGATAAGCCACAAACGCTTGACCATTTGGAAGACAACATTCGTCGTGTTATTGCCGATATACGGCCACAAATGTTGGAAAAAGTCATCGAAAATTGGACGTCTAGATTGGACTACATCCGAGCCAGCAGTGGCGGTCATGTGCCAGAAATCATATTTAAAATGTAATGCCACAAGATTATCTTTCGGATAAATAAAATTCATGTCAATCGAATAATCTATCGTTGTTTTATTGCAATTTAAAGTTCTATACGTCTTTAAAAAACACCCTTTATATTCAGAAATAACAAATAACAACGACCATAGGCATATCAGACTGGACTACAAACAATCCAAAACAAGGTAAAAAATCATTAAGGGGACAAAATAGTACCACCCATATCCCAAAAAAAAGAAAGAAACCACACATTTTTTTGTCGTGGACATTAATTCATTCACGCTATAGAGCCCTCGCATGTGACTGGGCATATTGTTTCGCAGATTATAAAGATCGCCACAAGAAGGGCAAAGTCTTTTTTCTTTTACGGAATCCATTAAAAAATCCTACCTTAAGAAATACTGATTACATTAAACTTTGCAATAATTCAAGACTATTGTTGAAGAGGATCTGATAAAATATTATATTTTAGTAGCAATTATACTGATTATCATAGAAGCGCTGGAAAAGTTTTTTGTATCAATAATAATTTTTATTTCAACTGATATATGTACTTGATTTTAAAAGACTGCTATTCCCAGCACGTATTCCATTTGCTTTGCTATAACAATTAATAAAGCACAATTATCTATACATATAAAAGACTAACGTTACTGACTGACTGACGTTACTGATCATCATCGCCCAGCCCAAACGGCTAAAGCTACGGACTTGAAATTTGGTAAGCAGGTGCATGTCCCATTGTATAGGACGAATAAGATGGGATTTTTGGAAATTCAAATATTAAGGGAGTAAAAAAGGGTAAAAACGGGTAAAATCGAACTATTTATATCTTCGCAACTACTACAAATAGAGCCAAAGTTCAAACTACAAAATATTCTATTAAAAAAATAAGCGGATGGGTATTTGGTATTTTTTCGATATTTGTACATTTGTGGCATAAAAAGGGTAAAATCTAATGTTAGTACGTTTTTTTAACCCCATTTATTTTTAAAAGTAACAATCACAGCAACAAAAACTAAACTGTATATTGGCACTTTTTTAAAATTCGAGCAAATAAGGGGTAAAATATGTGCCCCTTTTTATTACTATTTTTAAATATGTATCAATGTAAATTGATGCAGCATATAAACATATTGTTACTAATTTGTAGTACCCTAATTTGTAGTACCCTAATTTGTAGTATTAACAGCCCTAGAACTACGAGACTAGGTTCAAACGGTTCAGGTTAAATTGAAAAATCATTAAGGGACAAAATGGTACTTTTTATACATTTTAATGGTGCATTTTGATTTTTTTTAATGTAAACAAACCTGGTAGTACGATATTGGGTTCAAATGGTCTCAAGCAAAGTGAAAAATCATTAAGAGGATAAATGGTACTTTTTATAATTTTTTTTTGTACTTTTTGGTATTTTATTATGAAGGAATGTAAAATTACGGGATTTGGCTCAAATGATCTAAAGTAAGGTGAAAAACCATGAAGGAGAAAAAATAGTACTTTTTATTGTTTTTATTGGTACTTTTTCAGTTTTTCGTACTAACAACATTAGAACTATGAGATTGGAGTCTAACGCTCTTAAGCAAAGTAAAAAATTATTAACAGGCAAACAGTACTTTTTTATTGATTTCAATGGTACTTTTTGATTTTTAATATTAATGAACCTAAAACTATTAGACTAAGCTTAAACGGTTCAGGACAAAGTGAAAAATAATTAAGAGAAGAAAACTGGACTTTTAATTCATATACTATAGGGTCCGCCAAATAACTTTTTTTTTTGAAAATGCTATAAAACAACTACTGAATATTTTCTCAAATTCCTTTTTTTATTTGAAAGTACAATCCTTCCGGTTAATAATGGAAAATAATTTCATTCAAAACGGCTGGCCATGCAGTAGCCTACACGATCGGTCCAATTTTTAAGCACATTATCGATTGTGTGCAGCTGTATTTCACCAATGGCTTCACGAATATTGTCCTTTAAAGCGTCAATTGTCTCTGGCTTGTCGGCGTAACACTTATCTTTGACGGCACCCCACAAATAATAGTCCAACGGTGTCAAATCACAGCTCCGAGGTGGCCAAACGACATCAGCTTTGCGGCTGATAATACGATCTTCAAAACAGGGCGCAAAACATAGAGTGTAGCTTCGGCTGTGTGGCACGTAGCGCCGTCCTGTTGAAACCAAATGTAGCCAATATCCTCCTTTTCAATTTTTGTGAACAAAAATTCGTTCAACATGGCCCGATAACGATCGCCATTGACTGTAACGGCCACTCCTTGCTCATTTTTGAAAAAAAATAGCCCAATTATGCCTCTGAACCAAAATCCGCACCAAACAGTGACTCGTTTTGGGTGCGTCGGCTTTTCAATGTATGCGTGCGGGTTTTCTGTGCCGCAAATGCGACAATTTTGCTTGTTTACATACCCGTCAAGATCAAAATGAGCTTCATCTGAAAAGATGATTTTTTTGTACGCAATTTTCGCACACTACCATGATTTTCAAAGTAATGTCGCAATATTTCCCAGCGTTGTTCAAGCGTATATACAACCATATTCGTTCAGCGGAAGGATAAAACTAATTATCTGTCAAATCAAACATGAGCTAAGTGTTACCATTCACGAAATAAGCACTAATTGAAAAAAAACGTTAGATGGCGGACCCTTTATAAGAGTATTTTTTGATTTTTTATCAGAGCGAGCTCCAACGGTGATTAGTAAATATAAAAATCAATAAATTGACGAAAGGGCCCTTTTTCTAAATATATTTTAATGATACTTTTTAATTTTATTTGTATTAAAAAATTTATAACTGAGATTAAATAGTCTATGTACAAAGAAATACGAAATTATTATATCGACAGTATGGTACTTCGCTGACGAAGTAGCGAGTTAAATGCTAGTATTTTTATAAAGTAGCGTTTATTAAGTTAGAGACTACCTAATTTTCTAATGGATAGTTAGTTATATGTCGCCTACTCCTGTGTTGACAGCCAATCTTTTAGTAGAAGAAAAGAAAAACCTGAAATGTATATTCGAAGGCTCTAAAATACATAAAATTTCTCTTATCTAAGCATCGTACTTGCATATCCACTTTATTATTTTAAATTGCTAATTTCTTACTAAATTATACCTCTAAGAAATCCCACTCATAGGGTAAAAGACGTGGCGAGGCCGGGTAAAAAGCAGCTAGTATTTAATAAAACAGTGTTTTTATCATCCCAATTTAAATATGATTCCCAATGAAAACATTTATAACAAGGTTTCGATGAATTGTTATGCCGTAGAGCCTTTGGAACGGATTCCATTTTCCTTGATGTTTCTTACAGGATGTAACATATTGGTCAGTATTGGCTATCATGTTCTAATGTTTACGGCTTACTGTTAGGTTATTTTGAGACAACAAGCCCATAGCTGCAGAGCTTTTTCAGAAAGCTGACTGTAAATTACATAAGCATTTTTATTTTTTTTATTTTCTTGTATAGAAATAGATATGTTGTTTTTTTTTATTTTCTTCATATCATTTCCAAAATATCCTAGAAAATTCATGCCACCATATAGATGAAAATGAAATTGTTTCGCCTAAAATTCCTTTTATACTGTCAGGGCAGCTAGTAATAAATAAATAAGTAACAACAATAATAAAAATTAAAGTTGAAGAAAATCTTACACACCATTTTTTTTATAAATTATTTTAATGTACATAATATCTGTTACTAATACATTTTATATTATTATATATGTTTTCAGAAACCAAACGAAAACTGTATTTAATGAACAGTTTGGTAGTGTATTTCGAACATACCATAATCCTACGTATTTCTCCCGCCGTCTATTCCGATTCGCTGATATTTATATGAGTGACATAACGAATTTATTAAATTATTCAACTTCTCATACCTTTTATCCCCGAAGAGGTGTAATGCCACATGAATATATGTCATATTTCATGTAAGTAGTAAACAGTATTCAGCAGTCGAGATCATTAAATAGAAAAAAGACACAAAATTAATCGGTGCCATATGAATATAAATTAAATAATGTAGCAGAAATTTATTTATTGTTATGGGAAAAATAATAGACATATATAGATTTATAAACTGTTGAATAGTATGTTTATATCGAATAAAATGTTTGCTTGTTATATATTATTATTCTTTGTTCAATAAAAATCTAAAAAAAATATTTAAAAAATTTACATATTTAAAAAACGAAAACATACTTTTAATTATTTTTGAATAAAATTTTTAAATTAAGCGGGTAAAAAAGTGTAATCAAAATTACAACTACAAAATATTCTTCTAAAACAAATATGCATGTGAGTATCAGAGATGTACAGGAGTTGATTCCCTTTTTTCTTATATGAGTCTACTCACTGCTTGTGTTGTGTTTTCAGTCATCAACATGTGCTAATAATATTGCTTGCAGTGTTTGCTTTCTGACAACTGTTTGCCTTTTATTTACTCTCTTTTAAATATGCCGTTAGCAGTAACACATCAAAATATATTACTGTTTTTTATTTTTATGCAAGTATTCATAAAAGTTTAATGATAAGTTGAACGCATAGTGTAAAATTAGTGCATTAATTTGTTTTAAATAAGATTTCGCATGTTATTTAAGAAACAAAATTGGTTTTATGATAAAATGAACTCTAAAATGATAAAAATATTGAAAATGGCGTTTTTCAATTTATAAAAAATATACAAAGCAAAAGAAAAATTTAAATTTTTTAATATTTATAAAAATTTTGTTGTTATGTATAAAAAAAAATTTCTAAAGATGCTATTAGATGAATAGCGAAATTTAGCCAAAGAAAATAATAAATAAATATTTAACTTTTTTATATAAAAGACTGGGATTAAAGTTTAAATAAAATAGTTATAATAAATATATAATAAAAACATAATAATAAAGGATGTTTTTTATAGACGTATAGAACTTTAAATTGCAATAAAACAAAGATGGATTATTCGATTGACATGAATTTTATTTATCCGAAAGATAATCTTGTGGCATTACATTTTAAATATGATTTCTGGCATATGACCGCCACGGCTGGCTCGGATGTAGTCCAATCTGGACGTCCAATTTTCGATGACTTTTTCCAACATTTGTGGCCGTATATCGGCAATAACACGGTGAATGTTGTTTTCCAAATGATCAAGCGTTTGTGGCTTATCCGCATAGACCAATGACTTTACATAGCCCCACAGAAAGTAGTCTAGCGGTGTTAAATCACAAGATCTTGGAGGCCAATTCACAGGTCCAAAACGTGAAATTAGGCGGTCACCAAACGTGTCTTTCAATAAATCGATTGTGGCACGAGCTGTGTGACAGTTGCGCCGTCTTGTGGGAACCACAGCTCCTGGATATCATGGTTGTTTAATTCAGGAATGAAAAAGTTAGTAATCATGGCTCTATACCGACCACCATTGACTGTAACGTTCTGGCCATTATTGTTTTTGAAGAAGTACGGATCAATGATTCCACCAGCCCATAAAGTGCACCAAACAGTCAGTTTTTCTGGATGTAACCGTGTTTCGACATACACTTGAGGATTAGCTTCACTCCAAATGCGGCAGTTTTGTTTGTTGACGTAGCCATTCAACCAGAAGTGCGCTTCATCGCTAAACAAAATTCGCTTATGAAAATCGGGAACAACGGCAATCTCGTTTTGGGCCCATTCGACGAATCTACGCAAGCGTTGTTCAGGCGTGAGTCTATTCATGATGAATTGCCAAACCAAACTGAGAATAAATCACTTGACAGCTGTTAAATCGGTCGCCATCTTGAACAGTAATGCCAACTTAAAGTTCTATACGTCTATAAAAAACACCCTATATATTGAATTTGAAATATTGCTTTATATCTTCTCTTAACATCTGAAAAATGTCCGAAATTTCTTTAAAATATTTTTTCTGTAAGATAACACTATTATTATTTGTAGTACATATAACTAAATACAGCCCAAGTATATTTACTTAAAAGCCTTTACTTAAATAGCTTTGATAAGCTTTACTTAAAATGCTTTAATATTATTATTTGATTCGCAGCTTTTGTTAATAGTAACTGCTTATTGAAAATGCAAAGATGACATACATTTTGTAACAAACTACTTGATATGGTGAATCTTGATATGACACCATTCCTTTAGTTAATGTTTAGTGACGATTCAATACACATTTTTTAAAAATAAAAAAAGGCATTTGAATCGAATTCATGTACATCTCTGGTGGGTATTTGGTACTTTTTGGATACTGTTACTTTTGTGGAATAAAAAGATAAAACACAAATGTTGGTAAGGTAGTGTCTATACCTGATATATTTCTATCATAACAGGAGATATAACGCCGGCAGAGTAAATGTCAATTTCATATTAATAGCATTACATAGGGGAAGACGTTGATGAATTTATATTATGATGAATCATTATTTTCTTGTAGTGAGTGTAGGTTGTCAAATTATTTTCTATTACTATACGGTTTGTTTTAAATTTTAAAAATGACTACATCGAAAAGAAAATTCCGTCTCTTGGTTGCTTTAAAGCAGCTTAGTGATTTAATGGAAATTTCAGACGAGGAGTTTGAAATTAATCACACTATGTGGGTAAATCCCTTTTTATATAAAAGGGAAATCTATTCCTTAGAAGCACACCTCTTAAAGGATGTTTTATGGGAAGAAAAGGAATGCCGGAATTTGTGCCGATTAAATATTAATGATTTTGAAGAAATACTAAAATTGGTAAGTACATAGTTTGTCCGATATAAGTAGATTTGCAAATTTAAAGTATTTTAAAAATTTATGTGTGGAATTTATTAACTTGAAATATTTAAAGGTTAATATTAAAATTAGAAAACAAAACACAATGATGCGATTTTCTATAATTTCAAGAATGCGATTGGTAATTACTCTGCGGTATTTGGCCACTGGAGACTCGTTTAGGTCATTGGAATTTCTAAGCTTTATATCCAAGAAAACAATAAGTCAATTTATACCAGAAGTGTTAAATGCAATTATTGAATCGTTAGAAGCGAAATATTTACGGGTAAGATTAAAAAAAAAATGCAATATAAAATTTTCTTTTAAGTACGTTTTTTTCCTTACAGTTTCCATCGAACGAAAATGATTGGCTTTCTGTGGCGAAAGGGTTTGATAACTTGTAGCAATTTCCGCATACACTAGGAGCAACGGACGGCAAACATATTAGAATTAAAGCTCCTCCTAAATCAGGATCAGATTTTTTTAATTACAAAGGATTCTTTAGTACAGTTTTGTTTGCGGTGGTAGATGCCAACAGCAAGTTTTTATATGTAGATAATAGGGGAAATGGCAGAGCATCTGATGCTGTTATTTTCAAAAATTCTAAAGTTTATAATTCTTTGAAGGACGAAAAGCTAAATATACCAAAAGATAAACCTTTAAAAGGTCAAATATTTAAAACGCCACATTTTTTCATTGGAGATTACATTTTTGGATTAGATCGGCTTGTAATGAAGGCTTATAATAGTAGTTCTGAATTGTCAACTTCACAACAAATTTTCAACTATAGGTTGAGTCGAGCAAGAATGCCAGTTGAGATGGCCTTTGGTAGACTTGCAACAAAATTTTGAATTTTACACAGGCCAATATAAATAAAAATTTAAACATGTGACTTTTTGGTGAAAACTTGCTGCATTTTACATAACTGTTTAACCAAGAATATTAATGAAATGCTAAATTTTGAACAGGCAAATTTCGTGGATCTACCCAGCACAATGACTTCTCTTACAACACAAGTGCACGACGCAGCAAGATTTGCAAATAAAGTAAGAGAAAATGTAACAAAATATCTTGTGACAGACGGAGACATACCATTTCAATGGAATAAAATTAAAAAACAAGGGGCGAATCCTGTTAATGTAACAATATATTAGATTATTCAAAATTAATGAAAATAAACAAAACGTTTTTTTTTAGTTTGATTGATTACATCTGCTAATTTTATTTGAACACAAATGATAAATAAAAAAATTGGTATTAACTTCTTTTTTTCGATTAGAAAACAGAATAAATTCTTTTTATAGATTTTATTATTAACTAAATATGTATGTATTTAAAAGGCTATACAAGCATACTTGAAATGGTTTACAAGCACTTCCAACTATAAAATACTACACATGTTTGTAATGATGTGTGTTTTTCAAGTGCATTGCTTTCGTAATTAAATTTGATTTTATTTGAGATCATATTTGAATTCATATACAAAAATTACCATTATTATATATTAGTTTTATAAAATATTTGCGTTTACTAACGCAGTACTTATTATATCATTGTGATTTATTCGTTCTATATATTTAGCTAAAACTTGCTGCAGTTTTGCCAATGGAATGGGCATATTTGATAACTGCAAACCAACGGATTTTCCAAATGAAGAACAAATTGTTTCTTCTTCATGAATATTACTTATTATTGAATCCAATGCCGTATTAAACTTTGTATCCCTTTCTATTCATGCTCTTTTTACTTTATGCACTTTGTTCCTGCTTGTTGGTTTTTCACTTTGTACTGTAATATCTAAAACATTCTCTTCTGAATTTTAACTAATTTCTTCTGCAAAACTTTAACGCGTTTATTTACCTCAAAATGTACATTGAAAAAAGTAACTTACTTGTGATAAGTTGTTCGTTGTTTTTCTTAAAACTATTACATTATCTAAAAAGTTCAACTCATCAAAATAAAAAAGATGACTTTTATAAACATCTTCAGTTGAAGAACCTGATTGTTTGGACTCAGCAACTTTTTTCTTTTCAACAACATATGCCACTCGCAGATTTTTAATTTTCTTTTTCACGTCATTCTCATCTTTACACATATTAGTTGAAATTTCAGTCCATGCATTTTTTTTTTCAAATCTATCCTTTTATACTCTGAACTTTTAAAGTCCCAAAGGCACGGAAACTGTCTATAAAGTGCAATTACTTTAAAAATATCTTGAATACACCACTCCATATTGCAAAAAAATAATTTTTTTTTTAAGTAAGGTTATATATAATTTTATTTATTTTATATGTTGTCACTTTTTTATGTGAAAAATAAATTTTAAATAAATTTAAACAATAAAATGACAGCTCAAATGACATTTGATATCAAGATAGAAATAGCATACCGCATAGCATGCTTTTTCTATCATAACGCTACGATAACACTAATAAATGGAGTCTATACCTGTTGATTTTCTATCATGACTTATAGCATGATAGAAATACATCAGGTGTAGACCCCGGGTAAGTCACACCAACAAAAAATAATTTGAATTAGTGTTGTGGTACTCATGTTTGACCTTGTTTAAATGAACGATTCAGCAAAATGAACGATTCGGACACTTAAATTTTTTCAAATTATTTCGTTTATCGTTCACTGACTTATTTTTTAGGATTAACACATCTAAAATTTGATTTAAAATAGTTAGAATATAACAAAATTTTATTGCAGGCTTAAACATAAAACGAATATAATCGCCAAATTGCAATTTTCTCAAAAATTTCTAGTCAATTTAAAATCACATTTGATTGAAGTCACTAATCATTTGTAGTTACAGATCATTATAAAGATAGTATTATTATCATAATGGCTATAATCCCACCGCTACCTTTAAGCGTAGTTCCTAACTGCAATCCAATATTGCTTACGAAGCTCGAAATTGTTGTAAGACTAATCATGAGCGTTCACTGATGACCACTTCAAAACGCTTGGAGAATGTGAGTGTTTTATCCATCCTATCAGACGGCGAAGCATGGATAGTTCAAGACAGATTTTAGAATTTTCACGTGCCCGCTAAGATCGCCTTCATTAATATAGGATAGTCTAGGTAGCCTTAAGGCTGAACTAGCTGCTGCACCCCTACTCACAATATGCAGGGGAGTGAGCCCAGTGATAATTGCTAAGGATAACTTAGCGCACGTCTGCATCTATTCGATGCACCTTGTTGAGGATTATCTGAGACTGTTTTGTTCTACCTTTGGCCACCATCGGTAGTACGATAGGTTTGTAGGACCACGCCAGCTAAGTATACGTACGAAAACAGGTACTTCTTTTGAAAGAGTAAAAGGATTTACCAAGAAAAATGTGCAATTATTATTCGATATTTCTCCTCTTCCGCTACCATATGGAATGTAGATGAAACAGGACTTTCAATTGTTCAAAGTGCACATCCAAAAGTTATAGGTACTAAGGGAAACCGAAAAATAGGATCAATGACATCAGTTAAACGTGGTTCTCTGGTTACAGTAATTGTATGAGTGCAGCCAGATCATTTGTGCCACAATTTTTAATTTTTCCAAGGAAAAATGAAAGTACAATGCATTACCTGTCACTACTTGCCATATACCTCGTTGGGTTCAAACAATTATTTTTACGAAATGGTTTCAATATTTTTTAAAATGCGCAAAACCCTAAAAACATTATTCTATAATAGATGGACACTGCAGTCATACAAGACACATAGATTTGTTAGATTTAGAATGTAAAAACGGGGTGGTAATAATTTCTCTTCCCCCATACTCCACTCACAAAATGCAGCCCTTGGACAAAACATTTATGGGCTCTTTGAAAATGTACTACAGTGAAGAAATCTGAAGATTTGCTGGAGAAAATTCAAGAAAAATCACTGAGTGTGATATGGCTGAGCTATTTGCTGGAGCATACCTTACAGTTCAAGCGGGTGAAATTGCTATAAATGGATTTAAATGCACTGGGATTTATCCATTCGATAGAAATATTTTTAAAGAGTATGATTTCATAGCAGGCGAAACAGTATGAAATGCATTTCAAGAAAACTCCCCAGTGTCAAAAAAACACTGAAGCATCATGGGAAATTGCCACAAGGTCAACTGCTGCAAAAATTCCCGAAAACTGTGAGCTTGTCTCTAACTTAAGTATAATGCTTATCCCAAATATAAATAACTGCATAAGTCCTTGGCAGATATCCCCTTCTCCAAAAATACAACATCCGTCGACGAGCCGCCAATTAAGAAAAACAAAACCAACCATTCTTACTAAGTCCCCATACAAAAACCAATTAGAAAAAGTATAAACAATTAAACAAAATAAGAAACCACAAAAATTGATAACGAACTGCACCAAGAAGGTCACTAAATGCAAGAAACATAGTGTGTACAGAGAATAGTCTCCGAATGATTCAAAAGCAGAGTTAAGTTTAAATGACTGATCCTGACGAACTTTTCCCTGATGTTCCACCTAATGGTGATACTAAATGCATGCTTCAATGAAGACAGTTCATCCAAAAAATGGGCACAATGTTAACAGTGCGATATAATTTGGGCTCATGAAGCCTGTCTTTCAAAAGAACAAGCAATTTTCATGTGCGAATTGTGTTTAATTGCATAAATATTTTAGGAAAATGAAAATATTCTGAGCATTTTGTGTTATAAAAATATATGTTCCTTTTTTTATTATATACCCTAGATTCAGCAGAAATTAAGTCTGAATAATAATTTAATTTAATTTAATTTTTGTTATATTTCTTATTTAGCCTTGGAGGATTTTTGTTTTTAGTTAAAAATAAAAATAAATAAGTAATTATTTTATTATCAATTTAAGTTTTTTAATTATTATTTCGTTCTGGTGACATGGAATACTATTTCACCCCGAAGGTAGGGTTCCACATTACCCTCCAATTTTTTAAACGAAGCTTTTTGAGTTGATACAGATTTTTCTTAATATAAAAAAATTAAATTTTTGTAAAATAAACAGTTGGGCAACCGATAAGCAAACGTATTGGAATTTATCAGGTGAAAATTTTATTTATACTTTTTCCAGGACTTCAAAATCATAAATACGGATTCCACAATATCCGAAGTTCCTCTAAATAAGCCATGATAATTTCTAGCGTTTTTAATTCTTGTACTCGGTACTCATATTAGTGGTAAATTTTTAACTCGTAAAGCAATTCGAAAATTACTGAATCACACATTCCTTAGTGCAAACAGAAAAACATGGAGTTAAAAATAACACCCTGTGGAACCTAATGCTCTGACATCTTCACTGTCCCGTTCATAGTAAGCGCAGCGCGGAAAGTGTGTGTCCAGCAGAAGCTGTTCCGTTTTCTCCAGGCTCTTCGTAAAACAACCGTCAGCCTTCCTTCATAAGAGATTTATGTAGTCCAGCAGTTGTTTTGGTTGTACATCTCTCACATATGCTAGATGTTCGCTCATGTATTCGGGTTTTTTTTTTGTCATATTTAACATGACATAAACCACCTTAAGGTGTAATTACGGCTACACTGGCAACACCACATTTTTCAAAATGCATTAACATCACTGTTTTTTTCCTTCATTCTCTTTTTGTATTATAAAAATTATGTTGTATGGTACCTCTATTAGAACAAAGTTATCATGTTGTCCCTTTTGCGTACATTTAGCTGTTGTCAGCTAACGGTAAAATCATAAGATTTTTAAGCCTCAATTATTGAAGCAGAGCAAAAGAAGACAAGAAGATTATAGGTATAAAAGTAGTACATGATAATAGTAAGTGATTAGGTCCTTGTTGGAGGTTCGTCTCTGATCAAAACCTTACCCTTATTATCGTCCCTGTTGGAAAAACTATTGATCACTGAACGGATTTCTAACGGGTGCCTCAACATTGTTGTTGTCCGTTTTCGTCCAGTTCAGTATACTTACTTTGCATTTCTTTTTATCATTTTACTTACCTTTTTGCTTTCCTCACCTACGTGAGCATTTTTGTATATTATACCTAGGTGTACAAAATATATTTATAAAAATATTTATTAAGCCATAAAAATACAATATAGCCTGAAATAAACCAATTAAACGAAAATCCAAACAAAGTGCCTTTTATTTGGGAATCTAATTGGATACACGCCAAAACATTGGTCCTTCGAGCCGGATTTATTGTTTGGAGCAACAGGTTAGTAAGTCTGAGTTATAAAAGTGGAAAAAATAAAATAAACTCTTAACCAAAGAAAATACAAATTGGCAAAGGGTTTATCTACACACGTACACATAAACACAAATTACCCAGTGTGCGAACAGATTAAAAGGTAAAACAGTGCTTTAGTACTTGAACACTGTTAATACCATTTTATCAAGGCTGTGATTATTTACATGGACGGACAGCCATAATTAAAATTTGTGAATAATTATTTAAATTAAAGTATTATAATTAAATACGGTCAAAAAAATATATATAAATTCGGGGCAAACTTTGCGGAAATTCGGGATGAGGATCATCATGTTCATACGATCGAACTGATGACCGACAAGATAAAATCATTGTGGGCCAGAGTCAAAGAAACTTATGAGGATTGCGTAGACCATGTAAAGGGACAAAAAACCGCGGCAGAAGTGTTAGAAGTAGCGGAGGCAATATATCAGAATACTCTTAAGGCCTACGCTCATCATTCGTCTTCGGATAAGATACACCACAATCTACCCCTTTCGACGTGCGACACAGACATATTTAAGGGTGATTATTTATTCTGGCCAACTTTTCGTGATTTATTCACCGCGTTATTTATTCACAATAATCGTTTGAGCAATATTGAAAGGTTGTGTTATTTAATCAAACGAACAGATAAGGAGGCCAAAGAAATTGTCTCTAAATGTCCGCTTACGAATAATGGGTTTGAGATAGCTTGGAAGCAGCTTAAGGCTACTTATGAAAACCCCAGAATGTTGATTAATAACCAACTTAAGAATTTATTTAGCGTGGAAGTCATAGACAAAGAGAGCAGTGTAGCTGTAAAGGCCTTGCAACGAGGCATAAATAGTTTTTTGACTGCAATGAGTACCTATGATATAGATACAGGAAATTGAGATCCGATCATTGTATTCATCTGCATTCAACGTCTGCCATCGCAAACAGTGACGCTTTGGGAAAAAAGCATTACAGATAAAACGGCTCTTTCTGCATCTGAAGATTTGGAAGCATTTCTAACGGAACTTATCCAAACCCTAGATTGCACACGCGATCTTACGGGCGCTGGTATCAATGAAAAAAGTGCAGAACGCAAAGTGCAGTCACATGTGTCTAGTAAGGCTTCGTTCAACTCTTGCGTTTTATGTCCTAAACAGAATCACATCCTACGATTGTGCCCTCGTTTCAAGAAATTATCTGTTTCCGAAAGATTCGCAACGGTGAAAAAGTTCCACTGCTGTATGAATTGTCTTTCGAGATCACATGCAGTTAGAAAGTGTAAGATAGAACACAGGTGTTACAAATGTGACCAGAACCACCATTCTTTGCTTTGCCACAGCCAGTGTGGAATTCAGGTCACTAGCCCCATCAACGTCGGTCGACGTGCGTCTTACCGCTAACAGTAGAACACACACTACTGGAGGTTCTTATTATGCACAACCTCAAGGCTCGTCAGGTATAGACCAACAAGGGCCGTCGACTTCGGCTGCGGGTTTTGCAAACACTAATCGTAGGGTGTTTCACATAACGAAAAATTCGCATGTATTATTGGGTACTACTTACCCCGATCGAGCTCTAATTAACCCGGCCTCAGAAGCGTCCTTCATAACCGAACGCTTAAGAAATCAATGAAGACTTACGTCACGTTCTACGAATGTAAAGATTTTTGACGTCAATAAAGACGTTGCCACTATCGCCCGAAAGATATGTGCTATTACGGTTGGGTCTCCAATAGACCGAGGTGTTAGCATCGACACCTCCGCTCTCGTCTTGCCTTCGGTATCTGGCAATTTGCCATCGTTTTTATGTCGTACGAACATCAGAAGTGACTTGCTAGACTTACAACTAGCAGATGTCAATTTCTACCAGAGCCGGCCGGTGGATCTGTTACTTGGGGTGGATCTGTACCCTGAAATTATTCTTGGGGAGATTCGCAGAAATGTTCTCGGTTCTCTAATGGCTCAAAGGACCGTTTTTGGTTGGGTCTTGATGGACCCCGTGAACATTTCCAGCAACGACGCCGTGAATGTGTTCTCTACAAAGATTACTTCATTACTAGAGGATAATTTGAATGAGAACCTTTTAAAATTTTGGGAAGTGGAAGAAACTCCGAAGAAGAAAATAGTGTCGCATGCAGATAAGATGTGCGAGGACATTTATGTCAAACCACTAAACGGGATTCGACGGGAAGATATGTAGTGTCTCTGCTCTTCAGGCCAGAGTTTCCTCATGAGACACATTTGGGGAATTCACACCCTAATGTTTACAAGCAATTCCTTCGAATTGAAGCGTCTCTGTTACGCAAACCTGATATTCGACAATTATACGACGAGGTTTTAATGGAATGTGTGACGTTGGGGCATATGAAACCCGTCACTACCTTTCCTAAAGCCACCACTGAGTCGTGTTACTTGCCTCATCATCCCGTGATTAAGCCAGAGAGCAAAACCACTAAGTTTAGAGTTGTCTTCAACGCCTAAAATAAGACCTCTAGTGTTCAAAGTCTTAACGTCTGTCTGTTCATCGGGCCTTCACTACAATTAGATTTGATGAGTTTGATAGTGAGATAGCGTCTGCTCAAATACGTGTTCAACTGTGATATTGCTAAAATGTATAGGCAAATCCATTTCAATGGATCCTCTATAGGAATACGGACAGTGATCAAGTAGTTGACTACGAACTGTTGACAGTGACCTTTGGACTAAATTGTGCGCCTTATCTAGCGATTCGGACCCTGCTACAGCTGGCGGAGGATTGTGAGGAAAAATATCCACTTGCTGCGAAGATCCTTCGGGGAGGCATGTATGTGGATGCCGTCTTGTCTGGCGCCCATGACATTACTACCGCTTTGGCAGCTAGAAATCAACTCAACATTTGCTTTTGGACGGCTTGCCATCTCAACATTTACTCGACTCCAAGGTTTTAATGTTTGAGGACGCTAGTTGTTCGAAGACTTCAGGGATTTTTTGAAATGCGCAGCTAGATTCATTTTTTTTCAAGGTCACCCCGTTACAGAAGAGGTCAGGTTATACCAAACGGGAAGTGCTATCTATGATAGCAAAATTTTTCGACCCGATAAGTTGGTTAAGCCCTATAATCGTTACTGCCAAAATGATGATGCAACGCATCTGGCTAGATAATATTGGCTGGGATGACGCGCTTCCCTCTTCGACCGCAGTAGACTGGTTGAAATTTGTAGCGTGTTTCAACCAGATAAACTGTATAAAAATACCGAGATGAGTCAATTATTGTAAGAATTTTAATGCGGAGATGCATGTTTTTTCGGATGCCTCTGAAAAGGCCTATGCAGGGGCTATTTATCTTAGGACCACTGCCCCTACATAAGAAGTTTACACGCATTTAGTCTGCGCGAAGACTAAGGTAGCACCGCTTAAGTCGATTTCTTTACCCCGCCTTGAGTTGTGCGGTGCGGTTCTGGCTTCCGAACTGTTACGAAATATTTTGGTCGAAATTGATATACCCATAGAAAGAGTCTATTGTTGGACGGACTCTACGATTGTACTCGCATGGTTCCGTAGACCTCCGTGTTCATGGACTACGTTCGTAGTTAACAGAGTTTGTCGAGTACAAGAAAACTCCGGAAACCATAATTGGTTTCATGTGCACTCGGAAGATAACCCTGCCGATTTGGGCAGCCGGGGATGGATCCGCTCACGTTTTCCACGAGTTAACTGTGGTGGCACGGACCTTCGTGGCTAAGCCAGGATAAGTCCAATTGGAAGTTAGGGGAAACAGGGAATATTGATACGAATGTGGAGAGAAAAGCAATTGGGATTTATGCTTAATTTTTTTGAAATTTGAAGATATACTGGATCGGTTTTCATCCCTTGACAGAGTCATGCGCGTTATTGCGTACGTTTTTCGTTTCTTTCATTCCGCACATCAGTTGCACAAAGGCCAGTTTAAGTATGATGCTGACCTTATCTCTAATACCGAGATAAAATTAGTTAAACTACTCTTAGCTATTGTCGCACAAAAGGCATTTTTTCCTGATGAATATAAATATCTTTTAGATAGGAAACCTCTTCCAGCAAAAGGCGCACTGTTAACGTTGAGTCCCACGTTAGACGAGCAGGGAGTCATGCGGCTAAATGGCCAATTAGTAAAATCACCGTCTCTATCTTATGGGGTACAATACCCTATAATTCTACCGTATGGTTGTCGCTTGGCGAAGCTTATGGCGCAATTCGTACATAAGCTCAGCATTCACGGGGGGAACCAGTTAATGTTGAGGATTTATCAATGTGAGTATTGGGTTCCCCGGTTAAGATCCCTGGTTCGTACTGTCATTCGGCAATGCAAGCAATTTACTAATCTGAATTTATTTGTAGTATTATGGAGAAAGTAGCACAGCACGAAGAATTTGACGACACTCTTTTAGACGAAGGGGAGGAAATGGACGCGTCTGAGCCCGATTCCGGAGACGTCGTTGCTTCGGCTCCTATGAGCAGCAAGGTGCAAGCGCCACCATTTGCAGTTCGGTCCTTACCGTCATTTCGACAACCGTTGTTTCCACGGACTCTCTAGCTAGTATCACTAGTGACCGCCGCAATGCTGTCATCCCTTCACTGTCGGCAATCGTAAAAAAGGCAGACGCCCAAGCTGGTAGTGCTATGGCTAGCCCCGCCCCTCCTACAGCGTCCAAGTAGGCTAGATGCCCGATATGCGGCAAAAATCAACCGCTTCGTTTCTGCTACCGCTTCAGAGACGTGAGTTATGAGCGAAAACTGCGTATGGTGGCGGCCCATAAAGTGTGCGCCCGCTGTTTGTCAACTGGTTACAAAACGGTTGAATGTCAAAGTTCAGGACGATGTCAACGATGCAAAGGGGAACACCATTCCCTGTTGCATGAACATGTGCAACCTTCGGCAAAAGTAAGGAGAGGTTCCGAAGGGTCCCGCCGATCGATCGCTCCTAACAAGTTCCAATCGACAGCAGTTGTCGCTCCACTGCATCGCCATGTGTCGTTCTCGCCCACTCTCCGTACGAAAGTGCATCATGGACGAGTTCAAATTCTCATTCGTGTGGTGTTAGACGTATGTTGTCAGGAGAGCTACATATGCGAAGAATTGGTGCAGAAATTGAAAATCCCTACCTATGTGACCGGGAGGGGTCGGTATTGCCTAGTCGAAATCGTCTCCATCCACGTTCCGGCTCAAAAACTGCTCCTAACTGGAAGGGTACACAAGATGCGTGGCATTCGTGTTCCACCTAGGAAAGTTCCAGACGCGATCTTGGAGTCATTCCAAGGTCTCCAATTAGCCGACCATGCGTTCCACACCTCCTCAGGTGTTGCCTTGGTGTTGGGACCGGAAGTCACTCCGCTCTTATTGAAAGGGCAGATTCAAGCCAGTCCTGCGAAACTAACTTTATTTTTATTGAACAAAGACCGAGTTGACATCACCTTTTATTCCTGCTCCACAAAGACAGAATTTTAAAAACCTTTTTATTCCTGTGCAACCAGCATCAACTCTACGAGTATTTTGCTTACTGCTCAACAATGGCAAATCCTACCAAACAATTTTACCCTGCGAAACCAGGACATTTTATTCCTGCTCAACCGGAACAACTTTAAGATAATCCGGCTCAGCAAACACCATTTTTCTATCTACTGTCTGTGGTATCAGAGCATTATTCTTCGAGGGAGTTTGCCATCTACAAGTGACCAACAATATGAAAAACGGATTCCTATAACTACTAGTGCTAGTATCTAATAATCCTAGAGATACTATATCCTTTGTATGTCATTGTATTTCATTATTGCGTAATTGACGAACTTTGTGAAGTGAACCGAATTTTAATTTTAAGCTTCATCAAGTTCCGGAGGCCTTCGAGACTCGAGATAAGCTTTTTAGGATTTCTTTTGGTGAGTAATTTTTTTTCTGTTTTGTTATCATGATCCCACTAACAAACACAATTGTTCTTTAACAATATGATATTTTTACCATAATATATATTTTTATTTAAATTGTGTTTCTTAAACACAATTTCATTGACTATTTAAGCCCTATTTTCCTATTTTGCCTTGCCGTATGAGATCGTTTGCTCAGAATTCTTCACGTGTCTTTTAAAACCGTAAATATTTGCTTCATTATTAAAATACCATTCAAGCAGTTCTAATGCAACATCTTTTGCAATTCGGTTAAATTCTAATGTTGCAGTTAAATTCTTAATCAAATTTCTACCAAGTTCGAATATTTTACAATTTATCATATAGCAGGACAAGTTTATATTCCAAATTTTTACCATGACAAGATTATTATACGCTATTTGTAAATCCTATATTTATTACAATTTTTTGTAACACCCTATACACTTAACTTAACTTTGATATCTTTGAACATGTACGTTGTATTTTTCGATAGAATTTTTGAAAAGTCTAATTCATTCAAGTCTACTCTAAATTTTATTTGGCTTTAAACATTATTATTGGGTTCACTATACCATCTTTTCAAAAATTTTGTTAATGCAACCTCCATGTTACTGACTGTTGATTCAACTTATTATATTTTCAAAATCAAATACAATATTCATATATTCTACACATATATATGTCTATAGATATATATACATTTTTTTTTCTCAAAATTTTAACAATGCAAAAGCCCTATTATGGACTTCGAAGTTCTTTTGGAGCAAATATCAAAATTATATCTCGATTATATATCTAAATATATATCTATATATACATATAAAGAGTGATTTTTTTGCTATTATCTTTTTGGCAACACTAGTTTTGACAGCTCACGCACGTTTTGTATCTTGTGTCACTGTCAAACATCTTCAGTTTGGACTATAATTTAATCATGAAACGTCTTACTAACGAACAACGCTTGCAAATTATTGAATTTTATTACCAAAATGCGTGCTCTGTTAAGAAAGTTCATCGCGCGCTTCTTCCATTTTATGGTCAGTTTAATCGACCTACTGAGGCTTCTATTCGGGCTATTGTAACAAAATTTCGCACCAAATTTACATTGTTGGACATTAAACCACCAACACGCTTACGTAGAGTGCGAACTGAAGAAAATATCGCAGCCGTATCGGCCAGTGTTGGTGATGACCGTGAATTATCGATTCGGCGCCGTTCGCAGCAATTGGGCCTCTGTTACTCCACTACGTGGAAAATTTTGCGGAAGGATTTGGGTGTGAAGCCTTATAAGATACAACTGGTGCAAGAATTGAAGCCAAACGACCTACCACAATGCCAAATTTTTGGTGAATGGGCTCTTGAAAAGTTAGATGAAGATCCACTTTTTTATCGAAGAATTGTGTTCAGCGACGAGGCTCATTTCTGGTTGAATGGATACGTGAACAAGCAAAACTGCCGTATTTGGAGTGAAGAGCAGCCAGAAGCATTGCAAGAGCTACCAATGCATACACAAAAAACAACCGTTTGGTGCGGATTATGGGCTGGCGGCATCATTGGGCCGTATTTCTTCAAAGATGATGCGAATCACAACGTTACTGTGAATGGTGAGCGCTACCGTGCGATGATAACAAACTTTTTTTTGCCCAAAATGGAAGAGCTTGACTTGCATGACATGTGGTTTCAACAAGACGGTGCCACATGCCACACAGCACGCGAAACAATGGACCAATTGAGAGGCGAGTTCGGTGAACAGTTTATTTCACGCTTGGGACCAGTCAATTGGCCGCCCAGATCGTGCGATTTAACGCCTCTAGACTATTTTTTGTGGGGCTATGTTAAGGCTAATGTCTATAGGGACAAGCCCGCTTCGATTGACGCACTGGAAGCCAACATTGCCAACATTATTCGTGAGATACCGGCCGAAATGTTGGAAAGAGTATGCCAAAATTGGACTAAGCGGATGGACCATTTGAGGCGCAGCCGCGGCCAACATTTGCATGAAATAATCTTCAAACATTAAATTATATCGACCCAACTATCGATCCAAATAAATATTTCATGCATTTTTCTGAATTTTATGTGTTTTTTTTTTTTAAATTTCCGATAGTTCTTATAAAATCACCTTTTATAACGATAATTGGCATCATACTGGCGATTGCAGAAGAAACTATGAGCCGAGAGAATTACGCCAACCAATAGTCAGAACAGAAAGACAACAGCCGCAAAATGATAGTCGTATTGATAAATGGGGAGTAATGTTGGCCGGAACTAACAAAACTATGAGTATAGAAGATTTTGTATTTAGGGTCGAAACATTACAGTCCGATTACGGGTGCGATTGGCGGGAAGTAATCAGGTCATTTCACCACCTTCTAAGCGGATCCACTCGTGATTGGTTCTGGGGCTACCGGAGGTTTAACCACGTTTCAAGATGGGGAGAACTGAGGACAGCCCTACTTACGCAATTTCGGCGGTATGAAAGTGATTTTGACTTACAAAGAAGAATTCTAGACCGAAAACAGATGAGCCATGAGTCTTTTGATGATTTCTATATTGCGATTATTAAACTGAGGAACCAACTTAGTAGCCCAATTGGAGAGAGAGACTTGGTTGGTATTATGCGAAGTAACCTGAAAACACAAATGGCACAGCTGTTATTCTCAGTGCCCGCTCACGGTCTGGCACAATTTTCCAAAGAATGCTAAATACCCACAGACAGTATCCCAGCAGAGTTTCTGGTAGAGCAGTGCATGAGATAGAAGTACATCAGAGGCGAACAGATGATATACCAGAACTGGATGCCTTAGCAGCAAGTAAGCAGCTAATATGTTGGAACTGCAAGGAAATAGGTCACACGTTTTTTGATTGCCCGGAGGAGAAGCGGCATTTGTTTTGTTTTAAATGTGGTATGGGAAACACAGTAACACCGAAATGTCCCAATTGCCAGGGAAACGGGAGAACGAACGCGCCTCGACAAGGCATAGAGACACGTTCCAAAAATCATCATCCCAGATAAGAAGAGTAATAAGCAAACCCATCAACACAGTCACAACAACGACAAATCATCTAAATATAACAACAACAATAGCACAGACGGAAAATAACCCGATAACGCCAAATACGTTTAGCAGCCCACAAGCACCAGCAGGGAGGTTGAAGTCATTGAGCGAAAAACAACAGGAATATGATAGAATAAGAGCGAAGATTTTTGGTCCCTCGCACAGAATCCAGAAAACCAGAGCCAGATATGATAAAAGAAGGCAGAAAAGGTTCGATATCGCGGCGTCAAGCATATTCGAAGGCCTCGACTCCAGATTGTACACCACAATTGAAATCAACGGTCAACCAATAAAGGGTTTGTTAGACAGCGGAGCGACAGTCACTTGCCTGGGCAAGGACAGCTTGGAATTTATAGAAAAAACGCAGCTAGTAATTTACCCCTGCAGATCGTGGATAAGAACGGCCCATGGCCGAACAAACGCCATTATAGGTCGCGTGCGTACAGAAATTAAGTTTAATGCAATAGTAAGAGAAGTAGATTTCTACGTGGTGCCGACACTGAAACAAAACCTATTTCTTGGAGCGGACTTTATGAAGACCTTTAATTTGCTTAATTTTGAGATAAATGCGCTACAGGTGGACAAAGTTGAAGAAGAATCAGACACCGTATACTCGAAAATGCATAAATTGGATGACAAATAAAAGAGCTCATTGGACCAGGTGGTAACCCTATTTCCTTGTTTTACGCGCAAAGGACTGGGGAGGACCGCGCTCGAAGAACATGTCATAGACACAGGAGAAGCAGTACCAGTAAAAGAGAGATATTATCCAGTGTCACCTGTGGTGCAGAAACTAATGTATGGCGAACTCGACCGGATGATTTCTTTGGGAGTGGTCGAACCTAGCGAAAGCCCCTGGAATAACCGAGTCACAATGGTACAGAAAGGCGAAAAGGTTAGACTATGTCTAGATGCGCGAAGGCTGAACAAACTCACCGTTAAAGATGCGTATCCACTCCCACATATAGAAGGACTGCTCAGTCGGTTGGGAGAGACACATCATATATCCAGCATTGACCTGAAAGACGCTTTTTGGCAGATACCGCTAGCGAGACAAAGTCGAGAAAAAACAGCATTCACCATACCCGGCAGACCCTTGTACCAATTTACGGTTATGCCTTTTGGGCTATGTAACGCCGCCCAAAGACTATGCCGTTTAATGGACAAGGTAATACCTGGACGACTGAGGGAAAAAGTTTTCGTATACCTAGATGATCTACTGGTGGTATCGTCGGGGTTTTCAGAACACATGGAACTGCTAGGAGATGTCGCACTATGTTTAGAGAGAGCTGGCCTTACAATTAACGTTATAAAATCAAAATTTTGCTGTAGCGAGTTACGTTACCTGGGATATGTCGTGGGTGGTGGACAGTTAAAGCCAGATCCAGAAAAGGTTCAAGTCATAGTGAAGCTAGGGTATCCGAAAACATTAAAGCAAACAAGAAGCTTCATGGGAGCCACTGGATGGTACCGACGCTTCATTCACGACTTTGCCACGGTTACCGCACCTATCTGTGAGACACTAAAGACGAACAGAAAATTCGATTTTACCCCTGAAAGCCAAAGCGGCGTTTGATGAACTGAAGAGGGGACTAACGAATAGCCCTATCCTTATACACCCGGACTTCAATAAGACGTTCTTCATTCAATGCGATGCCTCGGATGTTGGTTTAGGAGCCGTATTGTTCCAGAAAGATGAGGAGGAAGGAGAACACCCTATCGCTTATTTTTCGAAGAAATTGACGACACCACAAAGGAATTATTTAGTGACAGAGCGAGAGTGTTTGGCTGTGGTGTCCGCAGTGAAGAGATTTAGGCCGTATGTTGAGCTCATGAATTTTATTATCATCACTGACCATTCAAGCTTGAAATGGTTGGTGGGCCAGCGAGAATTAAGCGGAAGGTTAGCAAGGTGGAGTCTACAATTACAAGCTTTTTCGTTCAGTATCCAACACCGGAAGGGAGCTCAGAACATTGTACCCGATACACTGTCCAGATACGACCTGGAAGCCCTGGACATAAACAGTATGTTAGAGTCTGATGAATTTCGTAAGGCAGAATATCTTGACTTAATAGAAACCGTGACAAGAAACCAAGAACAGCTCCCAGACCTGAAGATAATAGAGAGGAAGTTATATAAGAGGACTGTGCCATTCCAAGGTGATCTTGACAAGGAAGAACATGCCTGGAAACTGTGGATACCTACCGGCTTGACAGAACAATTAATAGCGGAGGCACATGAGCCACCAGAGGTAGCTTATGGCGGTATAGGTAAAACCATTCACCGATTGCGGCAGCAGTTTTATTGGCCGCACTTAAACATCCAAGTGCGAGAGTTTGTGAAAAAATGTGAAAAATGCAAGGAAAGTAAGCCCGCCAATATGATCCTTAGACCACCGATGGGGCGTGAACCAGATTCGTGTCGGCCATTCCAGCTCATCTATATAGATTTCCTGGGCCCACACATGCGTTCCAAGAAAGGAAACAGCTTCAGTTTCATCGTGCTTGATCACTTGTCAAAATATGTCCTTCTCAAGGCGATGACCAAAGCAAATTCAGCACAAGCAATTGAGTTCTTGGTGAAGGAGGTGTTTTTCATATTTGGCTGCCCAGAAACCATAATATCAGACAATGGTAAGCAGTTCATAGGAAAAGACTTCGCCGAGATGATTTCCAGCTTCGGCATAAACCACGTGCGGACAGCTAACTACGCACCACAGGCCAATGCCAATCGGCCAATCGGTATTGGCAGCTATATGCGCATATTTAGGGGACAACCACATGGATTGGGACAAACATCTAGGCGAAATCGAATGTGCTCTACGGTCGTCAGTGCACAGCGCTACAGGGATGACACCATACTTCGCTTTGTTTGGGACCAACATGATCACACACGCATCATCTTATAAGCTAGCAAGACAGCTGAACCTTCTGGAGGATTCCGAGAATCGTATTGAAAGCAAGGGAGGTTACATGGAGCTGGTCAGAGACCTCGTGAAACGAAATTTGCATAAAAGCCATATGACAAATGAACGCAAGTATAACACTCGATGCCGAGAGGTACAATTCAAAAAAGGACAAGAATTATACCGACGCAACTTCCAACTCTCGGATTTCTCGAAGCAAGTATCGGCTAAGCTCAGTAAGAAATTTGTGAAATGCCGAATAGTCAAACCAGTCGGAAACAGCTTGTATGAGGTGGAAGATTTGAGCGGCAAAAAGCAGGGAGTGTTCCACGCGAAGGATCTGGGACCGTAAGGAGGCCGTTGCTTAGGACCTTATCATGTTAGCAAATTATATTTGCTAACATGATAAATTCTTCCCCCCAATGATAAAATGGAAAAAAATCGTATTTAAGAATTGTTGGAAATTGTTAAGGACTTCGCCACTATTAAATGTGAATTAAATAAACAAAAAAATAAAAAATAGACTAAGACACATCACCAAACATATGCATACAGAAAAATGCATAAATCCATAAATACTTAATTAAAAATGGATGTAAAGTATCTATGGCTTATTTAAGTTTAATTTAAAGAAATAAAATAAATATTGTCATGAAGGTTTAAGAACCTAAAATAAAATGAATATTGTCATGAAAGTTTAAGAATTTAAAATAAAACAAACATTGTTATGAAGTTAAGAATTTAAAAATAAAACGCAAATAGTCTGGAAATGAAAGAGTTTTATTAAAGTATGTCCTGAAATTTATTATTATTGAAAACACAAAATTTTTTTTTATTAAAATTATATAATTAAAAACATTCTTTATGAAAACCATGTGTGAGTAAAAGTGAACAGGTGGGGAGTGAAGCACTAGGGTATGCTGTGGGGCGGCCTATAACAGTGTTATGAGCCGTCATGGATGGGAAGGTATAGATAGCCATAACAGCTGGCTACAAAAGGCCCTGACCGAAACTCTTTAAGTCGATGCTGACCAAACAGGTTATCTGTCTTCCTCTCTTATGTGAAGCGACGTATCTACGCCCAAGCCCGCGAGCCTTGGCCGTGCCCCAGCAAAATGGTCAGCATAGCAGAGCATAAAGGAGGTGCGCGGAAACATGACACACTATATCTGTCTCTTACATACAAACTCCAAATAAAAAGCTGAGTTTTTCAAAATTCTAACCTCAAAAGTTTCATCTCTGGTTGCTTAGTGTCTCTGGTTGCTTAATGACTTTGTTCTAGAATGACCTCAATCATTTTTTCTTAGGTTATACGATCGTTCATTTTCTTCTATTTTCTCTTTTCCTATTTTTGCCGCATAATCAGAGTTATATTCTTCCTCAGGGTTGATATCTTCATTTTGCGATTTTCACCTCTTAATTGTAGCGCTTTTGCCAACCGCGTTTACACGGACCACAACAAATGTTTCTTGGTTATCCGGTTAGTACTTCAATGAGAGACACTCAATGGCTGAAATATCACACACTGGTTTAGTAATGTCAGCTTCACAAGTTGAATCTGTTCGAACACCCATGGAAGAATGCATATCTAAATCATCTTCACATTCTTCACGTTTCGAGTAGACAAATTAAAGGCTAAATGGTAATTTTTCTGCAGAAAATTCATTATGTCCGGACTTTAATATTGATTATCATCATCAAAATTTAAGCACCAATAATAATTACAGTTTCCAGCCCATTGATGCGCCTAGCTTGACAAAATTTTCACCCATGCCTTCTATGTTATCAAATGCCATTGATTTAAAATTAAGTTATTTTTATATATATGATTATATTTTAGTATATACGACTAACAGTGTAGTGCTATTTTCGAAATAAAAATATTTTAATAAATTTTATTTCTTAATATTTTGTAAACACACAAAGCAAAATGAAAAAAAATTTTGACATTAAATTATACAAAACATAAATATAAATAAAAAACACCTGATCAGTTGTGTGTCCGCGCACCTCCTATGAATTCGTCTTGCTAAAATTGAAAAATGTTCATCGGCGGCGTCTTAGTTTTTTCATGTGTCTTTTTTTAATTTATGTTAAATGATAAAACATTTAAGAACAAAATATTTACTTTTTCACTATTATTATTGTCCATTAATTTAACTAACAAAACTTAAGATTTATTATATTTTATATTTTTTAATTTCAATTCACCGACTTTCTATTTGTGAGTTTTTTGACAGTTTAAAGTGAGAACTTCTCGAATAAAATTCTTATAGACACACTTTTTCTTTGAATTTGCTAGTAATACGCTTACGTGACAGTTGTATCTCAAAAAAAAAAAAAAGTTACAGACACAGCATAGTGAGAAAAAGCCGCAATTTGTTTCAATTTCATGTATATATTTTGTTTCATTTTACATGTTTCAAGTGAAAAGTTTCTCGCAGTTAGAGTTACAGAACATAAGCACAGAATTGCTTCTGTCCATTTAAATAATCGTCTTCCATTTTGTTCCTTAGCTCGCTACTATTCCAAATAGCAGAATCATGACACGCTCCACTATGAAGAGCATCTACAAATCGTATCCTTGTTTTATTGTCTGATATCTAAAAATGAATATGTATGTATGTATATTAGAGAGGTTTTAAAAAATCGATCTCGGATTTTTTTTTTTGGGGCACACCCCCTAAAATGTTTCATTTTGTTAGATTTTAAGATTGCCAAAGTATGAGCACAATTGAAAGATATTAACCCGTACCACTAGGGCCTCAAAGTTTTGAAAATCTCGATTTTTCGGCAGCTTGGCGACTTCGGCGACCTATATCTCTGGAACGGCTAAAGCTATTTGTCCGTGTCATACATCAAATTAAAGGCCATACTGTTTTTAACATTTTATATTTTACACAATAAATACGCAACCAAAGGGTGGTTAAATTTTAAGGGCCGATGTTGAATGTGAACCACACCTGAACGTCAAGTTTTTTTCTGCATTTCATTTGACATTTCTCAATTGAACCATCCAAAGATACACAATCCAGCAACGTATTAAAGTTATTCAGGTTTATTATGAAAATGGGCCTTCAAATCAAAATGCACATCGTGCACTTCGTGATTTTTTCGGTCAAATTAATCGTCCAAATGTGCGTACAATCAACAATTTGAGCAAACCGGGTCTGTAGGAGATGTGAAAACACAGCGCATGCTCGTACAGCTCTTACTGCAGAAAATATTGCTCCTGTCCGCAGTAGTGTGGCTGAAGAGCTGTCCACCTCAACTCGTCGTCGTGCCCAACAATTGCACCTCTCACGCTCGTCGTTGATGAACATTATGCATAAAGACTTGCATTTACACGCTTCTTACAAGGTGCAATTGAGTCAAGAACTAAAGCCTCTTGACCATTCCAAACGTCGTCATTGGTCAGAATGGTGGCAAGAAATGGAACAGAGGATGATCAATTTTGGAAGAAAATCATATTCTGTGATGAGACACATTTTCACCTCAGTGGATTCATCAATAAGCAGAATTGCCGCATTTGGGCGAATAATCCAAGAGTGATTGTCGAAAAACCAATGCACCCCCAAAGAGTGACTGTTTGGTGCGGTTTATGGGCTGGCGGCATCATCGGGCCGCATTTTTTCCAAAATGAGGCCGATCAGGCAGTTACTGTGAATGGTGTTCGCTATCGTGAGATGATAAAGAACTTTTTATGGCCCGAATTGGAAGATGTGGATGTGGACGATATGTGGTTTCAACAGGACTGAGCCACTTGCCACACAGCTAACGAAACAATGGCTCTTTTGAGCGACAAATTCAATGACCGTGTTATCTCACGTGGTGGCGATGTCAATTGGCCGCCAAGATCATGTGGTTCTTTTAGGTTATTTGAAAGAAAAGGTGTACGTCGATAAGCCAGCAACAATTCAAGAGCTAAAGGATAGAACCTCAATTATGCCTCAGCGTCATCGAAAATTTGGACCATCGGATGGAGGTGTGCCGCCGAAGTCGCGGCGGCCATTTGGCCGATATTTTGTTCCATACATAATTGAACTATACCATATTATCATAATAAAAAGAAATGACAATAATTTCGTAATTAATTTGTGTTTTATTCAAAATCAACATCGGCCCGTAAAATTTAACCACCCTTTACATTTTTACACTAACAAAATACATAGTAAGTTCACCTTGTATGAATTCGCCTTGGGTATAATAATGAAAATGTGAAATATCGGTTGTATTTTTAATATTTCTCTGCTTTTTGCTAACCTATTGCTCTCGTTTTTTGCACATACATTACGATTGCTTTTTCTGTTAAAAAAATATGTTAATATTTTTTCCTCTGTTTTGCAGTTTAGACAAAATATGAAAAAAAATAAAGCAAAAATGAATGAAAATCTAAAATTTCAATTGTATTTTGGATTTTTCTGGTCTATTTGTGGACCGATCTTTTTTGCACAGATATTATGACTGTTATTTCAGATAAAACTGCGTACCACATTTTTTTGTCCCTTTTGTATTTTAGACAAATGACACAAAAAACGCACAAAAATGGCCAAATATAGAGGTAGTCGCCATTTTTGACTCATAGTTCCGCCACTATACCACTTTTTTTAGTTTAGATTAAATACCAAAAAAAAAAAACAAAGCTAAAATTAATGAAAAATTGGTTGTATTTTTGATATTATTCGGCCATTTGTTTACCGAATGCTTTCAGTTTTTGCACAGACATTACGACTATTATATGTTTATCACACTCACTGCATACGAGTATAAAGTTTTTTTTTGTCCGTTTTGTAGTTTAGATAAATATGGTAAAAAAGAGGTATTTGCACTTCAGAGCTCATAGCTCAGCCATTTATGGACCGATTGGACTGAGCTTTGTGGCTGCAGTGGTTGTGTAGCGAGTTAATGCTTCTTAACTGCATATGCTCTAGTTCGCATCCTGGTGAACTCAAATAAATTTAAAAAAAATCAAATCAGCCATGCAATGCAATAAATAAATATAAATTAACAGAAGAAAAATTCAATAGAATAAAATATTGTGTTAACATAAAAACTTTTTTTGACTGAGTTATACTTTGTGGTCAATATTTTTTATTTGCTTATTATAATGGCTCAATTAGTATTTATGTCTACACTCAAACTATGGCTAGAAACCCATTTATATTAACCAAATAAAAAATATTTAGTATCAAGTACCAGTAAAAACTTTTTTTTAAATTATATCAAATAAGTAGATCAAAATATTTAATTTAATAAAAGTTGTGTATACAAATAAAAAAATTTTGGCTCTGGCTGGAGACATGTATAGTTAAAAGGCATTTATAATATGTTTGGCTTAAAAATATAGATGATTAGATCCAATCTAACTGTCTAAAATCCTAATTTTAAACAAAAAATATTAGTTAAAAAAGTATTTGATCCTGGCAATGTATGTCCAATTTATTATTATTGTGAATTATTGAAATTAAAAATTAACGAAAAAAGAGAATTGTAAAATGAAAAAAATACAAATAGATTTACTTATCAACTAGCATCCAAGCGGTGAACTTCTCACCAGCATTAATAAACTTATTGAATACTAAACCAACTATTTTAATTCAACCCTAATTTGTATACTTTGTCATATCAAGTATACAAATATATATATATAAAGAAAAAAAACAGAGGATTTCCACAGAACAGCTAACTACAGTCCACTCTGAATAATACCAAGCGGGAAGTGGTAATCCCTCAATCTTTTTCTTCACTAACCATAATATATTTCCACCAGTACATGGTTGCTTTCAACCATATTTTTTCTTTGAGTGCATATCGCATAAAAATTTTGCGAAGTACAGACCTTAACTATATCGCATGTTTTAAAAGTTATTCAGTTAAATTTCTTTAAATAAAATTATCTGAAAGTTTTTTAAAATTCCTCTGTGATTTATTATAAGAAATTCTACTCTGGTAGGATTCATAAGCACAATTGACTTTATATTGTTTGTTGTAAAATAAAAACACAATTAGTTCTCTTTTCTCAACACTCGTGATAGCTATCATAAAGCTTATACACTAACACAGATATAAATAACACACATCTCACACACAAGAATTGCACTATAAAATTCTACGAATTAACATAAACACCGAATTGCTACATTTACACATCCATACCATTTCTTATGAATAATAAAACACAATCATTCAATAGAGTGATTTTCATAACACTGCCGCCTGCTTAAGTCTTTTCGTCCCGAATAGGCCTGGATTTCCCTTTACTATAGTCCGCTAGGCGTTCAAGGTGTACAACCTTAATTTTTGACCTTGGGCTATTATCCTTTTGTATTCTGTGAACCACATAATTTATACGCTTAATTATTTCATAGGGTCCATCCCAATGCGCCTGAAGTTTGAGAGATAGTCCTTTCTTTCGTTGCGGGTTGTATAATAGAACCAACTGATCCTCTTCGAAGCCCTCAGAATTTTGCAGTTTTATCATATCTCGTTTTCATTTTGTCGCTTGTCAATTTAATTTTCTTACGCACAAATTTATGGAGTTCATCAAGGTTTTCTCTCTAATGGGAGAAATTTTCTTCATTTGCAAACACAGATTTAATGCCAAACTCGATATCTCCAGGCAATTTCAGCTCGATGCCGAAAACAATTTTTGCTGGTGTTCGTGAAGTGGAATCATGAACAGTTGACCGGTGTGCCAGAAGAAATTTTGGTATATGCTCATCCCAGTCTTTTTAATGATCGCTAACCACCTTTCTCAAATACTTTTCTAAGGTGCGATCAAATCTCTCGACCATGCCATCGGATTGAGGGTAGTCCTCGTGTTCTTTATTCCGTACACTTCGCACATTTCGTTAAATATCGCAGACTCAAAATTTCTACCCTGGTCAGAATGTAGCTCCAATAGAACACCATAACGACTAATTTCTCTCAGACTTCGAAAGTATCCGGCTGTAATAGCCTATAGCATTTTCCTTGCCATCAATCACCTCAGAGGCGACGCCCCATATTCCAGATCCACTTTCGTCAGTATCTAGTACAAACTTTTGGCAAGCAATCGGATATGCCAGAGTAGTCTGTCATTAAGAGTAATACCAAGGTATTTAACTTCTCTTGAGAACGGTATACGTTCACCAAAAATGCTAGCTTCTCTAAAGTTGTCCCTGAGTCTTTTTCTGGTGAATATTACTATAGAAGTCTTTTTGAGGTTGATGTTCAACCCCACATCCCTGAACCAGTCTGATACCAAGTTCAGTGCTCTCTGAAGTAGATTTGATATGGTATTCTCAAACCTATCCCTTATCAGCATATCCCTGAACCTCAAAACCATTAACGCTCAATATGTGTAATAGTTCGTCGACAGCAATAGACCATAATAGTGGCGGGAGTACGCCACCTTGAGGACAACCTTTTGCCGACTTAACTCTAAGGTTCGCTGATCCCAGGAAAGAATTTTTGATTCTATCTACATGTTGTCCCATCGACACCTTTGCTGAGGATCGCTCTAGTTATATGAGAGAAATCCGTATTGTCGAAAGCTCCCTCAATATCTAAGAAACAGCCAACTGCATACTCTTTGTTCTCAAATGAGGACTCAATCTTCTGCGTGAGATTCAGTAGAGTGGTTGATTTCCCTTCTTGATATCGATTTTTATGTAGAGGTGCTACCATGAGGTACCTCTCTCCGATATGCCTATCAATTAATTTTTCCATTGTTTTCAATAGAAAGGAGGTTAGACTAATCGGTCTATATGACTTCGGTAGGAAGTTGTCCTTCCTGCCTAGTTTCGGAATATACCGAACGATTACTTCCCTCTATTTGCTATCAATTGCTCCCCAGGTAAAGATAGCTCTTAACAATTAATCAGAGGTCGCATAATGTGAGGAATCCCCTTCTGAAGGAGTGCTGGAATAATTCCGTCTTCTCCAGGAGATTTGTATGGATAAAATTAGCATATATCCCATGCTATCCTTTATGCTGGGAACACAATTGGGACGAACGACGAATTTCGTCGAGCATGACGAATTCGTTGCTGAGAGTTCGTTGCGTAAATTCGCATCATGACGCACAATTATGACGAATAAATAACAGCTGTTGTTATCAATAAAGTTGTTTGCTGTACGTGACAGAAAATAAACATTATTAAACAATGAATCGAATTTTGCGTTTTGTGAAAATTATTAAAATAATTAACATCATGTTTATGATGACAAAATTTTTTTTGCTTACTCGGAAACGTTTGCGAAGAAGGTGGTGGGAACGACCAGTGAACATTACCCGGAACAAGTTAGGATTCCAAAAAATATGTTTTGTGGAACTAATGTTCAATGATGAAGAACACTTCATTGCCACCACCAGAATGACGATTGAAAAGTTCAAAACTCTTCTAACTTTGCTGAAAGAACGTTTGCAAAGGTTTTCAAAAAGAAAACCTATTAATGAGGAGACACGTTTGAGTTTAACTATAATGTAAGTGCTTGTAATAGGTGTGTATAATTCAAACGGAAGCTAAAATATTTGAAACAATTTTTAGGTACCTAGCTCATGATTGCAGTCCACAATTCTTGGCATGGACGTACAAACTTGGTGTATCGACAGTTAGAAAAGTTATTTATGCAACTTGTGATGCAATTTGGGATGAATTGCATGAAGTGTATGTCGCACAGCCTAATCGGCACGAGTGGAAACTCATTGCTGACAGGTTTGAAGAATTGCATTATTAGTAGCAACTCAAACTATAATGTTTTGCATTTCAATAGATTTTACGTGAAAACAGGAATGCCGCATTGCCTTGGTGCCATTGATGGGAAGCATATTAAAATAGTTTGCCCAAAAAACATTGGTTCACTTTTTTACAACTACAAAAATAGTTTCAGCATTGTGTTAATGCCGGCATGTGACGCAGATTATAATTTTGTTTTTGTTGATGTTGGAGCATTTGGCAGTCAAAGTGATGGTGGAGTTTTTGCTCAAAGTGCATTTGGAAAAATGATATTGAGGGAAAACCTAGATATTCCCCCACATGATAGTCTACCTGGTAAGATATACATATACCGTCCTTTAAAATGCAAAAGTGCCTATCATCAATTTTAAAAATATTATAGGAGAACCAAAAAAGTAAATAAAATTAATATGTATGTATGTATGTATATATTGTTATAAAAATATTGTTATAAAAATATGTAAATTGTATTCCTTAATTTTTTTTTTTGGTTGTTAGACCCTTTTGCATTTTAGATATGTATATGCTTAACTTCTGCATTCTTTCAACTAGGTACAGATAAATTGTTTCCCTATTTCTTTGTCGGTGATAATGCTTTCCCTCTTAAACAAAATTTAATGCGACCATATCCTGAACGAAACTTGCCAAGTGTAAAACAAAATTTTAACCAAAAATTATCTTCCGCCCGTGTATACATTGAAAACACTTTCGGTATTTTGGCGAATAGGTGGAGAATTTTGCATACAAAAATTCAAGCATGTCCTAAAAATGCTGATAAATTAATATTGGCAACAATAGTTCTCCACAATTATCTAATGTTAGATAAGAGCAGCGGTTATTTTGACATAAATCTGGTGGATCATGAAGAGAATGGAATTTTCGTTCCCGGAATATGGAGACAGTCACCTGAACACATGAACTCTTTTCACGTTTCTCATGCCAACCGCTCATCAATAAATGCTTTTGCTTTAAGAGATGAGTTGGCAAACCACTTATTTGAAAATTAAACAAAGACATTTTTAAATTCAAATTCATTTATTTAAATAAAACATAACACGTAAATAAAAATGGTTTTAACAATTCAATTTTACTCATTTAATATTATATTAAAAATAATATATGTATGTATGTACTAAAAAATGTATTAATTTCAAAAAATTAAATTTGTAAAAATATTGCAGTATTCGCTGTTCAATTAAACAAAACATAAGTGTATATGTATATACATATGTATGTAAGTATAACACACTTTTGAGAGGTGGCCCATATGTAAAAAATAATAGTAAATGTATGTAAGTATATAATAAAAGCAAAAAAAAAAAAAAAATTAACAAGGAAACAAGTTTATACCTCAAGTTGAAGAGTTTTTAGCAATTTCTGTGTAAATCAAATTCACAACCTTCATTTCTATTTCCGATACAACCTCTTGTTTTAATTTTGCTCTTTTAGTCCCTGTGCATTCAGGCCCAACTCTACTAATTTCTCCTTTAAGGCTCCAACGGTCATATTTGAAATATCGTCACGATTCATCTTTACAATTAAACCAATCAACACTGCAATTTACAGCTAAATAAGGAAGTATTAAATTTTATGTAATATAATTATATACAATGTTATAAAATATGGTAGATAATAAAATATAATTATAACTGATACAATTCCAATAATTCTTAAATTCAATGAATTTTAATTTCAGCTGAGTACATAAATCAGCTACAAGAATGTGAATTTATTATGAACTACTCGATTTTCTTTAGCTTTAAAATTGAAAAGCGTAAATGCAAATTCTCTTTTTAAATCACCGTATTTTTCTAATTCAATTCTTGCATTTGACTTTGTCTTAAAAATTTATTCTTCTTAATCATAAATTTCAACTTTTCTAATTTTTCAACTTAAAATTTTATAATTTTTTCTTTTTTTCTTTTTATTTTTTATTTTTATTTTTAATTAAAATTTTAATTTTTTCAACTTTTGAAACGACCTTTTAATTATAAGGACAACTTTAACTTCGTGTCAACTTTAATTAACAGAAATTTAATTTAATGAATTACTTCTTAATTCCTTCTCAAATTCTTTTCTCTAAAAGAAAATCAACTTCAATCGATTTAAAATCGCAACTTCAATAAACAACTTTAATTTTATTCTTTTCAACTTTAAAATTTGCTTTTGTATCTAAACAAATTTAATCAATATTGATTTCAACTTTAATAATTTTCTTCTTTAAAACAACTTTAAATTTCAACTTAAGAAAAATCTTTTTTTTTCTTTTTCAATAAACAACTTTAATTTTTATTCTTTTCAACTTTAAAATTTGCGTTGGTATCAATATTGATTTCAACTTTAATAATTTTCTTCTTTAAAACAACTTTAAATTTCAACTTAAGAAAATCTTTTTTTTTTTTCTTTTAAACAACTTTGATCAACTTTAATTTTCCTTTTGATAATTTCCTCTGTAAATTTGTACTCTTAATGGAATAAAATTCACTTATCTTAACTAGGCACCAACATATTTGATCACCACTGTTACATCTCAGTCATCTGCGGCTGCTTCGCTGCTTATTTCAACCACCAAATTAACACAGCCAACGTCAACACGAGCTTATATGCAGCAACACTCAGAAACTTCATTAACGGTGATCTCCTTTTTCATATTTTTTTGCTCACTAGCGCACGTACCTTCAATAGTCTTAAGCACACAGTTTTTTTTTCTTTTTTCTACGTTCAAGGTTTTCTCATCGAGAAAAAAAAATCTAACGGTACAAGAGTTTGGAATTTTTAGCAACTTGCGCATAGGTACAGTTTATGCACTTAAGTCTTATTAATTGTTTTTCTTAAAACATTATAATGATAAGGCTTTTTTTTAAAAAAAAACTTCAACAATTGTTTTTGCAAAATGTCACTTTATTTATTATTATTATTTTTTTTTTTAAATAAAAACCAACTCTTCGCTAGGTGGGATCATCCCGGTTGAGCCCCCAGAAATATGTGGGAATATCAATCACCTCGAAATAAAACACAACCTTTTTTAATAGTTACCAAAAGTATATTTTAATAATAGTTGCAAAAAGTATATTTTAATTAATATTATTAGGTTTTTAACACATTTCACATTTCACGTTTTCTGTTCGCCGCGGCTAGTTAGCTTTATGTTTCTCCGTCAACTACTTCTTTTCGACTCTCCCCTAAACACAACTCGTTTCCTCCTTTATGTCATATTGTTCATGTTTTGTTTCTGTCAGTTTACGTTTTGTCTTGTATTCATTGCTTTGTTCCGTCAATATAGGTCGACTTATGTTGGTACCCTACATAGATAGTATTAAAACAATCCGGAACAGTATAGATAATGTGCAATATGTGAATAAAATTCCAATAATTAATAATACATTTAATTTAAAAAAAATTACTAGTCAAGAATTGAGAGTAATAACTTAAAGAATAAACATGATTTTAATAAAGAATCGAAAAAAATTTTAATGGAGAATTGGAATTATATTGGTAATAAATTATTATGTATTATTAATAAATCTCTTGAAACAGGAATCTTTCCAACCAGTTGGAAAGAAACTATAATAACGACTATAGAAAAAGTACATAATACCAACAAATGTGATGTATTCAGGCCAATAAATACATTAAAAACATGTGAAAAGATAATGGAAAAAGTTGTGAAGAATCAATTGGAAAGATATATGGAGAATAATAATTTATTTACGAAATATCAGTCAGGTTTTCGAAAAAAAATTTCGTGTGAAACAGCCGTAAACTACGTGATAAATAGATGGAAAAGAATTAAGAAAAATAATAAAATAATAGCAATTTTCTTAGACTTTAAAAAAGCATTTGAAACTATAGACAGAGTGATACTAATAAATAAGTTAAATAAATATGGCGTAAAAGGAGTTGAACTATAATGGTTTGAATCATATTTAACGGAAAGAAAACAAACAACAAAAGTAAATAATGTAAAATCTAACAAACTCAATAATAACTATGGTGTGCCACAAGGGTCCATTTTGGAAGCACTACTATTTAATATATATACGAGTATAAATTATCCACCGAATATATTAGAAAAATGTGAAATAGCTATGTACGTGTATGATACATTGTTATTTACAGAGAATGAGAAGGAATGTATATGTTATAATAACACTATGGAACATTTTTGGGATTATTGTCTGGGGGGTGAGAAATTCCAAGTCAGGGTGATGGTACTAGGTCAGTATAGTAAAACCCTCAAAGGGTTTGGCGTTCGTATGTGTCAGTTTTTTTTATGACCTTTTAAATATTTTCCTTATTTTGATCCTTGATCTTGATTAAGTAAACATTTTAATAATTTTTTATTTTTATTTTATTTATTTATTTTAATAAATATTGCCTAGACTTTTTCGATGGTGGTTGTTAGGGACTAGTGGCATCGCATTCATCGCTATCATCAGTTTCTGAACCACACATAATGTCAATGTGTGACTCCACTGTTGGCCCTTCTGCATCTCCTGAAAATTCTTTATCATCAAGATCATCCTTGTCTTGCCACACAAGCTTACTCCACCAGCAAATTTCCGCAATTATTGCACTCGGCGACTTTTTGCCTCTATATCTGTAAGTTTTTGTTTTATTAAAATGAGTTTGAAAATATAAAAAATCAGTATTACCTCATTTCAAATGGCATAGCAACTTGATGAAAGCATAGCGTTCACCTTGTTCATCTGATTCGGTAGCCAATTGTTTGCTGAAGTAGTCCAGATGATGATGTAAATAATGGATTTTCAAGGACATGTGGACACCAATTTCCGAGAATGCTCTTCACATCCTTGCGACAGAAACATCGTAGTTGTTAGAACGATGCTTTCCCAACAAGCCTTCTATTACTTCTTTGATTGCCTGCCATGCATTCAATTCAGCGTCAATCAAAATATTGTTGAATGCGTCACTTTTAATCAGCTTTCGTATATCTGGACCATTTACTACGCCTGATTGGAAAAAATTAATTTGTTAAGATGGAAAATCATGGGAAATGAATGTGATATTATAACTTACCTTCTTTAATTTTACTTTCGCTGAGTCTCGGGTAAATTAGTTTCAAACACAAGAAAACTTCATCTCTTTGGCCGTTTGTAACCTGCTGTGCTCTCTGAGTTTCCATCCGTGGCATGCATATTGGTCACCGGAGAATCGTGTGTCCCAATAGCACAAAAAGCACATATATTTTATATAGCCGCTTTGAAGACCGCAAAGCATTGCTACAACTTTTAAATCGCAGCATATGCGCCACATATGTTTGGCGTAGTTAACCATTTTTAAAATATTTTCCAGTGCATCATATGTTTCTTTCGTTTCTGTACTATAGGCGATTGGAACTGAAGGTTTTTTATTGGTCTTATGCAGTAAAACCGCCTTCAAGCTGAGTTTTGAACTGTCAATAAATAATCTCCAGTCATCTGCTTCATATTTCATTTCCATTGCGTCCATCAATTTTCCTACATCCGGCCAATATGCAGAAGTTTTTTCATCATTCACAAGGAATAAACTTTGGAGTGTTGCCTGACGACTTCGATAAGCTGTGACTTTCACACTGGGTGCCAACAAATTGTTTGATTTCAAAATGGAAGCCAGCTCTTCCGATTTATGCTGTGTTAATTCCAACTTGGCAACAATTGAATCAAGCTTATTTTGATTTATTAAAATTGGCTTATTGGATACTGATGGCTCATATGGGGGATCATCACGTGCATGATATGTCGGAGCAGTCGTAGAAGAGAAAATATCTGGGCTAGAAGCTTTTGGCACAGGAATGTGGTCCGAATAAGGCAATGGTGTTGCGGCACTTGCAACACCAACGTAATTATACGATTTTCTTATCCTTTTTGCGGCTCCTTTATTCGCACATGCATAGCAATTCAATGGATTGTGACCTTCGCCAGGATTAGTCCAAGTCATTGGGATACCGAATGGCATACTTTCACGTCTTCTATTTTTCCAATCCATTAGACGGTTGTAGCAGCTTTTACACACTATATTTGGTACCCAATTTTCGTTCACTATAACATTTTGGTTGAAGTACATCTCGAATGTTTGAACAAAATCAGTACTGAAATTTCCCCTTTTTTTATGTGTTGAGACATATTGACCACAGCAGTAGCAAAAGCTATTTATATCTGGCTTGCACAGTTCCATATTCTGTTCAGTTTTGTTCACTTTTAAAAAACTGGAGAAAAATCACTTTTACTGTTCGCGTTCGTCGGCACTTGTTGAATGACAAAAATCACAGAACCAGTGTGAGAAAGAGAAGAAGTATAATGACAATGCATGTTTTATGTGAACATTACAGAACCAGTGTTGCCACATCAATATTGCTCTTTTAATAAAGTAGAAAAATATGAGAGAGTTCGGCTTGTGCGAAAAAACATCAAGATAAGGAAAAAATTTAAAAGGTCATAAAAAAAAACTGACACATACGAACGCCAAACCCTTTGATGGTTTTACTATACTGACCTAGTAACATCACCCTGACTTGGAATTTCTCACCACCCAGATTGGCTGTTGTACTGTGTAATTTAAACCAATATTTTTGTAAAGTAAATGAATGGCTAAAAATGAACAAATTGAAACTAAATGAAAACAAAACAAAAATAATTTAAATAAATGCAGATACTAATATAACATTTAAAATAAAAAATATGGAAATAGAAAAAATTAATAATATAAAATACTTAGGATTCATAATTGATAAAAGACTAAAAGTCAAAGATCACATCGAATACATATGTATGTAAGAAAATTGGAAAGAAAATTGGATTCTTCAAACACCTCAGAAGAAAAGTAACAAATATTACATCTATCAACATTTATAATACTATGATATGGGTCTACGATTATTTATACATGTTGTACAGAACAACAACTGCATAGACTACAAAAACTACAAAATAAGGCAATGCGTTCAATTTTGAGATGCAACCGATATACCTCGGTAGGGTTAGATACCCTAAAATGGATCAATATAAAACAACGGCTAGAGGTAAATATAATAAGTTTCATCAGAAAATTAAAAACAGGAGATGCACCAGAATACCTCATCGATCAAATTAGATATGTAGGAGATATACAGCCATATGAGCTACGGAATGCGAATGACTTCAGGTTACAGAGAGGAGATACAAACATGATGCAGAGAACCTTATTTTATATGGAACTTAGTTATTTAGAAAAATAGTTGTTTATTAGAAAAATGGTTGTAAACTTCATAAAAAATAGAACAGTATAATAAAGAATAAATATGTATGTACAAACGTACCAAATGTAAAATGTATAATTACAAGTATAAAAATTTATAATAAATTATGAAAATGAAAAATATAAGATATACTAATTAAATAAACTAAACTAAACTAAAAAAACATTTTATTTTCGTTTTTTGTTTCGGAACAAAAATGTTACTTAAAAAAAACAAATCTTGTGTGCTAAATATGAATATATAACAACAATAACAGAATTTCGTTTTTATTCTTATTAATTTGTCATGTTGTCGTTTTTGTTTTCATCCGTTTTGCTGAGTACACACTTGTAAGCATGTTTACGGAACACGTTTTTCGCTCAGGTTCCATTGTTTGATACGCACACTGGAACCAACAAGTAAACCACAAATGCAACATCTGTTCTGTATTTTGTATTATAGCATGAACATCGCGGGAGAAACATATTTGAAAAAATGAGTGATCAGCTTAGTGAAATAGCAGAAAATATTATAACATAATTCCGGTAAATTTTTATATAAATTAATAGAATTTACCTAACTTTCCATCGCCATTTTTCTTTTTCTTTACTTCAATTAATTTTTTCAGCGGTTGACAAAATCATACATGTTTGCAGATTGCTTTTTTTCGATGAACTAAACAATTAAAAACAGTAAACAACGATACAGACTATGAAACCAACATCAATGCAACCAGAAAATATCAAAAAAAATTGATAGATAAGTAGGACTTAACTAATAATAGAGTTTGTTCTCATGAGCAAATAAAAACATTAAACAATAGAATAGAGAAAGGTGCGGATTTAAAATAATTTCCCTTTGTTTACTGTTTTTTAGTGTCCGTCTTATAACCTTATTAACAAAGTAATTTTGTTTGATAAATAGAGAATTTATGACTTGGATTTAACGTTAAATCTAGACTTATATTTAAGCAACTCAGTTTATTATTATTTATAAAATGATTTTGAAAATAGAACTTCTCTAAAGCACCCTAATTCTTACTAAATTTTATTAATTAATTATATTAATTTATTTGATTTTATATGTATCTATAATATATATTCTATATAGTTATATATAAACTTGTAACATTATACATAAATAAATGCAAACTATCAACAGAAATTATGTAAAAGAAGATAATGTTTTATAAATAACGCCGTAAATATCTAAGTATGTACTGATTATTTTTAAAACATACAACATTGTTTCACAGCTGTTATTTGCTCCTGTTTGTTCTTACAAAAACTTTGCAAGAACAAATAATTGTTTTCTGAAAAACGAAATAAATATTTGCACTTTAGTGGTGTAAAGTTAATTATTTAAATATTTTTATTTTATTACTGAAATTCATGTTGAGCTAACTAGAGCTCCCACCTTGTGTAGGTTTATTCAATAATTAATTCTCTTAAACAAACTAGTCAAGTTATATACTAATTAGGCTACTCAAACTGAAGGACTTTTTACAGTTACACTCAGTTTCTAAATTCTTTACTTAACTATACTTATTGTTTAAGCCAGTATCTTTTTTCATAATATATTTATTTCAATTCGTCTGGCAACTTTACTGAAGTCCAAATTTCCCTTTGTTTATGAGTTATATTTGTTGTTTATTTGAATTTCGGCAAAGTTAACCGCTTACGGTCTATGTATGTTTGTTTTTGGGTTTTTGTGTAAAACAAATATACTTAACTTACTTGTGTGAAAGCTACGCAACAATAAAGGTCACAACACCAGAATTTTTTTAAAGGTAATATTTTAAAATCTAATAAAAACACAATTATATTAAAACTAATTAAACCTGATATTTTTTATTTCATATTTTATGCCTGGCGCGTAAACATTCGGTCCTTCGAGCCGGATTTAAAGAAAAATTAAATTCGAAGCTAATATTTTTCCTTTTCTTCCCTTTAAGGAATTATAATCATCATTTACCACCAACAGCTACATCGTCATATTTAATAAAAGTTTTTTTTTTTTTTTTTTAAATTGTTTATTATTATTGAATCTTTCTATAAGAAAATTACAATAAGTATCCAAATCTTAAATATAAAAAGAAAAAACTTAAATAATTATTACCAATGTAATAACTAGTTACTTGTACATAAATCTTAAAATAAAAGGAATATTCTTCGTTTAAATAAAAAAAAAAGTTATATCCCTCTTCTCACTAGGCACAAGGTATCACTTCTCTTAAGCCTTCTGTGTCCCTCGAACTGTAACAGGTCCCTGGCGAGGGCGTTTGGATGTGTCGCCAGTTTGTGAACGTACTTAGTACAATATTTTTCAATTTCCTCCCGAACCGTTGGAATTTCTAGATCTCTGTGGATATTCTCATTTCTTATATACCAGGGGGCGCAGACTATTGTTCGTAAAATATTCGACTGTCTTCTTTGTAACTTTTGGATGTTAGATGCACACGCAGTTCCCCAAAGCTGAATACCATATGTCCACATTGGTTTAATAATGGCTTTATATAACAGAACTTTATATTCCGAAGATAGAGATGAAAATGGACCTATTAGCCACATTAGTCGAGCTGTTTTTAGTTTCATAGCTGAGATTTTGGCCTCAATATGTCGTGACCATGTTAGGCGTCTCTCTAGATGGATTCCTAGATATTTAGTTTGGGTTTCCACCGGAATAATGACGTTATTTATTTTTATTGGCGTACAATTAGCCTTTCTTAGTGTGAAAGTCACATGGGCACATTTTGATGGATTTACTTTGATTTTCCATTTATTTAGGCAACCTTCCAGCTCGTTTATATGAGCTTCTAAGTGCTCAGATGCAGTTCCTGGATCTTTGTTCACACTTAAAAATGCCGTGTTATCTGCAAAAGTTGACGTGATAGTATGTCAATTTGTAGGCATATCGGATGTATAGACGATGTATAATAGCGGGCCAAGTATACTTCCTTGGGGGACGCCTGCAGAAATCTGGTGAAAATACATTTTTTGACCGTACCTTAAATGTTCTATCAGTCAAGTAACTTTTAATCAGCTTGTGGGTGTTTGCAGGACGAAGTCGTGTTACTTTTGTGAGGAGACCATCATGCCAAACTTTGTCAAATGCTTGGGAGACATCAATAAACAATGCTGAACAAAACAGCTTTTTCTCGAAGGACGACCTGATAGCAGTAACAATTCTGTGAACCTGCTCTGTAGTTCCATGACCAGCCCGGAAGCCGAACTGATGTTCTGGAATAATATTTCGCTCTGCTAGGTGGGGCGTTATTTTCTGGAGGAGGACTTTTTCGAACAGCTTTGAAAGGATGGATAATAAACTGATAGGTCTGTATAACGTAATTTGAGCAGCGTCCTTACCCGGTTTTTGAATCATGACTATTTCTGAAATTTTCCAAGAGGACGGGAAAACCCCCACTCTTAAGATGGCATTAAAAATGAATAGCATAATTCTCACAGCGCAATCTGGCAAGTTCATCAGCATTGAACTAGTAATTCGATCAGCGCCGGACGATTTTTTCGCATCAAGATTTTTGATTGCCATTTTAATTGAGGGCAACCGCATCTTTATATGATTTTCAATGGAATCGCTGATGTATGGAGGATTAATATCACTATTTATTTCATGTGGAGTGAAAAAGTTTTCCAGATGGCTAGCAAAAGCATTTGCTCGTTCACTTGGATTATTGTCCCAACTAAGGTCCTCAAGTCTTAGTGGTGGTTCGGAGGAAGTAGGGCACTTCATATGCTTCACAGCTTTCCATAGGCTGTGGTCGGTTTTTGTTGTTGGATCCAAGTTACTTAAATAATTTGCAAGCGCTAACTCATGCTGTAGACGCAGCTTTTCTCTAAGTATTTTTTGACACAAATTCAATTGGGTCTTTAAAGCTGGAGAACGATTTCTCTACCATTCCCTTCTCAATTTTCTTTTTTGTCGGATGAGGGCTTCAATATCAGCTGATGACTTGAACGGTTTCCTCCTATATGTTTTTCTCATTGGATTTGCACTTCTAGCTGCACAAGTAATAACGTCTGTAAGGTGGTTCACAGCATATTGTATATCAGACGAGTTCCTTAGAGGGATGTTCTGGGAGAGATGTGAGCTCACATACATTTTATACTTCACCCATTTCGTGTATCGTTTCGAATAGAACGTAGGAGATACTTCAGAGTTTATAGAACTATTACGTAGTGTAACTATAGTTGGCGAATGATCAGATGATAAGTCTTCTAGGGGACTAATCAGATGTTGGTCACGTTTAATATTTCTAATAACAGTGAAGTCAATAAGGTCTGGCTTTTTCGTACAGTCTGTAGTATTTTGAACAATAGTCTTGTACAGCTGCCTACCTCTTGGGCTTATAAGTCTAGAGCCCCAGTGGGTATGTTTAGCGTTGTAGTCTCCTGCTGCCAGGAACTTTTGTCCCAATGTTGCGAAGAAACTTTTGAAATTGTCGCTATCAATTATGTGTCTTGGAGGACAATATACACATGAAATTGTTGTATGAAAATCAGTAAGACTTATAGAGGTTGCCTGAATATAATCCTTCCCAAATTCTGGCATAACAAAGTGCCTCACGTTTTTACGCACAATGACGGCCGTGCCACCACATGCCTTCCACTTGGATGTTTAGTGTCATAAATAATGAACCCGTTAATTCTAAAGCAATTCTTTACAGTAAAATGTGTTTCGGATACCAAAAGGATGTCTATTTCCTGCCTGTGTAGGAAATTTTCTACCTCGAACCTATGTTGGGATAACCCGTTCGCATTCCAGTAGCAAATACGCAACTGGGTCATTCTATTTTTGTCTAAGAATTGTATGCAGAATCATGTTCTGATTCCGCATCATATTCTGAAACATGCCCTGCATATTATTCATAAAACTGTTCATGTTGGTCATGAAATTGTTCATTGTCTCCGTCAGCTTGTCGATTGAACTAAAGCTGGTATCGTTGAAGACCTGAGGGCAGCTCCTTAGTACTTGGGCATATGAAAGATTTTTCACGTTGGGCCTATTTGACGATGGTAAGCCATCGAAGTGTTGTTGTGCATAGTTCACTCTATCCACATGTACACCATTAGGTATTGCAGTAGCTTCAGTATGAAGGCTCGGGTAGTTCAATTCGCGATATTTCGCATTTGCGCGACTTCGAGGTTGATTCGATTTTTTTACCCTCTCGAATACTTCACATCCTCTATAATTAGCAAAATGTCTTCCACCGCAATTACTGCACTTTCTCACATTGGTGTCATTTTTAGGTGTTGTACACTCCGTAGTTTTATGCGCGTTACCACACACTACGCAAACAGATGGTAGCTTGCAGTAAGATTTTGTGTGGCCAAACTCTTGGCAATTGGTGCATTGTGCAGGGCCATTACGCTTATGTGGCTCCTCTACTGTTATTCTTCGGTTAAGAAGATATCTCAAATTGTAAATAGGATGCGTTGAGTTTTTGGTCTTAAGAAGAGCTGCATTAAAAGCAATCTCCACACGGTGCATTCGTTGGGAATTTTACCTTTGTTGTGTATGTTGTGAACATTTCTCACATCGTAGCCTTCATTCTCAATAGCTTTCTTGATTTCCTCAACAGGGACGGAACTGTTAATGCCCTTTACCACAACCACGAGGCCCTTAGCACTTTTTAGTTGGTACGTGTAGTAATTCTTTTTTTCGGCGTTAAGTCTATTAACAATTAGACGATAATACTTCTCAGTATGGGTTTGGATTTTCGTTTCCTGTATCTGTCCCCTTCGTATAGAAGCTACGTAAAAATTATCTTTTCCCACAATCTTTGATAAAAGATTTACAATTGCGTTAGATGTTTGCTCGCGCAAATAGATAGGTGGAGGTTTGTGTTCCTTAGACGCAGGTTCTACTGGTGCATCGTCTGTGGGTGCAAGTATTGAAAATCTATTTTCGGAGACTGGTATCGTAGCCGCCTGACTGCCTTTGTACTGTTTACTTGTGCGCTCCTGTTGATTAGTTCTAGGACTAGCCTTACGTTTGGTAACAGTTACGTATCTGTGCATGCCGGTTTGTATTTCCCTACCTGCCGTAGTGGAATCTGTCTTTGATGTTGGTGTATCAACTTTTGTTTTCGGAGTGGTTCCTGTTGGGCTAGTTGCCTTGTCAAACTGGCGCGTAAAAATTTGAGCATCCACAATCGCATTTGTCGTTAAAGAGCGGGTCCTATTCTCAGGCCTGGCTGTTAAATATGCTCCGTCGTCAGTCTTCTTATCCATACTATCCGAGAACACATAGTATGCATTGTTCCTACTTTGTTTTCCGTTCATTCTATCATTTATTTTTTCGCTTGTTTTTGTTTCTTTATTTATTGCCTTCATCTCTACTATATGGGTCCCAACTTGAAGTCGTTATCTAAATCCGTAGTGTAGTTACCCCTATAAAGACCCCGAGGGTCCCTTTGCATGCAGTGAGGTCCTCGCAAGGGTTGACACAAGACCTTATGGGTACTTGTGTTCAGAGCCAGGTCGGGCGTTAATTAGGATATCGTATAAACTAAACCTGCACGGCTAACTTAACGGCAACGTGATTTAGAGCGTTCTCCAATTCCTTGCCAAGGTTTTACCGGGACGGAAGGCAGCTGCGACATTAGCCTGAAAGCCGTTTCTACGCGATGTCACTCCCGTATACTAAGGTAACAGAATGAAACAGCTGTCAGCCCATACAAAAATAAATCCAATAAATAATCAAAATCATATCAATGGTATTTGCCGGTTCGTCAACGTTGCAGCAGTAGCCTGAAGCACCGGCGCTCGCATGCCGTTCAGGCTACTCTACTGCATGTTCGCATACTCACTTTAGCTACCGCCAGATCAGGTGATCCGGGCGGCATTACCAGGGAATACCACGTGGAGGTAGTGAGATGCTTGGGTAGTTCAGTGAAGGAATCACCTCTGGCTATTCCCAAGTGAATAGCGATCAGAAGGCTTTCAACCTCCATGAAATACCCCATCCCCATAATATTTTTTTTTTCTGACGTCAGTATTATTTAATGTTGTATATATATTGGGCTTTTCATATTCATTTTCTTTATCTTTGTTTTTATGCTGAGATTTAAACATTCTATCTTTCTTGTCTTTATTTGTCATTGATCTTGTTGTAACTTTTAATATATTGTTATTATTTTGAATGTTTAATTCTTTTAAGTCATTTATAGTTATACGCAATAAAGCGTCAGCTACATGGTTATCTTTTCCCCTAAAATATTCTACTGTAAAATTATATTCTTCTAAATCTAATCTCATTCTTGTTAATTTGGAGCTTGAGTTCTTCATAGTGTTTGCGCGCCAGGCATAAAATATGAAATAAAAAATATCAGGTTTAATTAGTTTTAATCAAATTATATTTTTATTCGATTTTAAAATATTACCTTTAAAAAACTTCTGGTGTTGTGACCTTTATTGTTGCGTAGCTTTCACACAAGTAAGTTAAGTATATTTGTTTTACACAAAAAACCAAAAACAAGCATACATAGACCGTAAGCGGTTAACTTTGGCGAAATCCAAATAAACAACAAATATAACTCATAAGCAAAGGGAAATTTGGACTTCAGTAGAGTTGCCAGACAAATTGAAATAAATATATTATGAAACAAGATACTGGCTTAAACATTGCCGGCCGCCTTGCAACAACGTAAGGAGATGCAACACAAAAATTTTCAATTAGATAATACAAAGTTTCAATTAAAACGAAGAAGTATATTGGTACAAATATACACAAGATTTACAAAATTCAAACATAAATTGAGAAGTATATATTGTACAATAATTAAGAAAAAAAGATTCTTAGAGTTACATTACATGGATGACAAACTCTAAGTCGGTGATTGACCGTAGATAATCCAGCCAAACATTGTGTATTGCGCCAGTGGAGAGCCTGGACTCGTAAAAACTTTCCCGGTCAATATTTGACCACTAAGTTCGGGGCCAAGAACCAGAGAAACTGTACCAGAATTGTAAAAAGTAGGGTCAGCCAATTGAAGACCCGGAAAATGCTCTCGTACAGTCTCTGCCACACTTCCGCGAACTGCGACAGTCCTTGAACGTGTGATTGCTGGCCAAACAATTTTAGTAGTGACCCCAAATCAACACGTGCCGAATTTTCTTCTCGGAAACGGAAGCAAGCTCTTAAAGGATGAGATCTTTTGCAGAGACTGTAGGCCACGGCTTGGTTCTTGGGCCTTTCCTTAGCTAAAGGGTCAATATTTTAGTCAAAGGTATCCACTGGGCAGTTAGACTCGATGATTGTGATGAAAGACACCTGCGGTTCATCATTGGATGATGCAGCAGACGATGTATACATTCCGGGCAAGGATATTATAGCCGCGGACGATGGACCAGCTACCTCCATAGCTTCCTCGTACTCTTCTAACAAAACGTCTTCAAAAATATATAGAGCGTTCATAATACTAGGAAACAATGAAGTTTAATTAATATATTCTAATTTGAATAAGTCAAAACGACCAGCTTAGTGATTGGTCGCTTCACAACTCCGTTTTCAGTTGGAACGTCAACGACGCGAACCTGATCGTCACTTCCCGGATAGGTTTCTATAACTCTACCTAATTTCCAAGAAGTGGGCGATAGATGTTCGTGACGAATAACAACCAAATCGTTTATTTCAACATTACGTTCTGGAAATTTCCATTTATACCGTTTATGCAAGGAATGAAGGTATTCTTCTTTCCATCGGCGACAGAAATGATGTGAAAAAGCTTTTATTTTTCGATACCGATTTATTAAACTTAAAGCTGACTCGTATATAGGTTGCTCTGGCGGAGCTAGTATCGGGCTACCGATTAGAAAGTGGCCGGGAGTAAGAGCTACTGGCTCATTCGGATTTTCTGACATAGGACAAAGAGGACGCGAATTCAAACATGCCTCTATTCTCGCTAATATTGTGGACAATTCCTCAAACGTATATCTTGCAGACTGGGATTCCCTTCGGAAATGCTGTTTAAAACTCTTAACAGCAGCTTCCCACAAGCCACCCATGTGGGGAGCCCCAGCTGGAATAAAACGCCACGACAAGCCCTGAATGCCAATAGTTGAAGACATTCTTGCTTAACTTTCAGTAAGAAATCCACGAAATTCTCGTTCAATCTCACGAGAAGCACCTACAAAATTCGTACCGTTGTCAGAAAAGATAGTTAATGGACAACCACGTCTAGCTATGAAACGATGAAAGGCAGCTAGAAAAGCATCAGTAGACAAATTCGAAGCCGCTTCTAAATGTACTGCTTTGGTTGCAAAACAAACAAATATGCACACATATGCTTTCGTAATTTTACAACCTCTACCAGTAAAACTTTTCAATTCAAAGGGACCAGCGAAATCAACACCGGTGGTAGTAAAAGGTCGCTCTAACGTAGTTCTTTCAGCAGGCAATGCAGCCATTATCTGATTGCAAGATCGTTTTTTATCCAAAATACAACGCTTATCGTACGAATCAAAATCTTCAATCGAGGTACCCAATACTCTATTCGAATAATCCTCAACATTAACTGATTTCCTCCATGAATCGAAATCACGTGTACGAATTCAATTAACAAACTTGTAAAACGTGCCGAATATGGCAATATAATTGGATGTTTCTCCGTATACGACAAAGACGGAGACTTAACTAAACGACCATTCATCCTCATTATTCCATTCTCATCCAAAAAGGGAGTGAGTGAAAGTAATGAACTTTTCGAAGAAATAGGTTTTTTCAATAACAAACACTGATACTCTTCTGCGTATTGAGATCCCCGAGCTAATATTGTTAATCGTAACTTGACCTGGGTTATTTCATCGCTCGAAATAGCCACAGATGAAAACATACACTTAGCTCTAAATGAAGGTTGCGTCTTATAATAAAATCTAAACATATAGGCGATTACTCTTAGAGCACGATCAAGTTTTGAAAATCGTTCTAAAACATCCTCATAATTCAAAAAAAAAAACGATGCATGTGCTTTTACCGTTCTAGCTTCAATATTAGTGTCTACGGAGGATACGCTGGTTATATCCCACGTAGTCTTGTCCCTCTGAAGCCAAGCAGGACCATGCCACCAAAGATCACTCTTTGCGAGCTCTGAAGGCGAAAGTCCTCTACTACCTAAGTCTGCCGGGTTTTCTTCAGACCTCACATGATACCAATTATGCTGTCCTACATTTTCTTGAATTCTACAAACACGATTTGCTACAAAAGTTGTCCAACTGCTAGGAGTTTTTCGCAACCAACATAGAACAATAGTAGAATCTGTCCAGCAATATATCTTTTTAAATTGGATATCTATTTCGCGAACTATAGTTTTCAAAAGTTGTGAAGCTAAAACTGCACCACAAAGCTCAAGCCTAGGAAGGGAAATTGATTTAATGGGGGCTACTTTAGTTTTACAGGAAAGTAAAAAAGTAGAAATCTGCCCAAATGACTCCACGCGAATATAAATTGCCCCCGCGTATGCTTTCTCTGAAGCATCGGAAAAAACATGAAGTTCGACGGATGACCAAGGTGTATAGTGTACCCATCTAGGTATTCGTATACTATTTAACTCTGTATAAAATTTAACAAACTTACGCCATTCGTTCTCTGTAGAAGGCAGTAGAAAGTCATCCCAATCTACATTATCACGCCAAATCTTTTGCATGATAATCTTCGCTACAATTATAATAGGACCTAGCCAACCTACAGGATCAAATAATTTAGCTATAGTTGACAAAACCTCTCTTTTTTTAAAGTGTAACTTATCGGCGATCGGCTCAACACGAAAATAAAATGAATCTAACTTGGCATTCCATTGAATGCCTAAAGTTTTAGAGCTGCTAGATTCCACAAAATTTAAAAGTTTAGAATCTACCAAGTACTCGGGGGGAAGATCGCTAAGAATTTCCATAGAATTAGATGTCCATTTTCTCAACTCAAATTTAGCAGACAATAGAGCTGTAACAAGCTGATCGCGTGCTTCTAAAGCAGATGAAACATCATGAGCCCCAGTCAGTACGTCGTCAACGTACATGCACTTGCGCAATATATTTGAAGCAAGAGGGTACTCCGTCTCTGAATCATCTGCCAATTGTAATAATGTCCTTATTGCTAAATAAGGAGAACAATTGACGCCAAAAGTTACCGTTTGTAACTCATACGCTACCACTTCCTCCGTTGGAGAGGATCGAAACAAAATCCGTTGAAATGGGGTATGAGCAGGGTCAAGTCGAATTTGCCTATACATCTGTGTTATGTCGCAATTAAAAATATATCTAAATAATCTCCAACGTAAAATCAAAAGAACTAAATCTGATTGTAATGTGGGCCCCACATATAGACAATAGTTCAAGCTATTACCATTGGAGGTTTTATTAGAAACATTAAATACGACAAGCAATTTCGTAGTTTTCAGATCAGGTTTAATCATCGGATGATGAGGCAAATAACAAGAGTGAGAAGGATCCGAAAATCTATGCAAAACTGGCTTCATATGACTCAGTGTTAAATATTCATTAACAACGCTATCATATAATGCGTCTGGCTTTCGTAATAAAGACGACTCGTTTTTCAATAATTGTGCCATGACATTCTGTTTTGAAACGCCTAATCTGATAGTCTGAGGAAATTCTGGCTTAAAAGGTAGCGTCACTACATAATGGCCATCGGAGTCGCGTCGCGTTGTTCTCCTATAATTTTCCTCACAAAATCTATCAAACTTGGTCCATATCTTTTTTTTTGGACTCTCTACTAGCTCCCAAAATCTAAGAAGATTTCTATTCAAACTATCTTCGGGTGAGCACTCTATAATAGTGGAATATACTTGAATAGGTGGTCTTTGGACAGATCCAGTAATGATCCATCCAAATACTGTCTTTTGAGCCAATAATGTACCTAAAACATTACGTCGAATTTCCCCTAGCATTATCTGAGGATATAAATCAGCACCTATCAAAATATCCACTGAACCTGGTCGCCAAAAATTAGGATCAGCTAGCCGTAAGCTAAACTCTGTACGAACACTAGAATCCATAACAAATGAGGGTAAGTCCCCAGAAATTTTCGGTAATACCAAAGCCATAGTTTCCAAGATAATTGAATGATCTAATGGAGAACTAATCTCTAAAGAACAAATTTTCCTAGTTGTAGCAGAAAATGTTTGGTTAAACCAGAAACTTTAACATTCATCGAATACATCATCAGTCCTAACCGATTACAAAAATGTTCAGAGACAAACGAAGATTCTGAAGCTGGGTCAATAAGAGCCCGAGCTGGGTACGTGAGACCCCGATGAAGAATATTCACCATCGCTGTTCCTAGAAGCACTCTATGGTTCTGAGCAACATAAAAAACCTGTCGATTAAAATTACCACCTGAGGTAATACCTGTCGACGTAGAAGACAGAGACGAGTCTACAGAACTAAGATCCCGGGCTACATTAGCCGGAACCGGAACAGAATAATTCCCATTAGAAGAATTATTCCTATTCACATCACGGAGTAACAAAGAGTGATGTCTTTGTGGTACAATTAAAGGCACTCTTACAATTCTTGACTCCATGTTCTCGTGATAAACAATTAAGACAACAGTGAAATTTTAGAACTGTAGAAAATCTTTCTGATAGCGAAAGATTTTTAAAACGTTTACACGTTCTCAAAACATGTCTGGAACAATGACATAAAACACAAGAAGCTGAATTGGAGTTAGAAGTTGTACTAGAATTCACAACATGAGTTTTAACATTCTGCGTAGGTTTCATCAATGGTTGAGAATTCTTAAGGTCACGAACACACTCTAAAGTTTGAATTCTTTCTGTCAGAAAGGAATCAAAATCTTGCCAAGTGGACAAAACAGATTTATCTTTAACACCCTGTTCCCATAAACTAACTGTAGACGTAGGCAGATGTTGAATGCACATGAAAATTAAAATTGGGTCCCAATTCTCAGTGGAAACCTTATAAACAGATAAAAAGTCCAAGCAATTATTTATACCGCGCTGTAAAGTTCTTAGCCCGGCACTAGACTCTTTTTCAACCGTAGGGAGATTAAATAATAATTTTAATTGGTTGTTAACCAACATACGAGGATTCTCATATGCATCCTTAAGGTTGCGCCAAGCCATTTCAAATCCCTCGTGACTCAAAGGGCACTTTGCCACAATTTCGTTCGCTTCACCGGCGGTTTTGCGAAGTAAATGACAAAGCCGTTCTATATCACTAAGTCGAGAGCTTTTAATATAAATAGCGGTAAATAAATCACTAAAGGCGGGCCACGCAATATAATCTCCCTCAAAAGTATTGACATCGCACGGTGGGAGTGGCAAATTATGATCGGGATTAATTGCTGCATTAGAGGTATTAGCTTTTGGGACCGTTTGCAATTCGTGTAATTTCTCATTAATAGCAGCTGAACATTTGAGGAAAGTGACGTAGGTGGCTTGATATTTTGCCGATACTGACTCAAATTGATCAGGCTCACTGCCTTTGAGATTGTCCAAAAAATCTAAACACGAATCATGCGAAATTTTAACACATTCCCAAATTTTCTTTAATTCTTGAATCTCTAATGTGAAAACCGTATGCATTTCCGGCGAAAACGCATAAAAATTTTGCCCAAATTTCATTAACGCAACAGAAGCTCTTTTAAATTTATTTAGTGGTGCTGTTTCTGTTTCTTCTTTCTATAAATTTAATTAAATTAAAAATTATTATCAGTGACCGTTTTTATTTATAAAATTTTCACAAAAATCAAACGTAATTTTTCGAAAAACTGACAAACTTTTATAAAATAAATTAAAATTTTTTAAATTAATTTATAATTTATTCACAAAATAATTCTAAAAATTTTCAAATTAAATTTATGCAAATTTAATACAAACCACAATGAAGTCAAACTGACCGACCGTAGGGTACCAAATTGAACAAATAGAAAACAAAGAGAAAGAAGAAAAAAAAACAAATTTATTTTTGTATGTATGTATATAACACTTTAAATATATACACGTATTAAAAAGCACTTATTGTTATTAAATTTATAATTTTATAATTAAATTTCACCACTAAATATATTTATTCTTATAATTTTGGAAATTTTATTTTTTATTATTTTTTCACACTAATTCTGTCCGTCCACGTAAATAAAACGCACCGTAGGTTTTTTAAGTATTAAACGATAAGTAATTAAAGCAAGAGTCGCGAAACGATCAATCACAATAGGTAATATGAAGAAAAAAAAACACATAAATAATTAAACCAATGTATGTATGTAAATATGTATATTAATTTTTACACTTTTTGCATTTACATATACACATATATTTTATTTGCCGTAGCACTTTTCTTATTTTTCTCTTTTCTTTATTTGATAAAAGAAATATAAATATGTATTTTACGCACCTTATTTTCAATTTAAAACTTTTATTGGGGAATGGGGTATTTCATGGAGGCTGAAAGCCTTCTGATCGCTATTCACTTGGGAATAGCCAGAGGTGATTCCTTCACTGAAATGCCCAACCATCTCACTACCTCCACGTGGTATTCCCTGGTAATGCGGTCCGGATCACCTGATCTGGCGGTAGCTAAATTGTGTATGCGAACATGCAGATAGTAACCTGAAAGGCATGCGAACACCGGTGCATCTCAGGCTACTACTGTAACGTTGATGGACCGGCAAATACTATGGATTTGATTTTGATTATTTATTGGAATTGGTTGCAATTGGGCTGACAGGTGTGGCATTCTGTTACCTTAGTACACGGGAGTGACATCGCGTGGAAACGGCTTTCAGGCTAATGTCGCAGCTGCCTTCCGTCCCGGTAAAACCTTGGCAAGGACTTGGAAAACGCTTACGTTCCCGTTAAGTTGGCCGTACAGGTTTAGTTGATACGACATCCTAATTAACGCCCGACCTCGCTCTGAACACAAGCGCCCATAAGGTCTTGTGTCAACCCTTTCGAGGACCTCATTGTATGCAAAGGGACCCTCGAGGTCATCATAGGGGTAATTGCACTACGGATTTACATAATGACTTCAAGTTGAGACCCATATAGAGAAAAATGACATCATTAAATAGAAAAACAAAAACAAGCGAAAACATAAATGACAAGCCAAACGAAAAACTGAGTAGAACAATGCATACTATGTGTTCTCAGATAGTATGAATAATAATAAGGACGACGGAGCATATTTAACAGCCAGGCCTGAGAATAGGACCCGCTCGTTAACGGCAAATGCGATTGTGGACGCGCCAATTTGACAAGGTAACTAGTCCAACAGGAACCACTCCGAAGACTAAGGTTGATGCACCAACACCAAAGGCAGATTCTACTCCCGCAGGTAAGGAAATACAAACCGGCATGCACAGATACGTAACTGTTACTAATCCTAGAACTAATCAACAGGAGCGCACAAGTAAACAGTACAAAGGCAGTCAGGCGGCTACGATACCAGTCTCCGTAAATAGATTTTCAATACTTGCACCCACAGACGATGCACCAGTAGAACCTGCGTCTAAGGAACACAAACCTCCACCTATCTATTTGCGCGAGCAAACATCTAACGCAATTGTAAATCTTTTATCAAAGATTGTGGGAAAAGATAATTTTTACGTAGCTTCTATACGAAGGGGACAGATACAGGAAACGAAAATCCAAACCCATACTGAGAAGTATTATCGTCTAATTGTTAATAGACTTAACGCCGAAAAAAAGAATTACTACACGTACCAACTAAAAAGTGCTAAGGGCCTCGTGGTTGTGGTAAAGGGCATTAACAGTTCCGTCCCTGTTGAGGAAATCAAGAAAGCTATTGAGAATGAAGGCTACGATGTGAGAAATGTTCACAACATACACAACAAAGGTAAAATTCCCAACGAATGCACCGTGTGGAGATTGCTTTTAATGCAGCTCTTCTTAAGACCAAAAACTCAACGCATCCTATTTACAATTTGAGATATCTTCTTAACCGAAGAATAACAGTAGAGGAGCCACATAAGCGTAATGGCCCTGCACAATGCACCAATTGCCAAGAGTTTGGCCACACAAAATCTTACTGCAAGCTACCATCTGTTTGCGTAGTGTGTGGTAACGCGCATAAAACTACGGAGTGTACAACACCTAAAAATGACCCCAATGTGAGAAAGTGCAGTAATTGCGGTGGAAGACATTTTGCTAATTATAGAGGATGTGAAGTATTCGAGAGGGTAAAAAAATCGAATCAACCTCGAAGTCGCGCAAATGCGAAATATCGCGAATTGAACTACCCGAGCCTTCATACTGAAGCTACTGCAATACCTAATGGTGTACATGTGGATAGAGTGAACTATGCACAACAACACTTCGATGGCTTACCATCGTCAAATAGGCCCAACGTGAAAAATCTTTCATATGCCCAAGTACTAAGGAGCTGCCCTCAGGTCTTCAACGATACCAGCTTTAGTTCAATCGACAAGCTGACGGAGACAATGAACAATTTCATGACCAACATGAACAGTTTTATGAATAATATGCAGGGCATGTTTCAGAATATGATGCGGAATCAGAACATGATTCTGCATACAATTCTTAGACAAAAATAGAATGACCCAGTTGCGTATTTGCTACTGGAATGCGAACGGGTTATCCCAACATAGGTTCGAGGTAGAAAATTTCCTACACAGGCAGGAAATAGACATCCTTTTGGTATCCGAAACACATTTTACTGTAAAGAATTGCTTTAGAATTAACGGGTTCATTATTTATGACACTAAACATCCAAGTGGAAGGCATGTGGTGGCACGGCCGTCATTGTGCGTAAAAACGTGAGGCACTTTGTTATGCCAGAATTTGGGAAGGATTATATTCAGGCAACCTCTATAAGTCTTACTGATTTTCATACAACAATTTCATGTGTATATTGTCCTCCAAGACACATAATTGATAGCGACAATTTCAAAAGTTTCTTCGCAACATTGGGACAAAAGTTCCTGGCAGCAGGAGACTACAACGCTAAACATACCCACTGGGGCTCTAGACTTATAAGCCCAAGAGGTAGGCAGCTGTACAAGACTATTGTTCAAAATACTACAGACTGTACGAAAAAGCCAGACCTTATTGACTTCACTGTTATTAGAAATATTAAACGTGACCAACATCTGATTAGTCCCCTAGAAGACTTATCATCTGATCATTCGCCAACTATAGTTACACTACGTAATAGTTCTATAAACTCTGAAGTATCTCCTACGTTCTATTCGAAACGATACACGAAATGGGTGAAGTATAAAATGTATGTGAGCTCACATCTCTCCCAGAACATCCCTCTAAGGAACTCGTCTGATATACAATATGCTGTGAACCACCTTACAGACGTTATTACTTGTGCAGCTAGAAGTGCAAATCCAATGAGAAAAACATATAGGAGGAAACCGTTCAAGTCATCAGCTGATATTGAAGCCCTCATCCGACAAAAAAGAAAATTGAGAAGGGAATGGTAGAGAAATCGTTCTCCAGCTTTAAAGACCCAATTGAATTTGTGTCAAAAAATACTTAGAGAAAAGCTGCGTCTACAGCATGAGTTAGCGCTTGCAAATTATTTAAGTAACTTGGATCCAACAACAAAAACCGACCACAGCCTATGGAAAGCTGTGAAGCATATGAAGTGCCCTACTTCCTCCGAACCACCACTAAGACTTGAGGACCTTAGTTGGGACAATAATCCAAGTGAACGAGCAAATGCTTTTGCTAGCCATCTGGAAAACTTTTTCACTCCACATGAAATAAATAGTGATATTAATCCTCCATACATCAGCGATTCCATTGAAAATCATATAAAGATGCGGTTGCCCTCAATTAAAATGGCAATCAAAAATCTTGATGCGAAAAAATCGTCCGGCGCTGATCGAATTACTAGTTCAATGCTGATGAACTTGCCAGATTGCGCTGTGAGAATTATGCTATTCATTTTTAATGCCATCTTAAGAGTGGGGGTTTTCCCGTCCTCTTGGAAAATTTCAGAAATAGTCATGATTCAAAAACCGGGTAAGGACGCTGCTCAAATTACGTTATACAGACCTATCAGTTTATTATCCATCCTTTCAAAGCTGTTCGAAAAAGTCCTCCTCCAGAAAATAACGCCCCACCTAGCAGAGCGAAATATTATTCCAGAACATCAGTTCGGCTTCCGGGCTGGTCATGGAACTACAGAGCAGGTTCACAGAATTGTTACTGCTATCAGGTCGTCCTTCGAGAAAAAGCTGTTTTGTTCAGCATTGTTTATTGATGTCTCCCAAGCATTTGACAAAGTTTGGCATGATGGTCTCCTCACAAAAGTAACACGACTTCTTCCTGCTAACACCCACAAGCTGATTAAAAGTTACTTGACTGATAGAACATTTAAGGTACGGTCAAAAAATGTATTTTCACCAGATTTCTGCAGGCGTCCCCCAAGGAAGTATACTTGGCCCGCTATTATACATCGTCTATACATCCGATATGCCTACAAATTAACATACTATCACGTCAACTTTTGCAGATAACACGGCATTTTTAAGTGTGAACAAAGATCCAGGAACTGCATCTGAGCACTTAGAAGCTCATATAAACGAGCTGGAAGGTTGCCTAAATAAATGGAAAATCAAAGTAAATCCATCAAAATGTGCCCATGTGACTTTCACACTAAGAAAGGCTAATTGTACGCCAATAAAAATAAATAACGTCATTATTCCGGTGGAAACCCAAACTAAATATCTAGGAATCCATCTAGAGAGACGCCTAACATGGTCACGACATATTGAGGCCAAAATCTCAGCTATGAAACTAAAAACAGCTCGACTAATGTGGCTAATAGGTCCATTTTCATCTCTATCTTCGGAATATAAAGTTCTGTTATATAAAGCCATTATTAAACCAATGTGGACATATGGTATTCAGCTTTGGGGAACTGCGTGTGCATCTAACATCCAAAAGTTACAAAGAAGACAGTCGAATATTTTACGAACAATAGTCTGCGCCCCCTGGTATATAAGAAATGAGAATATCCACAGAGATCTAGAAATTCCAACGGTTCGGGAGGAAATTGAAAAATATTGTACTAAGTACGTTCACAAACTGGCGACACATACAAACGCCCTCGCCAGGGACCTGTTACAGTTCGAGGGACACAGAAGGCTTAAGAGAAGTGATACCTTGTGCCTAGTGAGAAGAGGGATATAACTTTTTTTTTTATTTAAACGAAGAATATTCCTTTTATTTTAAGATTTATGTACAAGTAACTAGTTATTACATTGGTAATAATTATTTAAGTTTTTTCTTTTTATATTTAAGATTTGGATACTTATTGTAATTTTCTTATAGAAAGATTCAATAATAATAAACAATTTAAAAAAAAAAAAAAAAAAACTTTTATTAAATATGACGATGTAGCTGTTGGTGGTAAATGATGATTATAATTCCTTAAAGGGAAGAAAAGGAAAAATATTAGCTTCGAATTTAATTTTTCTTTAAATCCGGCTCGAAGGACCGAATGTTTACGCGCCAGGCATAAAATATGAAATAAAAAATATCAGGTTTAATTAGTTTTAATATAATTGTGTTTTTATTAGATTTTAAAATATTACCTTTAAAAAAATTCTGGTGTTGTGACCTTTATTGTTGCGTAGCTTTCACACAAGTAAGTTAAGTATATTTGTTTTACACAAAAACCCAAAAACAAACATACATAGACCGTAAGCGGTTAACTTTGCCGAAATTCAAATAAACAACAAATATAACTCATAAACAAAGGGAAATTTGGACTTCAGTAAAGTTGCCAGACGAATTGAAATAAATATATTATGAAACAAGATACTGGCTTAAACAATAAGTATAGTTAAGTAAAGAATTTAGAAACTGAGTGTAACTGTAAAAAGTCCTTCAGTTTGAGTAGCCTAATTAGTATATAACTTGACTAGTTTGTTTAAGAGAATTAATTATTGAATAAACCTACACAAGGTGGGAGCTCTAGTTAGCTCAACATGAATTTCAGTAATAAAATAAAAATATTTAAATAATTAACTTTACACCACTAAAGTGCAAATATTTATTTCGTTTTTCAGAAAACAATTATTTGTTCTTGCAAAGTTTTTGTAAGAACAAACAGGAGCAAATAACAGCTGTGAAACAATGTTGTATGTTTTAAAAATAATCAGTACATACTTAGATATTTACGGCGTTATTTATAAAACATTATCTTCTTTTACATAATTTCTGTTGATAGTTTGCATTTATTTATGTATAATGTTACAAGTTTATATATAACTATATAGAATATATATTATAGATACATATAAAATCAAATAAATTAATATAATTAATTAATAAAATTTAGTAAGAATTAGGGTGCTTTAGAGAAGTTCTATTTTCAAAATCATTTTATAAATAATAATAAACTGAGTTGCTTAAATATAAGTCTAGATTTAACGTTAAATCCAAGTCATAAATTCTCTATTTATCAAACAAAATTACTTTGTTAATAAGGTTATAAGACGGACACTAAAAAACAGTAAACAAAGGGAAATTATTTTAAATCCGCACCTTTCTCTATTCTATTGTTTAATGTTTTTATTTGCTCATGAGAACAAACTCTATTATTAGTTAAGTCCTACTTATCTATCAATTTTTTTTGATATTTTCTGGTTGCATTGATGTTGGTTTCATAGTCTGTATCGTTGTTTACTGTTTTTAATTGTTTAGTTCATCGAAAAAAAGCAATCTGCAAACATGTATGATTTTGTCAACCGCTGAAAAAATTAATTGAAGTAAAGAAAAAGAAAAATGGCGATGGAAAGTTAGGTAAATTCTATTAATTTATATAAAAATTTACCGGAATTATGTTATAATATTTTCTGCTATTTCACTAAGCTGATCACTCATTTTTTCAAATATGTTTCTCCCGCGATGTTCATGCTATAATACAAAATACAGAACAGATGTTGCATTTGTGGTTTACTTGTTGGTTCCAGTGTGCGTATCAAACAATGGAACCTGAGCGAAAAACGTGTTCCGTAAACATGCTTACAAGTGTGTACTCAGCAAAACGGATGAAAACAAAAACGACAACATGACAAATTAATAAGAATAAAAACGAAATTCTGTTATTGTTGTTATATATTCATATTTAGCACACAAGATTTGTTTTTTTAAGTAACATTTTTGTTCCGAAACAAAAAACGAAAATAAAATGTTTTTTTAGTTTAGTTTAGTTTATTTAATTAGTATATCTTATATTTTTCATTTTCATAATTTATTATAAATTTTTATACTTGTAATTATACATTTTACATTTGGTACGTTTGTACATACATATTTATTCTTTATTATACTGTTCTATTTTTTATGAAGTTTACAACCATTTTTCTAATAAACAACTATTTTTCTAAATAACTAAGTTCCATATAAAATAAGGTTCTCTGCATCATGTTTGTATCTCCTCTCTGTAACCTGAAGTCATTCGCATTCCGTAGCTCATATGGCTGTATATCTCCTACATATCTAATTTGATCGATGAGGTATTCTGGTGCATCTCCTGTTTTTAATTTTCTGATGAAACTTATTATATTTACCTCTAGCCGTTGTTTTATATTGATCCATTTTAGGGTATCTAACCCTACCGAGGTATATCGGTTGCATCTCAAAATTGAACGCATTGCCTTATTTTGTAGTTTTTGTAGTCTATGCAGTTGTTGTTCTGTACAACATGTATAAATAATCGTAGACCCATATCATAGTATTATAAATGTTGATAGATGTAATATTTGTTACTTTTCTTCTGAGGTGTTTGAAGAATCCAATTTTCTTTCCAATTTTCTTACATACATATGTATTCGATGTGATCTTTGACTTTTAGTCTTTTATCAATTATGAATCCTAAGTATTTTATATTATTAATTTTTTCTATTTCCATATTTTTTATTTTAAATGTTATATTAGTATCTGCATTTATTTAAATTATTTTTGTTTCGTTTTCATTTAGTTTCAATTTGTTCATTTTTAGCCATTCATTTACTTTACAAAAATATTGGTTTAAATTACACAGTACAACAGCCAATCTGGGTGGTGAGAAATTCCAAGTCAGGGTGATGTTACTAGGTCAGTATAGTAAAACCATCAAAGGGTTTGGCGTTCGTATGTGTCAGTTTTTTTTTATGACCTTTTAAATTTTTTCCTTATCTTGATGTTTTTTCGCACAAGCCGAACTCTCTCATATTTTTCTACTTTATTAAAAGAGCAATATTGATGTGGCAACACTGGTTCTGTAATGTTCACATAAAACATGCATTGTCATTATACTTCTTCTCTTTCTCACACTGGTTCTGTGATTTTTGTCATTCAACAAGTGCCGACGAACGCGAACAGTAAAAGTGATTTTTCTCCAGTTTTTTAAAAGTGAACAAAACTGAACAGAATATGGAACTGTGCAAGCCAGATATAAATAGCTTTTGCTACTGCTGTGGTCAATATGTCTCAACACATAAAAAAAGGGGAAATTTCAGTACTGATTTTGTTCAAACATTCGAGATGTACTTCAACCAAAATGTTATAGTGAACGAAAATTGGGTACCAAATATAGTGTGTAAAAGCTGCTACAACCGTCTAATGGATTGGAAAAATAGAAGACGTGAAAGTATGCCATTCGGTATCCCAATGACTTGGACTAATCCTGGCGAAGGTCACAATCCATTGAATTGCTATGCATGTGCGAATAAAGGAGCCGCAAAAAGGATAAGAAAATCGTATAATTACGTTGGTGTTGCAAGTGCCGCAACACCATTGCCTTATTCGGACCACATTCCTGTGCCAAAAGCTTCTAGCCCAGATATTTTCTCTTCTACGACTGCTCCGACATATCATGCACGTGATGATCCCCCATATGAGCCATCAGTATCCAATAAGCCAATTTTAATAAATCAAAATAAGCTTGATTCAATTGTTGCCAAGTTGGAATTAACACAGCATAAATCGGAAGAGCTGGCTTCCATTTTGAAATCAAACAATTTGTTGGCACCCGGTGTGAAAGTCACAGCTTATCGAAGTCGTCAGGCAACACTCCAAAGTTTATTCCTTGTGAATGATGAAAAAACTTCTGCATATTGCCCGGATGTAGGAAAATATGAAGCAGATGACTGGAGATTATTTATTGACAGTTCAAAACTCAGCTTGAAGGCGGTTTTACTGCATAAGACCAATAAAAAACCTTCAGTTCCAATCGCCTATAGTACAGAAACGAAAGAAACATATGATGCACTGGAAAATATTTTAAAAATGGTTAACTACGCCAAACATATGTGGCGCATATGCTGCGATTTAAAAGTTGTAGCAATGCTTTGCGGTCTTCAAAGCGGCTATATAAAATATATGTGCTTTTTGTGCGATTGGGACACACGATTTTCCGGTGACCAATATGCATGCCACGGATGGAAACTCAGAGAGCACAGCAGGTTACAAACGGCCAATATTATTCGTGAGCCTCTATTGCCGAAGGAGAAGATATTGCTGCCTCCACTGCATATTAAACTTGGAATTGTTAAGAATTTTATCAAAACTGTCGTCAAAAGAGATGAAGTTTTCTTGTGTTTGAAACTAATTTACCCGAGACTCAGCGAAAGTAAAATTAAAGAAGGTAAGTTATAATATCACATTCATTTCCCATGATTTTCCATCTTAACAAATTAATTTTTTCCAATCAGGCGTAGTAAATGGTCCAGATATACGAAAGCTGATTAAAAGTGACGCATTCAACAATATTTTGATTGACGCTGAATTGAATGCATGGCAGGCAATCAAAGAAGTAATAGAAGGCTTGTTGGGAAAGCATCGTTCTAACAACTACGATGTTTCTGTCGCAAGGATGTGAAGAGCATTCTCGGAAATTGGTGTCCACATGTCCTTGAAAATCCATTATTTACATCATAATCTGGACTACTTCAGCAAACAATTGGCTACCGAATCAGATGAACAAGGTGAACGCTATGCTTTCATCAAGTTGCTATGCCATTTGAAATGAGGTAATACTGATTTTTTATTTTTTCAAACTCATTTTAATAAAACAAAAACTTACAGATATAGAGGCAAAAAGTCGCCGAGTGCAATAATTGCGGAAATTTGCTGGTGGAGTAAGCTTGTGTGGCAAGACAAGGATGATCTTGATGATAAAGAATTTTCAGGAGATGCAGAAGGGCCAACAGTGGAGTCACACATTGACATTATGTGTGGTTCAGAAACTGATGATAGCGATGAATGCGATGCCACTAGTCCCGAACAACCACCATCGAAAAAGTCTAGGCAATATTTATTAAAATAAATAAATAAAATAAAAATAAAAAATTATAAAAATGTTTACTTAATCAAGATCAAGGATCAAAATAAGGAAAATATTTAAAAGGTCATAAAAAAAACTGACACATACGAACGCCAAACCCTTTGAGGGTTTTACTATACTGACCTAGTACCATCACCCTGACTTGGAATTTCTCACCCCCCAGACAATAATCCCAAAAATGTTCCATAGTGTTATTATAACATATACATTCCTTCTCATTCTCTGTAAATAACAATGTATCATACACGTACATAGCTATTTCACATTTTTCTAATATATTCGGTGGATAATTTATACTCGTATATATATTAAATAGTAGTGCTTCCAAAATGGACCCTTGTGGCACACCATAGTTATTATTGAGTTTGTTAGATTTTACATTATTTACTTTTGTTGTTTGTTTTCTTTCCGTTAAATATGATTCAAACCATTATAGTTCAACTCCTTTTACGCCATATTTATTTAACTTATTTATTAGTATCACTCTGTCTATAGTTTCAAATGCTTTTTTAAAGTCTAAGAAAATTGCTATTATTTTATTATTTTTCTTAATTCTTTTCCATCTATTTATCACGTAGTTTACGGCTGTTTCACACGAAATTTTTTTTCGAAAACCTGACTGATATTTCGTAAATAAATTATTATTCTCCATATATCTTTCCAATTGATTCTTCACAACTTTTTCCATTATCTTTTCACATGTTTTTAATGTATTTATTGGCCTGAATACATCACATTTGTTGGTATTATGTACTTTTTCTATAGTCGTTATCATAGTTTCTTTCCAACTGGTTGGAAAGATTCCTGTTTCAAGAGATTTATTAATAATACATAATAATTTATTACCAATATAATTCCAATTCTCCATTAAAATTTTTTTCGATTCTTTATTAAAATCATGTTTATTCTTTAAGTTATTACTCTCAATTCTTGACTAGTAATTTTTTTTAAATTAAATGTATTATTAATTATTGGAATTTTATTCACATATTGCACATTATCTATACTGTTCCGGATTGTTTTAATACTATCTATGTAGGGTACCAACATAAGTCGACCTATATTGACGGAACAAAGCAATGAATACAAGACAAAACGTAAACTGACAGAAACAAAACATGAACAATATGACATAAAGGAGGAAACGAGTTGTGTTTAGGGGAGAGTCGAAAAGAAGTAGTTGACGGAGAAACATAAAGCTAACTAGCCGCGGCGAACAGAAAACGTGAAATGTGAAATGTGTTAAAAACCTAATAATATTAATTAAAATATACTTTTTGCAACTATTATTAAAATATACTTTTGGTAACTATTAAAAAAGGTTGTGTTTTATTTCGAGGTGATTGATATTCCCACATATTTCTGGGGGCTCAACCGGGATGATCCCACCTAGCGAAGAGTTGGTTTTTATTTAAAAAAAAAAATAATAATAATAAATAAAGTGACATTTTGCAAAAACAATTGTTGAAGTTTTTTTTTAAAAAAAAGCCTTATCATTATAATGTTTTAAGAAAAACAATTAATAAGACTTAAGTGCATAAACTGTACCTATGCGCAAGTTGCTAAAAATTCCAAACTCTTGTACCGTTAGATTTTTTTTTCTCGATGAGAAAACCTTGAACGTAGAAAAAAGAAAAAAAAACTGTGTGCTTAAGACTATTGAAGGTACGTGCGCTAGTGAGCAAAAAAATATGAAAAAGGAGATCACCGTTAATGAAGTTTCTGAGTGTTGCTGCATATAAGCTCGTGTTGACGTTGGCTGTGTTAATTTGGTGGTTGAAATAAGCAGCGAAGCAGCCGCAGATGACTGAGATGTAACAGTGGTGATCAAATATGTTGGTGCCTAGTTAAGATAAGTGAATTTTATTCCATTAAGAGTACAAATTTACAGAGGAAATTATCAAAAGGAAAATTAAAGTTGATCAAAGTTGTTTAAAAGAAAAAAAAAAAGATTTTCTTAAGTTGAAATTTAAAGTTGTTTTAAAGAAGAAAATTATTAAAGTTGAAATCAATATTGATACCAACGCAAATTTTAAAGTTGAAAAGAATAAAAATTAAAGTTGTTTATTGAAAAAGAAAAAAAAAGATTTTTCTTAAGTTGAAATTTAAAGTTGTTTTAAAGAAGAAAATTATTAAAGTTGAAATCAATATTGATTAAATTTGTTTAGATACAAAAGCAAATTTTAAAGTTGAAAAGAATAAAATTAAAGTTGTTTATTGAAGTTGCGATTTTAAATCGATTGAAGTTGATTTTCTTTTAGAGAAAAGAATTTGAGAAGGAATTAAGAAGTAATTCATTAAATTAAATTTCTGTTAATTAAAGTTGACACGAAGTTAAAGTTGTCCTTATAATTAAATGGTCGTTTCAAAAGTTGAAAAAATTAAAATTTTAATTAAAAATAAAAATAAAAAATAAAAAGAAAAAAATAAAAAATTATAAAATTTTAAGTTGAAAAATTAGAAAAGTTGAAATTTATGATTAAGAAGAATAAATTTTTAAGACAAAGTCAAATGCAAGAATTGAATTAGAAAAATACGGTGATTTAAAAAGAGAATTTGCATTTACGCTTTTCAATTTTAAAGCTAAAGAAAATCGAGTAGTTCATAATAAATTCACATTCTTGTAGCTGATTTATGTACTCAGCTGAAATTAAAATTCATTGAATTTAAGAATTATTGTAATTGTATCAGTTATAATTATATTTTATTATCTACCATATTTTATAACATTGTATATAATTATATTACATAAAATTTAATACTTCCTTATTTAGCTGTAAATTGCAGTGTTGATTGGTTTAATTGTAAAGATGAATCGTGACGATATTTCAAATATGACCGTTGGAGCCTTAAAGGAAAAATTAGTAGAGTTGGGCCTGAATGCACAGGGACTAAAAGCTGACTTACAGGGCAGACTTTTTAAACATTTCGGACTAGCTGACATTGACGAAAATGACGGGAAAGACGAAAAGGAAGGCACTGATACAGTCGGACCTTCGGATGGTGATGATTCTGATGTAGGGAATTTTGCGCCACAAATGAGTAGATATACGCTTAAGGATGTTGAGGACAATTTGTCACAGTTTTCGGGTACCAGCACACTTGAGGTCATTCAGTGGTTGACCGAGTTTGAGGAGATGAGCGAAATATTAAAGTGGTCCCAGTTGCAAATGTTTGTCTATGGAAAGCAGTTAGTGGTGGGTGCAGGTCGAATGTTCATCAAAAGCCAAAAAGGTATAAGAGATTGGAGCTCTTTAAAAAAGGCTCTCAAAAAAGAATTTTGTATTCGCGTTTCAGCAGCAGAAGTAATTCGACAAATTCGTAATAGACGGTTAAATAAAAATGAACACCTGATAGAGTACCTGTACAGCATTATGGAATTAGGTGGACAAATTGATTTGGATGAAGATAGCATCATCGAATATTTTATAGAGGGTATACCTGATTCAAGATTTAATAAGTCAGTGCTGTATAAGGAGAGTAGCATAGACGATCTCAAGAAGCAGATAAAGGTGTACGAAAAGACGCGGCATAATCCCAAGTCATCATATAAAGGGAAAGGTCTTAGTACAGGAAAAGAACCTGGAGTTGAATAAACAAAGAATGGATTCGAAAGAAAAACGCTGTTTTAAGTGCGGTGATAAATCACACCTCGCCAAAGACTGTTCCGGGAAACAATTCAAGTGTTTCAAGTGCCAAAAGTTTGGACATCGTGCCGTTGAATGCGTAAATCAGCAAACGGAAAGAAAAGTTGTCAAGACGGAAGGTAGCCAAGCAAACATGGTCCGTAAAGGTCCCGGATTAATTTTTAAAGATATCGTAATGCGTGGTAAACAGTTTTCTTCGTTGGTAGATACAGGGTGTGACATTTGTATAATGCGTTTTGATATGCTGTTCGTCTTAGGTGAAGTTAAGTGGGTTCCGGAAAAGGTTAAACTGTATGGAATAGGCGAAAGCGAAATTGTTACGATGGGAAGGTTTAACGAGGTGGTGAAAATAGACGATTTAGAGTTTGAAGTCACTTTTCATGTTGTTGGAGAAAAAGACGTCATTCACTCCATTATGTTAGGAAACAGTTTGTTACGCAAGGCACAGGTAACTATCGCTAATGGAGAAGTTGTGTTCATCAAAAGCCAAAATCTATTGATGGAAGAATTCGAAAGTATTTGCCTTAATGTAGAAGAGGTTGAGTCGATAACAGAAATCAAGCTAGACCACTTGGAATATCCCACTAAGGATCAAGTGGTAAAGGCAATAAATGAGTATCGACCGCAGAGGAACATCAAGAGTCCTGTTAAAATGAAGATAATATTAAAAGATGATATACCTGTATACCAAAGACCTCGACGTTTACCTATTGCTGACCAGTTGATAGTTGAAAAGCAGATCACCGAGTGGATAAAAGAAAAAATAGTGCAGCCTAGCACATCCGAGTACGCATCGCCGATTGTACTAGTCTCAAAGAAGGATGGTTCCAAACGCTTATGCTGCGACTATAGAAAGCTAAATGAAAAGATAGTTCTTGATAATTTCCCTATGCCCCTTATGGAGGAGGTACTTGACAAGTTGCAAAGAGCTAATCTGTATACGACTTTAGATCTTCGAAATGGATTTTTCCATGTTCCACTTGAAGAGTCGTCCAGGAAGTATACTGCTTTTGTGACTCACAATGGCCAATTTGAATTTTTATATGTGCCATTTGGTATTAGCAACTCACCAGCTGTATTCACGCGCTTTATATCAGTAATTTTAAGAGACTTGATCCAAAACGGAACTGTAATAGTCTATATGGATGACATTATTATCCCCTCGAAAGACATGATTGAAGGGTTGGAAAAGTTTAAAACAGTGTTGAGTAGAGCTGCTGCAAGCGGATTACGCATTAAGTGGGAAAAATGTCAGATTCTACAGAAAAAGGTTAATTTTCTGGGGTACATCGTACAGGATGGGTTAATAAAACCTGCGGAAGGGAAAATTAAAGCAGTTAGAGACTTTCCGATCCCCACCGATAGGAAAATGATACAAAGATTTTTAGGCTTCACGTCCTATTTTAGAAAATTTATCGAAAACTATGCGACAATTGTAAAACCGTTGACTGATATGCTTCGTAAGAACGCAGAAATTAAAATCGATAGTGAATTTTTAATTGCCTGTCATGAGTTGAAAGAGGCACTTTCTAACGCGCCTGTATTGAAGCTGTACGATCCTGATGCAGTCACGGAGGTCCATACTGATGCCAGCAAGTTCGGTTATGGTGCGGTATTATTGCAGAAGAGTTTAGATGACTGTGAGCTTCACCCAGTCCAGTACATGAGTCGCAGAACAAAAACATACGAAGAAAAGTATCACTCGTATGAACTGGAAGTGTTGGCCATGGTAGAGGCACTGAAAAAAATGGAGAGTTTACTTACTCGGGTTGCCGTTCAAAATTGTAACCGATTGCAACGCTTTCAAGATGACGATGAGCAAGGATGATTTACCGGCTAGAGTATCCAGATGGGCAATGTTTTTGCAAGAGTTTTCATACGAAATAGAACACCGTCCGGGCACACGCATGAAGCATGGAGACGCTCTTAGTAGAGTAGGGTGCCTGTTAGCAGACAGTAGCTTGACGCACAGAATAAGGAGTGCTCAAGAAGCCGATGAATGTACGAAAGCTATCAGAGCTGTTTTGGAGTATGGAGAATATGCCGACTTTTTCACACAGAATGGAGTGTTGTATAAGGATCCCACCAAGGATCTTATAGTGATACCACTCCAGATGGAAGAGGAGATCATTAAGTTGGCGCATAACCAGGGTCACTTTAGTGTAGCTAAAACTAAGGAAGTCATTGAAAAACAGTACTACATCCCACAGTTGGCTAGTAAGGTCCCTAAAGTCGTGCGGAATTGCGTCGAGTGCATTATCACCGAAGCAAAGGCGGGAAAGAAAGAAGGGTATTTACATCCGATAAATAAGGATGATAGACCGCTTATGACCTATCATGTTGACCATGTCGGACCGATGGAAGTTACCAAGAAGGCTTACAATTACTTGTTTGTAGTAGTGGATGGATTTACTAAGTTCGCTTGGCTCCATCCAACGAAATCCACGGATGGAAAAGCAGTTATCGACTGCCTTGAGAGACAAGCTTCAGTTTTTGGTAATCCAATAAGAATAATATCGGATAGAGGTGCTGCGTTTACATCGCAGGCGTTTAAAGAATATTGTGAAGAAGAACATATTCAGCACTTACTCATCACTACAGGCGTTCCACGCGGGAATGGTCAAGTTGAGCGTATTCATAAAATAGTTGTGCCAATGCTGACCAAATTATGTAGTGAAAACCCTATAAACTGGTACAAACATGTAAGGCGCGTGCAGATGTTAACAAATTCTTCTACTTCAAGAAGCACTAAGTTCTCTCCCTTTAAACTCTTGACTGGAGTCGAGATGAGGTTGCCAGAATACCCTGACTTGCGGGAAATGCTGATAGACGAAGCAGTAGTCGATTTTGAAGCCGATCGAAATGAAATGCGAGAGGAAGCGAGAGAGAATATAGCGTGCATACAGGCTGAAAATATTAAAACCTACAACAGGAAGCGGAAACCCGAAACAAAATACGGTATCAACGAGCTGGTCGCCATCAAGCGCACTCAATTTGGTGTTGGTCTTAAATTAAAAGGTAAATTTCTCGGACCATACAAAGTAGTGAAAAAATTGCCCCACGGTAGATACGAGGTCGTGAAGATTGGCCAACACGAAGGACCAAATCGAACGACAACGGTCGCAGAGTATATGAAAAGGTGGCAATCCGAGTCGTATTGCCATCAGGAGGGCGGAATGTAGGGTACCAACATAAGTCGACCTATATTGACGGAACAAAGCAATGAATACAAGACAAAACGTAAACTGACAGAAACAAAACATGAACAATATGACATAAAGGAGGAAACGAGTTGTGTTTAGGGGAGAGTCGAAAAGAAGTAGTTGACGGAGAAACATAAAGCTAACTAGCCGCGGCGAACAGAAAACGTGAAATGTGAAATGCAACTATTATTAAAATATACTTTTGGTAACTATTAAAAAAGGTTGTGTTTTATTTCGAGGTGATTGATCTTCCCACATCTATAAAATAATTATTAAATTGATCAGCGTTCTTATAATTTCCCTTATACTCTACTTGGTTAAATATTACAGCTATCAAAGGACGTTTATTTTTTAGTACCAAGTCTTTTATTTGTTTCCACATTTGTTTTTGGTCTTTTACATCGTTTATTATCTTATTTATATAATTATATTTTTCTTGATTTATTATATTTTTATATATATTTCTTATTATTTTGTAAATTTCCCATGCGTTTGTATTCCCTATATTGGCAATTATTTATTTAGCTATTTTATCACGCTTAAGTTGTCTTAAATCATTACTAAACCAAATATTGCACGTTGTATCTTTAACCTTCTTTTTTATTGTATGTCTTCTTATTGTGCTTTCTAAATATTCATCGAATACGCTTACGTTATTATCTAAAACATTATTTTCGATTATCGTTGTTATTATAGATATATCGTTTCTAAATCGCATTCTATCACATTTAAAATACTCTATAATTTTATATTGATTAGCCGCATGTACTTCATCTTTAATCTTTATTATTATTTCAATTGCTTCGTGATCTGATATTTTTGTTTCACTGCTTTTATTTACCAACATTCTGTATATTTGTTATCACATAATCAGTTATTGATCTTGACATTTGTGTAACTCGTGCAAAATTCTTAACTAAAGGGTGTTTATTATAGACGTATAGAACTTTAAATTGCAATAAAACAACGATGGATTATTCGATTGACATGAATTTTATTTATCCGAAAGATAATCTTGTGGCATTACATTTTAAATATGATTTCTGGCATATGACCGCCACGGCTGGCTCGGATGTAGTCCAATCTGGACGTCTAATTTTCGATGACTTTTTCCAACATTTGTGGTCGTATATCGGCAATAACATGACGAATGTTGTCTTCCAAATGGTCAAGCGTTTGTGGCTTATCCGCATAGACGAATGACTTTACATAGCCCCACAGAAAGTAGTCTAGCGGTGTTACATCACAAGATCTTGTAGGCCAATTCATAGGTCCAAAACGTGAAACTAGGCGGTCATCAAACGTGTCTTTCAATAAATCGATTGTGGCACGAGCTGTGTGACATGTTGCGCCGTCTTGTTGGAACCACAGCTCCTGGACATCATGGTTGTTCAATTCAGGAATGAAAAAGTTAGTAATCATGGCTCTATACCGATCACCATTGACTGTAACGTTCTGGGCATCATCGTTTTTGAAGAAATATGCATCAATTATTCCACCAGCCCATAAAGCGCACCAAACAGTCAGTTTTTCTGGATGTAACGGTGTTTCGACATACACTTGAGGATTAGCTTCACTCCAAATGCGGCAGTTTTGTTTGTTGACGTAGCCATTCAACCAGATGTGCGCTTCATCGCTAAACAAAATTCGCTTATGAAAATCGGGAACAACGGCAATCTCGTTTTGGGCCCATTCGACGAATCTACGCCTTACTTGATGATCGTGAGTTTATTCATGATGAATTGCCAAACCAAACTGAGAATAAATCACTTGACAGCTGTTAAATCGGTCGCCATCTTGAACAGTAATGCCAACTTAAAGTTCTATACGTGTATAAAAACACCCTTTATTTGTTTAATACAATTGTCGTTCAATATATTCTCAATTCTGCTTTTGTATATGCCATCTATTGACCAGTCAATATTAAAATCTCCAGCAATTATAAGTCTGCATCCAATATCACAAGTTTCTTCAATTATTACTTCAAATACGAGTATCTCACAGAATTCACTTTCATTGCATCTTGGTGATCTATAAACTGCTATTATTATGAGCTGTGTTGATTTATACATCACATCGCATACATTTATCCAATATTTAAAATCTTCTTTCTTTTCTGTAATTTTGTGTATTCTCCAATGATTTTTAAAGGTGGCGCAAAAATAACCTTCCGATGTTTTTTGGCTGTAATTTAAAAAAAATTAAAAACTTTGATTCTTCTTGTGGATTAATTTTATTTGGTCTTTTAATTTTTTTACATCAAGTCGAGAATATGATGTCATGTAAATGGCCGCCGCCACAGTTGATTGTCATTTGAGCCCTTTTTATGGCATTTTCCATCACTTTGGCCAAAACTTCCGGCGATAGGTCCTCACATTCTTGACGGATATTGTCTTTAAGAGCTGCGCCCGGGAAATGCATCCTTCAGCATATCGGTTGTGGCACGTGCAGTGTGTGCCGTTGCACTGTCCTGTTGGAACCACATATTTTCCAATCCAAATTCATCAAGTTGCGGCAAAAAGAAGTCGTTGATCATTGCTCTGTAGCGCTCACCATTCACAGTAACCGTTTGGCCCGCGACGTCTGCGAAGAAAAAAGGTCCGATGACTCCTCCAGCGAAAACAGCACACCATACAGTGACTTTGAGCGGGTGTAATGGCTATTCGTGGGTTACACGCGGATTTTCAGTGCCCCAGAAGCGTAAATTTTACTTATTTACGTACCCGCTAAGATGGAAATGGGCCTCATCACTCATGATTATTTTTGATGAAAAATCATCTTCCTCTTGGTGGTGATTAAGGATGTCTTGAACGTATGTTAGACGCGATTGGCGGTCAGCAGCTAACAGCTGATGCACCGTCTGGACTTTGTACGGAAACATCTCAAATCTTGTACCAAAATTCGCTGTAAAGACCGTCGACTGATACCCATTTGCGTGGCACGTCGTCTGGTCGATGTCGGCGGCGCTTCCATGATATCCTCGGCTACAGCAGCAATATTCTCTGCAGAACGGCTACTCCGGGGTCTGCCACGCCTGGCAGCATCTCGTGTTGTGCCAGTCTCTTCGAGGCGAGCGGCTAAACGTCGCAGTGTTTCACCAGTAGGCGTTGGACGGCCAGGAAATCTGCGACGAAATTCACGTTGTGCCAAAGTCACCCACCGATTATTGGTCAAATAAATAGTCACAAATATTCCGCGTTCTGGACCAGTGTAGCGTAACATTGTTTATAACGTGTATTTCGCATATGTTTACTACACAAATGTCAAAACAGAACTGACATTAGGGGCCAATCGCAAAATTTATAGAATTTTCTGATAGGAGGATTACTTTTGCACCACCTTGTATTTATATTTTTGTATCCATTTATAGATATTTCTGCTTCGGTTATATCTTCTGTCATATGTGTTTCGGATAGAACAATAAAGTCAGGTTTTTCATTTACAGCCATTAATTCCAATCTGATCAAAATTATTCACCAAAACTTGAACATTTGTGTATATACCTCTTACGTATTTTGATTGTTATAAGTTCATGCCGAACTGTTTCTTTTTATTTTTGAGTTTATTTTAATAAGCTGGACATTGCTTGCTAACAGTGAAATGATTTTCATCTAATCCTAGATAAAATTTTTGATTACTTCTTATACAGCTTATAAAAGGTGATTTTATAAGAACTATAGGAAATTTAAAAAAAAAACACATAAAATTCAGAAAAATGCATGAAATATTTATTTGGATCGATAGTTGGGTCGATATAATTTAATGTTTGAAGATTATTTCATGCAAATGTTGGCCGCGGCTGCGCCTCAAATGGTCCATCCACTTAGTCCAATTTTGGCATACTCTTTCCAACATTTCGGCCGGTATCTCACGAATAATGTTGGCAATGTTGGCTTCCAGTGCGTCAATCGAAGCGGGCTTGTCAGTATAGACATTAGCCTTAACATAGCCCCACAAAAAATAGTCTAGAGGCGTTAAATCGCACGATCTGGGCGGCCAATTGACTGGTCCCAAGCGTGAAATAAACTGTTCACCGAACTCGCCTCTCAATTGGTCCATTGTTTCGCGTGCTGTGTGGCATGTGGCACCGTCTTGTTGAAACCACATGTCATGCAAGTCAAGCTCTTCCATTTTGGGCAAAAAAAAGTTTGTTATCATCGCACGGTAGCGCTCACCATTCACAGTAACGTTGTGATTCGCATCATCTTTGAAGAAATACGGCCCAATGATGCCGCCAGCCCATAATCCGCACCAAACGGTTGTTTTTTGTGGATGCATTGGTAGCTCTTGCAATACTTCTGGCTGCTCTTCACTCAAAATACGGCAGTTTTGCTTGTTCACGTATCCATTCAACCAGAAATGAGCCTCGTCGCTGAACACAATTCTTCGATAAAAAAGTGGATCTTCATCTAACTTTTCAAGAGCCCATTCACCAAAAATTTGGCGTTGTGGTAGGTCGTTTGGCTTCAATTCTTGCACCAGTTGTATCTTATAAGGCTTCACACCCAAATCCTTCCGCAAAATTTTCCACGTAGTGGAGTAACAGAGGCCCAATTGCTGCGAACGGCGCCGAATCGATAATTCAAGGTCATTACCAACACTGGCCGATACGGCTGCGATATTTTCTTCAGTTCGCACTCTACGTAAGCGTGTTGGTGGTTTAATGTCCAACAATGTAAATTTGGTGCGAAATTTTGTTACAATAGCCCGAATAGAAGCCTCAGTAGGTCGATTAAACTGACCATAAAATGGAAGAAGCGCGCGATGAACTTTCTTAACAGAGCACGCATTTTGGTAATAAAATTCAATAATTTGCAAGCGTTGTTCGTTTGTAAGACGATTCATGATTAAATTATAGACCAAACTGAAGATGTTTGACAGTGACACAAGATACAAAACGTGCGTGAGCTGTCAAAACTAGTGTTGCCAAAAAGATAATAGCAAAAAAATCACTCTTTACATTTCTTTATGATACTTTTATTACATTCATTACTTTTGTGTGGCCCATGGCATTTATAGCATATTTCGTGATTTTTACATTCTTTTTTTTTTGTGATTATAGCTTTTACATTTAAAACATTGTATAACATCAATTCCATGAAGTACTTTACATTTCTCCTAACCTATATTAATCTTTTGTTCATTCATCATCTTCTGGTATGACTCATTATTCACTTTAAATTTTGCACCATATATTGTTCTATTATCTCTTTTGTATTCATATGATCTCATGCACTTAAAATATCCTTCTTTTAATGCCGGATTTTGTTTTTTTTATTTTTTCAATTAATTCATTTATTTAAAGGTCATTCCTGAAATGTCGATCCTCATTTTATTTGATTTTGGAATATTTATTTCATATCCATCACCCATATCATTTCGTATCGCATTTTTCATCTTTTCTCTTTCATTATCATCTTCAGTCTGAATTATAATAAAGGGTGTCCCAACAAGAACGCAAGATTTAAATTTGGCGCCATTCGAAGTGTCATTGTTTGACATATGAAAAATTGTTATTGTTTGCTAGTAGAAGGTACGAGGTTAGTAAAAATGAAGCGCTACACGAATGAACAACGCATTCTCATTGTGAAATTGTTTTACCAAAATGGTGAAAGTTTTGCGACTACAGTTTGCAAATTGCGATCAATTTGGGGTCACAATAATGCTCCAAAAGAGTCAACTGTAAGAGATTAATGGATAAATTTGCCGAAACTGGGTCTGTTAGTGATGTAAAGACAACAACGCGCCTTCGACCAGGTCGATCGACCGAAAATGTCGCAGCTGTACGTGATGATGTCGCTCAAATTCCATCCACCTCAATTCGACACCGAGCGCAGCAAATTGGTGTCTCCAAATCCACTATGCTTTCTAAAGAATAGAGATAAGACACAAAATGCCGATAAGGAACAACTACTATCAGGTAATTTTGTTGTCAAGTTTTGTCCTCTTTCTTTAAATTTTTTTGTGAAATGCAGTCAGGTACCCCCGTAGAACAGAACTAACACTAACCTACCTGTCTGGGGTCAAAGGTTTGATTCCTGCCTAGACCTTGGGTGTTTTCTGCAGACAAGCCAAGAAGCTTCGTGGATTCGTGTTGTTTATAAAAAATTAAGGACTGTAGTTATTTAATAAAAATTATTTTATTTATTACTGAAAAAATAGTCAGTAGTATTGATATTTGATAGAAAGTATTTATGCCCTTTGTAGGTGTTGCCCCGTGTGGAGTTGTATATCTCCCATCGGGCGCGTCCCCAGGTGGCGGATAGGGGATCCTCTGGTCGGTTTGTTGACTACTATAGCATAGGGTCACACAGATCGGTTGGGGGTGGTGTCTGCTTCATGGGAAGGATAGGAGTCACGCATGACATAATCTTACGCGATGCGTCATCAGTGCCTCCTGACCGACCATCTGATGCAGACACTCGCGGACCAAAATATAGGATTGGGTATTATCCCATACCTTTCTTCCTTTCCCATCCCCCACATCCTTATCCCCCACTTGTAATGTTGTGGTGGTTGGTAGCAGTGCCCAGAACATGAATGGCTAGTAAGTGGTTAAAGAGAACTAGTCGCTAACAGCTCCCCTCCGGTGCTAGGGCACGGCCGGTTGTAAGCTTAGTTGCCTAGTCCATGTATGCCGTCACTGCATGGATGGTCCTTATGATTACGGGCATACTCGTGGGATCTGCATGGAACAAACAAACAAAAATAAGCAAAACAAAACAAAACAACGCAAAAAGCCGACAAGGGAAACCAAGTTGGCCGATTGCAGAGCACCCGCTGTAACAAGCGGGTTGCATACCACCAATATTGGCGTGGCAACCTCCGTCAATATAGGTGGATCTGACGCAGTGGAAGTATCAAAGCCAGTGGCGGGAACTTCCAAGGCGGCCAGAAAGGAAACTGCTCCTGGAGTAGTTGGTGAGGACCGACCCACAACATCCGGGTCGTGTACATCCACCAATGCCTCAGGGGTACAACCGCAAAGGAGGGCTTTTGCAGAAAGGAGAGCTGCTATGCGTATTACAAATAAGCATGGCAGCAAACCTATCGAATCGCTAACTAGCGAGCAAAAGGCCTCCTTGATATGGGCAAAAAAGCGTCTAGCTGAACTGGACGCTTCCCTCCTCTCAGCTCCTGTAGCGACAAAGCGAGAGAGATCGGAGGAGGAGGCGGCTACTCAGCTGGCGTCTAAAAAGCCAAAGAGAGCGCAACCTGTAGTTGTCAATAGGCCGTTCAGTGAAGTTGCGAAGAACTCACTCGTAAGGGCTATTGTCGACTACAGTGACAGCGACGGAGCAATCTCCCACGCAAAATGGGAGATAATACAGGAGAAGCTGCTAGGGGTGTACTTCAGGATTCTTGAGGAGAATCCAGGCTCCCCTCCGCAGAATGCGGATGCAGGCTGGTTACAAGGGCATATAAAGCTCCTAGCCTGCTCCAATGAGCGATCGGCCAACTTACTTAAGTTGGCTGTTACGGCAATAGGGGAAGTGTGGCCGGGTGCGCGGTTGGACGCGATACCGGTCTGCGACATACCTCGCAGGCCGAGATCGATCATGACCATTCCGTCTGAGCCACACGACCCCAACATCATTCTGTCTTACATCAGGAGTGGCAACCCTACTCTGCCTACCCATGCTTGGAAGGTAGTCAAGGTTGGCGCTCCCGAAGGCAAGAAGAGGAAAGTGGTCATGGTCCTGAATAAGGAATCCTTAGCTCCACTACGACAGATGCAAGGCAAGATATTTTACGGTTTCGGAAGTATCAAGCTGAGCATCTATCGTGGTGATAACAAGGAGGATTCTGCAAAACCAGGAGCTATGACCAAGGAAGGCGAAGCCGGGCTCGTGGCTGACGCACCCGTACAGGCAGGATGCCCAGAGGATTCCCAATCTGTCACGAGCATGGTTGGGGAACTACTGGGCGACCTGAGTGTTGCGGAGGACGAAGACAAGCTTCTGGGATCTGATTCAGACCCAGAGGATGGCGGCGTTATCATCAGCTGCGACCCGGATGGCGACAGTGACGCAAATTAATTTGCATCACTGCAAGGCAGCATCCGCTGCACTGCTCCTTCGTCTTGCAGAGCGGGACGAGGATGTGGCGCTGATACAGGAACCCAGGTATCATGATGGCAAGGTTCTTGGACTCAGCATCCTATTGATAATTGGTGCCGATGCCAATGCGCATCACACAGTGTGGGGCAGTGGAGATGTCAACATTAGAGGTAAGTGCATTTTTGTCTTTAGTTTAGACCAGAATTTAGTGGTAGCAAATAGAGGTTCGGAGCCCACCTTCGTGGTCACTAACAGACAGGAGGTGCTGGATATTACATTGGTGAGCGCAGATTATGCGCATTTTGTGGAGAACTGGAAGGTGTCGGGCGACTGTTGATTCTCCGATCATCGCTATATCGAATTCGGTATACGTACTATGAGATCACCGGTAACTTCTTTCATTAATAGAAGGAAAACTGACTGGGAATCTCAGAGAAACATCCTTAACCAGTTTCTCACCGAGCCTCAGCCCTTTAGCGGCGTTGAGGACATAGATAGCGCTGTAGCACAGCTGTCGGAGGCCTTCAAGGAGGCCACTACAAGGTCTTGCAGACCTTCCGTACACAGGGAGAGGGACAGACCACCGTGGTGGTCCCCCACCATAGCTGCATCTAGGAAGAGATGCAGGAAACTGTTCAACGAGGCTAAGAGAACAGGCAACTGGTCACTTTGTAAAGCTTCTGTAAACAGTTTCAAAAATGAGGTGAGAAATGCAATGGGTAAGTCCTGGAGAGACTTTTGTGAGAACACTAAGAGCTCTTCAGATACTTGTCGACTACGCAAGAATTTCTCCAAATCTCCAACGGTTACTGGATATATTCGGAGAACTAATGGGGTGTGGACTACTAGTAGTCATGAGGCGTTGAAAGTGTTTGATGGACACCCACTTTCCGGGGTGTTCTACGCTTTCAGGTGCAATGAGCGATGACGTTCAGTACTATAGGGAATCCTCCTCTATGAGAATAGAGATGGATTCCTTAAAATGGGCCATTGATAGTTTTCAGCCTTATAAATCCCCTGGACCGGACGGTATTATACCTGCCGATCTACAGAGGAACTTTATGATAATTTCTCCCTGGCTGCTGGGAATATATAATGCATGCCTTGCATGGTCATATATCCCAGTGGGCTGAAGAAAGAGCAAGGTGATTTTCATCTCTAAGGGTAGGAAAACGTCTTGCGTAATTGCGAAGGACTTTAGGCCAATCTGTCTGACATCCTTTTTGCTAAAGACGCTGAAGAGGCTCATCGACATCAGAATTCGGATGTCGATTGACGATCGCCTGCTATCAACCGCTCAGCATGCCTACACTAAGGGAGAGTCGGTTGAAACGGCATTGCACACTCTCGTGGGCTACATAGAGAGGTCATTGGAGTTCAAGAACTTCACTTTGACGGCCTTTCTGGATGTAGAAGGAGCTTTTAATAATGTCAGGCTAGCAGCCATCGTGGATGCTATGATGGATGTTGGCATTGATCCTGTGATTATTGGATTCGTAAGAAGACTACTTTCGAGAAGCATTATAGAATCCTCGATGGGTACGGCTAGGATAACCAGATCGGCTGTAAGGGGCACACCTCAAGGAGGGGTCCTATCACCGCTTTTACGGAACACAACCATAAATGCAATTCTCAGGAGGATGGATTCTATGGGTTTCAAAACTGTGGCATATGCAGACGATGTCGCGGTGGCGATATCAGGAATCTGTCTGGATACATTATCTCTGAGAATGGAGACGGCGCTTAGAATCATCACTAACTGGAGTAAGTCAGTGGGACTAAACATTAATCCGACAAAGACAGAACTGGTATTATTCACGGGAAAATACAAGGTTCCTGCATTCAGATTGCCAAGGCTAAACGGCTCGGAATTGAGCCTTTTTTCCAGTGCAAAATACCTGGGAGTGATTCTGGATAGGAAACTCTCATGGAAGGAGAATGTGAAAGCAAGGGCCTCGAAGGCAAATGCGCCGATATACGCCTGCAGGAGGGCCATAGGGACGAAATGGGGCTTAAATCCTCGCAACGTTCACTGGCTATTCAAGATGGTGATTCAGCCTATCTTGTTTTATGGAGTCGTGGTGTGGTGGAAAGCACTGAACACGACTACGAACCGATCCCGATTTGAGAGGATTTTCAGATGCATGGCCACCTTGCCAACGCCCAATAAGGCACTCTTTGCGATGCTAAATTGGCTGCCAGTTGATCTACAAGCTGAGAAATTGGCACTATTTGCATCAGTGCGATTGCATGCGGCGCGGGAGTGGAACCATAGATCATGGGGACATTCGGGGATAATTGGTACTTGGGGGGATATTCCCAGCCTCATTGACTATGTCACTCCAAGACCATTCCTTCAGAGGAACTTTGGATTCACGATTTTGGACGAAACGGGAATCTCAATGGGATCTTCTCATACAGGAGAAGATCTGGATGTCTTTACCAATGGCTCCAAGAATAGTTCTGGAGTTGGTGGTGGAGTCTATATTGAGGAGTTTGGGACTAGTATATTCTTCAGACTCCTTAATCAATGCAGTATTCTACAAGCTGAATTGATGGCTATAAAGCAAGCAGCAGACTGGCTGTGGTATCATGGAATATTTGGCAGGAATATTCGCATTTATACCGACAGTCGGACTGCAATCAGATCCTTAGCGGGTGTCTATTCGACATCCCAACTTGTCCAAGAATGCCGCACATCCTTAAATAGAATGGCAGAGCATTCGGTGATCACCCTCATTTGGGTGCGTGGACATGGGACTTCAATGGGGAACTGCAGGGCGGATAGCCTGGCTAGGGAAGGGTCGAGGCTACCAGAGCAAGATGCCAACGCGCCCTGTGGCATCCCTCTATCGGTCTGTAAAAAAGAGATAGAGAGCATATTCTTGCGAAGGGCACAGTCCAGATGGAGAGACGAATGGACGTGTAATACGGCGAGGATGATCTGGCCTAGGCTGGATAGCAGTCGCAGTAGGGATTTATTGGGGCTCCAAAGAGCCCGCTTGAGAAATGTGGTAGCTGTAGTAACGGGACACTGCAATTTTGGCAACCATGCTAGGAGAATGAGATTGCGTTATAATGACTACTGTAGAAGTTGTTAAGACGAGGAGGAGGAGCAAACTGTGGAACACCTTCTCTGCCAGTGTCCGGCCCTGGAAGAGCGGCGCATGATCCACTTCGGTGAGCGACGTCTGCAGGGTCTCACTGCGCTGTCGAATACAAGTGTCGACATGCTATATGGCTTCATTAGAAGCAGTGGTTGGTTTGTGTGACGGTCTCACTCACTTTCTTTCACTTTCTTTCTTTCTTTTTCTCTATCTTTCTTCCTCCCCTTCACTCTACTATTACTATCCCTCCTCTTCTTCATTTTCCTCTATACAGGTATCACAAAGGGACCACGTCAGAGGACCCAAGTGAGCCCAGCTCTTGTTTTTATTTCTTTCGGGCGACCTGTTAACCTAACCTAACCTTGTAGGTGTTGCGGAACACGAGTCCACAATAACAAAAATCTGTTATATTTTCTGAATTACGTTCTCTGACACAAATAAGTACAACCGCATTTAGATAAAAAGTTTTATTTAATTTTTGATTTGCACACACAAAATTTTATTGTTCACTCCTTAGAAACTTATAACGATACTCATACTACTACATAAAATACAAAAAAGACAGAGTTGTCAAAATAAGTATAAAACTGAAAGAACACATAGTTGTATAAAACTGTAGTACATCAATGAACAGGGGACAAATTTTAGAAATAGGGCGTTTAATTAAACCTCTCTGAGTTTTTATTGAGACCACTCTGACGATGTCACCTTTTCCAGGATGTGTAGCTGTAATTTTGCCAATGAGCCATTGTGTAGGAGGAAGATTGTCATCTTTAACTAAAACTACGTCATCAATCTGCAAAATTCTTAGTCTTTGGACGTTGTTGAAGCTGTTGAAAGTATTCTTTAGACCATTTTGACCAAAACTGTTGAACTAAGCTTTGTATGTATTGCCATCTGTTATGATTAACATTCACATCAATTAGTTGGTCTTCTGAGATTTGTTTCATTGAACGAAGTATTAAAAAATGTGCAGGTGTTAGAGGATCAACATCTCTTTAGGGGCTTGGTTTTGCTGACCAATATATACAGCAGGAAAAACAGAACACACAAAATTGGTTTTTATGGTTTTTATTGAAAGAACAGCTTATGTAAATATTGTTAACTCTGTATTCTATAAAAATCATAAGGTTGAGTATCAAAAGGTTTTTTGGTTATTCTTCTCTTACTGTTGTTCGTTGAATGCAGTTGAAAAAACACAAGCATATTTATATATATGTATATCTATATGTACAAAATAAAATAACTTGGAAGAATATAGAAACAGTTATACTTTTTTGTTTTGTTCTAAAAAGAAATAATATATTGAACAGTTGGAAATTTGTGTAAGCTTTTATATAGGGATTCCGCTACATCTCCTTCAAATTTTAAACACAATGGACGAGAATTTAAACAGTACTCATATGTTGTAGCAGCGCTACAAACAACGAGTCTTAGATTAAATTTGACAGACCTAACACCCGCTTCCCATATGCCTCCAAAATTTGGTGCAGAATTAGAAATAAAATGCCATTGTATTTGTTCAATAGTCATTTCACGTTGAATTACTGAACATTTCGCATGAAGAAAATCATATAACTCTTTTAATTCGTTATTGCAGCCAACAAAATTAGTGCCGTTGTCTGTATAAATATGCAGAGGATGTCCACGTCTCGATACAAAACGACGTAATGAAGCGAAGAATGCACTGGTGGTAAGATCTGTTATAGCCTACAGATGAATTGCCTTTGTGTTCAAACAAACAAATACAGCGAACCAACACTTGTATTTCTTTGAACCACGTACTTCCCACGATGTTACAAACATAGGACCCGCAAAGTCAATTCCTACATATAAAATTGTTGAAGCAGGTTGTAAACGACAACTAGGTATATTTCCCATACGCTGCTGATAAGGTTTTTGTCTGAAACGCATACATGTTGTATATTTGTATACTGTTCTCTTTATAACTTGGTATACTTCAGGAATCCAATATTTTAAGCCCCATAAATAATGTAATTGACGTTTTCCAGGATGCAAATGTTTTATGTGATAATATTGTACAATAAGTTGGGTTAAAACATCATTTTTATGTAAAATAAATATATGAATGCTTCTGGTCATAGTTAATAGAAGCGAGAGACCGTTGTGAGAGAAACACGTATTTTGTTGAGCTATGTTGAAATCGTTTTATAATTTTATACTAATCTGTTTAAAATTTATTTTTTGGACTCAATTGTGAAGCTATTTAAAATAAATAATTTTCTGTTTTTATTTTATTAAATTTAATTAAAAACCCGAGAAAAGCTCTTAAAATAATTGTGACCTAAATAAAACAACAACTTTACGAAAACTGTGAACATATTTCTTTGTTTACATTAATTGTGAAAAAAAATAAAATAAACAAAAATATAAATTGTAACAACAATAAACATCATTTAAATTTAATTTCTTAAATAACAACAACAAACAATTTACTCTCAGTTATATATAAACAGTTCTTTTCTTTTTAATTACACTACATCTATACCTCTTTTTACGAGCATTAAAATTAATATTAAAATAATAATGGATTGCTTAAATAAAAAATGCACAATAAATAATTATGAAGAAAGAATGATCGTTTGCTGGTTATGCCAAGGTCTAGTTCATTTTAAATGCAGTGGTATTCCAACGCTTGTAGCTGAAGCCACTTTAAAATACGATGGTCTGCATTGGTGCTGTGTCAACTGCAAAAAAATTGGAGTAGATTTTTATAATTTCTTCCAAAAAAGAAGATCAGAATTCTTGGAAATAAAAAATGAAATGACTAATATTTCAAATCGTCTATCTGAATATGGCAAATTATTCGATCAATATACATCCCTCGACAATTTTATACCTAGTCAACAATCATCGAAACAACCTTCGCCTCCGCAATCTTCACCAAAGCGTCGAAAATCGCCTAGGATTGTCAATAAGTCAAATAATGCTGATACAAATTCTTCTCATCAAGCTACCTCTAGCAGTACATCTAACGCTATTGTATCCTTAAATAATTTACATGATAATTCTGAAAAGTCTTTGGTTAATTCAATTCAACAATCGGCTCCGCAAATTACTGTGAATACTCCTCGTGATCTTCGGGTTATACCGCCAAAAAAACATATATTTGTATCGCGTTTAGCATCAGATACGACTGTTGAAGATATGAACTGTTATATAAAGAATAAATTAAACTATGATGATGATATTTTAACACAGAAATTCACTTATTCACAGCCGAGAAGTATCATATCGTTTAAGATTACTGTTTCTCCTGATACATTTAACCAATTAATTAACCCGTCTTTTTGGCCTAATAATACGTTAGTAAGAGAATACACATCAAGAGCTAATCGTAGAGGTGACAATACTGTTCACCTTCCGCAAGCTGTTCCTACTTTGCAAAAAAACTAATAAATCCCACTGAGAACCAATTATACATCAAATATCAAAATGTTTCTGGACTAAATACAAAATTATCAAAACTTTATGCTGATAGGTTTGGATTCAATCACCATGTTATTGTATTCACCGAAACTTGGCTCAATAAGAACACATTTAATACTGAAATCCTGTGTGACAATTATAACGTTTATAGAATGGATAGAGTAACAAATACTAGAGGAGGAGGAGTTTTAATTGCCGTTTACAACACTTTTAAATCTGAAGAAGTATGTTTTAATATTCCTAATGGAATTGAATTTATTGCAGTCCGTTTATTACTAAAAAATCACAACATTTTTATTACCTGTTCTTATATTCCGCCAAGTCTTAGCACAAATCAGCAAATTTACAATGAACATCTAAAATTAATTGAATCCATCGTGTCAATAACTAAGCCAGATGATTCAATTCTTATTTTTGGTGATTTCAATATGCCCAATATTTCCTGGAAATTTTTAACAGATTCGTTTTATTACACTTCAATAAAATCTGTTGAATGGATGGATCTATTTTTAAATAATTTATATGATTTATGTCTTTTCCAAATTAATGGCGTTTTCAATAAATTTGGTAAATTATTAGATTTGGTATTTGTAAACGAACCAACTGACTGTTCATTAATTCGTACTGATCCAATTGTTTTACCTGAAGATCGCTACCACCCTACTATTGAAATCAGTTTGAATGTTCCATTTAAAAGTTCATTAAAACCAATTGCTCAGAATGAAAAAGTTTTCAGTTTTAAAAGGGCTAATTATGAACAGTTAAACTATCTTTTATATAATACAAATTGGTTGGACTTACTATCTGCTTCTTGTTTTATGTCAAAAGCTGTTGATTTAATGATAAAGAATTTTTATGAAACCATTTTGAGATATATAGAGGAATGCGTACCGAAAATAACATTATGGACTAAATGCGGCCCTCCATGGAATTCAAAAAGATTGGCTAATCTGAAGAATATAAAAAACAAACGCTATAAAATATATAAAAAATCTGGCTTGACTTCCGATTATGCTAAATATGCTGTTTCTCGTGCTAAATATAATTCGTTGAACTATGTTCTCTACATAAATTATATTAATAACATGAAATGTAAGTTTAAAAGCGATCCAAGGTCATTTTATAAATTCGTCAATACCAAAAGAAAATCTACAGGTTACCGAGAGGAAGGCCATTACGTCCCCCGTAGAACGTTGTCTACGAAAACCATACTGGTGGTCGATTAGTAGGCTGTTTGTTTCCAAATATCTCATAAGATGGAAATTGACCATACTTTCCATTACTTTGGAAAGCGCAGAGCAGATTGCAATGGGGCGGTAATTTTCATGGTTGCAGCGATCCCCCTTCTTCGGGATCGGAGTCACATTGGCTACCTTCCAGCACACTGGGAACCCACAGGCATCGTACATTGTACTGAAAAGTTTAGCCAACGGACGTGCTAACGTCAAGCAGCACTGCTTCAAGACCAGCAGCCTTATTCTGTAAATCGCTAAAGCTAAATTTCCATCGCTAAAAAGTCAATTTAACAATTTTTAGCTACAAATGGAATTCTGTAACGTGTAATGCTAAATTTAGCTTTCTTTAAAAAATTGAAATTTGTTTTCTTCGCTAAAATATATTAATTTTGTATTCTCTAAGGCCAAAAAAGCAACAATTTCAACTAAAATTTACTAATTTTTAGCAACGAAATTTTTTGGACGCTAAAAATACTAATACTATATAAATGCTATAAAAATATCCCTTACTTTTAACCCTTTATCAATATCAAAAAGATTATTATTAAAATCAACCATAATTACAATACTGGAATACCTAACAAGCAAGTCAGACAACTATCCTTCAAGTGAATCAAAGTCTCCATGAGGAAGATAAACAACACCTACAAGGATTTTAAGATTTCCTAAATTACGTTCAAGAAACAAACATTCAGCAATGCCATATGCGTCACCTACAAATACAACTCTATGTTTAATATTATCAGCAACATAAAGAGCCACTCCACCACCTCTACAATTGAGTCTGTCATTCCTATGACACATAAAGCCAGGTATGTCAATAACACTAGTAAAAATTTCACTCCTCAATCACGTCTCAGTAAATCTAACAACATTCAAAAGTCTACCATCCAAAACTCTTGACTTCACAAAATTTCGTAGAGTTCGGCTTCAAATTAAAGCTAGTGTAATTTAAATGGCCAAAATTAATATTATGGCTATATTGACTATTATCGCTCGCAACATATCCCAAATTTTGTCGTATAAATTATATCGAATAAAAAATAGATCATGAAAAATAAAAAAAAGTAATTAAGAAAATTAACAATAATTAATAAAAGGCAAACAAAAATAGAAAATATGCTGGACAATTTCTTACCCAACAAAAATTTGTTTCTGAATTTGGCAGATGGTATTTAAGTTAATAACTAACTATTAAAATATATAAGTTAAAATGAACTCACCCAGTGATTAAGAATTTAAAATACATGGGTAAACTAACTATTTACTATGCCTATTAGATGTAGCAAGAGGGTTCGGAATCCAGATGAGCTGGAAATCACATGTGAGGCGATTAGAACAGCTATATTGAATTCGTATCACCAAGCTTGCCGAGAGAAGAGGAAATCAGGGAAAAGAATTACTCCTTGATAGAACGATCGTTTAGCACGTCTTTGGCAAGAGGTAAGAAGGCTCAGCAATGTGTCTAAAAGAACGGGTAACCGGGCCCTATATAAAGAGGCCCTTGCGAAGTACAACACAGAGATTAGAAGAGCTAAGAAGGAATCCTGCAAGAAATTCTGTAGTGGCCTTTCGGAGTTAAGTAGGGGCTCCAAAGTTCACAGGGTTCTATCAAAAATGCACAATAACTATATGGGGCTCCTTAAAAGCCGAACGGATCAATTAGGAACAATAGCACTGAGACTCTAGAGCTTCTAGCTAGCGTTCATTTTCCATGTTCCGTAATTATCTCAGGATATCAATCCAGTCTATCCAGGGAACGAAGAAAAAGGTCTCAAGATTGGATAAGAGCCAGGGAGATATTTTGTGAGTATTGCTGGGAACACAATTGGGACGAACGACGAATTTTTCGTTGCGAACTTTCGTCATCAAAAATAAAACACATTTGTGCATATAAAAGTTAACACAACACCGCCGTCGAACGAAATTCGTTGTGCGTGACGAATTCTGCGATAGATTTATTTCTATTTCATACGCCGACGAACGACGAACAAATTGATACAGAGTTGCCGTTTTTCCTTGTAGCTTTCAAGTATATTAGTAATTAAAGCTAATTTTGACTTTAATAATTGTTTTATTTTCAATGTACATCATTTAAGTTATATGTACACAACTATTTACACAATTATGTACACAACTATTTACCATAAAATTGTTTTTTAATGGTTTTTTATGTATAGAATTCTCAAGCAAATATTTTTGTTTATACGGTAACCCTATCAGCTGTTGTATGAAAACAAAATTGTTAACAAAAGAAAAATGGAAATTAATGAAATTATAATTGAAGAAGTTAAAAAATATGAATGCCTATATAATCTGGCATCAAAAGACTACAAGAACGTTCAGAAAAAGACTGAAATATGGAACAGGATTGGAAATATAGTTAATTTAACCGGTAAGTAAAAATAAAGAAGCAAGCACTTTCATCACATACATACATATGTACATGTAAAATTGGATTTACAAAAAAAATTTTATATTTAGGTGATGCATGCAGGAAACGTTGGAGAGGTCTCCGAGACACATACAAAAGACATAAACGGGCAGCTCAATTGGCTTCAGGTAGTGGAGCACGAACTCCATGCAAACAATGGAAATATATGAAGACGCTGTAATTTTTGGATATTTATAAAGATGCACGACCGTATGTACATACATATGTATTTACATTGTACTAATAAACTATCCATTAAAATATTATTTTTTATTTAATTATGAACATAGAACAATCGGAAGCGTTGAAAACGATCAAATCGATTTGGACTGTGTTTTCGATTGCTTTTCTGCCTCCCTAAGTGAACCGACCACAAATATAGATGAAAGCGCGGCTGAACTAATCGAAGAAAGGCCACGGAAATATAGCAAAAGGCATGCGGATGACAAATTACCTCCGTCTTTAAAAATGTTATGAAAGAGTGTGCTGGTACGGTCAAGCAATTAACATCAACAAGTATGGGAGAGAAAGACTCTACATTGATACTTTTTGAAAGTTTGGCGAAAAAAATTCATGACGCAAAATTAAAACAAGAGGTTGTATCGGAAATAGAAATAAAGGTTGTGAATTTGATTTACACAGAAATTGCTAAAAACTCTTCAACTTGAGGTATAAACTTGTTTCCTTGTTATTTTTTTTTTTTTTTTTGCTTTTATTATATACTTACATACATTTACTATTATTTTTTACATATGGGCCACCTCTCAAAAGTGTGTTATACTTACATACATATGTATATACATATACACTTATGTTTTGTTTAATTGAACAGCGAATACTGCAATATTTTTACAAATTTAATTTTTTGAAATTAATACATTTTTTAGTACATACATACATATATTATTTTTAATATAATATTAAATGAGTAAAATTGAATTGTTAAAACCATTTTTATTTACGTGTTATGTTTTATTTAAATAAATGAATTTGAATTTAAAAATGTCTTTGTTTAATTTTCAAATAAGTGGTTTGCCAACTCATCTCTTAAAGCAAAAGCATTTATTGATGAGCGGTTGGCATGAGAAACGTGAAAAGAGTTCATGTGTTCAGGTGACTGTCTCCATATTCCGGGAACGAAAATTCCATTCTCTTCATGATCCACCAGATTTATGTCAAAATAACCGCTGCTCTTATCTAACATTAGATAATTGTGGAGAACTATTGTTGCCAATATTAATTTATCAGCATTTTTAGGACATGCTTGAATTTTTGTATGCAAAATTCTCCACCTATTCGCCAAAATACCGAAAGTGTTTTCAATGTATACACGGGCGGAAGATAATTTTTGGTTAAAATTTTGTTTTACACTTGGCAAGTTTCGTTCAGGATATGGTCGCATTAAATTTTGTTTAAGAGGGAAAGCATTATCACCGACAAAGAAATAGGGAAACAATTTATCTGTACCTAGTTGAAAGAATGCAGAAGTTAAGCATATACATATCTAAAATGCAAAAGGGTCTAACAACCAAAAAAAAAAATTAAGGAATACAATTTACATATTTTTATAACAATATTTTTATAACAATATATACATACATACATACATATTAATTTTATTTACTTTTTTGGTTCTCCTATAATATTTTTAAAATTGATGATAGGCACTTTTGCATTTTAAAGGACGGTATATGTATATCTTACCAGGTAGACTATCATGTGGGGGAATATCTAGGTTTTCCCTCAATATCATTTTTCCAAATGCACTTTGAGCAAAAACTCCACCATCACTTTGACTGCCAAATGCTCCAACATCAACAAAAACAAAATTATAATCTGCGTCACATGCCGGCATTAACACAATGCTGAAACTATTTTTGTAGTTGTAAAAAAGTGAACCAATGTTTTTTGGGCAAACTATTTTAATATGCTTCCCATCAATGGCACCAAGGCAATGCGGCATTCCTGTTTTCACGTAAAATCTATTGAAATGCAAAACATTATAGTTTGAGTTGCTACTAATAATGCAATTCTTCAAACCTGTCAGCAATGAGTTTCCACTCGTGCCGATTAGGCTGTGCGACATACACTTCATGCAATTCATCCCAAATTGCATCACAAGTTGCATAAATAACTTTTCTAACTGTCGATACACCAAGTTTGTACGTCCATGCCAAGAATTGTGGACTGCAATCATGAGCTAGGTACCTAAAAATTGTTTCAAATATTTTAGCTTCCGTTTGAATTATACACACCTATTACAAGCACTTACATTATAGTTAAACTCAAACGTGTCTCCTCATTAATAGGTTTTCTTTTTGAAAACCTTTGCAAACGTTCTTTCAGCAAAGTTAGAAGAGTTTTGAACTTTTCAATCGTCATTCTGGTGGTGGCAATGAAGTGTTCTTCATCATTGAACATTAGTTCCACAAAACATATTTTTTGGAATCCTAACTTGTTCCGGGTAATGTTCACTGGTCGTTCCCACCACCTTCTTCGCAAACGTTTCCGAGTAAGCAAAAAAAATTTTGTCATCATAAACATGATGTTAATTATTTTAATAATTTTCACAAAACGCAAAATTCGATTCATTGTTTAATAATGTTTATTTTCTGTCACGTACAGCAAACAACTTTATTGATAACAACAGCTGTTATTTATTCGTCATAATTGTGCGTCATGATGCGAATTTACGCAACGAACTCTCAGCAACGAATTCGTCATGCTCGACCATATCCTGAACGAAACTTGCCAAGTGTAAAACAAAATTTTAACCAAAAATTATCTTCCGCCCGTGTATACATTGAAAACACTTTCGGTATTTTGGCGAATAGGTGGAGAATTTTGCATACAAAAATTCAAGCATGTCCTAAAAATGCTGATAAATTAATATTGGCAACAATAGTTCTCCACAATTATCTAATGTTAGATAAGAGCAGCGGTTATTTTGACATAAATCTGGTGGATCATGAAGAGAATGGAATTTTCGTTCCCGGAATATGGAGACAGTCACCTGAACACATGAACTCTTTTCACGTTTCTCATGCCAACCGCTCATCAATAAATGCTTTTGCTTTAAGAGATGAGTTGGCAAACCACTTATTTGAAAATTAAACAAAGACATTTTTAAATTCAAATTCATTTATTTAAATAAAACATAACACGTAAATAAAAATGGTTTTAACAATTCAATTTTACTCATTTAATATTATATTAAAAATAATATATGTATGTATGTACTAAAAAATGTATTAATTTCAAAAAATTAAATTTGTAAAAATATTGCAGTATTCGCTGTTCAATTAAACAAAACATAAGTGTATATGTATATACATATGTATGTAAGTATAACACACTTTTGAGAGGTGGCCCATATGTAAAAAATAATAGTAAATGTATGTAAGTATATAATAAAAGCAAAAAAAAAAAAAAAAATAACAAGGAAACAAGTTTATACCTCAAGTTGAAGAGTTTTTAGCAATTTCTGTGTAAATCAAATTCACAACCTTTATTTCTATTTCCGATACAACCTCTTGTTTTAATTTTGCGTCATGAATTTTTTTCGCCAAACTTTCAAAAAGTATCAATGTAGAGTCTTTCTCTCCCATACTTGTTGATGTTAATTGCTTGACCGTACCAGCACACTCTTTCATAACATTTTTAAAGACGGAGGTAATTTGTCATCCGCATGCCTTTTGCTATATTTCCGTGGCCTTTCTTCGATTAGTTCAGCCGCGCTTTCATCTATATTTGTGGTCGGTTCACTTAGGGAGGCAGAAAAGCAATCGAAAACACAGTCCAAATCGATTTGATCGTTTTCAACGCTTCCGATTGTTCTATGTTCATAATTAAATAAAAAATAATATTTTAATGGATAGTTTATTAGTACAATGTAAATACATATGTATGTACATACGGTCGTGCATCTTTATAAATATCCAAAAATTACAGCGTCTTCATATATTTCCATTGTTTGCATGGAGTTCGTGCTCCACTACCTGAAGCCAATTGAGCTGCCCGTTTATGTCTTTTGTATGTGTCTCGGAGACCTCTCCAACGTTTCCTGCATGCATCACCTAAATATAAAATTTTTTTTGTAAATCCAATTTTACATGTACATATGTATGTATGTGATGAAAGTGCTTGCTTCTTTATTTTTACTTACCGGTTAAATTAACTAAAAGGTGATTTTATAAGAACTATCGGAAATTTAAAAAAAAAAAAACACATAAAATTCAGAAAAATGCATGAAATATTTATTTGGATCGATAGTTGGGTCGATATAATTTAATGTTTGAAGATTATTTCATGCAAATGTTGGCCGCGGCTGAGCCTCAAATGGTCCATCCGCTTAGTCCAATTTTGGCATACTCTTTCCAACATTTCGGCCGGTATCTCACGAATAATGTTGGCAATGTTGGCTTCCAGTGCGTCAATCGAAGCGGGCTTGTCCCTACAGACATTAGCCTTAACATAGCCCCACAAAAAATAGTCTAGAGCCGTTAAATCGCACGATCTGGTCGGCCAATTGACTGGTCCCAAGCGTGAAATAAACTGTTCACCGAACTCGCCTCTCAATTGGTCCATTGTTTCGCGTGCTGTGTGGCATGTGGCACCGTCTTGTTGAAACCACATGTCATGCAAGTCAAGCTCTTCCATTTTGGGCAAAAAAAAGTTTGTTATCATCGCACGGTAGCGCTCACCATTCACAGTAACGTTGTGATTCGCATCATCTTTGAAGAAATACGGCCCAATGATGCCGCCAGCCCATAATCCGCACCAAACGGTTGTTTTTTGTGGATGCATTGGTAGCTCTTGCAATGCTTCTGGCTGCTCTTCACTCCAAATACGGCAGTTTTGCTTGTTCACGTATCCATTCAACCAGAAATGAGCCTCGTCGCTGAACACAATTCTTCGATAAAAAAGTGGATCTTCATCTAACTTTTCAAGAGCCCATGCACCAAAAATTTGGCGTTGTGGTAGGTCGTTTGGCTTCAATTCTTGCACCAGTTGTATCTTATAAGGCTTCACACCCAAATCCTTCCGCAAAATTTTCCACGTAGTGGAGTAACAGAGGCCCAATTGCTGCGAACGGCGCCGAATCGATAATTCACGGTCATCACCAACACTGGCCGATACGGCTGCGATATTTTCTTCAGTTCGCACTTTACGTAAGCGTGTTGGTGGTTTAATGTCCAACAATGTAAATTTGGTGCGAAATTTTGTTACAATAGCCCGAATAGAAGCCTCAGTAGGTCGATTAAACTGACCATAAAATGGAAGAAGCGCGCGATGAACTTTCTTAACAGAGCACGCATTTTGGTAATAAAATTCAATAATTTGCAAGCGTTGTTCGTTTGTAAGACGATTCATGATTAAATTATAGACCAAACTGAATATGTTTGACAGTGACACAAGATACAAAACGTGCGTGAGCTGTCAAAACTAGTGTTGCCAAAAAGATAATAGCAAAAAATTCACTCTTTATATTTCCAATCCTGTTCCATATTTCAGTCTTTTTCTGAACGTTCTTGTAGTCTTTTAATGCCAGATTATATAGGCATTCATATTTTTTAACTTCTTCAATTATAATTTCATTAATTTCCATTTTTCTTTTGTTAACAATTTTGTTTTCATACAACAGCTGATAGGGTTACCGTATAAACAAAAATATTTGCTTGAGAATTCTATACATAAAAAACCATTAAAAAACAATTTTATGGTAAATAGTTGTGTACATAATTGTGTAAATAGTTGTGTACATATAACTTAAATGATGTACATTGAAAATAAAACAATTATTAAAGTCAAAATTAGCTTTAATTACTAATATACTTGAAAGCTACAAGGAAAAACGGCAACTCTGTATCAATTTGTTCGTCGTTCGTCGGCGTATGAAATAGAAATAAATCTATCGCAGAATTCGTCACGCACAACGAATTTCGTTCGACGGCGGTGTTGTGTTAACTTTTATATGCACAAATGTGTTTTATTTTTGATGACGAAAGTTCGGAACGAAAAATTCGTCGTTCGTCCCAATTGTGTTCCCTGCAATAAGCTGACTAATCTTGTAATTAATTTTAATCATGAAAAATCATAATTGAAGGTTGGAGCTCTAGTTATCTCAACCTTCATTTGAATAAAATAAATTTATTAAATATGTAATAATTTCTATTTGGAATTTAAAAGTTTAACAAAATATTAATCTTTATTTGTGCTTAATTCCAGAAATTGTGTTGGTTTTAAAATTTATTCTTTTACTCATGATATTCTATTGAGTTATCCATTCAGTACAATAAGTACTGAAGGGGATAGCATACCTATATGGACCATTTCATCAGACGGTACTCTGAATCCTCAGTAGGTTACTCCCAACGTTTTTTGCAAACATTAGAACCTTTATATTGTAAAAGCAATTGACTAAATAAGAATTATTATTCAATAGTTACAAAAAAATTCAAATATTCAAACAAAAAACTCAGTAAGCATTGAACTGAATAAATAAATAAATTTCCCAACCAACATTTTAATATTGAAAACTATATATTCTATTTTTATTCTTCTCTTCTCTTTTACATTTGAATGCCAGGTGGGTATTACTGAAGTAAGTGCTCATTGTAGAAAAACCCTATGTTTTTCTTATTATTTTTTTATAATTTTTTGTTTTTGTTTTTAATATACCCTTTAATTACATTCAGTACTTATTGTACTGAATGGATAACTCATGAGAATATCATGAGTAAAAGAATAAATTTTAAAACAAACACAATTTCTGGAATTAAGCACAAATAAAGATTTTTATTAAATATAATAAAAACCTTTTTATTACAATACCCTTCCATGATTTTTCATCAAATTTTCTCTTTCTAATTTTATATGAACATATACTGTCGAACCAAAAACTTTCAAATATTTTAAACATGGTCTCTTATTATGCCACATTTCGTATGGTGTTTTCTTGCATTAATGATGAAACAGAACTGGAGCTTGACGATGTTTTTCATACAAATTGGCATATAAAAGACGCTGCTGAAAACAGTCGTGAGATAGAATCTATTTTATTTTGGCAGCGTTTTTTCTTATGCTCTCATTTTGAAACACAAATGCTCTCAACAATATTACCACACTTTTATTTAATTTCATACATTTTGTAAACAAGCACATATGTTTTTGAACTTTTGGCGCTAAGAAAAATAAAAACAAAAGAAAATCAAAAGAATGTTCAAAGTGCAATTATAATTATAGTTTTGTAAATTTTACATTAAAATGGACGATATTGTGGAAACATTAATTGAAGAAGTGCAGAAGAATCCATATATAATTTGCAGTCTCCATTATATAAAAACTTTTATTTGAAGCAAGACTTGTGGATAAAAAATGGATAAGTTGTCGGCATTACAGGTCGGTGGAATTATGAGCACAAATTGTGTTGATATTTTTTATTATTTTCCAAAAATGTAATTGTTATTTTCTTTACTTTAGCGGATCATGCAAGGAAGAAATGGAAAAGTGTCCGCGACTCATATAAAAGGTACAAATAAAAAGAAAACCAGCCATCTGGAAGCGAAACTATGTTCTTCAAGCCATATAAATATACTGACTCTTTACGTTTTCTAGATGACATCTAAAGTAAAAGAAGGTATACAAACATACAAAATGTATAATTATGATTTGATTTATTCACTGTGATTTTATTTTTTCCAGCACTGTAATGTAATGTAGCTGATTCTTCAGTATAAACAATTGATGACTCCAGTGATGCTGAAACCAAATTGACTCCAGTCAGAAGAAAAAAGAAACATGTGGGCATGCAAAACCAAATGGAAACATTTTTATATGCTGCAACTGAGTCTATCCAGAATATAGCCTCTCAAATAAAAGTGAACTCAACAGAACAGTTGTTCGAATCTTTAGCAAAAAAAGTACAAGAACCTGGTTTGACAAAGAACCAAGTTAATTTAATAGAAAGTGCTGTTTGTTCCTTAGTTTATACAAAACTAAACGAATTTAACAAGTGAATTATTTGTTTTTATCACCTAATACGTAGTACAAATTAGAAGTAACGTGACTAAAAGTGTTTTTTGTTCCTTAATTACCAAATCAATGAAACCAATGTTTTTTTACTAAAAGTACAAAATGTTTTCTTATTAATTTAATTTTATGTAATTGGTATGTAAATTCTTAATATGTACTTTAAAAGTTTTAAATGAATAAAATTAATTATTTCTTTCATACAAAAAATTTTATGCATTATTTGAAAACAGATAGTCTTTTAGCGTATTACGTAGGGTAAAAGCATCATTAGATGAATGATTCGATGGCAGTAATTGTATACGATTTAGCTCATCAATATCCGCTGGATTAAAATATTGTACGTCCTTATGGAAAATTAAAAAATTGTGCAAGATGATTATTGCTAAAACTATTTTGTCAACAGTTTTTGGTGCGGCGTTTATTGTAGTGTGGAGAATTCTCCACCGGTTGGCAAGTATTCCAAAAGAAATTTCAATTCTTCTCCTAGCTTTTGACAGCGTTTTGTTGAAGTTTCGTTTATCATCTATAAGGTGTTTTCCAGGGTATGGTCTCATCAAATTTTTTAAAGTGGGAAGGCATTATCTGCTACAAAATAGTATGGAAATACAATATTTGAATTTGGTAATGGAGTTGAAGGTGGAGCATTTAGTTCATTTTTAAGAATTTTTTGACCAAAAACGCTTTCACGGAACACACCCCCATCACTCTGACTCCCCAAAGCTCCGACGTCCACATACGTAAAGGCATAATCAGCACCACAAGCAGCTAACAAAACAATACTAAAGTATTTTTTGTTGTTATAAAATAATGATCCACTTTGTTGTGGGCACTTTATGCGGATATGCCTCCCATCTATGGCGCCTAAGCAGTGAGGAGCCCAGCTTGTTGAAAAAACGATGAAGAAATAGTTAACCAGTCTGCTATGTTAGGGTTTGCCAAATATACTTCCCGTAAATTGTCCCAGATAATTTCGCAAGTTTCATAAATTATTTCCCTTGCTGTAGAATATCCTATTTTGTATGCCCAGGCCAATACTTGGAAGCTGCAACCGTGAGCAAGGTATCTAGAATAATAATAATATACATATAAGTAAATATACTATGTTCTTAAATCAATAGTTGTGATGGCTAGACGTTGTTCTGGATCAATAGGTTTTCTCCTTGAAAACTTTGATAACTTTGGTTTCAGTAAGGTCAACAACATATTATATTTGGAGACATTCATTCTTGTGACCTTAAAAATATGTTCCTCATCTTTGTTTTTAATTTGTTCTATGCAGCTTTTAAAAAACCCAAGAGAATCTCTGGACAAGTTAACTGGTCTTACCCACCATCTCCGGCAGCATACCGTTTCAGATTCTTCACACACATTGTATATAGAAAACGCAGTCTCCAAAATATTAAAAACACTTTTTAGTGCGAATAATGCGCTCGTTGTTGTCATTTTTATATTTTTCAATAACTATGATTGTTTTTTTTACGAAAACTTTTTAATTTTTTAATTTATTTGTGCACATGAAATGCAAAAATATTAAATGACAGTTCGTGAAGTTGCAGCCGTCGTTTCAATTATGTTCATGTATTCTCTGAGAGTCGTTTTTGCTTGAAGTTGCGGACGTATTCTGTTTCATCATTTACTCGGGATTCTATTTATTAAGTATGTGGCTGTTAATACAGCTTCACCCCAGAAACATTTCTGTAATCCCGCTCCTATAACCAATGAACGAGCCTTTTCCGTTATAGATCTTAACATCCTTTCGGATACATCATTTGATTGTGGAGTATATGGAACTGTCAGGTGATAACTGATGCCTTTTTCAACATATTCCCTGCCATTATCTATATAGAAATTAAATACTTTCAAATTAAAAAGTTTTGCAAAGAAATCCTTAAAAACGTTAAAAACTTCAGATTTGTGAGTCAAAAGGTATGTGACACAATAATGTGTGCATTAGTCTATAAAAACAACATAGTACTTCCTTCCGTCTAATGTTGTAGGTGATATTGGCCCACATAGATCAGAATGCACAACAAATAATGGCCTATTAATATGATCCTTATTTTTATATTTTCCAAAGCTAAGTCTAGTCTGCCTACTTTTTATGCATGCTTCACATAATTCATCATTTGGTTTTATATTTTTCAACATTTCAACATCCTCAAACATATTACCAGTTTTAATTCCTAGAAATTTTTCTTTGCTTATATGTCCTAATCTCACATGCCACAAACTATAATTATCTGCCCTATTTGCATTTGATGCACATTCCACTCTAGGTATTGTAAACCTAACTATTGGTACATTATCAATATAATGCCCTTCAATTACAATTATGTCATTCTTACTTACGGTTACGCCTCCTGGATGGAACACAATAGTCAGACTGGCATCCTGCACCTTTTTAACGGAAATTAAATTCTGAGAGACATCTGGGCAAAATAGCACGTCTTTAAAAAATATTCTGGTCCGAAAATCACTGGACAATTCCATTTTACCTTTTCTAGTTGCATATATAAATTTCCAAAATAAAGCTATCTGTGAATAGATTCTCGTCATTAATTAAATGGTCGGAAGCACCAGAGTTCAAAAGAAAAGAAACTCTTTCTTCTTTATAACCAATACTTGTTATCATAAATGCAAACCCAGACTGTACTACTTCAGATTGCCCTGTTGCCATTTTTGCTTGTTTATTTTGTTCTTGATTATTATTATTTTCTTTCTCTTTCTGTCTTTTATATATATAACAGTCTCTCTTCATGTGGCCAGCATTGCCGCAATGAAAACATTCCAACCTATTATCTACCTTATCCCCAATCCTCGATTTAAATTCATTAAATTTTTCTCGTTGTGTGTAATTTCCACCCCGAAAATTAATAATTTTGCCTTCCTCATTTACCGCCTGCAACACTCTCAAGCTTGTATCCTTACTCGAATGCTCTAGTTCAATCCCGTGGTCTAAAAATCGGTTTTTAACAAACGCTATTGTTAATTTTCCTCTGAAAGTGTTCCAATCGCCGTTGTTACGCCATTATATGATGACGGCAAATCCAAAAGTAAGTGTGAAACTCTATCCATCCCCCGAACCCGAGCATCAGACGCGAGCAACTTTGTAATCAAGTCGTCAAAAATATTAAAATGGCCCAGCAACGAAGAATCAACCCCAAGTCCCAAAGACAACAACCGTCCACGAACAAAAAGCTGCGTAGCGTCCAAGTCCCCAAAAATCCGTTCAGCAGTACAGTCACTGGTCGCGAATCCCAGGAAGGAGTCACTCAGATATTCAATTATAATACTCTCTGCACTCCTCTCCAATTTCAGGTCCTCCTCCGTCTTTTCCTGCAGATCCTTATCAATTAGCTTTAGGGCATCTATTTCGCTCAAGAGCGCCCTCTCACGAAATTTCCAAATGGAGTATTTCCCACCGTCAAAAGGTTTTATATTCCCTTTACCTTTCTCCATTTGCCTCCATTCCTCCTCCTCTATTATTCTATTCATCTTCCTCCCTCCTACCCAGTAACTAGCCGTAGATTGGGCCCATAACCTGTAGAATTAGTTCCAATAATCAACAAAAATAAAACAATTTCTTTCCTTTTTAATTTATTTATTACGTCTGGCTTTCGTCATTGTTGGAATTAAAGTAACAGAGCTTTGCAGAACAGATCAAAATTCAATGACAAAAGCAAAAGAAAACGGTATATATATACATACATACATCCATATGTAATGCATGTGTCAGTGTGTTTATAGTGGTTTTGTTAAACACAACAATTCTCCTAAGCGTTGCCATATTATTAAAAGAATTATTGTGTTTTTCAACATCTACTTACAACCAAAGCGATCGTGTGTACCAGATTCGCCTGCATGGTACTCTACTCAAGCTCGCAGAAAAGAGGCTTTGCAGAAAATGTTACATCGGGTAAAAATGTTGAAGGAAAATCAAGTTAATCATCTCAATTTTCAAATATATGGTTCAGCAACGAACAGAACATTAAAATAAAAATGTAATTTTGTATAAATACTAAATCATTTTTCCTATTTTTTTCCAACAATAAAGAATGAAAGTAAAGGAGAATAATATTTTTAATAAAAAATATAATGCACATAATGGTAAACAAAATAATTACATACTGCACAGAAATATTACCAGCAAATCATTCAAGGAAAATTACTTTTAATTTCTGTTTCTGTACATATTATATACGAGTACACATGTATTTTGAATTAAACAAAGGACTACAAAAATAGTTGCATACACTTAGAAGAATAAGACAAGAAAATAAACGTATACATTTTAAAATAACAACACAAAAATTTTATATTTGTAATGTCAATAATAATTGAAATAAACTTAGTAATAAAAAAATAACAATAATGAACTAAAAATCTATGAGTAATTAACAAAATTGGGGTTTTCAAACAAGAAAAACTATTATTCAGTCCAAAACGTAGATAAAAATTTAAATATACTATATACTAAAGGGCTGCACAAGCATACTTGAAATGGCTTACAAGCACTTTTTATTAAAAATATTACACATGTTTTTTGTAATATGTGGCTAAAGTTTTGAAGAAATAAGAATTAATAGGTCTTCCTTTTGTGCTAATGTTAATGTAAAATTGTGAAATGTTGATTGAGAATTTTTTTTTTTCCTTTTAACTTAATTCTGAATTGGTTTAACAATGTAAGTATTCAAATGTTAGGCAGGAATTTAAGAATCCACTTAAGATTAGAGTAGCTTTTATGAAGTCTATATGGATATGTTATAACACTTATTGTACTAGATAATTATTTTCCATGAAAATATCATTGAAATTGAACTATTTAACAAACCAACATAATGTGATATGCTATTAATATAGGTCCTGTTTAGTGTATTATAAATTTATTACTGATGGAATGGATACGCAAATCATTTCGGTGTTTACCGCCCAATTTCTCTAATTTTATACGGCGGAGATACGTCAATTTACCATTATGTTTATACGGCAAAGGCACGCCAATTGCGGAATTGGATAAGTAAAAGAAGTCAAATCTGAATTCAGCTGGGACTTTCCTCTTTATTTATACTAAAATACTTGCTACTTATTTCTTAAAATTATAACTAGTTAGCATAAATTAATAATTTGCTTACTATGCACTTCAATTATAATTACTTAAATTGTAAGTAATTAAAATATTTCCTTATGTGTTAAAAGTTCATTGAACCGCAGTTAGAACTATACCACTCAGATATAACCAGATATGGCAACTTTGACAGGTGTCAAAGGCCCATATCATACGTGGTTAATCCCATTTTCTGAAAGAGAAAAAAAAACAATACTTTGCCAAAAACAATGCGAAAATGAAAGCAAGTATAGGCTACATAAAATACAATTTGAAAGTGAACAAAATGTACAATATAAACAAAATATTTAGCAGAAATTTTTCAATTCCCTATCAATTGAGGGTAGTACCATATATGTACATCGTTTAGTTTTCGAGCAATAGCTCTATCAAAATTTTTACATTAATTTTTTAACATTTTACACTGTAACTTCTGAATTAAAACATTTCAGAAAATGACTTATGCAATTTCTGAAATGGCTTTTTGTCCCCTATCAGATCAGATTTTATAGCCAAAAAACCTTGTTCAGGAAGTACATTTTCCGGCCACTATATCACGCTGAATGTAATAATGAATATGGTGACATCTGTAAAATTAGATCTAGCACCCTTTAATTAACATAAATATGCTTCTATTTTTCAAATATTGTTTAATTTAACCTTTTTTTATTGCATTTGAAAATGCACTATTTTTTGCACGATTTGTTATGGTTTTTTACATGGCGAATAATCGCCACGTGAACCTCATGTACCTTTTTTCAACCATGTAATAGTATGTTCAGACGAGACAAGGTTCGCTCTCTTTCGAGGGTTCACATCCCAATCTCGAATGAAACAGGAAGATTCGCCATACAAAATTAAGTGAGCGAATCTGCAGGTTTCATTTTGAAACTCTTGCCGAAACCATGAAAATTTAGTGTCATCGCTAATTTCTATCGCTAGTTTATCTTAACTAGCTGTCAAACAAAACAAATTGTAAACAAAGAAATATTTTTCTTTTGTACGCATTTCATTCGTAGTGAAAACCAAAGTTATAGAAAAAAACAATAATTAATACAACATATTAAATTACTTGGAATTATTAAAAGTTATATTTGTGAAAAATATAAAAAAACACTCTATAAAAAAACAATGGATAAAAAAACAATGGATGAAAAAAAAATGCTTGTGAAGAAAATTTTTGTTCAAAGAAGGATGCAGGCCAAGCTTAAATTTTTAGAACAATCTAACTCATGCATCGATCTTCTAAAGGATTTGCAAAAGAAGCATTCACAGCTTTCGAATCAGCTTCTGTTGCTTAATACTGTCAAACTGTCAACAGCATCGGAGCGGTTAATTTGGAAAATTGTGAGTTATATAAATAATTTAACCATTTTTAAGTTCGTTTTATGGAATTTGTGTACATTTTAGGAGCGAAGTAAATCTTTCTGGGAGGTAGATTGCCAGAATGCTGATGAAAACTTGTTCAAAAACAATTTTAGAGTGAGCAGGCGAAATTTTAATAAATTGTGCGAGTTGCTGCATGGGCTACGTAAAGATAATACAAACATGCGAGATGCAATTACTTTGGAAAAAAGAATTGCAATTAGTTTGTATGCTCTGGGTTCATCAGCAGAATATCGGACAATCGCCAATATGTTTGGCGTAGGAAAGTCCACTGTATGTGATATTCTGATAAGTTTTTGTACTGAAGTCTGGAGAGTTATGGCGCCATTATATTTAAATAATTTTCCCCTTACAAGCGAAAGAGTTAAATATTTTGTCAGAGAATTTGAAACTCTTGGGTATCCGCAATGCATGGGAGCTCTTGGTAAGTTGTTTATACTGCTACAAAATCATTAAATTTTCACTTACATCATCTACCGTTCACAGACGGTTGCCACATAGAAATTCACCCACCTCATGAAGATGCTACGGACTACTACAACTATAAAGGATGGTATTCCGTTGTACTTTTAGCATTAGTGGATGCAAGGTAAAATCATTATTAGATTTAAGTGTATTTACTAAAGCACAATCATATTTGATACGGCTTACAAGCACTTTTTATTACTGAACATGTTTTTTCAGATGCCGTTTTACTTATGTAAGCTGTGGCAGCCCAGGACGATGCAACGATTCACAAATATTTCAGCAATCTGCCTTAAAGCAACAACTAGACCAGTGCAATATTTTGGCCGAGTTAAAGAAAAATATTTCGGAAGTAGATGTTCCAGTCCATATAATTGGCGATTCTGCATTTCGTCTAACCGAAAAAGTTATGAAACCATATCCTTTTCTTGTGTCACAAGATTATAGGCAAAAGTGTTTCAATTATGCATTGTCAAAATCGCGTAGAGTTGTAGAAAATGCTTTTGGGCACCTAAAAGCACGCTTTAGGCGCATTGGAAAAGGTATAGACAATGCCTTAAAAAATGTTAACACTATTGTTTTGTCTTGTTGTGTTCTTCACAATTTTCTTAATGAAAATAACGACACAATAAATGAATTGTGGTTGCAAGCTTTGGGGGATATAGAAATGCATCGTTCTTATCCAGAATATATTACAACGCTAATGGACCATAGAAACAACCCAGAAAGAATAAGGCATGCAATTTCAGAGTACTTATGTGAGTATTATTTTATTTTATAACATAACGAAAACACTTAAACTAACAAAAAATAAATCAAATTCAGTAGATAAAAAAATTGAATTCATGTAGTAACGAATGTGTTATGTAATTTTATTACATAAGGCATGCATTTAAATTGTAAGAAACTAACAAAAAACAAATCACAAATTCAGGAGATCAAAAAATTGAATTAATATAATAAATAAATAAGTATATATAGGTACGTAAAATTTAGGAATTTTTTAAAAATTCAAGAATTGCTTCTTGAATTTTGGCTTCCTCGTCAACAAACGACTTCAAAGCATCTTTTTTTTCATTTTCTATAATAACAATTTTTTCTAAAGCAGTCTTCATTTCTTCTTGCATTTTATTCAAATTTGTTTCCATTGACTGCATAAACTTTTCAATATTATTTTTATTTTTTGTTTTAGATGTATGTAGTGCCGATAGTGAATTTGACTCCGATGCTACTGGTGGGGACAGAGTTATTATAGATGACGATGACGATGGAGGCGAAGGCAGAGACATCGGGTCACTAATTATGTCTTAAAAATAAATAAAAAAAATACAATGTTAGTATACAAAAATAACTACAATAAAAACATTTATTTGAATACAAACTTATACTATAAAAAGTACTATTTTTGAAATAAAAATAAAATGAAACAAGTAAGAGTGCTATATTTAAGTTCTTTTTTTGGTATATATAGATCAGAGAAAGGAATGAAAATATTCGTTTTTGTTGTACATTCATATATTCATTGTTTTTACCATGCATTCATTCAAAACCAATAATGAATGTTGTTGCTTGCAACAAATAAGGCACTAGTTCCATTCTCTGATATATATGTTCTTATCGCAGCCTATTTTTGTCCGCAATATATATTAAAAATTGGGTTTTCGGTCACTTTTTTATTACTTACCATTTATACTATCCGAAACTAGACCCTGCGGATTATAGCTTTTCCAAGGAGCCAAGAGGTTTTCCATTTCGTGGAAAAGATCCCACTCTGAGGGTGAGCCACCAGTTGTGCCAATTTTCAGCTTTTCTTTTCTGTGAAAGATTAAGATAAATGCATATGTACATATTTATGTATTTAAGCATACTTACCGATACCTATTGGTCATGTTATGCATTTTAGTTTTTAGCTCGTCGACTGTATAATTATAGCCCTGTGTTTGCAGCTCTGAAGCCATTTCCATATGTACGTGGCTATTTTTTCTATTCCCACGCAACTGCACCATTTTCTCTCGCCATATTTCTATAAGAGCCCGTTCCCCGCTCTGTTCCCATTTGCTTGCGCTTTTTCTTGGTGCTGAAAATGATTGAAATACAACCAATTTCATCAAGTTTTTCTAAAAATACATATATTTATATTTTAAACATACCTTTTCTATCCATTTCGAAACTAAAAAATCAACGCGCTCAAATGTAAAAAAAAGAACGACTGTCAAAACAAAAACACAACTGTCAAATGAAACTCATTATGTGTCGTCTGAACGCAAATTTTCACAATCGAGGTTCAGAGAGCGAACCCAACGTTGAAACTCGTCGTGTGAACATACTATAAAAAAGTTTCAAGTGCGTCAAACAAAAATATCTTTCTGCACTAAGATCTTAAATCTAAAGGTGAAGGTACACAGCACGCGTTTCACGCGCAACGCGTTTCATACTTCTTGAGCGTTTTACGCGTTTAAAGCGATGCGTTACACACAACGCTTTTGACGCTTTTTTTATAATCAGCTGTTGAAAGAAGTTATATTTTTATTTGGTAGAGTGACACAACAAAATGGATAACGAAATAATTTTACTTCAAGATTTTTTGGAGTTTTTGGATTTCATACAAATGGTTATATGTTCTGTTCATGTTTATTTACGAAGAACGCGTAAAAGAAGATTTTGGGTACGTGAAATATATTTAGAAAGAGATGTTGGCGGCTTGACACATTGATTCTGAAGAAAATACGCAGATATATATAAAAATATTTTCAAAGCCTATTAAATATTTTCTTACCTGCAATATTTAATGTTTTGCTGATTGCATTCCAAGCTTCAGCCCGTTTTATTTTATTTTTATAATCAACGTATCCCTTGGCATACAATATTTTATGCTTTTTACCTCTTCCATTAATTTTTCATCTATTTTTTTCAATTTAAATTTTGCTTTTTATAACAACAAATGTCACTTGTCAACTGTCAACCGCCTACAACGCGTGAAAAGTTAAAAGTTGCTTAACTTTTTGCGTCACACGCGTTACACGCGTCTTTATGTACCTTGCTTCATATAAATACATTGTTTTAACTTTTTTGACAGAAGCGTAAAACGCGTTGACGCGCGCGACGCGTGCTGTGTAACTTCAGCTTAAAAATCGTATTTGGAGTTTTATTCTTTGTTGTGGATGGGTTAGAACCAGGAATATATATTAACATATGATCAATGCTGGATAATTAATAAATTCTTTTTTTAATGTATACCCATAGTGTAATTATATTAAGTGGACGCAACTCGTCAGCTGTTTTTTCTTTACATTTGTTTTTTGTTAGACTTGAATAATAATTTTTTTTTCATTTTGCTTTGCTTGTTTACGAAATAATATTTTTGTAGTACATAGTATAACTCATAACCATATAAATTTTATTGAAAAGTGGTTTTGAATGTAAAATTTTATTTATTAATTCTTATGCCAAATTTTGTGAAAAATCTTTTAAAAATCTTATTAGAAAGTTTGAAGCAACTTTATTTAAGTGCTTATGAGAAAATTTATTTTAAGAAACGTGTTGATTCTGTGCCGCCAAAGCTGTTATATGCAAATTTTTTTAAGCATTGTGGAAAAAAAATTTATTGCCTGCCCAATTATTTGTGAAAAATCTTCTAAAATTTTTATAAGAAAGTGCAAAGCAACTTTATTTAAGTGCTAAATAATAAATTGATTAAAAGAAACGTGTTGATTCTGTGCCGCCAAAGCTGTATTTGCAAGGGTGGAAAAGGGTCAAAGCATTTTTCAAGTGCCCACAGATCCAAATAGAAAAAGAAAAAAACAGTTCAATTCCAACATTTACTCATATGTCCAAAAATAAATATAACACAATGCATTGCACAAATACTGGCCACAAAATTACTTTCTCCTATGAAATTAATTAAATTTATTGCACTATTTTTATTATTTTGTTTATTTATTACTATTTTTTTGCATTACGAATGAAAGCTATGTTGTTTATGTTGAAATATTTTCTTTCAAACCTATTTTTTTTTATTTCTTTTGTTTCTTCTCTTTCTTCATTTTGACATTAAACTATGAATAATTACACTAACAAAATACATGGTGCGCCTACTTCGTATAATTATATTTACTATGTGTATACCCAAATATTTGATATTCTTTCAAAATGTATAGTCAGTAGTCTTGGCTAGTACACGAACGAACTATTCATATTGTACTATTCACTTATTTGAACTGAACGAACTAGTCCATGTTTTGAATTGCTATAGTTCATTTGCTTGCTGATCATTTTAAATCAACGACCTATGAATGAACGAACGAGCTAAACTTAAACTAAAACAATGACGAAGGAACGAAAGTTGCAAATTATTTGCTTTTACAAATATGGTATTTAAAACAAATAAACTGAAGAAAAGAAAATATATTATGCATGCTAAAAAGCTTATTTTTAAGATTTTAATATTAAACCTTAATTTTTTTTAGCCATAGAGACTAAAGTACTTTTGAATTACATTATTAAAAAAAATCGAAAACTGAATTTAAAAATTTTTTGTGGTTTTGCTTTCGATATCATTTTACATAATAAAGAACGTTCAATGACAATCCAAAGTATAAGTGATAAAGATACAAAAGAACGAACTAAATGAACGAAATATTCTTTTTTTATTTTGGAACTAAGAAGAGTGCTCATTAAAATGAACTACGAAGCACAAGTCTAATAGTCAGCTTTGTCCATGATAATGGCAAATGTAAATGGAAAGATAATAATGCCAGATGCAGAAAAATAGAAGAATGAACAGTAATTTAAATAAGATAATGACACCCTGTAGATACTGTAGGAACAAAATATAGTACTGTAAAACCTACACTAACAACACAGAGCGGGAGAAAAAAAATAGAATGTTGTTAGTGGGGACACAGGGAAAATGGAAAAAAATGTACAGAAAATATGGAAGGTGTTAATACATATTGTTTGCTGAGACAAATTACATTTTTGTTTTTATTAATATCAATAAGTTATAAGAATAAATTGTTCTTTTGTTTAAGTTAACAATAATAATTAGGTCAGTTGTCTGGCTTAGGTTAGCAATTTTATTTGCTATGTTAATTATTAAGCAATATTATTAGTAATTTTGTTTTTGTTTAATTGGTCATTGCCTTAAGTGAAGCAATTTCACTTGTGCAGTTTATTATTAGTGTTAAGCAGCATTAACAATTTTGTTGTTTTTTTTTGTTTGTTCTGTAATTTAGCATTAGTCCTAAGCTATGCATTTTTAGCTTTAATTAATTATGTATAAAAACAAGAGAAATAATAAATATAAATATAGTCGTTTAATTGTATCTAAACCAATTTAATTTTTCAAGTGCCTGCGTGGAACAAAACACAACCTCGAGTTTTGGTGATTCGGCCAATAGCTCATACACCCACACACTACATTAACAGAAGGATATAGGGAAATGGTTAAAGAAGAAGAGAGAGGGAATTTTTAAATAGAAATCCTGGGGGAAAAATTAAAAAGAGAAACGCGCGAATGATTATTAAGGAAAAAGTAGCGTAACAGGGCGGATCAGAGTGGAATAATAAATTTCTTGAAGTAGATTAAATAATATATAATATTTTTTTAAATCGAACACCTTACCTAGAAGAAAGTCTTCCTAAAAAGAATAGCAGAAAGAAGGAAAACGTAGCTCTGCCTGTTGTACAAGGATAGAAAAATTAACCTAGCTACTACAAGTGTTGGACACAGCCATCGTATGTATGTAATTATATGTGTTATGGTGTCTCGTGGAAATTAATATATCATTGTGGTGCTTTTAAACTTGAGTACCACAAATAAAGTTGCCCCTGTGAAATTTTTTTAAAGCCTTAAAGTAGGCGACAAAGAAAATAATATTAAAATTTGATCCTATTCGCCTCAAGAGAGGACACCACTATCCAGTATAAGAAAATTACTAATGATAATTAAATTAATAACAAATTAAATTAATAACGGGTGGCCCAAATGAGACCTAGTGAGCGTATTGTAGTTGTTGTTGGGGGTCTTGCGGTAGAAGCTGTTGCACAATTTGAGCTTTGTATGGATACATCTTAAGATCCAGCTTTAAAATTCTCTGTAATGTTGTTCTGGGTATACCCAATTGGCCGGAACGGCGACGAGCTTCCACGTTGTCTTCAGTACGAATGTTTCGATGAACATCTCTTCCTGGACGGTCGGCAACTGAACCCAGTTCCTCAAAACGGCGAGCTAAACTTGTAATCATGGAAGATGTGGGCGCTGATCTTACGTTAAAAAAACGGCGATAATTTCGCTGCGTCAGAACAATTGATCGTTGAGAAGAATAATAAAAATCGATAATTTTAATGCGTTGTTGTTGACTGGACGTATTCATTTTAAATTTCCAAGAGTTCAGTTATAATCTGCAAAAAGAAAAAATAAATAATGTTAAAAAATAAAAAAGTTATTTGTGTTTCACATCAGCTGGTCTTATTAGGCCACCCTGTAGTAATAAGATTGAAAGAAAAAATTTTTTTTATACCGGAGTTTAGACAATAAGAAAAAGAAACTACATATGTAACGCTTGCATTTTAATTAGAAGCTCAAAATAGAAAACTAATTAATTTAACTTTAGGGAGCTCCCTCAAGGATTTTAAATAAGAAAAAAAAGGATTTATATTTATATATACTCGTATGTAAATATATCGGTATATAATACGACCGTTTGAAAACGGAAAAAATAGCAAAAAATTAAAAGAAGCGGTAGGATAAATAGTTGTAAAGTAGCCGTTAGATTTTTGTTTTAAATTATTGTTTGTGTAAACTGTTTATTTGTATAGATTTATAAGTAGGGGCGTAGGATTAAGAAAATAAAAATGTTAGGTTACGAAAAATTTAAAAAAATAAACAAAAATTTATAACGTTTTATGTAAATGTTGCGTGTTTAATAAATTTTACAACGGGCATAATGGTATAAAGGTAAGGTAGCGTTGGAAGCGGTCGGTTTGGAAATGGGTTCACTAACAAAATTAAAATTGGGAAAGAAAAAGTGACACGGTTGGGAGGGCTACCTCTGGATGAAAATCGAACCAGAGCGAACAAACCTAAAGTTGTAAATTAAGTCATGTATGGTATATGTAGAATATTTGAGTATTGTGTGATTCAGTGAAAATTTTTATGTACAGTGTATTTAGTGTGGAGGGTCGGAACCCTCTGAGCAGCAAATGTTCTACCCTGAACTAGCCGAAGCCACACTGACGAAAATACGGTTGTAACATCTTTTAGTGTAAAATCTAGTGTGTTGCAGCTTCTGAAAATGTTTTTATCTTAGAAAAATAGCAACTTAAGATTATAGTTGAAGTTATTCCTTAATTAAAAATATATTTTTAAACTGCGACACACTGGCTCTTACAACTAAGAGATTAATATCTACAAATACGATTTTTAGACTTAAGATGTTATGATAAAACGACACAGATATAATGAAATTAAGGGGCAATTTCTCTTTTTTTCTTACAAATATTTTGAAAATACAAACTCATTAAAATTTATTTTCAATATATGTAAGTATAAAAAGTGAGTGCCTGAATAAAAATAGTTAAGTTGGTAGAAAAATACATACGCTTATCATAACAATTTGTTTACTAACAGACTTACAACAGTCAGCGTTGCCCTTGTTACAGTTTTCCGACAAAATTGGTTTAGTTTTTTATGATCTGAAATCACACAAAAATACTTAGGTGCTCAAATATTGAATTTACAGATGATAAAGGCAAAAGAATGGAGTGCATATATGGTCGTATTCTCATTTCGTTGGCTTTGCAATATTTTCGTATTAATTGCAAATTAACAAAAAGCAGAACAACTAAAGAGGTCTTGTGTGAGAGCAGTCCTTCTGCTTATCGAGCTAAATGAAATACTGTCAGTGGTAACACTGACCATAATTATGAATCACACGTACACAAATGTTTACATCAGTTTTTACATATTTGCCTGTATAAACTGAAACAAAGTTATCAGTTCTTTTCATTTGGTTTAATGTTGTTTTTTCCATTTTCAAAATATTACTTTTTTATTACAATTTTTTTTGCTGACACAGCTGTTTTTTTGGATAATGATCATTAATTTTTAATAATTCATGATGCTGCCACACTTTTATCGCAAATAAATAAGAACAATCATTTAAGACTGAAAAACTGAAACTGTATTTAAGTGTAACTTAAGTTCAAAACGACAATTATTTAAAACCTAAACATATAGGCGATTACTCTTAGAGCACGATCAAGTTTTGAAAATAGTTCTAAGACATCCTCATAATTAAAAAAAAAAACGATGCATGTGCTTTTACCGTTCTAACTTCAATATTAGTGTCTACGGAAGATACGCTGGTTATATCCCACGTAGTCTTGTCCCTCTGAAGCCAAGCAGGACCATGCCACCAAAGATCACTCTTTGCGAGCTCTGAAGGCGAAAGTCCTCTACTACCTAAGTCTGCCGGGTTTTCTTCAGACCTCACATGATACCAATTATGCTGTCCTACATTTTCTTGAATTCTACAAACACGATTTGCTACAAAAGTTGTCCAACTGCTAGGAGTTTTTCGCAACCAACATAGAACAATAGTAGAATCTGTCCAGCAATATATCTTTTTAAATTGGATATCTATTTCGCGAACTATAGTTTTCAAAAGTTGTGAAGCTAAAACTGCACCACAAAGCTCAAGCCTAGGAAGGGAAATTGATTTAATGGGGGCTACTTTAGTTTTACAGGAAAGTAAAAAAGTAGAAATCTGCCCAAATGACTCCACGCGAATATAAATTGCCCCCGCGTATGCTTTCTCTGAAGCATCGGAAAAAACATGAAGTTCGACGGATGACCAAGGTGTATAGTGTATCCATCTAGGTATTCGTATACTATTTACCTCTGTATAAAATTTAACAAACTTACGCCATTCGTTCTCTGTAGAAGGCAGTAGAAAGTCATCCCAATCTACATTATCACGCCAAATCTTTTGCATGATAATCTTCGCTACAATTATAATAGGACCTAGCCAACCTACAGGATCAAATAATTTAGCTATAGTTGACAAAACCTCTCTTTTTTTAAAGTGTAACTTATCGGCGATCGGCTCAACACGAAAATAAAATGAATCTAACTTGGCATTCCATTGAATGCCTAAAGTTTTAGAGCTGCTAGATTCCACAAAATTTAAAAGTTTAGAATCTACCAAGTACTCGGGGGGAAGATCGCTAAGAATTTCCATAGAATTAGATGTCCATTTTCTCAACTCAAATTTAGCAGACAATAGAGCTGTAACAAGCTGATCGCGTGCTTCTAAAGCAGATGAAACATCATGAGCCCCAGTCAGTACGTCGTCAACGTACATGCACTTGCGCAATATATTTGAAGCAAGAGGGTACTCCGTCTCTGAATCATCTGCCAATTGTAATAATGTCCTTATTGCTAAATAAGGAGAACAATTGACGCCAAAAGTTACCGTTTGTAACTCATACGCTACCACTTCCTCCGTTGGAGAGGATCGAAACAAAATCCGTTGAAATGGGGTATGAGCAGGGTCAAGTCGAATTTGCCTATACATCTGTGTTATGTCGCAATTAAAAATATATCTAAATAATCTCCAACGTAAAATCAAAAGAACTAAATCTGATTGTAATGTGGGCCCCACATATAGACAATAGTTCAAGCTATTACCATTGGAGGTTTTATTAGAAACATTAAATACGACAAGCAATTTCGTAGTTTTCAGATCAGGTTTAATCATCGGATGATGAGGCAAATAACAAGAGTGAGAAGGATCCGAAAATCTATGCAAAACTGGCTTCATATGACTCAGTGTTAAATATTCATTAACAACGCTATCATATAATGCGTCTGGCTTTCGTAATAAAGACGACTCGTTTTTCAATAATTGTGCCATGACATTCTGTTTTGAAACGCCTAATCTGATAGTCTGAGGAAATTCTGGCTTAAAAGGTAGCGTCACTACATAATGGCCATCGGAGTCGCGTCGCGTTGTTCTCCTATAATTTTCCTCACAAAATCTATCAAACTTGGTCCATATCTTTTTTTTTGGACTCTCTACTAGCTCCCAAAATCTAAGAAGATTTCTATTCAAACTATCTTCGGGTGAGCACTCTATAATAGTGGAATATACTTGAATAGGTGGTCTTTGGACAGATCCAGTAATGATCCATCCAAATACTGTCTTTTGAGCCAATAATGTACCTAAAACATTACGTCGAATTTCCCCTAGCATTATCTGAGGATATAAATCAGCACTTATCAAAATATCCACTGAACCTGGTCGCCAAAAATTAGGATCAGCTAGCCGTAAGCTAAACTCTGTACGAACACTAGAATCCATAACAAATGAGGGTAAGTCCCCAGAAATTTTCGGTAATACCAAAGCCATAGTTTCCAAGATAATTGAATGATCTAATGGAGAACTAATCTCTAAAGAACAAATTTTCCTAGTTGTAGCAGAAAATGTTTGGTTAAACCAGAAACTTTAACATTCATCGAATACATCATCAGTCCTAACCGATTACAAAAATGTTCAGAGACAAACGAAGATTCTGAAGCTGGGTCAATAAGAGCCCGAGCTGGGTACGTGAGACCCCGATGAAGAATATTCACCATCGCTGTTCCTAGAAGCACTCTATGGTTCTGAGCAACATAAAAAACCTGTCGATTAAAATTACCACCTGAGGTAATACCTGTCGACGTAGAAGACAGAGACGAGTCTACAGAACTAAGATCCCGGGCTACATTAGCCGGAACCGGAACAGAATAATTCCCATTAGAAGAATTATTCCTATTCACATTTCCTATATTAGGTACATCACGGAGTAACAAAGAGTGATGTCTTTCATTACACGTGGTACAATTAAAGGCACTCTTACAATTCTTGACTCCATGTTCTCGTGATAAACAATTAAGACAACAGTGAAATTTTAGAACTGTAGAAAATCTTTCTGATAGCGAAAGATTTTTAAAACGTTTACACGTTCTCAAAACATGTCTGGAACAATGACATAAAACACAAGAAGCTGAATTGGAGTTAGAAGTTGTACTAGAATTCACAACATGAGTTTTAACATTCTGCGTAGGTTTCATCAATGGTTGAGAATTCTTAAGGTCACGAACACACTCTAAAGTTTGAATTCTTTCTGTCAGAAAGGAATCAAAATCTTGCCAAGTGGACAAAACAGATTTATCTTTAACACCCTGTTCCCATAAACTAACTGTAGACGTAGGCAGATGTTGAATGCACATGAAAATTAAAATTGGGTCCCAATTCTCAGTGGAAACCTTATAAACAGATAAAAAGTCCAAGCAATTATTTATACCGCGCTGTAAAGTTCTTAGCCCGGCACTAGACTCTTTTTCAACCGTAGGGAGATTAAATAATAATTTTAATTGGTTGTTAACCAACATACGAGGATTCTCATATGCATCCTTAAGGTTGCGCCAAGCCATTTCAAATCCCTCGTGACTCAAAGGGCACTTTGCCACAATTTCGTTCGCTTCACCGGCGGTTTTGCGAAGTAAATGACAAAGCCGTTCTATATCACTAAGTCGAGAGCTTTTAATATAAATAGCGGTAAATAAATCACTAAAGGCGGGCCACGCAATATAATCTCCCTCAAAAGTATTGACATCGCACGGTGGGAGTGGCAAATTATGATCGGGATTAATTGCTGCATTAGAGGTATTAGCTTTTGGGACCGTTTGCAATTCGTGTAATTTCTCATTAATAGCAGCTGAACATTTGAGGAAAGTGACGTAGGTGGCTTGATATTTTGCCGATACTGACTCAAATTGATCAGGCTCACTGCCTTTGAGATTGTCCAAAAAATCTAAACACGAATCATGCGAAATTTTAACACATTCCCAAATTTTCTTTAATTCTTGAATCTCTAATGTGAAAACCGTATGCATTTCCGGCGAAAACGCATAAAAATTTTGCCCAAATTTCATTAACGCAACAGAAGCTCTTTTAAATTTATTTAGTGGTGCTGTTTTCGACATATTTTTCTTCTTTATATAAATTTAATTAAATTAAAAATTATTATCAGTGACCGTTTTTATTTATAAAATTTTCACAAAAATCAAACGTAATTTTTCGAAAAACTGACAAACTTTTATAAAATAAATTAAAATTTTTTAAATTAATTTATAATTTATTCACAAAATAATTCTAAAAATTTTCAAATTAAATTTATGCAAATTTAATACAAACCACAATTAAGTCAAACTGACCGACCGTAGGGTACCAAATTGAACAAATAGAAAACAAAGAGAAAGAAGAAAAAAAAACAAATTTATTTTTGTATGTATGTATATAACACTTTAAATATATACACGTATTAAAAAGCACTTATTGTTATTAAATTTATAATTTTATAATTAAATTTAAATATTTATTCTTATAATTTTGGAAATTTTATGTTTTATTATTTTTTCACACTAATTCTGTCCGTCCACGTAAATAAAACGCACCGTAGGTTTTTTAAGTATTAAACGATAAGTAATTAAAGCAAGAGTCGCGAAACGATCAATCACAATAGGTAATATGAAGAAAAAAAAACACATAAATAATTAAACCAATGTATGTATGTAAATATGTATATTAATTTTTACACTTTTTGCATTTACATATACACATATATTTTATTTGCCGTAGCACTTTTCTTATTTTTCTCTTTTCTTTATTTGATAAAAGAATTATAAATATGTATTTTACGCACCTTATTTTCAATTTAAAACTTTTATTAAATATGACGATGTAACTGTTGGTGGTAAATGATGATTATAATTCCTTAAAGGGAAGAAAAGGAAAAATATTATCTTCGAATTTAATTTTTCTTTAAATCCGGCTCGAAGGACCATAAGTTTGCGCGCCAGGCATAAAATATGAAATAAAAAATATCAGGTTTAATTAGTTTTAATATAATTGTGTTTTTATTTGATTTTAAAATATTACCTTTAAAAAACTTCTGGTGTTGTGACCTTTATTGTTGCGTTGCTTTCACACAAGTAAGTTAAGTATATTTGTTTTACACAAAAAACAAACATACATAGACCGTAAGCGGTTAACTTTGCCGAAATCCAAATAAACAACAAATATAACTCATAAACAAAGGGAAATTTGGACTTCAGTAAAGTTGCCAGACGAATTGAAATAAATATTTATATTATGAAACAAGATACTGGCTTAAACACATAGAGAACAAGTAAGATAGTGGTTTATGATCAGTGCGTACCAAAAAAAGTTTGCCGTAAATATATGGTCTAAAATAATTAATAGCCCAGTATATTGCTGTTAACTCCTGTTCAATAGTGGATTTATTACTTTCTCCTTGCGTAAAGGCTTTGGATGCATAAGCTATTGGTAATTGTTTTCCAGAAAATTCTTCTGTTAAAACTGCTCCACAGGCATGTTTACTTGCATCAGTTGTAATACAAAATTCTTTTGAAAAATCTGGATAATGTAGCAGTGATGGACTCATTAATGGTCTTTTTAAATATTTAAATGCTTTATCATATTCTTTAGTCCAGTTGAATTGAGTGTTCTTTTTTGTTAACTTAGTTAGATGTCTCGAGTAGTCTGAGAACTTTTTAATAAATCTTCTATAGTATTGCAAAAAGCTACAAGTCTTTTAGCGCTGTCTGCGTCTTTTGGTATTGGATAATTTTCTATTATTGAATATTTACTATCATCTGGGAGAATTCCCTTATCAGTACATTTATGTTTTAAATATGTTACTTGATTTCTGAAAAATGAACATTTTTCGGGATTGAGCTTAAGATTGTATTTTCTACATAGTTCAAAGACGTCCACCAAGTTGGTGATCATATGTTTTTCAGAATCATCAATGTATAAGAAAGCTTGGTAGGTTTTAAACCACTGAAAGCAAGGGTCATCATTCTTTGAAATGAATTGGTTGCTATTTTTAGACCATATGGTAATCTAGTAAATCTATAGGAACCATTATTGGTAGAGAATGATGTTATATCTTTTGAATTTTTCGCTAAACCTATTTGATGAAATCCAGACATTAAATCTAAACATGAAAAATACTTTGCACGTCCCAACTGATCCAAAATGTCATCTATTCTAGGTAAAGGAAATGTATCTGCAATAAATTTCTTATTTATTTGTCTATAATCTATTAATAGAATCCATCTTTTATTTTCTGAGTTTAGGAGTGATTTCGTAGGTACCAATAACATTGGACTATTATATTCTGATTGTGAAGGTTCTATTATCTGATCAGTTATTCATTTTTTAATCTGTCTATCTAAATCTTCTTTATGTGTGTGTAGTATTCTATAGTTGTTAATATACACTGGTTCTGTATCTTTTAATCTTAGCTTTTGCTCATAAAAATTATTAGTAGTTATTGATTCTGCTTCTGTACCAAAAATATCGCAATATGAAACACAAAGTTGTGTTAATGTGTCTTTAAATTGTTCAGGAAAATTTTTCTGCAGAATTTTTGTTTCAATTTTTCTTAGAATTATTTTTAACTATAGTATAATCTGCAATGTTTTCCGTTTTTATTTTATTTCTATTAATTTTGACAATATTATTATTAGTATTGAGAATTCGTATAAAAGCTTTATCTGTTGTGACTAATGTGTTGGCGATAAAAACGCCTGACTCTATTTCTTGATTGGGTACTAATAATTCTTTCTGTGAAGATGTAAATTTTATTTGGCGTATGACTTCTGATCTTGAAGGTAATATTATTTCATCACTATTACTAATAATTGGTATTTCTATTGAATTTGCTAAATTATTTGGTCTCAATATTAAGATATCATTGTCTTCATCAAAATTTAAAATGCAGTTCTACTTTTTAATGAAATCCATACCAATAATTCCATCACATGGAATTGGGAAGTCATTATTTACTACCTGGAATTCATGTGGTATTAAAAAAATTTTAAATTTTAAATCAAAAAGTGTACTTCCGATTGATTTTATTCTGCCTTGTCCTATCCCAGTTAGATCTGTGGTTCTTCTTTTATCTATTTTGTGTGATTTGAAAGAATTAGATTTGATCAATGAAATATCTGCTCCTGTATCTACTAAAAAGTTTACTGCTTGTGTATTATTTTCTATTTCAAGATAAATAAAATAAAATTTTATTTATTTTTTTATAATTATTATTATTATTGAATCTTTCTATAAGAAAATTACAATAAGTATCCAAATCTTAACTGTAAAAAAAATATAAAAAACTTAAATAATTATTACCAATGTAATAACTAGTTACTTGTACTCAAATCTTAAGAATAAAAGAAATATTCTACGGTTAAATAAAAAAAGTTATATGACTCTTCTCACTAGGCGCACGGTGTCACTTCTCTTAAGCCTCCTGTGTCCCTCGAACTGTAATAGGCCTCTAGCTAGGGCATTTGTGTACGTACTTAGTACAATATTTACCAATTTCCTCCCGAACCGTTGGAATTTCTAGATCTCTGTGGATGTTCTCATTTCTTAAATACCAGACTGTCTTCTTTGTAACTTATGGATTTAGATGCACACGCAGTTCCCCATATCTGAATGCCATATGTCCAGATTGGTTTAATAATGGCTTTATATAATAGAACTTTATATTTCAAAGATAGAGATGAAAATGGACCTATGAGCCACATGAATCGAGCAGTTTTTAGTTTTCTGGCTGAGATTTTGGCCTCGATGTGACGTTACCATGTTAGGCATCTGTCCAGATGGATTCCTAGATATTTAGTTTGGGTTTCTACCGGAACAATTTGGCTTTCTTAGTGTGAATATCACGTGATAATATTTCGAATTGGAGGCATGTCAGATGTATAGACGATGTATAATAGCGGGCCAAGTATACTTCCTTGGGGAACGCCTGCAAAAATCTTCTTAACTGGAGAAAATACATTTTTTGACCGTACCTTAAATGTTCTATCAGTCAAATAGCTTTTAATCAGCTTGTGGGTGTTTGTAGGGAGAAGTAGTGCTACTTTTGTAAGAAGACCGTCATGCCAAACTTTATCAAATGCTTGGGAGACATCAATGAACTATGCTGAACAAAACAACTTTTTCTCGAAGGATGACTAGATTGCAGTAACGATTCTGTGAACCTGCTCTGTAGTTAAATGGCCAGCCCGGAAGCCGAACTGATGTTCTGAAATAATATTTCGCTCTGCTAGGTGGGGCGTTATTTTCTGGAGGAGGACCTTTTCGAACAGCTTTGAAAGGATGGATAATAAGCTGATAGGTCTATATGACGTAACTTGAGTAGCGTCTTTACCCGGTTTTTGGATCATGACAATTTCTGAAATCTTCCAAGAGGACGGGAAAACCCCCACTCTTAAGATGGCGTTAAAAATGAAAAATATAATTCTCACAGCGCAATCTGGCAAGTTCATCAGCATTGAACTAGTAATTCGATCAGCGCCGGGCGAAAAGGTTTTTGATTGTCATTTTAATTGAGGGCAAACGTATCCTTATATGATTTTCAATGGAATCGCTGATGTATGGAAGATTAATATCACTATTTATGTCATGCGGAGCGAAAACGTTTTCCAGATGGCTAGCAAAAGCATTTGCTCGTTCACTTGGATTATTGTCCCAACTAAGGTCCTCAAGTCTTAGTGGTGGTTCGGAGGAAGTAGGGCACTTCATATGCTTCACAGCTTTCCATAGGCTGTGGTCGGTTTTTGTTGTTGGATCCAAGTTACTTAAATAATTTGCAGGCGCTGACTCATGCTGTAGACGCAGCTTTTCTTTAAGTATTTTTTGACACAAAATCAATTGGGTCTTTAAAGCTGGAGAACGATTTCTCTGCCATTCCCTTCTCAATTTTCTTTTTTGTCGGATGAGGGCTTCAATATCAGCTGATGACTTGAACGATTTCCTCCTATATGTTTTTCTCATTGGATTTGCACTTCTAGCTGCATAAGTAATAACGTCTGTAAGGTGGTTCACAGCACATTGTATATCAAACGAGTTCCTTAGAGGGATGTTCTGGGAGAGATGAGAGCTCAAATAAATTTTATACTTTAGCCAGTTCGTGTATCGGTTCGGATAGAACGTAGGAGATACTTCAGAGTTATAGAACTATTACGTAGTGTAACTATAGTTGGCGAATGATCAGATGATAAGTCTTCTAGGGAACTAATCAGATATTGGTCACGTTTAATATTTTTTATAACAGTGAAGTCAATAAGTTCTGGCTTTTTCGTACAGTCTGTAGGCCAGTATGTGGGCTCACCGGCAGATACGACATCTAGACTATTTTGAGCAATAGCATTGTACAGCTGCCTACCTCTTGGGCTAATAAGTCTAGAGCCCCAGTGGGTATGTTTAGCGTTGTAGTCTCCTGCTGCCAGGAACTTTTGTCCCAATGTTGCGAAGAAACTTTTGAAATTGTCGCTATCAATTATATGTCTTGGAGGACAATATATACATGAAATTGTGGTATGAAAATCAGTAAGACTTATAGAGGTTGCCTGAATATAATCCTTCCCAAATTCTGGCATAACAAAGTGCCTCACGTTTTTACGCACAATGACGGCCGTGCCACCACATGCCTTTCCAGTTGGATGTTTAGTGTCATAAATAATGAACCCGTTAATTCTAAAGCAATTCTTTACAGTAAAATGTGTTTCGGATACCAAAAGGATGTCTATTTCCTGCCTGTGTAGGAAATTTTCTACCTCGAACCTATGTTGGGATAACCCGTTCGCATTCCATAACATACATTGAGGCTTAGGTTATATATTTTGTTGTTTACTCGGAGTTTTCCGACTCAATGGGTCTAAGATTATTTTGGTTTCTCCGATTGTAACTGTTACTATATCTTTGTCTGTTTTGGTTGTTCTAGTTATTGTTGTTATTATTACTATTGTTTCTATAATTATTGTAACTCCTATTATTTCTATTACTGTTGCCTCTGTGCAACTATTTACAAATTTGGTTATAGCGTCATTCATGGTATTGAATTGACCTGCTTCCATGATAAGTTTCACTTTATCAATAGCGCAGTTTTTAGTTAAAGTTTTTACAGCGACTTGTGTTGAATATTTACTTGCTATTTCATTTGGCAAACCATCAGCTATGTATGAACTTTCTAAAGATTTCGCGAGATTTTCTATCTCAGAACAGTAAATGTTTGCAGTTTTATTATTTTGTTTTATATGTATTATTTTGGCAGTTAGTAATTCTACTGATTCGCCTTTAACTGTTGTTTTAAGTTTATTAATTATTTCAACTATTGTATTTTCGTTATTAATAAGGTTTCTAGCTGTACCTTTTAGTTTGGTTTTAGTTAAAGAGACCGCTAGTTGCTCATGAATACCCTTGATTAAGTCTACTAATGATAGTGAATCAGTAAATGAACGCAAGTTTTCTGACTTGCCATCAAAGTCTATAATCAGCTTTGAAGCTGTGTTCAAAAATTCTACTGTTGATTGTGTCATTGTGCTTTGTTCAGATATGTTTGAGTCTATTAAAAATTCGGTATTTATTACGCTTTCTTGTAGTGTTAGTGGTAGTTTTAATTCTACCCCCTTTTTTGATGATATATGCAATAGGTTTTTGCGTATTTCATGGAAAAAGGTTTCGGCTGCTACTTTATGTGCCGGGGTTAACCTGTTGTAGTTGACGTTTAAAAGTACTCTAATTTCTTCGAAATGCGTCAATAGTTTATTTAAATGTTTATGTATGGTTTCTGATCTAGTTGGTCTATCTATATTAAGACATTTATATGAACGTTCAAATTCTTCCTTAATTAATCTTACTTTATTTAAAATATCTTGCTATTCCATTAGCTCAATTCAACTATATTTTATCTAAATTATTATCTCTACTTGTGTATTTTTTTTTAGCGTTTTATGATGCATACCATATATATGCAGAATGAGGTTAATTCCTAATATTACAGTCACTATATATAAACATAATTCTACTTTACTCAAATCTATTTCTTTGTATACTACTTTAACTTCATTAATTACATTAGCATTTGGATGCTCTAGTTTTTGTTTTCCCCATAATGTAATAGAGATTATTTTATTTGTTCTATTCGTTGATTACAGCATCTATATTATCTATTGCTTTCTTCAATTTGCAAGGGAATATTTGAGCATGCGCATTTCAAATAAAAGTTTCTCTCATTTACCTACTGAGATAAACAGAGAATAAAAAAAATAAACAACAACATATAAATGCGCATGCATGTATGTATTTATAAACCAAGCATTTAAAACTTAAAATGAATTTTATTTCTTTGATAGGTTTTTTGTGTGAGATTTATAAAATTTTTCAACAAAAATGTTATTGAAATCTTAGGAGCAAATAAAAATAGAACGAATATGACTAGTTGCGTTATTGTAGGGTAGAATATCTTGTTTATAGTTGTAAAAATAAAATTTATCCTAGTTCGCAACGAATTTATGAATCATTAATTTGAACCTTTATTAAACTCTTATTATAGATTTGTAGATATTATTTTTATAATGAGAAGTGGTGCTGTTGTATATGCTTTTTAAAAGGATCTATAAGAGTTTTAAAACTCACAGACTGTTAATAATAAATAACACAGAAATTGATTTTATGTTGTCAACAAAATTTATTTATAATAAAAATCTAATTATTTGGAAATTAATATGTAAATCATAATAAGACATTTTTATGCCTTATTCTCATTTTTTGTTTCGTGGTATTGTCACAAAACAATTTACTTATTTATAAAAAAAATTTGTTTTGAAATGCTCTACCATTGATGGATAGCTATATATATAGCGATTTCATTGCTGCTAGGCATATCATCAGTAGACTCTACAATACTTTTCATAAAAAGTCTTGAACTTATACGTTTAATACTTATCAAACCAAATAAGAAGTAAAAAGTTTTAAAAATTAAAACTTTTTTAGAAACTTAGTAAGCATTTAAAAATATTTTATTGTCTTCAATATTTTCTACATTAGAGATTCCAGTTCGGGAACCTAAGCTAATGTGTAAGAAAAATATTCAAAATACAAAAATAAAAATAATAAAAATTCTATACGTATTTGCAGTAAAATATAAAATAAATATTGAGTCGTAAGCAATATAAATATTAATCAATTAAAACATTTTTATTATTATTCCCATTTTTTGTATCTCATTGAGATAAAACACTGAAGATGGCAAATTGCCGAAACAGGTCTGTTAAAGAATCAAATTTAACGCGGGATAACGTAAACTCTTTTCAAATAAAAATTTTTTATTATGGTTTATTTATAACTTTTGAAAAATACAAATTAAAAGTAACTGTTTTCCTTTAATAAAATAAATATAAAGTAAAAAAACTCAATGGTTAATGTATAAGATAAAAGTAGACAATACTAATAATATTTAAGTACCAGGGCTGTCATAGAATCCAAGTCGGTTTTGCTAATTGTCGGTTTAGCAAACCAATGTTGGTTTCATTTGGTGGCATGAAACCAAGTCGTTTTTGTCATTTTCGAAGACAAATAAAAACGATGTTCGAATCAGTTGTTCTATACATTAGTTTATTTGTATGAAATTTTTTATGTAAATGTTTGATAACAATTTTGATAAATCGTAGTGTTTTCGTTTAAATAAAAATAAAAACGTGTTTTTTATTGAAAATTTTTAATATAAAATATATAATTAGTGTCAGTGAAATAAGTAGTGAAATAAAATGACTTTTGCCGTTGTAGGATTTTTGTTATTAAAAGAAGAACGCTCACAGAAAGTAAAAAGAATATTCATAAAATAGCGGTTAAATAAAGAAGCTTTCCGTGTATGTAATTGACGTTAAAAGAATGTTAGCAGAATGAAAAAAGTTATAAAGGGTGTTTTTTATGGACGTATAGAACTTTAAGTCGCATTACTGTTCAAGATGACGACCGCTTTAACAGCTGTCAAGTGATTTATTTTCAGTTTGGTTTGGCAATTCATGATGAATAGACTCACGCTTGAACAACGCTTGCCAATAGTGCAATTTTATTTCGAACGAGATTGCCGTTGTTAACGATTTTCATAAGCGAATTTTGTTTAGCAATGAAGCGCACTTCTGGTTGAATGGCTACGTTAACAAACAAAACTGCCGCATTTGGAGTGAAGCTAATCCTCAAGTGTATGTCGAAACACCGTTACATCCAGAAAAATTGACTGTTTAGTGCACTTTATGGGCTGGTGGAATCATTGGTCCGTACTTCTTCAAAAACGATGATGGCCAGAACGTTACAGTCAATGGTGATCGGTATAGAGCCATGATTACTAACTTTTTCCTGGTTAATTGAACAACCATGATGTCCAGGAGCTGTGGTTTCAACAAGACGGTGGAACATGTCACACAGCTCGTGCCACAATCGATTTATTGAAAAACACGTTTGGTAACCGCCTAATTTCACGTTTTGGACCTGTGAATTGGCCTCCAAGATCTTGTGATTTAACACCGCTAGACTACTTTCTGTGGGGCTATGTAAAGTCATTGGTCTATGCGGATAAGCCACAAACGCTTGACCATTTGGAAGACAACATTCGTCATGTTATTGCCGATATACGGCCACAAATGTTGGAAAAAGTCATCGAAAATTAGACGTCCAGATTGGACTACATCCGAGCCAGCCGTGGCGGTCATATGCCAGAAATCATATTTAAAATGTAATGCCACAAGATTATCTTTCGGATAAATAAAATTCATGTCAATCGAATAATCCATCGTTGTTTTATTGCAATTTAAAGTTCTATACGTCTATAAAAAAACACCCTTTATATAATGAGCCATTTAAATGATTAGAAGGCATAGTTAATAACACATATGTTGCATGTGTGTTGACATACTCATTTTCTTTGTTAATGTGTGCGAAGTTACTGTAAAAACTATGCATAGATTTGACATGAATTTATTCGACAGTGCCTTCATATGTTATTGTTAAACATGTTTGAGCGGCATTGCATGAATTGACACTTGCGTGATGCGACACATGTCGCTATGTTTTTTAGTTCAACTTGCAGGTCTCTAGTATTTATTAGTAGGACACGGCATGTAGTAGTACACGACATGCTAACATGCATTATAAAAAGGTACCAGATGAAATTTTAAATAAGTGCTAAGTTTTTATATAAAATAAATAGTATCGTCAAATTTGAAGAAAACTGGTTTTATAAAATGCTTCATTCATTATTTAACATATATGTCCACAAATATACATAACATGACCTAAATAGGGTGTTTTGTCGCAGTTTAATTTCAGAGGCAAATAACTCAGAAAATAAACCTATAACAAAATTTATTTAATGTTTTATGCTGAGAATTACATTTTTCATCAGTATCATTGTTCTTTTTTAATTTTTTGTTACAAATTTAAAATTTTAAATTGAATTCGTTTCTATAGAATTCGTTTTTCTATAACCTATGATAATATTTTTTAATTTTGCGGTGCGTGCTTAAAACAAAATTTAAGCGTAATAACGGGAAAACAAGTTTTAAGTAGTGGCAGCACTGTTTGTTTGTCACAGTTTGTTTTGGTTTTATTTATTTCTGATAAATATTAATAAAATGAAGAAAAAAAGTGTTTACTAAAAAGAGAAAATAATGTTCAACATAATAAGGATGAAAAAACGAAAAGAATACGTAGTGTAGCCAAAAAACTGGTTGAATTTGATGAAGGAATTACGTCCTCAGCTGTATCGCGGCTTCGTGCGTATGACTGCCGATCAATTTGATAATCTACTGCATTTGTTGACGCCATATATTAAAAAACAGGACACGAACATGCGGTTGAGCATTTCACCAGCAACTCGGTTGACATTGACGCTTCGTTATTCTTCTCTCACCTCCTGCAGACTTTTTTTCCGTTGACCCTTTAGTTCAGGAAGCTCGATAATTAAATCTTCCTCTTCGAAATTAAATATTTCTTGGCTTATATTTTCCAAAGTAAATAAATTACAACAGAACCAAAAAGTAACTGTTGATAATTACATATGCATGTTGTTTCAAAATTCGAGCTTCTACATGTCTTGTGACAGCCTCATGCGCATGTAAGAATATTTTTAATGTCAAAATTCTTATGTAATTAGGTAGTAGACGGCATGTAGAAAAGTCGCATGTTGCATGTGTTTAAAAAGCAACATATAGTATACATGCAAATGTATATTGCATGTAAGTGTACCAAAAACTGATAGTACACTGCATGTAACGAATGTGGGTTCTTGATGACGTCAAAATTACGTCAAAGCTACATGCAATGTGGCTTTTTACATTCCGTGTACTGCGGGCTTTAGAAAATTTTAGATTTTGGTGGACATATTGTGCACCACAATACTGAAATTTATTGTATTTTCAACTCTAAAATACACACATTTTAATATTAAAACATTTACCTTTTTGGCTCCTTCGGAAACCGATGAAGTTTTTCCATTTTTGGACATCCCACAACACATACGGCTTCTAAATATGTATAAAAACTAATATTAAAATATAACTAATATAAAAGTTACCACTAGGTATACTTACATTTTTCTGCTTTTCTTTTCTGTTGATAAATGCCTTTTGTAGCCATTTTTTCCTACTTTTTGCACCACTACCACTGCACATACACTTTTCTTCATAATGAGGAAATTTCGGAAAAATTTATGATAAATTTTGGAATAATAGCAATATTTCTCATTTTTTGTGTGCCTAAAAAATTCTAAAATAATACTTTGACAAACAATTAACCCCATAAAAGAAATGAGAGTGGAATATAAAAAATTAATATATTGCTGTCCTTCACATATTAAGGGGCTAACACAGAGTTGCATTTCACTGCAATGGCAACATCAAAAGTTGCCACCTAAATTTGGTGTCGAGTCTAGTTTAGTCTATGCTACTGGTACAAAAATTAATGTTCAGACAATTGCTTTGTCACGAAATTTTTTTACATTTAGCCAAATTAATTTTTTCAACTAAAAATTTATTGTGTGAAAAACTTGTATTGAAATTGAAACCAAATAAATAAATAAAACATTATTTTAAAATAAACTACATAAAAACCAATTCGGTGTGAAAGCAAAATTTTGAATAAAAAACTGTGAATTTAAAAATTAAACAAATAAAAAATAAATACATATACAAACTTTAAAAATGCCATATTGTACGTGCCAGAAAAAAAAAACGAAAAAGGAACTGGATCCTTGTTTCGTGTGCCAAAAGACTCATCTAAATATAAAAGCCAGGTGTAGTGAGACTAGTAGCAAAAATTTAGCAGCAACAAGCCTTATTTGTTCCAACCACTTTTTGCAAAATTGGGAAATAAATTAATGCCGCTGCCCAATGGTAACCCGTTTGGTTTCCAGGAAATTAATAATGTATTAAAAGATGTTTGTTCTTATTCTAATTATTTATTGAAATGAACATATTTTTGATTTGATTACATTAAAAAAATTAGATAGAATGGCCCATAATCATTGTCATACCAAAGTCGATTTTTTTTAACCGTTTGAAATTCATGAAATTCTTGTTAACAAAAATCAGCTCTTAATAAAACATACTTTTTTATAACTATGATATTAATTATTTCTTAAAATAAACAACAAATTCAAATAATTAAAAACAAAAAAATGTAGATTTTCTCAAGGTTGGTTTTAAAATAGTAACTAAGACAGAGCCAGATAATAAGCGGCCGTAATGACTAACAGCCATTGCATTATAGAAAGTTAAATAACCCACAATATAGAGACAGGAAAGTAAAGTCGAAATTTTCCGTTTGCAAACCATTATATGTAAATAGCCTCCATGAAGTGACTGGCAAAATATTTACATACACAAATATACAAATAGCCGCTATAGATTTCAAATGGAAATTATAACGCCACTTGTAGTGATCATCTGCCTGCTGTAGATAATGGCAGTACTAAAAATCATTGTTGTTATCCAAAGGGGCCATACAAATCTTGGTTTTGTCCAATAACACAGTACAACAGCCAATCTGGGTGGTGAGAAATTCCAAGTCAGGGTGATGGTACTAGGTCAGTATAGTAAAACCCTCAAAGGGTTTGGCGTTCGTATGTGTCAGTTTTTTTTATGACCTTTTAAATTTTTTCCTTATCTTGATGTTTTTTCGCTTAGTTGTAACATTTTGGGAAAAAATGTAGTTTAACATAACTCGAGAACCACTTGTCCGATTTTGCTAAAACAAACTCAAAAAAATTTAGAATTACAATTTCTCTAATCTGTTTCTATACCGTTTTCCTATATGTGCAACACTCGCGAAGTTAAAAATGAATGTATGAAGGGAAAAAAGTATTTTTTGCCTAAAAATTTAAATATTTTTTTTTTTTAATTCATAAAAAATCCAAAATGGAAAAAAGTGCTAAAACTAATTACTTTCGCGTAAAGTCACATAACTCATGAGCAAAAAAAGGCATAGATCATGAAAATCGATGCACGCGTTTCTCATTTATTCACAATTAGGTAAATGTATGAATTTCAAAAATTTGCTCCAGATATGCACAACATTATTTGGAGAAAACATTGACACTCACAAGCCGAACTCTCTCATATTTTTCTACTTTACTAAAAGAGAAATATTGATGTGGCAACACTGGTTCTGTAATGTTCACATAAAACATGCATTGTCATTATACTTCTTCTCTTTCTCACACTGGTTCTGTGATTTTTGTCATTCAACAAGTGCCGACGAACGCGAACAGTAAAAGTGATTTTTCTCCAGTTTTTTAAAAGTGAACAAAACTGAACAGAATATGGAACTGTGCAAGCCAGATATAAATAGGTTTTGCTACTGCTGTGGTCGCAACACATAAAAAAAAGGGGAAATTTCAGTACTGATTTTGTTCAAACATACGAGATGTAGTTCAACCAAAATGTTATAGTGAACGAAAATTGGGTACCAAATATAGTGTGTAAAAGCTGCTACAACCGTCTAATGGATTGGAAAAATAGAAGACGTGAAAGTATGCCATTCGGTATCCCAATGACTTGGACTAATCCTGGCGAAGGTCACAATCCATTGAATTGCTATGCATGTGCGAATAAAGGAGCCGCAAAAAGGATAAGAAAATCGTATAATTACGTTGGTGTTGCAAGTTCCGCAACACCATTGCCTCATTCGGACCACATTCCTGTGCCAAAAGCTTCTAGCCCAGATATTTTCTCTTCTACGACTGCTCCGACATATCATGCACGTGATGATCCCCCATATGAGCCATCAGTATCCAATGAGCCAATTTTAATAAATCAAAATAAGCTTGATTCAATTGTTGCCAAGTTGGAATTAACACAGCATAAATCGGAAGAGCTGGCTTCCATTTTGAAATCAAACAATTTGTTGGCACCCGGTGTGAAAGTCACAGCTTATCGAAGTCGTCAGGCAACACTCCAATATATAAAATATATGTGCTTTTTGTGCGATTGGGACAAACGATTTTCCGGTGACCAATATGCATGCCACAGATGGAAACTCAGAGAGCACAGCAGGTTACAAAGGGCCAATATTATTCGTGAGCCTCTAGTGCCGAAGGAGAAGATATTGCTGCCTCCACTGCATATTAAACTTGGAATTGTTAAGAATTTTATCAAAACTGTCGTCAAAAGAGATGATGTTTTCTTGTGTTTGAAACTAATTTACCCGAGACTCAGCGAAAGTAAAATTAAAGAAGGTAAGTTGTAATATCACATTAATTTCCCATAATTTTCCATCTTAACAAATTAATTTTTTCCAATCAGGCGTAGTAAATGGTCCAGATATACGAAAGCTGATTAAAAGTGACGCATTCAACAATATTTTGATTGACGCTGAATTGAATGCATGGCAGGCAATCAAAGAAGTAATAGAAGGCTTGTTGGGAAAGCATCGTTCTAACAACTACGATGTTTCTGTCGCAAGGATGTGAAGAGCATTCTCGGAAATTGGTGTCCACATGTCCTTGAAAATCCATTATTTACATCATAATCTGGACTACTTCAGCAAACAATTGGCTACCGAATCAGATGAACAAGGTGAACGCTATGCTTTCATCAAGTTGCTATGCCATTTGAAATGAGGTAATACTGATTTTTTATTTTTTCAAACTCATTTTAATAAAACAAAAACTTACAGATATAGAGGCAAAAAGTCGCCGAGTGCAATAATTGCGGAAATTTGCTGGTGGAGTAAGCTTGTGTGGCAAGACAAGGATGATCTTGATGATAAAGAATTTTCAGGAGATGCAGAAGGGCCAACAGTGGAGTCACACATTGACATTATGTGTGGTTCAGAAACTGATGATAGCGATGAATGCGATGCCACTAGTCCCGAACAACCACCATCGAAAAAGTCTAGGCAATATTTATTAAAATAAATAAATAAAATAAAAATAAAAAATTATAAAAATGTTTACTTAATCAAGATCAAGGATCAAAATAAGGAAAATATTTAAAAGGTCATAAAAAAAACTGACACATACGAACGCCAAACCCTTTGAGGGTTTTACTATACTGACCTAGTACCATCACCCTTACTTGGAATTTCTCACCCCCCAGACAATAATCCCAAAAATGTTCCATAGTGTAACAGATTTAAAATAGTTTGGCGGAGCACGTTTGGGTATAATAGAATTAGCAATGCGCTCCAATACTGTTGATAGTATTATATAGTTAAAAAATACAATTGTGCCTACAATTGCTAGTTCAGGTAAACCATTGCCATCACCACCGCCCATAGGAGAACCATCACTTGTGCCATTCAATATATTACTCATGTCATAGATTAAGTCTCGCAAAAGGGATCGCGCGGTCTTCTTGTGGTACTGGAAACTGCGAAATGTGTTAGAGAGTTAACACTACTTTTTGTTGGCAGTATTTTAAAAACCTTTAAATTGCAATAAATAATCGTGTTGCATTTAATTTTCTGCATATAATTGATGTCACTTCAGCAAAATAATATTTTATTTTATTAATTTAAATTGTTCAATATTTTAAGTAACTTAATTGTTCATCTCCATGGTAGAAAACACAGAATATCCATACAGAATACTCAACAATGACAGTTCTAAAATGGACTTAACATCTGTTCCTATGAAGAACAGGGCGAGAGAAAAAAATATTATTAAGAGATAGAAAAGCAATGGGTGGGAAGCAATAAATATAGATTACTATTTTCACCATATGTTCACATCATTTAATAGATATTTTTCTATCAAAAACAATCAAAATTTTGCAATTTTTGTTTAATTTTAAAAAAATAAAGTAAATTCTTCATTAATTTGAAAAAATATATGATACATTAATTCTAATGATGGTAAGTATATTATAAAAAGTAAAATAACCAATTTAAAAATTCTTTTCATAGCAATATTTGTGTTTTTCAACATCTTATGAAGATTGTTTGACAAGAAGCTGCTGGGGCAAAATAGAAAAGAAAACAGAGCACGGCAGCAAACTTCCTTACAAGATAAGTTGTTTATATTATTGAAGAGGTACTCCAGGGCGCAAACATGGTGCTTATGGTGTTTTTTTCAAATCCTTAACCGCAATAATAATTCAGGGTTTTGCGTCAACGTACTGAAGAAATTTAACAATGACCGCAGCGAGAAACTATGCAGCCTGTTAAAAAGCCATATGCCAATATGTGCTTAAGCTGCAAATTTTGGTGTTAATGTCTGGAAATAATGGATTATGACTAAAACGCCGATATTGAAAAGAGTTCGATGAGAAGACTTCCATTCAAAACAAAAATATTGCAAATGACAGCAGATGAGCTAATATTCATTGTTCTTGTTCGTCCAAGAAGGTTGTAAACCAAATGGAACCAATTATGCTCCGGATAATATATAATAATTAGTATTGGGTAAGATTATTTAATTTGAAAAAAAAAGGATAAGTCAATAACAATTTTACTCAACCATTAGGTATTCAACAATATCTTTACGAAAATTTACATATTGACAATATATTTACGGATGTCTAGATGAAGTGGCAGTAAATTTTCTGTACTTTATAATAACTCACGTAAGTTTAATCATATTCCATAAAAAGAAAGTTAAATACTTTTTGTAATGGTTACTTGTTTTAGTATACATATATACGAGTATATACAAATACCTAAATAGCTAATGCAATTCATTAAATTTTGTATTTAAATCATGTTTAGACGGTCGAAGAACACATGTAGTAATTATTTTCCCATATTATGAAGCATTGGAAGCGAACTGCTCAAACAGGTAAAACTCCGGGGTCACGTAACGTTTTACTACGCTTGGTATGTTTTTAAATAAACTTATCTTTTATTTATTTTGTAAACTTTACTGTTATTCACGAAATGAACAAATATTTCGGTTTTAATAATATTTAAATTTATTGCAAATTGTTGTTTACGTTTTCACTATGAAAGATTGCTTATTATCGTTTCCTTCTTTGGCTTTCATAGTTGTTCTCACAATACAAGTTTTATCTGTACATTTTTAACACTAAATCTGGGAATACACGGTGATTTTACAACTCTTATAGGAGGGATAAAGGAAAGAGTGGAAAAGGATACAGACTTACTCGTACTCGGTAATTATCTTTTGTTCTCTATTCGTACCTTTTAAAGCTGTAAAAAAGAAGACAAGCCGAATGAAAAAGAATGCTACAATTCTATTTGTCCAAATGGTAAATAAAAATTAAAAACCAAATTATTTATTTAACCTTTCAATAATAATAGAAATTTATTAATTTTTATTTTATTTTTCTAAGTCCGGAAAGTGTAAAAACACGTAATGACGTTTTCTACTTACAACCAAAGCGATCTTGTGTACCAGATTTGCCTGCATGGTACTCTACTCAGGCTCGCAGTAAAGAGGCTTCGTAGAAAATGTAACATCGGGTAAAAATGTTGAAAGAAAATCAAGTTAATCATCTCAATTTTCAAAAATATGGTTCAGCAACGAACAGCACATTAAAATAAAAATGTAATTGTTGCTTAAAGCGTGTAATTTTATATAAATACTAATTCATTTTCATATTTTTTTCCAACAATAAAGAATGAAAAAAAGAAAAAACAATATTATTAATAAAAAATATAATAAGCATAATGTTAAAAAAATAATTGCATGCTGCACACAAATATTATCAGCAAATCATTTAAGCAAAATTACTTTTAATTTCTGTTTCTGTACAATTTATATACACACGTATTTTGAATTAAAAAAAGCACAACAAAAATAGTTGCATACATTTAAAAAACAGCACAAAAATTTTATATTTGTAGTGTTAATAATAATTGAAATAAACTTAGTGTTAATACATATTGTTGCTAATCATTCTTTTGTTTACTTTATTTGTGTTTAATTATTAATATGATTGTAGTAATTCGATCACTCAATTTTCGTTTATATGCATGCCAACGACCGCTTTTTTGTTTCCGCAATGCATAAAACTGGCTCATTTGTAGTTTGCATTTTTGTCATTATTGTTAATAAATAGCGGTATTCAGTGTGTGGTGCGTTTAAAAATTGCACCCATTGCAAAAGCATTGTTTTCGACTAAAATTGTGAGTGCTGTTTAACCAAACGTGGCAATATTCAGTGCAACATTTATTGCAACATATAAAACAGCTGACACCAGTTAATATTTTTTTTATTCAGTGGATTTCTTCTCTGGCCCACTTTTTATTATTTCTTTCCTTTTTTATTACTAATTTGGCACAACCAGATTCCATTATTTGAATTTCAGATTTGGTTTTTTTTGTTGCTTACAAGTGTCAGCTGGTGTTAGTGATAACAACACGATGCGAACTTTAAATGAATTTAGCGATTTTAATGGAACTTGAGTACAATTTACTTACGAGTAATAAATTTACTTATAAAAAAAATCGCTTTTTGAGACTCTGTCAACAAGCTACTTTGTAAATTGTGCAAATAAACATCATTGGTAATGATATTGCAATACACGCAACATAAAGAGCTATACCATTTTGAGTATTGCACAAATGCAATAATGTAGCAAGTGCAATTGTGTGTATTTTGTTGTTCGGTAGCAAAGTAAAAGCTACGATATTTTGCACTTGCAATGCCGCAAGATCATTTGAATTAAACACTGAGTACCGCTAATATATTAAGTCTTTAGTTAAGCATTTTTAGTAAAACTGTTTGTATTTTACATTTTTGTTATTATTGTTAATAAATATATTAAATCTTTAGTTAAGCATTTTAGTTTAATTTAGTATAATAAATTTTGTATAAAAGAATCAAAAATAAAGAATTAATTTTAGCGTGTTTTAATAGAGCAAAAAGGCAATTGTTTTATTTGAACACCAGTCTAAAGGTTACAAGTGCTTGTGAGACAAAAATATAAGCAAGCTCTCTTCAGGTAACAAGAGCCTGTAAGAGAACATTTACAAGTAACTTACAATTAGCCATAACACTGGTCAACAAAATTTTGTAACAAGAAAGGTACTTACCAATTTGGAATTACCTAAATACCCTCATTTTATCACCGTATTTATTTTGATTCCATCAGTTCTAGTTTTCGTGTTACAGCTACTACCCGTAAAATTTAAAATTAACCATTTTTGTTCCACTTTTGCATTCAGAGATTTTATTTATGTGAATAGTATAGTGTTTTTTTCTATTTATTGAGTTAAGCGACTGTTAAATAATGTCAAGAAAGTGCAAAAATGATCCTGACAGGTTTTGTTATATTTGTGGTAACATTACTTTTAAAACTCAGCGAAGGAATTTGACACCATTAGTGACTAAGCTTTATTAACAGTATTTTGGCTTTGCCGTCGGACAGCAAGACAAAGCGTGGGTTCCACACATCTGCTGTGTTACATGTGTGGGTCTTCTTACTGGATGGGCGAGGAGATCTCGATCTATGCCATTTGCAATCCCCGTAATTTGGACAGAACCAACGAATCACTCATCTGATTGTAATTTTTGTGTTACTAATACGAAAGGTATCACAATTAAAACAAAAACAAAAAATAAAATAAAATGCCATCTGCTAAAAGACCGATCCCTCATAGTGAGGAACTACCTGTACCAGAACCACCAGAAAGTTCCGATTTGACCGCTACGCCATCAACAGTGGAAAACGACGCATTAGATCCTGACTTTCAAGAAGCTTCCTCATCTAACGAGCCACATCTACTTTCTCAAGGAGGCCTTAACGATTTGGTACGTGACTTAAATTTGTCCAAACAACAGGCAGAACTTTTGGGCTCTAGATTAAAGGGATGGAATTTATTACAACCAAAAACAAAAGTATGTTACTTTCGCAATCGAGATGAAGAGCTAAAAGGTTTTTTTTTCACAAGATGATCAGCTGGTATTTTGTAACAATGTCCATGGCGTAATGACTGTCTTGGGTATAGAATATAAATCAGAAGAGTGGCGTTTATTTATCGATGGGTCAAAAATAAGTTTGAAGGCTGTTCTTTTATACATCGGCAATAAACTGCCCTCTATACCATTAGGTGAAGCTCCCAACATGAACGAATCTTTTGAATCGATTAAATTTATATTGGAAAAAATTAAATATGAAGAACACAATTGGAAAGTTTGTGGAGATTTAAAGGTGATGGCCCTAATTTTAGGTTTACAACTAGGGTACACAAAATACTGTTGTTTTATTTGTGAGTGGGACAGCAGAGATCGAAAAAATCATTATGTTAAGAAAGATTGGCCCAAAAGGCAATCTCTTACTCCAGGACAAAAAAATATTAAAAATCCTCCATTGGTGCAACCTGACAATGTATTTTTACCGCCTTTACACATAAAACTTGGACTTATGAAAAATTTTGTGAAAGCTATGGACAGGAGTGGTGACGGCTTTTTATATTTGAAGGAAAAGTTTCCTAAATTGAGTGAGGCAAAAATTAAAGAGGGCAAATTTGTTGGCCCACAAATCAGACAATTGATGAAAGACGACATATTTAAAGAAAAACTCAGTGATTTGGAAAAATCTGCTTGGGAATCTTTCATGAAAGTAACTTTCAATTTTCTAGGAAATCACCGATCAAATGACTATAAAACTATTGTCGCGGAGCTGCTATCTGCTTATAAGGCTTTGGGTTGTAATATGTCATTGAAAATACACTTCCTTCATTCACATTTAGACTTTTTTCCTGAAAATTTGGGCGCCGTCAGCGATGAACATGGTGAAAGATTCCGCCAAGACATTTCTACCATGGAAAAACGATACCAGGGCAAGTGGAGTCCACGTATGCTAGCGGATTACTGTTGGACATTACAACGAGATGTACCTGAAGCAAAATACAGCAGAAAATCATAAAATTTTATTTAAATTAATACTGTAACATAATAAAATAACTTACTTTTGTTAACAAAATCTCAAATTTTCTAAATTTATATAACGTCTAATTACAAAAAAACTATTCGTATTGGAAGCATTCTAATTTTATTTATATTATCCATATCCTTGTGCTAAACATAGCAAGACAAAAGTTTTCATGTTACACACAAAAAGTTTTTTTTTGTCGACCAGTGTAATTTTTGAACATTTTTGTGTCCCCGACTTGATCTTGTAAAGCGCAGGCAGCAGGACACTACTCAATAAAATTCATCAAAAAGTATGTCTAATTTAAAAGATCGTATAGCACAGCAGGAAGAAAAGACAAAGGAAATTGACAAAACTGTCACAAATATTAAAAAAGCTCCTCATGATCTTAGGACTTTAGAATTTTATAGAGCCAAGAAGGAAGAGTTAACTACTCTGGTTACGGCTTTCAACAACGCAGAAAACTCAATAAGAAATGATCTAACAGCAGCAGATGATATATCATCAAAGATCTTCATAAGTTTGTTAGTACAACTATCAACTCAATTTTTGAACACATTCAGTCAAAAATAAAACATTTGAGCACAACTATTAAACCCTCACCAGCTACACAAAATCAAGCAAATCAGGCAACAGGAAATGTAGACACAGGTGAGATTGTGAGGCTCTGCCGAAGGCAAAAGGCAACAATAGGATCGCTGATACGGCTACTGAAGGACGAGGACACAAATCAGAATAAAGGAATCATATCTACCCTCTGGCATGATATCGAAGGTCTACATCTTCAAGTTTGTAAAATGTGTGAAGACCCTGCAGATCACGGATACGACATGGAGCGATTTATGTTATTGGAAAGTACTATACGAAAGACATTGAATACAACCCAGCTAAGAGATAAAACTGAGGGCATTAAAAATCAGCAAGGATAAATTCCAATATTAATGCCTACTGGCACTTAGAAATATCCAAATAGATACTTCGAGTTGGGACCCATTACTACTTCATTTGCTACTAAAACGATTAGATCAAGCCACACGCCTTCGATATGACCAATCGTTAACGAAGCCAAGAGAAATTCCAAAAATCAAGGAGTTTTTGGAGTTTGTAGAAAGACATTTTGAATGTATGGAAACAATATCTGAAAAGAACAAACTATTAAGTACAAGAACTAATGTATGTACATCCATAACATGAATTCAAAGTAGCACATCATGCATTATGTGCAAAATTGGAAAACACCCATTATTTGCATGTAAGAGATTTTTACAATTATCACGACCGTCACGACTTCAATTTATTCAAAAACACATACATTGTGTAAACTGTTTGAAGCCTGGCTACAACGCAAAAAATTGCATTTCACAAAGCTGTATGAAATGCCACAATAAACACAATATGCTGTTGCATTTGGAAACTTCAAATGAAAATATAGGCAAGCTAATAAAAAGCACGCCACAAAGTTATATATCCAAGGAAAATTCATCAGCCCCTACAAGGGTTCTACAAAATGAACAAGAAAGCGCATCTCTTGCCGCATCTAATCAAGTAAGGTCAAATAAAGGGTGTTTTTTATAGACGTATAGAACTTTAAATTGCAATAATAAATGGTTGCTCTTCTGCGTCATATTGGTTAGTTGACGCATTTCCCGCTACATTCTCCCTCAAGGATGGCACCGGCTTGGTGTTGAACAAGGTCAATTTCTTTATTTGTGACTCAATGTGTTCCATGCTATCACTGTATATTTCTCCGATGCTCTTGTACAGATTTTTTATAATGTAGGGCTCACTTTCTATCAATGTTTGATCTCTTCGAAATGCGTTCTCTGATTTTTCAAACTCTAGCCACAGTCTCGATAGCTCTGAGGATTTGTTTTTGTAGAACTCCAGCGTCCTTCGATCTTGTGGGGCCTTCTTTACATTAGCGATGATCTTCTGGATCTCCTCTGCCTTCATCTGCTATACATAAGTGCTTCAAGGCTCGCCATTATAGGGTAACTTTTTGATGCGGCTATAGACGCCTTGATAAGTTTTCAGATGACTTGATGAACTTCTGGATTATGCCTCTAAGCCGTGACGGATGTATGCGTGTTCTTTTGTGGGATACCTGGTTGAAGTATGATTGCGTTTGTAGCCTCGCCTTTTGGACTGCTGTTCTGGTGCTTGGCTTGTAAAGGGTGTTTTTTATAGACGTATAGAACTTTAAGTTGGCATTACTGTTCAAGATGGCGACCGATTTAACAGCTGTCAAGTGATTTATTCTCAGTTTGGTTTGGCAATTCATTATGAATAGACTCACGCCTAAACAACGCTTGCAAATAGTCGTCGAATGGGAGCAAAACGAGATTGCCGTTGTTCCCGATTTTCATAAGCGAATTTTATTTAGCGATGAAGCGCACTTCTGGTTGAATAGCTACGTCAACAAACAAAACTGCCGCATTTCGAGTGAAGCTAATCCTCAAGTGTATGTCAAAACACCGTTACATCCAGAAAAACTGACTGTTTGGTGCACTTTATGGGCTGGTGGAATCATTGGTCCGTACTTCTTCAAAAACGATGATGGCCAGAACGTTACAGTCAATGGTGATCGGTATAGAGCCATGATTACTAACTTTTTCATTCCTGAATTGAACAACCATGATGTCCAGGGGCTGTGGTTCCAACAAGACGGCGCAACATGTCACACAGCTCGTGCCACAATCGATTTATTGAAAGACACGTTTGGTGATCGCTTAATTTCACGTTTTGGAACTGTGAATTGGCCTCCAAGATCTTGTGATTTAACACCGCTAGACTACTTTCTGTGGGGCTATGTAAAGTCATTGGTCTATGCGGATAAGCCACAAACGCTTGACCATTTGGAAGACAACATTCGTCATGTTATTGCCGATATACGACCACAAATGTTGGAAAAAGTCATCGAAAATTAGACGTCCAGATTGGACTACATCCGAGCCAGCCGTGGCGGTCATATGCCAGAAATCATATTTAAAATGTAATGCCACAAGATTATCTTTCGGATAAATAAAATTCATGTCAATCGAATAATCCATCGTTGTTTTATTGCAATTTAAAGTTCTATACATCTATAAAAAACACCCTTTAGTTTGTCTTTGCTAAGGATTTCTCCAAATGTTGTTTTCAAATATTAATGATTTGATGTTTTGGAGCCTTGTTGAAAGTTGCGTGTTCCAAGTTCCTTACCACTGGTGGGGAGAAACTTGAAACTAGGGGCCACAAAATGTTAATGTAGTGTAGTGTATAAATGAGCTATTGGCCGTATCACCAAAACTCGGGGTTGTATATTGTTCCACACAGGCACTTGAGCGAGGAAGACGCCGTTAATTAATAAATAAATAAATTGGTTTAGATACAATTAAAAACTATTACTTGATCTTTATTTTTTCTCTTCTTTTATAAAAGGTGATTTTATAAGAACTATCGGAAATTTAAAAAAAAAAAAAACACATAAAATTCAGAAAAATGCATGAAATATTTATTTGGATCGATAGTTGGGTCGATATAATTTAATGTTTGAAGATTATTTCATGCAAATGTTGGCCGCGGCTGCGCCTCAAATGGTCCATCCGCTTAGTCCAATTTTGGCATACTCTTTCCAACATTTCGGCCGGTATCTCACGAATAATGTTGGCAATGTTGGCTTCCAGTGCGTCAATCGAAGCGGGCTTGTCCCTATAGACATTAGCCTTAACATAGCCCCACAAAAAATAGTCTAGAGGCGTTAAATCGCACGATCTGGGCGGCCAATTGACTGATCCCAAGCGTGAAATAAACTGTTCACCGAACTCGCCTCTCAATTGGTCCATTGTTTCGCGTGCTGTGTGGCATGTGGCACCGTCTTGTTGAAACCACATGTCATGCAAGTCAAGCTCTTCCATTTTGGGCAAAAAAAAGTTTGTTATCATCGCACGGTAGCGCTCACCATTCACAGTAACGTTGTGATTCGCATCATCTTTGAAGAAATACGGCCCAATGATGCCGTCAGCCCATAATCCGCACCAAACGGTTGTTTTTTGTGGATGCATTGGTAGCTCTTGCAATACTTCTGGCTGCTCTTCACTCAAAATACGGCAGTTTTGCTTGTTCACGTATCCATTCAACCAGAAATGAGCCTCGTCGCTGAACACAATTCTTCGATAAAAAAGTGGATCTTCATCTAACTTTTCAAGAGCCCATTCACCAAAAATTTGGCGTTGTGGTAGGTCGTTTGGCTTCAATTCTTGCACCAGTTGTATCTTATAAGGCTTCACACCCAAATCCTTCAGCAAAATTTTCCACGTAGTGGAGTAACAGAGGCCCAATTGCTGCGAACGGCGCCGAATCGATAATTCAAGGTCATCACCAACACTGGCTGATACGGCTGCGATATTTTCTTCAGTTCGCACTCTACGTAAGCGTGTTGGTGGTTTAATGTCCAACAATGTAAATTTGGTGCGAAATTTTGTTACAATAGCCCGAATAGAAGCCTCAGTAGGTCGATTAAACTGACCATAAAATGGAAGAAGCGCGCGATGAACTTTCTTAACAGAGCACGCATTTTGGTAATAAAATTCAATAATTTGCAAGCGTTGTTCGTTTGTAAGACGATTCATGATTAAATTATAGACCAAACTGAAGATGTTTGACAGTGACACAAGATACAAAACGTGCGTGAGCTGTCAAAACTAGTGTTGCCAAAAAGATAAAGCAAAAAAATCACTCGTTACATTTCTTTATGATACTATTATTACATTCATTACTTTTGTGTGGCCCATGGCATTTATAGCATATTTCGTGATTTTTACATTCTTTTTTTTTTGTGATTATAGCTTTTACATTTAAAACATTGTATAACATCAATTCCATGAAGTACTTTACATTTCTCCTAACCTATATTAATCTTTTGTTCATTCATCATCTTCTGGTATGACTCATTATTCACTTTAAATTTTGCACCATATATTGTTCTATTATCTCTTTTGTATTCATATGATCTCATGCACTTAAAATATCCTTCTTTTAATGCCGGATTTTGTTTTTTTTATTTTTTCAATTAATTCATTTATTTAAAGGTCATTCCTGAAATGTCGATCCTCATTTTATTTGATTTTGGAATATTTATTTCATATCCATCACCCATATCATTTCGTATCGCATTTTTCATCTTTTCTCTTTCATTATCATCTTCAGTCTGAATTATAATAAAGGGTGTCCCAACAAGAACGCAAGATTTAAATTTGGCGCCATTCGAAGTGTCATTGTTTGACATATGAAAAATTGTTATTGTTTGCTAGTAGAAGGTACGAGGTTAGTAAAAATGAAGCGCTACACGAATGAACAACGCATTCTCATTGTGAAATTGTTTTACCAAAATGGTGAAAGTTTTGCGACTACAGTTCGCAAATTGTGATCAATTTGGGGTCACAATAATGCTTCAAAAGAGTCAACTGTAAAGAGATTAATGGATAAATTTGCCGAAACTGGGTCTGTTAGTGATGTAAAGAGAACAACGCGCCTTCGACCAGGTCGATCGACCGAAAATGTCGCAGCTGTACGTGATGATGTCGCTCAAACTCCATCCACCTCAATTCGACACCGAGCTCAGCAAATTGGTGTCTCCAAATCCACTATACAGCGAATTTTTACGAAAGATTTGCATCTTCATGCATACAAAGTTCAATTGACTCAGGAACTGAAGCCAGCTGACCATGGACAGCGAAGGGAGTTCGGTAATTGGGTATTGGAGAGACAACATGCAAATGCTGATTTTGCCGATAAAATCATCTTCAGTGACGAGGCCCATTTCAATCTTGATGGCTTCGTCAATAGACAGAATTGTCGCATTTGGGGTGAGGAAAATCCTCGAGTTATTCACGAGAAGCAAATGCATCCTCAACGTGTCACTGTGTGGTGTGGTTTTTGGGCTGGAGGAATCATTGGACCTTTTTTTTATGAAAATGAGGCAGGTCAAGCGCAAAAAGTCAATGGTGTTCGGTATCGTGAAATGATAACCAGTTTTTTCTTGCCTAGAATTGAAGAAATGAATGTGTAGGGCTTGTGGTTTCAACAAGACGGCGCCACATGTCATACAGCCAGAGAAACAATTCAATTGCTGCATCAATCATTTCCCGGTCGTGTTATTTCGCGTTTTGGAGACCAGAATTGGCCGCCTAGATCATGCGATTTAACACCATTAGACTTTTTTCTTTAGGGGGTTTTTTAAAGTCGATGGTATACGCGAATAAGCCGACGACGACTCAAGCCTTAAAAGAGGAAATTGGACGCTGCATTAATGAAATACCGCAGCATTTATGCAAAACGGTCATTGAAAATTTCATTAAAAGATCGCGTGTGTGCCAGCAAAGCCGTGGCGGCCATCTGCCCGATATGTTGTTTCATAACCTCATTCTGTCTACTTTACGATATAATAAAGTTTCACGATTTTTTTTAAATATCTGTGTTTTATTTAAAATTTAAATCTAGCGTTCTTGTTGGGACACCCTTTACAACGTTCACAGCTTTCTTGTTAAAAATATTTACAAAAATTCACTAAAAAATTCTTAATAGAAGAAATAGAATTGACAAATTATAGTTTAAATCTAATATTATCTAAACTAATGTAAGTACTTATTAAAATTAACCTTAATACCGACTAAAGTACGAACGTACAATTTCGAAAAAAAATGTCGCGCTGAAAAGCACGTTTTTGATAAGTTTGTTATTTTTCTCGCTAGAGAGCTCCGATAAAAGCGTGCGATCGCTGCAAATCACAAAGTCCTATAAGGAGGGGCGCACCGGCCGGCCGATACCGCCACAACCGCGATGTCCCTATATTTCATCTTCGAAAATATTCATTTAAATTGCATGCTTTAAAGGGCTATATTATTCCACATTAAATGTAAAATGTATTTAAGGTACTTAATTAGATAAGGATTAATGCTGTATTGCTTAAAATCGCTTTGTAAATAAGCCATTATTTCTCGTAAAAAGTAAAAATTGTTTATTGTGGGTTATCCCTAAGAGATAAACATATACCATCGCGAACTTTCTTGTAGACCTTTTTAAGGTATACAATAACTGTCTGGAAACAATATAATAATTGGACCTGTTTGGAATTGGCTGCTGAATTTTATTATTTAATTCTTTTTTAAATTGTTTTTAAATTAAATTGGCATCTGAATTGTAAGCTCTAGAGTGCGATTAATCGATAATATTGTGTGGCTGTTGAATTATTCAATTTATTCATTGGATTATTAATTCTGTTTACCTGCTTTGTTATTTACAACAACAAGTAAGCTGACTTGTGCTCTTTATATTTATAATAATAACAACAACGTTGGGGATATAAGTAACTGCATACAGCATTACTTACATACATACATACATACATATATATTTACATATCGCCGTACCTGTGAGTATACTTTCCATCGATCATCTGTTTTGGTATTGTAATCAAGGGTTTCCGATAAATAAATTATTCTATCCCACAATTTTATTCTGAATTGTACATAATGGCTAATGTTAATGAATATACCTACCTAAATAAAAAGTGTTCTGTTGCTTCAGATGATGAAAGATTTATTGTATGTTAGTTATGCCATGGGCTTCGTCATTTCAAATGTAGTGGTCGTCCAACTTTAGTTGCTGAATCGTTAAATAAACATAAAGGTATTCACTGGTGCTGTCAGGATTGTAGAAGACTGGGTGTTGAGTTTTATAGATTTTTCCAAAGCACAAAAACCGAATTTATCGTAATTCAAAATAAATTAACTGCATTGGCTGATAGTGTAGCATCCTACGGAAATATTTTTGATAATTATAATTTTTTAAAAGCATTAAATTCTCCATCCAAACCCTCACCAAACCGTAAATCGCCTAGAAACATTAATAAACAACTTTCTGTTCATCCTAACGTAAATCTTAATGTACCTGATACTTTATTGGCTAATAGTCCTATATCTGGTGATAGTGAACGTACTCAGACGGAAAATATTACTCGACCTGTACGACCAAAAACTTATGCACTCAGCATGAGGCAACATGTATCACCATTTGTTTTTCGATTCCTGGGCCTTTCTTTTATTGATTTTATTAAATTTAGGAATCTCACTCATTTCTATAAAATATATAAGTTATACCACCTGTATATTTAGCTGAGCTCTTTGCGTTTAGTAGATCTACCAGAAATAAACAGTTGTTAATACCTAGACTTACTACATTACTAGAGAGATCCTTTTGTATCAGAGTGGCTCGTGCCTTTAATATGCTACCTAACCAGTTAAAAACGTTTGATGCTTCAGTGGCTACTTATAAGAAGAGACTCTTCTTTTTACTGTCACAAAACAGCACTTCGTAATCTATGAAACGCCTTTCCTCCAACTAATTCTACTTCACTATGTTTCGATTTGCTATATTTATATTTTTTCTCTTTTTTGGGTTTTAGAACTATTATCGCAACATTCCTTTTTTTCTCCATGGTTTTTCTTTTCTTTTTAAATTTGCTAAATATTTATAAAAATTATTGTACCTTATTTTACTATTTTTGAAGAGTATTCTTCAGCTTTATTTAATATATGTTAACTAGTTTTACCTATATTGTTAGTAGAATTTTTTTTACCGATTTTGGCCTATGCAGGCTAGGTTATTATAAATAAATAAATAAAGGGTGTTTTTTATAGACGAATAGAACTTTAAATTGCAATAAAACAACCATGGATTATTCGATTGACATGAATTTTATTTATCCGAAAGATAATCTTGTGGCATTACATTTTAAATATGATTTCTGGCATATGACCGCCACGGCTGGCTCGGATGTAGTCCAATCTGGACGTCCAATTTTCGATGACTTTTTCCAACATTTGTGGCCGTATATCGGCAATATCACGGCAAATGTTGTCTTCCAAATGGTTAAGCGTTTGTGGCTTATCCGCATAGACCAATGACTTTACATAGCCCCACAGAAAGTAGTCTAGCGGTGTTAAGTCACAAGATCTTGGAGGCCAATTCACAGGTCCAAATCGTGAAATTAGGCGGTCACCAAACGTGTCTTTCAATAAATCGATTGTGGCACGAGCTGTGTGACATGTTGCGCCGTCTTGTTGGATCCACAGCTCCTGGACATCATGGTTGTTCAATTCAGGAATGAAAAAGTTAGTAATCATGGCTCTATACCGATCACCATTGACTGTAACGTTCAGGCCATCATCGTTTTTGAAGAAGTACGCACCAATGATTCCACCAGCCCATAAAGCGCACCAAACAGTCAGTTTTTCTGGATGTAACGGTGTTTCGACATACATTTGAGGACTACCTTCACTCCAAATGCGGCAGTTTTGTTAGTTGACGCTTATGAAAATCGGGAACAACGGCAATCTCGTTTTGGGCCGTTTTGCACTATTTGCAAGCGTTTTTCAATCGTGAGTCTATTCATGATGAATTGCCAAACTAAACTGAGAATAAAACACTTGACAGCTGTTAAATCGGTCGCCATCTTGAACAGTAATGCCAACTTAAAGTTCTATACGTCTATAAAAAACACCCTTTAAGTGAAATGAAAAAAAATCAATCAATTTCCAACTCAACTGAAACTGTACATCTGGCCATATATCACATACTGTTCTGCGCACCACTTCTAATATAAATAATACTACTGTCTCAAATACATTGGATCTAAGTGACGTAAGTGAAATTACACTGTCATATCTGATAATCTGGTAACCATTTTCATTCCTATATTAGTGGTAACTCTGTACTTTTCACCATTTTATATTAATATTACTAAAACCATCGAATAGAAAACACATGTCATAAACTGAATTAATAAATATATATTTTACTATAAAGAAAACTTGTGCAAATAATCAATTCATTGTGCGAGCCACAACATGCACCCATTCCCACCACGTCATTAAATACTAATCCTTTGAATTTGAATTCGAATCTGTTGCCAGCGGCAAATGTCATTAATAATGATTTAGTGGTTAACCAAATTATTCATAAACCACTTGTTGTTGTTCCACCCAAAAAATAAATTTTTGTTTCACGATTGGAATGTGATACTTCTGTAAATGATGTTGAATATTATATAAAATCTCGTCTTAGTGAAGCTGTTGTTAATATACATAAGTTTAAATTTTCTAATCCTAGAAATATTTCATATTTCAAAATATCTATTACTGAAAACAATTTTCAACAAATTCTTGATCCAAAATTCTGACCTATTAATACTCTGGTGTGTGAATATATAGCATAAAGCAGTAAAATAATGTACGAGTTTTACCTCAACGTACGGATAATCCAAAAAACTGAACGTAAATGCTGTCGATTCAATATCAGTCTTATATCAAAATGTTCGTGGCCTAAGAACAAAATTGTCAAATCTATATGTGGAAAGTTTTATTTTATATTATGATATATTAGTTTTTACTGAAAGTTGGCTTAATGATTCATATCTGAACACTGAAATTCTTTGTGGGAGATACAACATTTATCATCGTGATCGTGGCAGTCTTGGTGGTGGTGTTCTCATTGCGGTTTCAGTAATATGTAATCGGAGCGCTTCGAAGTTGACGCTAACATAGAATTTATATCAGTTGTTATTACATTGAAACTCAAAAAGATATTTGTAATATGCTCCTACATTTCTCCGTTATCTCCACAATCTTTTTATTTACAACATGGTGAAGCTATTAAGTCAATAGCTCAAGCTGCTAATGAAAATGATGTGTTAGTAATTATGGGTGACTTTAATATGCCAACAATATTTTGGGAAAATGTGCCTGATATTATACTCATATAACAAATAATTATACAGTAAATGCTTTTTTAAATACACTTCACGACATGGGTGTTTCTCAAATAAATGGAATATCCAATATTAATGATAAAATTCTTGATCTAAAAGGTGATTTTATAAGAACTATCGGAAATTTAAAAAAAAAACACATAAAATTCAGAAAAATGCATGAAATATTTATTTGGATTGATAGTTGGGTCGATATAATTTAATGTTTGAAGATTATTTCATGCAAATGTTGGCCGCGGCTGCGCCTCAAATGGTCCATCCGCTTAGTCCAATTTTGGCATACTCTTTCCAACATTTCGGCCGGTATCTCACGAATAATGTTGGCAATGTTGGCTTCCAGTGCGTCAATCGAAGCGGGCTTGTCCCTATAGACATTAGCCTTAACATAGCCCCACAAAAAATAGTCTAGAGGCGTTAAATCGCACGATCTGGGCGGCCAATTGACTGGTCCCAAGCGTGAAATAAACTGTTCACCGAACTCGCCTCTCAATTGGTCCATTGTTTCGCATGCTGTGTGGCATGTGGCACCGTCTTGTTGAAACCACATGTCATGCAAGTCAAGCTCTTCCATTTTGGGCAAAAAAAAGTTTGTTATCATCGCACGGTAGCGCTCACCATTCACAGTAACGTTGTGATTCGCATCATCTTTGAAGAAATACGGCCCAATGATGCCGCCAGCCCATAATCCGCACCAAATGGTTGTTTTTTGTGGATGCATTGGTAGCTCTTGCAATGCTTCTGGGTGCTCTTCACTCCAAATACGGCAGTTTTGCTTGTTCACGATCCATTCAACCAGAAATGAGCCTCGTCGCTGAACACAATTCTTCGATAAAAAAGTGGATCTTCATCTAACTTTTCAAGAGCCCATTCACCAAAAATTTGGCGTTGTGGTAGGTCGTTTGGCTTCAATTCTTGCACCAGTTGTATCTTATAAGGCTTCACACCCAAATCCTTCAGCAAAATTTTCCACGTAGTGGAGTAACAGAGGCCCAATTGCTGCGAACGGCGCCGAATCGATAATTCACGGTCATCACCAACACTGGCCGATACGGCTGCGATATTTTCTTCAGTTCGCACTCTACGTAAGCGTGTTGGTGGTTTAATGTCCAACAATGTAAATTTGGTGCGAAATTTTGTTACAATAGCCCGAATAGAAGCCTCAGTAGGTCGATTAAACTGACCATAAAATGGAAGAAGCGCGCGATGAACTTTCTTAACAGAGCACGCATTTTGGTAATAAAATTCAATAATTTGCAAGCGTTGTTCGTTTGTAAGACGATTCATGATTAAATTATAGACCAAACTGAAGATGTTTGACAGTGACACAAGATACAAAACGTGCGTGAGCTGTCAAAACTAGTGTTGCCAAAAAGATAATAGCAAAAAAATCACTCTTTATAAGTCGGTGATTGATCGGAGTTAACTCAGTCAAACAATGTGTATTGCGCTAGTGGAAGAGCTCGGACTAGTAAAAACCTTCCTCGTCAATATTTGACCGCTAAGTTCGGGGCCAAGAACCAGAGATACTGTACCAGAATGCTAAAATATAGAGTCAGCCAATTAAAGACCCGGAAAATGCTCTCGTACAGTCTCTGCCACACTTCCGCGAACTGCCACAGTCCTTGAACGTCTGATTGCTGGCCAAACATTTTGAGCAGTGACCCCAAATCACTAAGTTTCTTCTCATGAGCAAGGTGTCGGAAAGGGAAGCATGCTCTTAATGGGTGAGATTTTTTGCAGAGACTGCAGGCCATGGCTTGGTTCTTGGGCCTTTCCTTAGCTGAAGGGTCAACTTTCGAGCCAGAGATGCTGCTGCAGCATAACCACTTGACCATCAGCCGTCGACAACTGGTCAGAAGAGGCACAGGCCCCCTGTGCGCCAGTCGTAGTCGTTACATCATGGGATGGCACATCAGGATATGTATCCATTCCGGGCAAGGATGTTATAGCCGCGGACGATGGACCAGCTTCCTCGTACTTTTCTAGCAAAGCGTCTTCATAAATAGATGGAGCGCCTATAATACTAGGCAACAATGACGGTTAATTAATGTGTTCTAATCTGAATTAGGCAACACGACCAACTTTGGTCGCTTTACAACTCTGTTTTCCGTTCGAACGTTACCGACGCGAACTTGATCATCACTTCCTGGATAGGTTTTTGTAACTCTACCTAATTTCCAAGAAGTGGGCGATAGGTGTTCGTAACGACTAACAATCAAATCCTTTCTGGAAATTTCCATTTGTACCGTTTATGCAAGGAAGGAAGGTATTCTTCTTTCCATCGGCGCTAGAATTGATGTGAAAAAGCTTTCATTTATTAAACTTAAAGCCGAATAGTATATAGGTTGCTCTGACGCAGCTAGTATCGGGCTACCGATTAGAAAGTGACCGGAGTCTTTTGACTCTACATAAGGGCCTTTAGGCCGCCAATTAAACCACTACTAGTTCATTCGGATTTTCTAACATCGGACAAAGAGGACGTGAATTCAAACATGCCTCTATTCTCGAATATATTGTGGACAATTCCTCAAACGTATATCTTGCAGACTGCGATTCCCTTCGGAAATGCTGTTTAAAACTCTTAACAGTAGCTTCCCACAAGTCACAGATGTGGGGAGCCTCAGATGGAATAAAACGCCACGACAAGCCCTGAATGCCAAAAGTTGAAGACATTCTCGCTTGACTTTCAGTAAGAAATCCACGAAATTCTCGTTCAATCTCCAGACAAGCACCTACAAAATTCGCACCGTTGTCAGCAAAAATAGTCAATGGGCAATCACGTCTAGCTATGAAACGATGAAAGGCTGCTAGAAAAGCATCAGTAGACAAATTTTAAGTCGCCTCTAAATGTACTTCTTTGGTTGCAATGCAAACATATGCTTTCGTAATTTTACAACCTCTACCAGTAAAACTTTTTAAATCAAAGGAACCAGCAAAATCAACACCTTTTGTAATAAAAGGTCCTTCTAATGTAGTTCTTTCAGCCGGCAATGTAGCCATTATCTGATTGCAAGAAATTTTTTTATCCAAAATACAACGCTTACACCTATTAATTATCGTACGAATCAAAATTCTATTCGAATAATCTTCAACATTAACTAATTTCTACCATGAATAGAAATCACATATACAAATTTAATCAACAAACGTGTAAAACGTGCCGCAAATGGCAATAGAATTGGATGTTTCTCCGTGTACGACAGAAACGAAGACTTAACCAAACGACCATTTATCCTCATTATTCCACTCTCTTCCAAAATGTGATTGAGTGAAAGTAATGAACTTTTCGAAGGTTTTTCACTAATAAACACTGATACTCTTCTGCGCATTGAGATTTATGAGCTATAATGCTAAGCGTAACTTAACCTTGATTATATTATCGCTAGAAATAGCTACAGATGAAAATATACATACTACTCTATACGAAGAATAAGTCCTATAATAAAATTTAAACATATAAGCAATTACTTTTAGAATACGATCAACTTATGAAATGCATTCTAAAACATCTTCATAATTCAAAAAAAAAAACGATACATGTGCTTTTACTCTTCTATATTAAACATTATTATCTAAGGAATACGTTGTTTATATCCCATGTATTCTTGTGCCTCTGGAGCCAAGCAGAGCCACTCCATCAAAGATCACCCTTTTCGAACTATAAAGGTAATAGTCTTCTACTACCTAAGTCCGCTGGGTTTTCCTCAGACTTCACATGATGCCAATTATGCTGTCCTACATTTTCTTGAATTCTACAAACACGATTCGCTACAAAAGTTGTCCAACTGCTAGGAGTTTTACGCAACCCAAAAAGTATAATAGTAGAATCTGTCTAGCAGATTTTATGAAACCTTTTTGAGATATATAGATGAATGCGTACCGAAAATAACATTACGGACTAAATGCGGCCCTCCATGGAATTTAAAACGATTGGCTAATCTGAAGAATATAAAAAACAAATGTTATAAAATATTTAAAAAATCTGGCTTGACTTCCGATTATGCTAAATATGCTGTTTCTCGTGCTAAATATAATTCGTTGAACTATGTTCTCTACATCAATTACATTTAAAAGCGATCCAAGGTCATTTTATAAATTCGTCAATACCAAAAAAAATCTACAGGTTACCCGAATAATATGAAATATTTAGATTATGAATCCTGTTAAAAATTAATAATAAGTAACTTGTTTGCTGATTTCTTTTCTACTACGTATTCAGATGCAAAGTATAAAACTAGATCATATCCTTACTAAATTGTGGAATGTCAACCAATACGACTTTATCCAATACAAACATCAGATATTTTATCAGCCATAAAAAGCGTGAAGCTATCATACAATAGCGGACCCGACGGCATACCTAGTTGCATTTTAAAATACTGTGCAAATGCACTTGCTGCACCTTTGGAAATTATTTTTAACTTTTCAATAAAATGTGCTTATTTTCCTCAGTGCTGGAAAGATTCCTATTTAATTCCACTTTTTAAATCTGGGAATAAATCAAATATTTGCAATTATAGAGGCATTGCTAAATTGAGCGCAATACCAAACTTTTTGAAAAATGTATTACTGACAGCATTACTTTCCAATTGATATCTTTGCTGTCTCCTTATCAACATGGCTTCAGAAAGGGTTATTTAACAATAACTAATTTATTGCAGCTTACTACTTTGGTAAATAACGGTTTTAACAAAAAACAACAAACTGATGTTATTTATACTGATTTTAGTAAGGCTTTTGATAAAGTTAATCATGATTTACTTCTGCTGAAGCTTTATTATATGGGATTTTACTAATAACACTTTAAACTGGATCAAGTCTTACTTGTCTGATAGAACGCAGAGAGTTTTCTTCAATGATACCATTTCTAAGAATATTGACGTGAAATCTGGTGTACCTCAAGGAAGTCATCTGGGCCCAATTTTATTTTCGTTATTCAGAAATGATTTCCCGCACATAAGACAATTTAGTAAAGTTTTGATGTATGCGGACGACGTGAAAATTTTTCTAACCTACAATAATGGTCTTGATAGAAACCTTTTACAACAAGACTTGGATAAACTTTTTGAATGGTGTAATAATAATCTAATGGTATTGAATCTGAAAAAATGTAAGCATATAAACACATACGTAGGGGTCGAGTGGCTTAATGGTTGGTATAAGACTGCCTTCTTTATTATTTTTAAAAAGATACAAAGTCCTTCTTACATACTAAAAATTACAAGAACAAAGAGAATAAGAATGTGTTAGAATTGTACATGTTGCTTACGATGTAAATTCACACGCTTAGCAATCCAAAGGGATGTTTCAAGTTAAGATTTCAAGTCGCAGTGAATCTGCACGTCAACATTATTTATTAATGCTCATAAAAAGAATTAAAAAGAATGTAGTCATATTCCATTATATGACTATATGCGCTTTTCTAGAAACTGGGATGTTGATAGTATTTATTTGTTGGGTGGATATCAACTTGAATTAGTAACAGAGTTCCTGGAGTTAGGAGTTCTTTTAGACCCTAGATTAAATTTCAATAAATATCACTATGATGATAAACAAATCTCGTGGTGTGCTTGCATTTATAAAACGTTGAGCTAAGGAATTTACCGAGCCTGCAATAACTAAACGTCTTTACACATCTTTAGTACGGCCTATTCTGGAGTATGGATCTATTATTTGGGACCCTTATGCTAACTACTTGAAGAAAAGTATTGAATCTGTTCAAAAACAGTTTCTTTTATTCTGTTTGGGAAATTCAACGTGGAATCCTAACATTCGTCTTCAGCCGTACACAGTAAGACTCGCTACAATTAAATTGCCGACATTGGAAAGCAGAAGATTGATGCTTAATGTGAGTTTTATTGTAAATCTGATAAATGGTTCTGTGTACTGCAAATTCCTGCTCAGTCAAATCGACTTTACGGTAATGTTTGGTTAATACCAGAAACTTTAACATTCGTCGAATGTGTCATCAGTCCTAAACGATTACAAAAATGGTCAGAGACAAACGAAGATTCTGAAGTTGGTTTAATAAGAGCCTGAGCTGGGTACGTCATACCCTGATGAGGAATATTAACCATCGCGGCTCCCAGAAGCACTCTATGGCTCTGAGCAACATAAAAATCTGTCGATTAAAATTACCACCTGAGGTAATACCAGTCGACGTAGAAGATAGAGACGAGTCTACAGAACTAAGATCCCGGGCTACATTAGCCGGAACGGAAGCAGAATTATTCCCATTAGAAGAATTATTCCTATTCACGTTTCCTATATTAGTACCTAATATAGGAAACGTGATGTCTTTCATTACACGTGGTACAATTAAAGGCACTCTTACAATTTTTGACTCCATGTTCTCGTGATAAACAATTAAAACAGTGAAATTTTCGAACTGTAGAAAATCTTTCTGAAAGCGGAAGATTTTTAAAACGCTTACACATTCTTAAAACATGTCCAGAACAACGACATAAAACACCAGAAGCTGAATTGGAGTTAAAAGTTGTACTAGAATTCACAACATGTGTCTTAACCTTTTGCGTAGAAGGTTTCATCAATGGTTAAGAATTCTTAAGGTCACGAACACACTCTAAAGTTTGAATTCTTTTTGTCATAAAAGAATCATAATCTTGCCAAGTGGACAAAACAGATTTATCTTTAACACTCTGTTCCCATAAATTAACAGTAGAAGTAGGCAGACATTGAATACACATAAAATTTAAAATTGGGTCCCAATTCTCAGTGGAAACGTTATAAACAGACAAAAAGTCTAAACAATTATTTATACCGCGCTGCAAAGTTCTTAGCCTGGCACTAGAGTCTTTTTCAACCGTAGGGAAATTAATTAATAATTTTAATTGGTTGTTAACCAACATACGAGGATTCTCATATGCCTAATTAAGGTTTCGCCAAGCCATTTCGTGACTCAAAGAGCACTTTGCCACACCGGCGGTTTTGCGAAGTAAATGACAAAGCCGTTCGTTATCACTAAGTCGAGAGCTCTTTTATTATAAATAGCGGTAAATAAATGACGAAAGGCGGGCCACGCAATATAATCTCCCTCAAAAGTACTGACATCGCACGGTGTGAGTGCCAAATTATGATCGGGATTAATTCCTGCACTAGAGGTATTGGCTTTTGGGACCGTTCGCAATTCGTGTAATTTCTTATTAATAGTAGCTGAACATTTGAGGAAAGTCACGTATGTGGTTTGATATTTTGCCGATACTGACTCAAATTGCTCAGGCTCACTATCTTTGAGATTGTCCAAAAAATCCAAACACGAATCATGCGAAATTTTAACACATTCCCAAATTTTCTTTAATTCTTCACTTTGAATCTCTAATGTGAAAACCGTATGCATTTCCGGCGAAAACGCATAAAAATTTTGCCCAAATTTCATTAACGCAACAGAAGCTCTTTTAAATTTATTTAATGGTGCTGTTTTCGACATATTTTTCCTCTTTCTATAAATTTAATTTATATAAATATTATTATCAATGACCGATTTTATTTATAAGATTTTCACAAAAATCAAACGTAATTTTTGGAAAAACTGACAAACATTTATAAAATAAATTAAACAATTTGTAATTTATTCACAAAAAATATTTTTAAATTTTCAAAATATATAAAGAGTGATTTTTTGGCTATTATCTTTTTGGCAACACTAGTTTTGACAGCTCACGCACGTTTTGTATCTTGTGTCACTGTCAAACATCTTCAGTTTGGTCTATAATTTAATCATGAATCGTCTTACAAACGAACAACGGTTGCAAATTATTGAATTTTATTACCAAAATGCGTGTTCTGTTAAGAAAGTTCATCGCGCGCTTCTTCCATTTTATGGTCAGTTTAATCGACCTACTGAGGCTTCTATTCGGGCTATTGTAACAAAATTTCGCACCAAATTTACATTGTTGGACATTAAACCACCAACACGCTTACGTAGAGTGCGAACTGAAGAAAATATCGCAGCCGTATCGGCCAGTGTTGGTGATGACCGTGAATTATCGATTCGGCGCCGTTCGCAGCAATTGGGCCTCTGTTACTCCACTACGTGGAAAATTTTGCTGAAGGATTTGGGTGTGAAGCCTTATAAGATACAACTGGTGCAAGAATTGAAGCCAAACGACCTACCACAACGCCAAATTTTTGGTGAATGGGCTCTTGAAAAGTTAGATGAAGATCCACTTTTTTATCGAAGAATTGTGTTCAGCGACGAGGCTCATTTCAGGTTGAATGGATCGTGAACAAGCAAAACTGCCGTATTTGGAGTGAAGAGCAGCCAGAAGCATTGCAAGAGCTACCAATGCATCCACAAAAAACAACCATTTGGTGCGGATTATGGGCTGGCGGCATCATTGGGCCGTATTTCTTCAAAGATGATGCGAATCACAACGTTACTGTGAATGGTGAGCGCTACCGTGCGATGATAACAAACTTTTTTTTGCCCAAAATGGAAGAGCTTGACTTGCATGACATGTGGTTTCAACAAGACGGTGCCACATGCCACACAGCATGCGAAACAATGGACCAATTGAGAGGCGAGTTCGGTGAACAGTTTATTTCACGCTTGGGACCAGTCAATTGGCCGCCCAGATCGTGCGATTTAACGCCTCTAGACTATTTTTTGTGGGGCTATGTTAAGGCTAATGTCTATAGGGACAAGCCCGCTTCGATTGACGCACTGGAAGCCAACATTGCCAACATTAATCGTGAGATACCGGCCGAAATGTTGGAAAGAGTATGCCAAAATTGGACTAAGCGGATGGACCATTTGAGGCGCAGCCGCGGCCAACATTTGCATGAAATAATCTTCAAACATTAAATTATATCGACCCAACTATCGATCCAAATAAATATTTCATGCATTTTTCTGAATTTTATGTGTTTTTTTTTTTTAAATTTCCGATAGTTCTTATAAAATCACCTTTTAGTATATGTAAATGATAAAGATGATTGTTATATCAAGCGCTCTGACCCCATTACAGCCCCTGAAGATCGTTATCATACCTCTGTTGAGTTAATAGTTGCTAACACAACTGATCATGTTATACCGTCAATGGGCAGTATGGAAAGGTTATTTGTTTTTAATAAAACCAACTATGTAGAATTACATAAACTTATTGTTATGTAATTCAGCAAAGTTTTGTCTTTTCCAATCAATTCAGCAGTAGTTATGCACCAGTCCTTCAATGCTTTCTACGATATAATGTACATATTCATTTATGAATTTGTGCATTCCAAAACAAAAATTCAAACCTTCATCTAGGCCGCCTTGTGGTAATAAAAATCTAGCTCAAGCAAAAAACAAAAAAAAATAAACAAATGTTACAAAAAATATAAATTTACGGGATCTGCTGTTGATTATATCAGTTATTCGGTGAGCCGTGCGGAATATACTAGAATAAATAGATAGTGTTACGACCGTTTTTTACTTGATACCAAGAACAAGTTAAAACGTAACCCAAGACAGTTTTATAAATTCGTTATTTCAAAGAAGAAAACTAGTGGCTATCCGGCGACGATGTCATTAAAACAATCTAAGTCTAATGATAATACAACCATAGCCGACATGTCTGCCGACTTCTTTTTTGCCACATACTCCACTTTAATTTATGATGATAGAGCGGGTTATTCATATCCTTTATATGAAAACCAATCTATAGCATTACAGTTTTTTGATACTCATAAAATTTCAAAGGAAGCCAAAAAGATAAAATTTTCGTATAAGTCTGGCCTGGATAAAATTCCTAGTAACATTTTAATTAATTGTGTTGATGCTTTAGCCATCCCATTAACTATTATGTTTAATACTTCTATAAAATATGGTTATCTACAGCATATTTGGAAAGAATCCTATATTATTCCATTGTTCAAATCTGGTAATAGAGCCGATATCGAAAATTACCTAGGTATAGCTAAACTGAGCATTATTCTTAAATTATTCGAAAAATTAATTACAGACCAATTGTGTTCCTTTCAACATGGATTTCAAAAGGGATGTTCTACTACAACAAACCTTCTCCATCTTACTACATTAATTAATCGCGTTTTTTTTTTCAAAAGAAACAAACTGATGTCATCTACACTGATTTTAGTAAGGCTTTTGATAAAGTAAATCATGTGCTTCTAATTCAAAACCTACGTATGCTTGGTTTTACTGATAATGCTGTTAATTGGATCCAGTCATACTTATCAAAGAGAACGCAAAATGTTTATTTCAATAATATTATATCAAAAAGAATTAATGTTCTATCTAAGGTTCCGCAAGGGAGTCACCTTGGTCCTTTACTTTTCTCTTTATTTATTAATGACCTGCCAAAAATAATAAAATTTTCAAATATATTAATGTATGCAGACGATCCAGACGATTAGAACAACAACATCTTCAAACTGACCTCAACTCTTTCTACGAATGGTGTAACATTAATTTAATCGAGCTTAATATAAAAAAGTGTAAGCATATGCGATTTGCAAGACAAAATTCAACTGATGTGAACTACTTTCTAGGCAGCGATAAAGTGAATGTGGTTGACACTTTTTTGGATCTTGGTATATTATTTGATACAAAATTAAATTTTACACCCCACATCACAAGTACAGTCAATAAAGCTAGGATCTCACAAGGCTTCATAAAGCGCTGGTCGAAGGAATTTAATGATCCTTATACTACAAAATTATTATATACATAACTTGTTCGTCCAATTTTAGAATATGGCTCAATAATTTGGGACCAATTGTATCAAATGCATTCCAACGCTATTGAGTCAGTGCAGAAACAGTTTTTGTTATTTTGTCGTCGTGGTTTACAATTTAACCCTTTAAACTTGCCCTCATACTCAGCTCGACTTGCTCTTATTAAACTGCCAACATCAATGAGTCGTAGAACAATGCTCAATGTTACATTTATTTTTAATGTTATTAGAGGCGACATATGTTCTGGATTTCTAATAAATGAAATTGCATTCAACGTACCACAACGATTGTCTAGATGTTTTATTCCGCTATCGGTTACTGTTTATAGATCTAATTATGCTGCTGCCGATCCGCTTAGAAGGATGTGCAACACTTTTAATTAACTTTATAGATTCATATATTATTCTGCGAATACTAATGTTATAAAAAATTAAATAAATAATTTTTTGAATTCATAATGTATGTATCAAACAAACTTTGTTTTCTCTTTTGAATGGTTGTAAAATTATAAGTTTATTATTAGTTAAATGTCTGTAAGGAACACTTCCATAGACTCAATAAAATAATTCAATTATTGGATGCATTGAAGATGCTGTTGACTTGGATTCTGATGATAGATAAAAGAGGATATATTAAATCCGGAATACCAATAACTGTATTATATTTAAAGGATTATTAGATTTGTGGAAAGAAGCGACGTACTTGCCAACAAAAAACGCGAGAAATCTTTGGGTAAAGCCATGGAGAAAGTGTAGACCAGAGAGAGGTTCATTTTCATTTTTAACAAGAGAATTGCAGACAATTATCTCACAATTTCAACAAAATTAACAACACCTTCAATAATCATTAATATATTTTACTCAGCTTACAAACAAACTAACAATATGTAATTGATTTATTGTTAACAAAATACAAACAGAACTTCATTTAACTGCAGCACAACGAAATAAAAAGTAAAAAATATTATCAAATACATACTTGCAGTCAAAACGAATTCATACAAGGTGATATCAAGAAAACAGCTGTGCGCTTCAAATTCTTTCTTGACTTGTCAAAATTGTTACATTTATATGGTCAAAGTATATGATCCATGTCTGTCTTTTTTGACAAATCAAGAAAATTTTAAAAACAGAGATGCTTCATGATTTCACCTTATATGAATTTGCCGTGCTTGCAGTTAACTTCACTTAAAATTACGAATGACAAGCAAAAGCGAATTTGCGAATACAGCAAAGTCTGAGCTTACCCCTTTCTTCTTCCCCCTCTCTCCAGTAAACTCAAAACTTTGCGTATCTAAAAACGGAATTTCTTAATGTGTCAACACTCACACATCCTCATGGTTGACGTTGAATGATTGCTAGTCTGTCAGGCACTTAATTTGACGTTGAATGATTGATCGTCTAGCACCTCCATAACATGCGGTCTACACTAGAAATAAAGTTGGAAATTTTTATGTTAGCAATTGTCAAAAGCAATTGCAAGATGTTATTTTGTGGACCGCACATGTTAGTGTTTGAAAATCTATTGCGAAATAAATGTTAAAACACATTGCCTAGAAACAATGTTCTAACACAAGCTGTCAAACTTGATTTTTTTTTATAGTCCCTATTTAGACGAGGAAACATTTGTAAGAAAATTATCTTGAATTCTCTTTTGCTTTTTCTTTCGCGGTCACACAGACGAACATGTTGCCGGCAACATTCCATTAGTATTCTTCTTTGCTTTTGACATCTTTCTAATTTGTGCAGTGTGCTTATTTTAATTGTTTGGTTTTTAAAATAAATAAATAAATAATTTGATTTTTAATAATTTTTAATAAATAAAATATAAATAACAATAATGGAACATGAAGAGAAACTCTGCCTAATTAAAGATATTTGGGAGTGCATTGGAGTAACTATCTCGTTGGATTCCGACGATAGCGACAAGGAAGAAATAGTTTTAGGTGATTAAATATACATATGAAAATCTAAGCTCAAAGTTATAAAAATATACATTTAAACTAGGTTTAGCCAGTTTCGGCGAAGAGGCAGCTTCATTGCCCATGAAAAGAAAAAGACGACAATGGATGAAGGAATGGAGGCATCAGAAACAGGAACGTGGCACGTTTGCATTTTTACACAAAGAATTGCTTGTGCATGATGAAGACAGCTACAAAAACTATTTAAGACTTTCAAAAACGCATTTTGACTTCTTATTGGCATTAATAAAAGACGATATAGAGCGCTCCGATACTGCTATGCGAAGTGCAATTCCCGCAGAGGAGAAATTAGCCATGACGTTACGATATCTTGCCACCGGTATTTAAATATGATTGTGATTTTATATTGTTATTAAAACTTTTAAAATTTTTACAGGGGAGTCTTATATCAGTTTGGATTATCAAACTCGTTTGTCAAAATCATCAATTTGTGGTTTTGTGCCTGAGGTGTGCAATTCTCTTTACAAGCGACTAAAATCTTTGTATATAAAGGTATAAATAAGCAAATACATATACTATATACATATATATATTTATAAGTGTGTTTATGATCAAAAATGTCTTTTACAGTTTCCACGTAGTTCTTAAGATTGGGAGGCCATAGCAAAAGAATTTGCTTTGGACGGGAAGCATATAAGCTTCCGTCCTCAACGCAAAGACGGAGCATTTTTTTATAACTATAAGGGCACAAATAGCATTATACTGTTAGCCCTGGTAGATGCTAATTGCAAAATTTATTTTTGTTGACGTTGGCTGCAACGGTCGTAGCAACGATGTTGGATTATTTCTGCAGAGCAAGCTGAATACTATTCTGCAAGAAGAAAAAGACCAGCCACAATCTGCTGCGGTTGGAAACAATATATGTCTTCCTTACGTCGTAGCCGGCGACGGTGCCTTCCCTCTACAGGCACATCTTATGAAGCCATATCCGTATCACTCGCACTGCCAAAAAAAAAAAGTTTTCAATCAACGGTTTGCGCGTGCAAGGCATGTATAGAGCACGCGTTTGGCATTTTATCGAACCGATTCAGAGTTTTTCTAGCTCCAATGTGTCTAAAAGTGAAAACTGTTCAAACTATTGTCCTTGCATGTTGTGCTTTGCATAATTATTTGATAGAAAGTGGCGAAACAAGCATATAAGGAGTAGCTAATGTGCCGGATATTAGTAACAACAGTTCTGCTACTTCCAATACGCCATACAACCCACGGAAGGGAGAGGCAGAAATAATTCGGCAAAATTTCTTGCAGTATTTCAATGAAGAAGGCAAAGTAGATTGGTTGAAGACTAAGTAATAAGCAAAAAAAAATTTTTTTTTCTATTATGCAAACTAGTAATGCTAATTTTTGTTTCTTAATTTGAATTATAACTTATCACATTTCAATAACAAAAATGTTTAAATTTTCTATTAATATTTAAATTTTATTAATTCATTTTTCAAATTGAATTATATGTATAATAATAAATTCATTTAATTATATATATATAATAATTTAACATAACAGTCGTTTTAACGTTCAATATCAAAAACTAAAATAAAAAAAACATAAGCCACTTCTTGTATTATAAAAGAAATAATTCATAAAGGTACTAATACATGGCATGTTTTTGTCAGAAAATATACTCGTATCATATGGAGGGCTCAGAGTTAAAGAAAAATTTGAAAACTAGTGCGAAATTCTCCGCAAAGTTTAGCTCTATTTAGTTCTATAACGGACTAAGTAAAAAACTGTTTCGTTCCTAAGATAAAGGTAAGAACCTAAGTCAATGGCAATGGCAGTTCATTTACTAAAACGCAAAATATCTGCGAATTGTGTTTTTGTGACTTGGTTCACTTCAGCTCTGAGCCCTCCATATATCCCACTGCAAAAATGTACGAATTACTTATGACTTTTAAAGTTGACAAATCATTTGACAAAAACATGCCATGTAGTAGTAGCTTAAGTGTGTGTAAAAATAAAAAACATTTTTAACAAAACATATTTAGTCGTGTGTTTTTAACACTCAATTTAAAAAATAAAAACTGAAGTTATTAAATAATTTTTTACCGCTCAATAAAAAAATGTTTTTTTAAGTATTAAAATCAATTTCTTCAAAAGTACCATTCATTGATATCTCCAGCAGGTCATGCGATGAGTAGACGTTGGACGTGGACGAACTGGTTTGCTTCGGAAAACGTTCAATGTATACCTGAATTACGGACTGTACTTCCCAAGCAGCTTTCTGCTGATGTTCGACATTAATTTCTTCCATCTGTGCTGCAACTAAATCGCCCAGCCAGCCGTATTTTTGTACATTTTTCTTTTTGGCTGCTATCATGTCTTTAAAGACCCTAAAGTCTTGTCTCATTTCAGAGAATGGGTTGCATTTCTGTAAAATACATATATATATATTAAAAAATTTCACTAATGAATAATTGCGTTTAACGCAAGTTAATGCTAAAATTGATTTTAGTACCTTTAGACGTTTTACGCTGGGTTCTCCATTAGTGCTGAAGCAGCTTTCATCAGTTTGCGATGTTGAACTACCTTTTTCTTCGAATTCATTAGAAGGAAGCTCTGCCTAAATAACAATTTTCTTACATTTATTTGAGTTTTCACAATTGTTTATAAGTATACATATGTAAATATTACCTCAATATTATCTTCACTCTCCCTGACTTCGTAGACTTTTCCATTTATTTTTAATGTCTCCTGTGGTCACACCAAACATTTCCTTTTCCAAAATATTTTTTATTTCATTATAGGCTTGTGCCTTTTTTATGCGGTCCATATACTCCTTGGATCGCATACTATACAAATAATCTCTTTCCTGCACAAATAAAATTAATTTTTTCTATATTTTCTTTTTCCCATTTTTTTCCATAATTTTTAAACAATATTTTGCTTTTCTAATAAAATTTATATAGCCGCGAAACAAAATTTATTTTACCGCGAACTTTCTTAAAAGCACAAAACAATGAAAGAAAAAAGAAGTAAAGAAAATGTCAACAAAGATGTTAACAAAGCGTATCTCCGAGTACCGAACATAAAAATGATTCTCTCTTCTCCACCCGTAATTTGCCTACAAACGAAATGTTTTTCTTACAAATGTTTCCTCGTCTAAATAGGGACATACATACTTTTCGCGGGAAATATTACAAAGCAAAAGTGGAATTAGCTTATTAAATATATAAGAATTGAATATAAAGTAATACTATAAATATTAAAGCTTAATAAAAAAGGAATCCATAAAATAAAGCAAAAGCAGCTTAAAAATATACATAATTGTGAGTGAAGTACATGAACAAACAGGTATTTTGTGGAATAAAGGAGTCGTACGTTAACCTTTTAAAAGATGAGTTGGGGCCCTTACTTTTTGTAATTTATATGAATGACCTCAAAAACTTAGATTTAAGGGGAAGGATGTTTATTTATGCTGATGATATATCAATCTTTTATCCATATAAGTATGAGACTGCTGTAAGATCCTATATGGAACGAGACGCTGCTCTCATAATGGAGTACTTGCGTATAAACAAGCTCTTTATTAATCCAGGGAAGACTAAAGTGATGCGATTCGGACCCCGTATCCGTCATGAGACTAATTTTAGCATTTTTCTCCATGGTAGGGAAATTCACAATCAATTAAGTATTTAGGTTTGCACTTGCAATCTGGGACCAACATTTAAAACATTTAAAGGCCAAAATATCCCCAGCTATTGGACTACTCTATAAATTTAGATACAAGTCTTACCAGAATACAAAACTTCTGATATACCAGAGCCTGATTCAGTCATATAAATTATTTGGCAATTATTTATGCCCATAAGAAGAGTGTTGAGATCCGTTCTTTGCAACGACTTCAAAATAGAGCACTGAAAGCTGTTGCGAACTTGCCAATCAGACATTCAACTACTTCCTTGTATATTTTACCAATTTTTGGAACCTATAAACTACAAACTCTTTTGTATGTATATGCGATTTGGCAGAAATCAAATGTCATTCAATACTCGCAATAGTCAACACTTGAGCGTAGCTCTTTGCCGCTCAGAGACAACAAAACAACGTATTGAATACTCCGGTAGTAGAGAATTCAACAACTTACCTCAACCTATTAAACTGTGTCCTACAATTACAAATTTTAAAAAATTGCTAAAAGAATTATTATCTTCAAATATTGAAGACTTGTTATAAAGTACTGCTTCTGATATATGTATCTATAATAGTAAATATATCTGAAAATCTTTGTTTGTATTATATTTTTTTGGTTTTTATTTACTTTCAAAATTCTAGTCTTATATTAGGTATATTTAACGGAAATTATAAATTAGCTAGGTATAATATTGCCAACTAGCCTCTCCACTGCCTGTAGGCGCTGAGGCACTAATTTTTTGTACAAATTTATAATTTAATTTTAATATTTAAATAAAAAAATATAAAAATTCCAGACTATGAACTTCTTTTCATTGAAGAAATGGATTTACCCAATACCTTCTTTCAGAGTATTCACTTTCATCCACCATATCAACTATGTCGATTAATTGCTTTAACTCAATCAATAGTTTTAAGTTGTACTCGTCCATTATTATTATATTATTTATAAGACTAGCAAAAAACTTTTCAATAAAGGCATAATAACAAACAATGCCCGCTTACACAATGCACAAGTATATGACAACCTTCTTTAACAAATTTCTTAAAATATGTACGTGTTCTCCACCTTAGAGCATAAGTTATAACATCGACATTTTTGTACTGTTATTCTCCTGACGTTATTTCTTATGTTAAGCTAGGCATACACATGTGATTTGTGCGCACGGATTTGTTGAGAGCATGAACACCACTAACATTAAACAAATCAGAATTACAAAAACGCCTACAAGTAAACATAAAGGTAGATTAAGAATTTAGTTTTATGTTTCACAACTGAATACAAATCAAAAAAGAACATATTCACTAGTTAAAACACAAGAGTAGAGTGCCTCTGTACAAGGTAAAAAATTGGAAATGGCCGTGTTTACAAATTAGGCGTGCAGAGCTACAACTTTGTATTCACCGCTGCCTGCTATTGTAGTGTTTTTTCTTAAGCGTATGTTTGTGTCCAAACATTGTTTGGACAGTTATGTTTATGTGTACTAAACAGGAAAAAAAAAGAAAAGGAGTAAATGGCTTTTAAAAAGATATAAGCATTCACATGTAAATATATTAATTTTTTTTTCATTGTTTCTATTGTAGCTCTTTTGTCTACTTCTTTATACTTTTCTAATAGTTTTTCCCAACTCTTTTGTTTTGCAGTTCTGTCCTTATAAACGTCACTTTTTGTTTGCCAAATGGTAGTTTGCTCTTTTAAAATTTCAATAAATTCTATTAAAAATTCTTTGCTCGCCATATCTGCGATACACACACTGACGTCTCGTAGCACACTAAAATAAAAAAATGACGAATGTTCGCGTACCAGCCCATTAACATCCAACAAATTTATTGTAATTGTCATTCTGACATGTTTGCTAACAGCGCCCCACACATCCAACATATCAAAAATCGGACACACAAATCATATGTGTATGGGCAGCTTTAGAAAAGACAAATGTTAATTGAAGACGCAGCGTAAAGAAGTCAAAAATTCACAATACTGCCAGCCTCGAAAACAGATATGTGCATCATATTAAATATGGTATAATAACATCAGGTAGTGCAATGCGCCCAGCTGGACATTTTTTGCTCTTGTGGCTGTTTTATTTTGCGATTGTCAAAATTTGTTTACATTTTCAAAGCACCATTTCAATTTTTCCAACTAAAAGCTTATTGTGTCAAAAAATTTTTATTGTAATTGAAAATAAAACTATAGTAAAATAAACTGCATAAAAAATATTTCGGTGTGAAAGAAAATTTTGAATAAAAAAACTCAATTTAAAAATTAAGCAAATAAAAAATAAATATTAATACAAACTTTAAAAATGTGATATTGTAATTACGTTGTGCAAAAAAATTCGAAAAACGAACTGGATCTTGCTTCGTGTGCCAAAAGACACATCTATAAGGCGATACGTGTCACAGCCGAAGCTACACTAGATATTTTTATACAGGGTCCACCAAATAACTTTTTTTTTTTTGAAAATGCTATAAAAACATCGAGTGTAGCTTCGGCTGTGTGGCACGTACCCTCGTCCTGTTGAAACCAAATGTTTCCAATATCCTCCTCTTCAATTTTTGTGAACAAAAATTCGTTCAACATGGCCCGATAACGCCATTGACTGTAACGGCCACTCCTTGCTCATTTTCGAAAAAAAAATAGCCCAATTATGCCTCTGAACCAAAATCCGCACCAAACAGTGACTCGTTTTGGGTGCGTCGGTTTTTCAATGTATGCGTGCGGGTTTTCTGTGCCGCAAATGCGACAATTTTGCTTGTTTACATACCCGCCAAGATCAAAATGAGCTTCATCTGAAAAGATGATTTTTTTTGGCAAAATCGGCATCTTCTGTAAGTCGATCGCAGGCCCACTTAGCGAAGCGAAAACGCATTGGATGGTCAGTTGGCTTCAACTCCTGAACCAATTGGACTTTGTATGGCGTCATACCAAGGTCTTTATGCAAAATTCGTCTCAATGATGTCTCCGAAATGTTCAATTGTTGAGAACGACGGTGAATTGATGTTGATGGCGCTTCACGCACACAGCAGCAATATTCTCGGGTGTACGCACTGTGTTTGGCTTTTCACGCTTTGGTTTATCGATGAGGATGCCAGTTTCTTTCACTTTTTTCACAAGATAACGAACATACGGAGCTGACGGTGCTTCTCTTCTTCCAAAATCTGTACGCAATTTTCGCACACATTCTGCAACATTACTATGATTTTCAAAGTAATGTCGCAATATTTCCCAGCGTTGTTCAAGCGTATATACAACCATATTCGTTCAGCGGAAGGATAAAACTAATTATCTCTCAAATCAAACATGAGCTAAGTGTTACCATTCACGAAATAAGCACTAGTTGAAAACAAAACGTTAAATGGCGGACCCTTTAGCATTTTCCAAAAAAAAGTTATTTGGCGGACCCTATACAAATAGCCGCTATAGACTTCAAGTGGAAATTATAACGCCACTTGTAGTGATCATTTGCCTGATGTAGATGATAGCAATACTAAAAATCAGGTTTGGGTATAGTAGACTTAGCAATGCACTCCAATACTGTTGATAGTAGTGCCTATATTTGCTGGTTCTGGTAAACCATTGCCATTACCACCGCCCATAGAAGAACCATCACTTGTGCCATTCAATATATTTCTCATCTCATAGATTAAATCTTGCAAAGGGATCCCACGGTCTTCCGGTTGCACTGGAAATTGTGAAATGTGTTGGTTAGTTAACACTACGTTGTGGTGGAGAACTGTTTGTATTGGCAGTATTTTAAAAGCCTTGAAAGTGCAGAAAATAATCGTTTTGCATTTTGTTTTCCTGCGTCTAATTGATGTCACTTCATCAATATATTATTTTATTTCATTAATTTAAATTATTCAATATTTTAAGTAAATTAATTGTTCATCTCATTGGTATAAAACCTTAAAAAAACACATTTTTTTTCCTTTTTAGTCACCTGTTTTTGACAATCGCAAAATTGTTAATAAAAAAAAACGTGTGGACCGCAAGTTTCAACATATATTCATGCAGTCCACACGTTAATATTTGGTGTTGGCAATAATATATGACAGTTGCCACGGCAATAATTGCCAAACATATTGCTGGTGTAGTTGGGGGGTAATAGGCAATGTACACTGAAGCTAAATCTAGTTCATACGAGATTTTTATCGAAATCTAGTTCAATTTAACTAGATTTCCCATACAAAACAAAATCTAGTTTGTTACTAGATTTTGCCAAAATCTTGTCAAAATCCTAGTGTATTTAGTCATTCAACTGTGGTTTTGTTATTAAAGGTACTGATGCACTATCCTACTTAGTCGTACGATCTGTCTCAAAACTCATGTGTGCTAAAAAAGTATGATACTGTGTATTGAACAAGCAGACCTTTTGACAGGTCTGTCCGATTTTTTAATGTTATGAAAATTTTCATAAAATAAATGTTAACTGTGCGATCAGCGTTGCATTTTCTATGTTCAAGGCAGAAAAATAGCAACAATGCCAAGCTTGTGTTTTTTTTATACAACCTTTTAGGTTATTTTTCATTGTACATATTGTAAAAAAAATATTTTGCGGCTAAGAAGAAAATGAATACTTTTAAAAGTATTAAGCTGAGTAAACATATGTTTTGCATCTTTTTTTGTATAATAGTGTGGCATAAAGTTCACCATTTTAAAGCGATTTCTTCAAGTAGGATAGAATTCTGTCACACATTATTTTGACATAACCGTACGATCGTGTAGGATAGTGAGTCAGTACCTTAATACGCCAAAAAATACGACACTGCACTAGAAAATTTGACATTTGGATGAAAAAAAAATTAAATTAAACACATGAAAATAAAAAAAAAATTTTTTTAATGGATGGAAATATATACACAAAAAATATAATAAGTGTTATTTATTATATTAATATGAAATTTAGTGCAGTTTGTTCATGTTCCGAAAATGAAATCTTGATATATGTCAAAAAGAATGTAATATAAACGGTATAAATTTAAAAAGAGATTTCATATCAAATCTAATACTTTTCGGTTCAATGTATGTAAATGCACTATAGCATCATTTCAAGTTAATAAAAAATTTGTTGAAAATGTTTGTTATATATTTCTTCGTTATATTGCTTTAAAAATGACAGAACGGTAATATCGCTCCTTCTTTAATAAGTATGGCACCATTATTTTTGCACAAATGGCGTTTTTTACTAAGTATACATAGAATACATAAATGGTTCTGTACAATTGTCTTCTTATGACAAAGTTACTCTAAAAATATTTTTTCAGTAATTGGTTGTTTAAATATAGAAATACATGAGTATTAGTGAATTAATATAATTTAAAATGAAAGTTACAAATTATTTTTAACAATCCAGGATAACAAAATAAAAATAGAATTACAAAAACAGAAAATATAAACAAAGGCATCAACTTGTGTTTAATGTTATCATGTTGGTAGCCACAAACGCAACTGGACAGAAACAACTAGGAAAATCGACATCATTGTCATTAAATACTTCAAATTGCCTATCTTCTGCTAGTGCATGTGTTAAATCCAATATATTGTCAAACAATAATATCAATTTATTATCAAACAATTTGGTCATTATGTCATCTTCCCTTGACGTGTCCACTCCAACGACCACAGTTTCGCCAAGCAGCAATGCCAATACGAGCAGTAATCTACAATGCAACAGTAGTAATAATAATAATAATGCCAGCCAGAAATATGAAAAACCGTATGGAGGAAATGTAAATTCGCCCTGTAATGGTGTGTGTGGTAAGAACATCAAAAAAATCCGGATTTTAGTAATAAAATCTATAGAATGTAAATTGCTTTAATATACTCGTATCATACATATAAATCTATTTAGTTTTTGGTTTAATAAAGTTAAGAGCAAGTTTATTTTGATAGTTCTAAAAAAAATTTAATATTGGAGGTGAAAATTAAATTGTAAGAAGAAAATATTAAGTATAATATCTTGGGAAAATTCGTATTTTCTGAATTGTTGGTCTCCAAAGTCTTCATAGTTTTAATAAAAGTTCGTTATTTTGCACAAATAAAAAATATTGGAATCGATAAAAAATTTAATTCTAAAATAATTAATTTGAACTTTGTACGGAAACTCACATTTTACATTTACGAAATTTATAAAAGCCATTGTCTTATTTCAGACTTTTGAACAATATACTTATCAAATAAAAGATTTTCAAAAATGCTTGAAAAGGGATGTCGTCCTAACCGTCCTATTACCAGACATGCTATAACACAAATGGAACGAAATTCATACAGCACAACGAATTCATAGACAAAAATTCGTTGCATAAATTACAACGAAAAGTAGTTGCAAACGTCAATGTACATAAAAATAAACATAATTTAGTTTCTTTAATTTGCACTTACATATAAATTTAATGAAGTTAATAACTTTTAATGCCAATATATTTTCAAATGAGTTCTTTAACACTTGGCGCAAGTAGGTTTTTAATATTTTTATATTTTGTTTTTAAATTTCCGTACCATTCACAGTACAAAAATTTACTTTTCTTTCATTTTTTTCTAAAAATTCTCAATTCTTATATAAAATGCAACAAATCGAAACAAACAAATTTCTGAAATACATAAACACGCACAAAGAATTAAAGAACAGAACTAAATGCCGAGTACGGGTAAGTTTACTGTAAAGTAAAAATTCTGTTCCCCCTCAACTTGATCAACTAAAAACACATGAGTTGTGCAAGTCACTTGCCAAGTGTGAAAGGGTTCAATTTCTGTTGTCCACTATATTTTTTTAGTTTTGTAATAATAACATTAATTTCTTTCAATACACAATTTAAAATAATAAATTAATAAAATATTAATCTTTATTATTTATGCTTAATTCCAGAATTGTGTTGTGTTATTTTAAATTTATTGTTTTCCTCGTGATATTCTCATGAGTTATTTATTGAATACAATAAGTATAGGGTCCGCCATCGAACGTTTTTTTTTTCAACTAGTGCTTATTTCGTGAATGGTAAAACTTAGCTCAAGTCTGATTTGACAGATAATTAGTTTTATCCTTCCGCTGAAAGAATATGGTTGTGTTTTCGCTTCGCTAAATGGGCCTGCGATCGACTTACAGAAGATGCCGATTTTGCCAAAATAAAATCATCTTTTCTGATGAAGCTCACTTTGATCTTGGCGGGTATGTAAACAAGCAAAACTGTCGCATTTGGGGCACAGAAAACCCGCACGCATACATTGAAAAGCCGACGCACCCAAAACGAGTCACTGTTTGGTGCGGATTTTAGTCCAGAGGCATAATTGGGCCATTTTTTTTTTCGAAGATGAGCAAGGAGTGGCCGTTAGTCAATGGCGATCGTTATCGGGCCATGTTGAACGAATTTTTGTTCATAAAAATTGAAGAGGGGGATATTGGAAACATTTGGTTTCAACAGGACGAGGGTACGTGCCACACAGCCGAAGCTACACTCGATGTTTTTATAGCATTTAAAAAAAAAAGTTATTTGGTGGACCCATAAATCAATAAAATTATTACATATACAAATACAATTGCACATTGTAGAGAAACCCTATGTTTTTCTTAATATTTTTGTTTTGTTTTTCATATACTTTATAATTACATTTTAGTAATACCCAAAGGCCATTCGAATGTAAAAGAGAAGAATAACAATAGAATACATAGTTTCCAATATTAATATGTTGGTTGGGAAGTTTGTTTATTCAATTCAACGCTTATAGTGTTCTCAGACTGAATTTACCATTAAATTCACCAACAGTTGATTTTGCGTTCACACTGCAAATTTTTTAAATTCAGTATTTAACATAAAGTGTATCAAATAAATTTCCGCAAAACAAAAAAATTTTCCCATAGAAATAAGTGTATTTGATGCGTTACTTTATACCACACTTATTTGACCAACTGTACAGCAGCGACAACATGTGTGAACTTTGGTAAATACTCTTATAGCCTGCTCAGACGTAAAAGTTAATGAAGTCAAATAAGTTTTAAATTGTGTGACTGATTTGGATGTTCACACATATTCAATTAAGTTTACACAATTAAGCATTTGACAACTGAAAATATTGTGACTTTTTTTTTGAAAATATGAAAAGAAAGTCAAATTTAAAAAAAAAATGTTGGTAGATTATACTAAAAATATTGAACTACGCCGATTAGTGCAATCCAGTTTTGAAGCCAAGCTATTGATTAAAAGAAATTAGTTATTTCAAAATTATTTTCAATAACAATTTTATAAAATTTATTTACCGGTGACTTCGGCAGCCATTTATTTTTAAATTTATTTACGTTTTCTTTTTTTAATACTGAAAATATCAACTTTTCTCACTTTTGAGTTGATATTTAAAGGCACAACAAAGAGTTGCATTTTGATTTTGACTTCATTAACGTGCAATCAATTTTTAATTGCGCAATTATTTAATGGAAATTTGTATGGTAAATTGAGCTCAATAAAGGCGATAATTGCGTAAAATGCTTAATTGCTGAAATAACGTGTATGTCTGAATAGCCTATTACGAGACACAAAAATGCTTTTATTGCTGCTGCCATTGAAATCATTTTCTTCTGAAAATATTTGAAATGGGTTTTATTTTATTATTTCATTCAATAGCATTAGCAGCTGTTGCTATATTTACATATCTTTTTAACTTGTGGATTTATTAAATGCACTTTGTATGGTAAATACATTTTTTATGAGTTGGATTTAACATTAAAACCGCATTTATGTTAAATTCACTCAGTGTGAAAACACTATTACAGAGTTTTTTATTTGAATATCTGAATCTTTTTGGAACTATTGAAAAATAATTCTCATTTAGTCAATGGTTTTTACAATGTAAAGACTAATGTTTGCCACGAAATGTTGGGAGTAATCTAATAAGGATTCAAAGTAGCGTCTGATGAAATGGTCCATATACTCGTAGATATGCTATCCCCTTCGGTACTCATAAGCACAACAATAAGTTTTAAATAACCCAACACAGTTCTTTAATTAAGCACAAATAAAGATTAATATTTTTTTAAACTTTTGAACTTCATATAAAATGATTACATATAATAAACTAATTTCCAATCGAATATATTTTAAAAGTAGTTATAGTAGAAGGGAAAAAATTAAAAAAAAAATTGATTATGCGATCGTATATAAACATTTTTTTAATATTTTTTGAATTAATTTAAGAAAACAATGTACATGTGTTAAAATAAAAAAAATAATTTATTTACTAAAATACTTGCAAGACAAAATAATACAGTCACTCTAAAGCATTTTAGAAATATAAATAAACCTATCACATGATGAATTTCATAAACACACTGGTTGAGAGCATTTTCTTATACAGTAATGTCTTGTATTTTCAACGACGAATATTACGAAAAATACGTCGTTTATCCCATTTGTATTTATAGCATTAAGGGTTTCCTTCTCCATCGCGTAGAAATGTCATGCAATCACAAATTATATTTTATTATTTATTATTTGATATTATAAGATTCAATTTTTTAACGAGAACGGGTGTATTTGACCATTTCTTCCCAGGTTCTAGGCAGGAATCGAACCTGCAGTCCCCAGATTAATAGGTTAGCACGCTACCCACCAACCTGTAGGGCACCCAATCACAAATTATGTATTTATTTCATTTCATTTCATTTATGTATTGCTTAATCGAGCCCACAATGCCATACATATATGATTAAGATGTTTATTAATATATGGAACATATGATATAAAAATCGTATACTTTATTCGTACTTAACCTATATATATATACATTTTTCCAATATCTTATATTTTTTTTATATACAAACTTACATATATCGTATGTGTTAAATATGTGCTTATCTAAGCTTTTGTTAAGCATATCACACAACTGTATAAGAAAAAAAAACGAACGATCTTTCAAACATAATGTTTCTAATTCTCGGTAACATTAATTGCGTATTTCGTCTCGATCTTGAAAAAGTAAATAGTTGGTTTAACATGGAGTTTGATATTATTATTATTATTATTCATTTATTGAGTAGTATTTTAAATACTTTAGTATAATATTCTTACATATCTATTCTCTATGTATTATTTTTAACAAAGTATATAAATTTCTTCCTAAAAGTATAATTATTTTGTTCTAATTTTATATGTGTCGGTAGTATATTATATAAATGCAACTCTTTTAGAAAAGAAACCTCTGCATTGCTGCTATTGTAGCTCTCGGGAGTCTGAAGTTATTCGCATTTCTTAAGTTATACGGTTGTATTTCGCCCACATAATTTAATTGCTCTATTAAATATTTTGGTGCATTGCCATTCTTGATCTTATGAATGATGTTTAATGTATTAATTTCTAGTCTTTCCATTACATTTAGCCATCAACGCAGTGAGCATAAACTCTAGATGTATAAATATTTAACTTTAATATTGATAGCATCGCTCTTTTCTGTAATTTCTGCAGTCTCTCTATTTGTGACATTGTGCAACAAGTATATATAATTGTTGATCCAAATTCAAAATGTGGTTTTGTCATCTATACATATAAAAGAGTAACGTTACTGGCTGACTGACTGACTTATCATCGTCGCCCAGCCCAAACGGCTAAAGCTACGGACTTGAAATTCGGTAGCCAGGTTCCTGTCTTAATGTGTAGGACGAATAAGAAGGGATTTTTGGAAATACGAAAATTAAGGGGGTAAAAATGGGTAAAATCGAAATTCTTATTATATATTTCCGGAACTACTATAGGTGGAACTAAAATGGTACAAAATATTCTACTAAAAAATAAGCGGATAGGTATTTGGTACTTTTTCGATATTTGTACATTTGCGGGATAAAAAGGGTAAAACCTAATGTTGATACGTTTTTTTAAACTTATTTTATCTTTCAAAGTAACAATCGAAGCAACAAAAACTAAATTGTATTCTTTTCTGCTTAAAAAAGTCTCCAATGTATATTGGCACTTTTTTAAAATTCGAGCAAATAAGGATAAAATATGTGCCCCTTTTTAACCATTTTTACTACTATTTCTAAATATGTACTTTTATGTAAATTGATACAGCATATAAACATTTTATTACTAATTTGTAACACCCAATAAAAATCAATAGTAAAAATTTTTTTCAAGAGTGAAAAAAAAGTACCAATGAGGAAGAAATATCATTGGTACTTAAAATTTAAACAAGTTTAGTGGTATTTTTTATGTTATGGGTAAAGCTATATTTATGACAGTAAAATTTAACAGTACTGAATGAATAGTAAGGATAGGGACAATATGGTACTTTTTATTGATGTTAATGGTACTTTTTGATTTTTTAGTATTAACAACCCTAGAACTACGAGACTGGACTCAAACGATTCAGGGCTCAAACGGACCTAAGCAAAGTGAAAAATCGTTAAGAGGACAAATGGTACTTTTTATTATTTTTTTTGTACTTATTGACATTAGTAATTAATCTAAAATTAGGAGATTTGGCTCAAATGATCTGTACAAGATGGAAAACCATAAATGAAACACAATGGTACTTTTTATTGAGTTTTTTCATACTAACAATCCTAGAACTTTGTCATTGGAGGTCAACCGCTCTTAGCAAAATAAAAAATCGTTAAGAAGAAAAACAGTACTTTTTATTGATTTAAATGGTACTATTTGAAATTTTAATATTAACGAACCTAAAACTATTAGACTCAGCTTAAACGGTTCAGGACAAGGTGAAAAATAATTAAGAGAAGAAAACGGTACTTTCTATTCATATACCATAATGGAACTTTTTTTTTAACGTTTCTAATCTAGAACTATCAGACCGAGCTCAAAAGGTGCTCAGTAAATAGAAAAAATCACTAAACTGACAAAATTGTACTGTTTATATACTTTAATGATATCTTTTGATTTATTTGTATTAAAAAACCTAGAACTGAGATTCAATGGTCTACAACGAAATAATAAATTACAATAGCGACAGTATGGTACTTCGTTGACGAAGTAGCGAGTTAAATGCTAGTTGTGCTATTAATATTTACTGACGTAATCATAGACACGTTCTTACGTATTCTTTTAAAATAACCAATCTTTTTTCAAATATAATCGATATGGTCTTTAAATTTTAACTGATTACACTGCTCAGCAGCAAAATCTCCTTTAAATAAACTATTTAGACTATATGGATTTGGATGTGCTAAACTCAAATCTGTTTTCAGTTTTTCTCCATCACGTATGGATATTTTTATAGGCGTGGCAATTTTTTCCCCTAAATTAGTCAGGTACGAAGACATATTTCAGCCTAACTCGAGAACGATTCATCCGATTTTCATAAACAAAACAGCAGAAGATGCATAACAAAAATATATTTATTTAACCTTCACATAATTTTTTTATACATTTATCGTTTTGGAATTATTCAAAAATTTAAGAGGGGAAAAATTTTTTTTTTGTAAAATTCGTTTTTTTTTCAGTATAAAAATGCAACAAAAAAAAAAGAAAAAGCATATATTTTATATTTTGCACATTTTTCTTAGAGTTAAATAACTCAAAAATAAAATAAGTTATAAGTCGTGAAAATCGATTACCAAATGCGGATTTTATTCTCAATTTACCGCAGGTACCCAATATTGGAAGAATATGTGTGCAGTCAACGTTACATATGGTGATAGGATTGCGTTATTTTTGATTTTTAATTTATTTATTATTAGAAATTCATTTGTATTATTCATATCACATATATTATTTCTGCATTCTTCATCTGTGTCTCCTTTCGTAAAAATCAGTGCGTCATCCGCATTTAGTATAATTTCGCATTTTTTTTTTAACACCTTCGGCATGTCATTTGTCTTTAATCTATAAAATTTAATTCTACGTGTGTTTGACTTTGTACTCCTCCTAAACGGCTATATAGATTTAATTGAATTTCTGCGAATGTCCTTGGGTTTTCCGTTTAAAGCTTAGCGTCACATATCAGTGGATCTGCAGTCGGTATCTGGCTTATTTATCTACTACCTTTTTTTGCCCGGTCTTGCATGGTCCTTTATTCTATGAGTACGATTTCTTAAAGTAAGAAAATCAAATGTACAAAAATTATATATTTTCATCAAAACCCAAATTAATTTTTTATGAAAATAAAAATAGACTATACCCATTACCATTTTTTTTTATAAAATCGCAGAACGCCTGTACCGATTTGGCAAATTTTTTTATTATATGTTCGGCATAAACTAAAATATAAAGGGTGGTTAAATTTTAAGGGCCAATGTTGATTTTGAATAAAACACAAATTATTTAGGAAATTATTGTCATTTCATTTTATTATGATAATATGGTATGGTTAAAATATGTATGGCACAAAATATCGGAAGAATGGCTGCCGCGACATCGGCGGCACCTTCCATCCGATGGTCAAAATTTTCGATGACGCTGAGGCATAATTGAAGTTCGATGCCGTTAATGTGCCGAATTATCTCATCCTTTAGCTCTTGAATTGTTGCTGGCTTATCGACGTACATCTTTTCTTTCAAATAAAACCAAAGAAAGAAGTCCAACGGTATGAAATCACATGATCTTGGCGGCCAATTGACATCGCCACCACGTGAGATAACACGGCCATTGAATTTGTCGCGCAAAAGAGCCATTGCTTGGTTAGCTGTGTGGCAAGTGGCATCGTCCTGTTGAAACCACATATCGTCAACATCCATATCTTCCAATTCGGGCCATAAAAAGTTCGTTATCCTTTCACGATAGCAAACACCATTGACAGTAACTGCCTGACCGGCCTCATTTTGGACAAAATACGGCCCGATGATACCGCCAGCCCATAAACCGCACCAAACAGTCACTCTTTGTGGGTGCATTGCCTTTTAGGCAATAACTTTAACGCGTTGCTCGATTGTGTATCTTTCCATGGTTCAAATTGACGCTTAGGTGTGTTTCACATTCAACATCGGCCCTTAAAATTTAACCACCCCCTATTTTAATGAAAAGAAAAATTTTCCATGCTGAACCGATTTGGCTAATTATTTTATTATATTTTTGGCACAATCCAACTTGTTTTAATGAAAAGAAAAATTTGCCACGCTTCTCTATACGCCCATGGTTTGGCTAATTTTTGTCTTATACGTTCAGAACAACCCAATTAAGTTTTATGCCACGAAAAAATTACCGCGCCTATTTGTACACACCTATTTATTCTAGATTCTTTAGATATGCATATCAGGTTTTACTTTTCTACAAAAACCAATTAAAAATTTAGGGAAATAAATATTTAATAGAAGTATGTCAATTTTAACCGTTAGTTAGTTTGGAAGTGTTCCGGGTGGATTTAAGTAATATAAAAATTTTAATGAATAAGAAACAATATGATCTGGATCCATGATTCAGACGCTAAATACATACATGTCTTTAAATATCGGAAATGTTATTTTTTATTTTTTTTATTTTATTTATTTGAATAATAAGTCTACATTAAATTACAGACTATATATGAATGATTTAAAATTACAAAAATTATAAAAATTTTTCAAAAACAATTAGCGATTTAAAAATAAAATTATATTTCGTTTAATAGTTTCCAAACTTAAAGACAAATCAATAAATTGATAAAAGGTATTAAAGCTGGCACAGATTCTTCTCAAAGGATCAGCATTGGCATAGTTGGTACGAAAAGTTTTGATCGAGAGCAATTGAAAATGACGTGTTGGACGAACTGGCACACTGAATGTAATATGGCGTAAAAGGAACTCTGATTGCACATTTCCTTTAATAACATTAAACACAAATGATACATTTAACATCGTTCTTCTACTTTTTAGTGTAGGCAGTTTTATAAGCGCCAATCTTTGATGGTATGGAGGCAGATTTGTTGCTGAGTTCCAATTCAAGCTTCTCAAGCAAAATAAAAGAAATTGTTTTTGAACAGACTCAATGTGGTCGATATGTATATTATATATAGGGTCCCAAACAATCGAACCATATTCAAGTATGGGTCTAACTAAGGATGTATATAATAATCTTGTAACATAGGGATCTGTGAATTCTTTTGCCCATCTTTTAATGAAGGCTAAAACTCCTCTAGCTTTATTAACTGTCATATTAATATGAGGAATAAAACTTAATTTAGCATCAAGCAAGATACCCAGATCAAGGAAAGAGGTTACTTGATCCAACGGTTGTCCACCCAGATAGAAGATTATATTAACAAAAGTGCATCTATAAAATCTCATATGCTTGCACTTTTTAGTGTTCAGTTCCATTAGGTTTATATTGCACCATGTATACAAATTGTCAATGTCCCGTTGTAAGCAGGAATTATCAAAGATCCCATCATAGGTCAAAAAAATTTTAACGTCGTCAGCAAACATTAATATATTACAATAGTTCAGGACAGAAGGCAGATCATTTATAAATAATGAGAACAGGACCGGCCCAAGATGGCTCCCTTGTGGTACTCCAGATAAAACATTTATAGGAGTAGATACGCAGTTTTTAAAAAGTACACATTGTTTTCTATCGTTTAGATAAGACTTGATCCAAGACAGACTAATTGGAGAAAACCCCATCATATATAATTTAGAAAGTAGCAGGTCATGGTTGACTTTATCGAAAGCTTTACTAAAATCGGTATATATAGCATCAGTTTGCTGATTTTTAGCAAATCCTTTATTAACTATAGTAGTTAGTTGTAAAATGTTAGTAACAGTGGAGCATCCTTTTTTAAAACCATGTTGATGCTGGGATAGAAGATGTGATACATTATGACTTATATATCTAGTAATGAACTTTTCAAACAACTTAGGAATTGAACTAAGTTTTGCAATGCCTCTGTAATTTGTTATGTTATACTTGCTGCCAGATTTAAATAAAGGTATTATATAGGAGCTCTTCCATTGAGTAGGGAAATATCCGTGTTTGATAGATAAGTTAAAAATATCACAAAGTGGTTTAGATAAGCTAACTGCACAGTGCTTCAATAAACAATTCGGTACCCCATCAGGTCCATAGCTAAAAGTTGATTTTAATTTCATCAGTTCAGTTTTGACCTCAGCACAATCAATTAAAGGAAAGTTTAACTGCAGGTTTGAATCAATTTTGATAGGGTAACTATTGGTATTATCATATTTAGCATCAGAATAAGTAGTAGAAAAAAAGTTAGAAAACATGTTGGCTATTACAGTGTTATCATCTGATTCGTTATTTTGATATTTCATTACAGTTGGGAAAGTTTGAGATTTTCTCTTAGAGTTTACAAAACTGAAGAAAGATTTCGGATTGTTTTTAAAATTTGTTTTCATTTTGTTGATGTAGTGTTTATATAGAAAGTTATTTAATCTATTATACTCAGCCCGGCAAATAGAATAGTTTCCATAATCCGTAATACAATTAGTTTTTTTGTATTTTTTAAGGAGTTTATTCTTTTTATTTTTTAGACTGGTTAGGTGTTTAGACCCCCAAGGTGGGCCAGAGTAATTGTATAACATAGTTACTGGAATACATTTTTCCATTATAGAATAGATAATTCTGTAAAATGAGGTAATGACCGCTTCAAAATTCGAAGGACTGCCATTAGTGATACATAGCAAATTATGCCAATCCATACTACAAAAGAGACGATTCATCATATTATAGTTGGCTCGTTTAAAACAAAATACTTTTTTATCATTTTGAGGTACGTTAAGAGATGTAGGAAGCAAACATGAGCACATAACTTCAAGAGTAGGATGGTAACCGTCTTCAGGATTAGTAATTGGACAGCATCGGCTTATAGTACAATCCGATGGTTCATTAACAAATACCAAATCTAGTAGCTTATTATTAGAATTATAAACAGCATTAATTTGAAAAAGGCACAAATCCATTAAGTGCTGCAGGAATTCATTTGATATTAAAGGAACTAGGTATACAGTATCGGGTGGATAATTCCAAGTGACCAAAGGCAAGTTGAAGTCACCCATTGCTATAATATAGTCCGACGAATTTGCTGAGTTTACCATATATTTAATAGATTCTAAATGGCTTTCGTAAACTGAGTTCTCAGAGCCAGGAGGAATATAAGAAGAGCAAACATAAACGTTTCGGTTTTGCAATTTAATTTTTACAGCTATAAATTCTGTATTTAGACCAGACCAAAATAGTTCAGATGACAAACAATTTGAAACAGCAATAAGTACTCCACCACCAATGCGATTTTCACCCCTGTCTCTCCTATATATATGGTAGTTATCGCAAAGTATTTCCATATTAAAAACATTTTCCCTTAGCCATGTTTCAGTAAAAATAATAATATGATAGTTAAACTCAAAACTATTGACGAATAAATTTGAAAGTTTTGTATTTAAGCCTCGAACATTCTGATAAATTATATTAAGTTGGTTGCCAGTAGACGTGATTAGTTTTTTTGATTGCTATTATCTCTTGAATTAAGCCGGACAATGTTATTATTTCTGGTATTATTTCTTGTTATAAATTCACGAACAAATGCATCCATTGGCCAAAAAGTGGGATCTACAATTTTATCATAAATATTAAATGGAACAGTGAGTTTAAACGATGTAATATCTCTTGGTTCAGCATACGAAAATTTTTTAATTAATATATCTGAGACATTATTCAACTTAGACTTTATATAATTTTCGATATCATCAGTTCTGGTATCATACGCAAATCGGGAAATAAAAATAGATTTTCGTGGTGGAATAATTTTAAGTTGATTAGGAAATATTTGATTATTTAATGTAGATGTTGATGGAATATTACGAGTTTCCAAGGAAGTTAAGTTTGGTACTAAAAGATTATTATTTGAAACGGTGTTATTCTGAACGCAAATTTGAGAATTTGTGTTTGAATTATTGATTGTATCGAATTTAGGTGACATTTGAATATTATTGGTATTGTCATCAATTATTATCGATGGCAAAAAAGGAGCAGCATGAACATTTCCTGTGCTGTCTTGGACAGGGACACTTGAACTCTTTGTACTCAATGGGACAGATGAACGGATAGATGAGTTCTGACTTATGTTATCAGTAGGTGAAACAAATGCAGAATTTTGAATCTGCAAGCTAGGTTTCATAACAGCCAACTCCTGGCTTCGAGTTCTTTTTGAAATGCTTGAGCTAGTTGGAGGTGATGAATACTTAGGATAATCATCGCGTTTTTTTTTAGGCGAGGCACTATAATGCTCTAGATTTTTGAAATTTGTGAATAATTCACCATACTTAGATAATTTGGCTTGCAGAGCCTTGAAATCATTATTAATGCTGTCGAACTCAGTCTTACGGCTTTTAAAAAAGTTATAGAACTCTACGCCAATAATTCTACAATCGGGACAAGTCCATTGCATATGCTTGGACGCGTCCATAAGTGCATCAGCATCACGAGCTTTCAGGTTGCTACATTTCAAATGGTAACTGCCCATGCAAAGCCAACAGTTAACCATGCGCTCATCACCAGAAATGTTGCAACTTTTTTTTGAGCAACTCATTTTATATTACAATAACACCAATTAAATTGATTGTTGGGATTGATTGTTTTATATATATTAAGAAGATCCTCAAAGTAAAATAAAATAGATGGCGTTAATAAGCAATTAGATATTAGCTAATTATCAAACCCCAAATAAAAAATGGAATTGGCAGCACTTATCCAGTAGTAAAAAGTATTTTTAACAAACAGCTGATCAACAGTGTAGAATGGCAACAACAAAGCAATAGGTTGCAGATTGTATATTTTATTTTACCACACACGGCCTTACCTTGCAACCAAGCAGCCACAAAAGCAAGAGGAATAAGCTTTCAGATATGGGTATCAAGGCAAGCACTGAAATATTTCTTCCGCAACAACTAATATTGTTACAACCAAATCAAAGGATTCCCGATAACCAGTGACACAAGAAGCTCAACGATGCTTAGGCAACAGACACCAAAAGGTTTACAGGCGTAAATTCCAGCAGGTACAACAGCAGACAGATAAACCACTTAGTTATCAGTTTAAAATTGCGGTAACAATTGTATAAATAAACTCCAAATAAAAGTTTATAAATAATTTATTCCGCAGTAAAAAATACAAGACTTTCAGTATTCAGTGTTGTCGACTTTTTTTTTTCATCATCATTTCACAATCAAGCTTCTAAAGTACAGATATTTTGTATACTAGAAAATCCGTTATAAAATAAGATTTTAATAATTAAAAAACAATTTAACATACAATTTTTAACATTAAAAACCCATTTAAATACATTATTGTGATATATCGTGTGTCGCATATAAGTGAATATTAATTGTATTATCTTTATACAAGTTTCAAAAGTGTACAAGACTTCAGAGAAATCCCTTGCAGAATATATTTTATCCTTTTTTCTTTTTATTTCTTAAAAAAAAAAGTTCGCGTAAAATTGAATGTAATTGGTTGAGAAGTACATATTCGTTTACACCACATTAGGATCCCGCAGGATCCCAATTTACTCAAAAAGCGTTCGTTTACTGCAAGTTTGTATAAATGAGAGCAGTTGTGTGAGAGAGTTATGCTTCTTCTTTTTGCACGAAGTAGCCCACACTTTTTCTTCGTGTAAGTTCGGTAAATTGTCAATCAATTGTTTGAAAAATAAATAAAAGTAAACAAAGTGCAAATTGTGATATGTTAAAACTGCTACCGACACTACCTCATATTTTGTTTTTTGTAAGTGTTTGGCATTTTTTTTGTGGGCTAAAAAATTTGTTTTTGCGTTCGATTAGATATTTTTGTGATTTTTTGAGAGTAATATTAGCTTACTCTGATTTTAAAGAACTTTACACAAAAAGCACTCTAACAAAGCTATAAGTAATCTTTAAAGTATAGAGAGCGTATGCTCCCAATTTTTGAGAAAATAAAAAAAAATAAGATTTTAATAATTAAAAACTAATTACATATACAATACTTCACATACAAAAGATGCTTCGATTGAAAGCACATTTAAAGATTTAAAATCTAATTACATTAATCAAGCGTGGCTTCGTGAGTGATTTATTTTAGCCGCAAAAATATAGATGCTGACGCTATTGATTTCAAAATACAACAGTCATTGCCCGGCAATGAGATATCTTTCACATCAATCGACACTGCTACCGATCCTGAAGAAGCAATCAACTATTCTGTTGAATTTTTGAACTAGCTGGATTTACCAGGAATGCCATTACATAACTTACGATTAAAAAGTGGGTCCCCCATTATTTTGCTTCTAAATTTTAAGGCGAAGTTGTTGTCCTGCCACGAATAACAATAATCCCCTTAAGACTCACACATTCCATTCAAACGCCTTCAATTTCTAATTCTATTAGCATTTGCCATGACTATTAATAAGTTACAAGGTCAAACAATAATAATTTGTGGGTTGGATCTAGAAAATCCGTGTTTTTCACATGGCCAATTATATGTGGCGTGTACTCGTCAAGTTCATTCATTTATAATTCTCAAAAATTGACTAAAAATATTGTTTTAATGAACAATTTCCAATTTGCATATGTATTTTACTTGCATTTAAAAACAGGTATTTACACTTTATATTAAGAAATTAAAAAAAAAAATGATTTAATTGCTATGATTTAATTTTAAATTGAAGTAAAACACCTAAAAAGACTATACATGAAGCCAAGAAATTATGAAAAATTGGTGACATTCATGAAATTTAAATAATCAAGAATAATAGAAAACAATCACCCCTATAATGAATAATTTTTCTCTCCTAATTTTTTCCCATTTCACATACTTGCAATCATGAATAGCTCCCATGAAAAATAAATTTTTAAATAATTCAATTGAGATTGACAACATGAAAAAATGTTTACTTCAAGAATTTCACCATTATCGTAAATAATTTTTTCCCATGAAATTTGTTCACTTTTCCCTAATATTTGTTCGCTTCATATTTACTGGGGGAAATGTATCATCAATCAATAAATTCATTTGTTTATTGCATATCAAACTTTTTCAAAGTTATCCACTGGTGACAAAGATTTTCCTATAAAACATTCAATAATTGTGAGAGCACTTCACAGAATGTTGATTGTGCCATACCAACTTCATAATCTCTTGCTACTCCTTTTTGGTATCCTCCCTCTGCAAAATATCTCAAGCGGGTACTTAGTTTGACTATCGTTGGTGTTGGTTATTTTATGTACTTTGCCTTATAAAAGGTGATTTTATAAGAACTATCGGAAATTTAAAAAAAAAAAAACATAAAATTCAGAAAAATGCATGAAATATTTATTTGGATCGATAGTTGGGTCGATATAATTTAATGTTTGAAGATTATTTCATGCAAATGTTGGCCGCGGCTGCGCCTCAAATGGTCCATCCGCTTAGTCCAATTTTGGCATACTCTTTTCAACATTTCGGCCGGTATCTCACGAATAATGTTGGCAATGTTGGCTTCCAGTGCGTCAATCGAAGCGGGCTTGTCCCTATAGACATTAGCCTTAACATAGCCCCACAAAAAATAGTCTAGAGGCGTTAAATCGCACGATCTGGGCGGCCAATTGACTGGTCCCAAGCGTGAAATAAACTGTTCACCGAACTCGCCTCTCAATTGGTCCATTGTTTCGCGTGCTGTGTGGCATGTGGCACCGTCTTGTTGAAACCACATGTCATGAAAGTCAAGCTCTTCCATTTTGGGCAAAAAAAAGTTTGTTATCATCGCACGGTAGCGCTCACCATTCACAGTAACGTTGTGATTCGCATCATCTTTGAAGAAATACGGCCCAATGATGCCGCCAGCCCATAATCCGCACCAAACGGTTGTTTTTTGTGGATGCATTGGTAGCTCTTGCAATGCTTCTGGCTGCTCTTCACTCCAAATACGGCAGTTTTGCTTGTTCACGTATCCATTCAACCAGAAATGAGCCTCGTCGCTGAACACAATTCTTCGATAAAAAAGTGGATCTTCATCTAACTTTTCAAGAGCCCATTCACCAAAAATTTGGCGTTGTGGTAGGTCGTTTGGCTTCAATTCTTGCACCAGTTGTATCTTATAAGGCTTCACACCCAAATCCTTCCGCAAAATTTTCCACGTAGTGGAGTAACAGAGGCCCAATTGCTGCGAACGGCGCCGAATCGATAATTCACGGTCATCACCAACACTGGCCGATACGGCTGCGATATTTTCTTCAGTTCGCACTCTACGTAAGCGTGTTGGTGGTTTAATGTCCAACAATGTAAATTTGGTGCGAAATTTTGTTACAATAGCCCGAATAGAAGCCTCAGTAGGTCGATTAAACTGACCATAAAATGGAAGAAGCGCGCGATGAACTTTCTTAACAGAGCACGCATTTTGGTAATAAAATTCAATAATTTGCAAGCGTTGTTCGTTTGTAAGACGATTCATGATTAAATTATAGACCAAACTGAAGATGTTTGACAGTGACACAAGATACAAAACGTGCGTGAGCTGTCAAAACTAGTGTTGCCAAAAAGATAATAGCAAAAAAATCACTCTTTATTTGTATTATAACAACCCAGTAACATTATTAATTTTTATAACATTCTATGTTAGTATTTTCTAATCAAAATTTTTCACTTGAATAAAATATTTCAAACAGATACGAACGTGTTTTTATTTTAAAACTATATAGATATATAAAAATATCTAACATAGGTTATGGGCCCAGGAGCACGCATATAAATAAGAATAAATATTTGCTTGGAGAAGAAAATTTTATTTGGTAATGATGAATTCTGTGGCCAGTATCGAGAAACTCAATGGGGAGAATTATGCCACGTGGTCCATACAAACTAAAAGTTTGTTAGTAACTCTAGATCTGTGGGATGTCGTCTTGAGTACATGTCCAGAAGATGAAACCAAACAGGCAGCTTGGAAAATTATGGACCAAAAGGCTATGGCTATGATTAATTTGAGTGTCAGGCCTGGTGAACTCATCCACATCAAGGATTGCACAAGAGCAAAGGATGCATGGGACTCATTAAGCGGGCTTTATACGGCAAACACAGCGTGTAGAAAAGTCAATTTATTTAAAAAATTAGTTCGATTTAAAGTCTCGGCTGGTGATAAATTTTCTACACAAATTGGTGAATTTCGTAGAATTATAGATGACCTAAAAACAATAGAATTGTATTGAATGCAGATTTTGTTGCAGTGTTGTTGCTTTGTGCATTGCCAGAAGAAAAGGAAAGCTTTGTTGTTGCAATTGAAAGCAGGGACGATTTGCCTAGTACAGAACAAATAGTTTCAAAAATTCTTGAAGAGGAACGACGGCAAGGAGACAAAAACTGTTTAAATGATGATCGCGTGTTTTTAGCTAGAGAGCAGCATAAACAGGATAAATCAAATAAAAATTATAACAAGAATGGTAGAAAAAACATTCAAGTTGAAAAGGGTACTAAGAAAATAAATATTAAATGCTACAAATGTGGGCAGCAAGGACACATTCGCTCTCAGTGTAAAGCAGATAGTGGTGAGTCTGTAGCGTCAATGCTATGGATAGTGGTGCATCATCACATATGTGCAGTAGCAGAAATTCGTTTTCATTTTTGAAGAATGAAAGACAAAAAATCATATTGGCATCTGGCGAGACTGTTTACGCAGAGGGGAAGGGAACAGTGAGAATTAAATCAAAATATATGAACATACGACTCATAAATGTTTTATATGTTCCTCGACTTCACTCTAATTTCTTGTCGGTTAGCAAATTTATAGAAGCTGGCCATACTGTTTATTTCTCTGGAAATCGTGCTTATATTAAAAGTAAAGAAAATAAAACAATGATGTGTGCGGAAAAAAAACATGGAATATTTTTTGCTATATTAGAAACGGTGACGCCGACAGAGTGTACGTTTGGAGCAGTAGCAGAGAATGATTTTGTTAAATGGCACTCTAGATTTGGTCATTTGAACAGCAAAGACTTAAATACGTTGTGCAGAAAGAATATGGTTAGAGGGTTAAATTTGAAAATACCTGAGAATTTTAAATGTGTTACTTGTGCTGTTGGTAAAATTACAGCAAAACCGTTTAGTACATATTCAAATATTAATACAAAAGCAGTGCTGTGTGTACCAACACAGACCTGTGTGGGTCTTTTAAAGTAAAGTCGCAAGGTGGTGCGTTATACATGATAACTTTTACTGATGACTATTCACGATATGTCTTCACGTATTTTTTGAAGCAAAAGTCAGATGCATTTGATGTTTTCTTGAAGTTTATTGCGATGGCAGAAAAACAGAGTGGCCGTAAATTGATTCAGCTCAGAAGTGATAACGGTAAAGAATATTTAAACTTAAAATTTCGAGATTACTTTCAGAAAAATTGTGTATTGCATCAGACAACAGTGAGTCACACTCCGCAGCAAAACGGTATAGCTGAGAGGGTAAACAGAACGCTAGTCGAAATGGCACGCTGTATGCTATATGAATCCAGACTGCGTCATAGTTTATGGGCAGAGCCTATCAGCACTTCTACATATATTAGAAATAGAAGTCCAACAAAAGTCCTTGGTGAGATGACACCATATGAAAAATGGTATTGCAAAAAGCCATCTGTCACTCATTTTAGAACATTTAGGTGCGATGCTGTAGTCTTACAAAAACATGGTAGAGGTGGGAAATTAATGCCGAAAGGACTGAAAATGAAATTTATTGGGTATGAATCAATGACAAAAGGATATCGTTTATATAATTCAGCAAAACTAGAAATAGTTAAGGCAAGAGATGTCATTTTCTTTGAAAACTCTTTTGAAAGAATATCTAGTGAAGATTGTACCAGCGAAGAATTTCATGTAAATATATTTCATCCTGTAAATGAAGGCGATAGTGAAGTTATAGTAGCTGATCCGAATTCTGCAAATGATTCGTTTGAGACAGCAAGTGAAGATGAGTGTCATGAAGAAGATGCAAACATTGAAGTTGTCAAGGAGAATGTCAAATGCCATGAAAATTCAAAGAGGGGTCCTGGAAGGCCAAAACTTATATTAACAGGACAAAAAGGACGTCCGAGAAAGCAGTATGCGAAAGGCACTGAAATGCTTAGTTTTGTGTTAGAAAAGGCTAAGAATGTGTCAGAAGCTTTGAATTCAGATGAAGCACAAGAGTGGAAAAAAGCAATGGAACGTGAATATAATTCATTAATTAAAAATAATACTTGGATTCTTGTCGACAGACCTAATTCCAAGAACGTGATACGTTCAAAATGGGTGTTTACAATTAAACGCAAACCCGATGGCTCGATTGAGAAGTATAAGGCGAGACTTGTAGCCCAAGGGTGTTCTCAGAAAATCAACATAGACTTTCACGAAACGTTTGCACCTGTTGTACGCCATTCTACCATAAGAGTTTTATTGGCAATAGCTGTGAAGTATAAATTGCTGCTAAATCACGTAGATATTGTATCAGCATACTTAAACGGTGATCTGGAAGATGAAGTGTTTATGGAGCAGCCTGCGATGTTCAAAAGCTGCACGTATCCTGACAGGGTGTGCAAATTAGTCAAGGCATTACATGGGTTACGCCAAGCAGGACGAGAGTGGAATAAGAAGGTTACACTTATTCTTTCTGAAATGCAATTTCAAAGATGTCAAACAGACAACTGTATATATATTCGAAAAATTGGCGATTGCATAAGTATCATCGAATTTTTTTTTTTTTGGACTTGGAAATTGAAAGGGAAGGTAATAGGGGTACCATTAGGATACATCAAAAGCGATATACTATGGAACTGCTAAAAACTTGGAAAATGGTTAACGCTAAACCAAAAGCAACACCTTGGCCAAGTGGAACTATATTGAAGAAATGTAATTTAAATAATTGTGAATTGAAAATACATGAGTATCAGAGTTTAATTGATAGTCTCATGTACCTGGCGGTTATATCAAGGCCTGATATTGCCCACGTAGTCTCAAAACTTTCTCAATTTAATTCTCATCCCCATGAAGAACATATGCAAGCGGCAAAGCATTTGTTGAGATATCTTGTTAAATATCCAGACAGTAAGATATCCTTTATTGCAAATAATCTCCCTCTTTCATGTTTTACGGATGCTGATTGGGGATGTGATTCACATGATCGCAAATCATACTCTGGTTTTGTAATATTCCTCTCTGGAGGTGCAGTTGCATGGGAATCGAAAAAACAGAGTATTGTAGCTCTCAGTTCAATGGAGGCAGAATATGTAGCTTTGTGTTAAGGTAGCAAAGAGGTTATGTTTACGAGAAGCCTTTTAAGCGAAATTGGTTTTGAAACAGCAATCAAGCAACCTACGCAGATTTACTGTGACAATCAGGCTGCAAATTTTATGGTTAAAAACCCAGCTGTTCATAAGCGCAGCAAACATATTGACATAAGGTTTCATTATATCAGAAATAAATACAATGATGGATCTATTGATATAAATTATATACCATCTGAGCAAAATGCAGCTGATATTTTTACTAAAGTATTAGCTAAACAAAAGCATGCAAGGGCATGTGAACTTTTACGAATGTAAAATAATATTCTTTTCGTAATGAATTTATATAATTAATTTTTTTTTAGTAAATGCATTTGGGTTGAGCCGGTGAATTTTGGTTATTTTATGTACTTTGCCTTATATTTGTATTATAACAACCCAGTAACATTATTAATTTTTATAACATTCTATGTTAGTATTTTCTAATCAAAATTTTTCACTTGAATAAAATATTTCAAACAGATACGAACGTGTTTTTATTTTAAAACTATATAGATATATAAAAATATCTAACAGTTGGAATACCAAATGATTTTTTAGGATCTTCCGGCAGAGAGTTATTGATTACATCCAGCAAATAAGAAAACGCTTCTTTATTAACTATGACGTTGCTTAAATCTAATACAAAAATTAATTCAAAGCAACTTTATTTATTAAATGTTTTACTTACAGTGCATCAGGTAACTCCAAGCGGTTAGATTAATGGCGCAAACGTCGGCGAACAATTCGTTGTTGCTTATTTTCTTGCTTCTGTTATAACAATGTTGCTCCAATTCTAAACATTATTTCACTGTTTGTTTTAAATGTAAAAATTTTTTCACATTCACATGTGAGTTGATAGCTTATAAAAATTTCTTGGGAGGTTCACGATCGCATTTTTCTCATGGGGAAAAATATTTCACATGTTATTGCCGATAGGTGTGAATTATGATTTGTCCACCGATATGGGTTGTTAATGGCTTGCAGAAACCTAAATGAAAAGTATATGTTGATATCTTTAGCTTTTGTTGTCCTGCAAATTAAAAATGGCCAAGCCTTTCCTTAATATTTTTCTTTGCAGCTGAAGATTTTTATGATAGTCTTCATAATCAGAAATTTCACTTTCTCACGTTAAAAACGTTTTTTATTTTAACTTTAATACACAATTACTGAGCTTTGACTAAATATATAGAGATGACACTTATTTGTTTTAAATTGTTCATAATATATCACAGACAACACAATTCACTTAGATAATACCAATGATTACCCAACATTTATTGAACTAATCATTACTGGTAAAGAATACAATTGTAAAAAATTAAAATTATTTTCAAAAATACTAAGAAAGTATTGTTCAGAAAAAACGACTGAGTGTTTTAAATGTGACACAAAAGTACGCGGAGAATCTGGAATTAGATTCATGGGAGTATGTGACAGAGATGTACATGAATCAGATTCAAATGCCTTTTTCTATTTTTTAAAAATGTGTATTGAATCGTCACTAAACATTAACTAAAGGAATGGTGTCATAGCAAGATTCACCATATCAAGTAGATGTGCGTGCAGATAGCTCCGTCAGTTAGCTTCGTTTTTAACATTGTACTGTTAAATATTTATTTTACATTTCTCTCTCTCATTTGAAAAATTCTCTTTGCGCCCGTAGAGAAAATTGATAAAAAAAGAATAAAATTAAAAAAAAATTGCACAAATTGTACAATATGGCACAACAAGAAAAGTTAGAGATTTTAGACCTGCATAATATTCCTAAACATTGCCGGAATCAAGTAATAGGGTGTGAAATTGTAAAATTGTTAAGGTTTCGAAAAAAGGATATACCGGAAAATTCCGGGGGAAACATATTAATGTTGGCCAACAGAGGAGCGTTCAGAGATTTTAGCACGTTATCACTCATATTCAGAAAGTACACCTGAATGGAGTTATAGGGTGTCACGATTTTGTATAGTGACCTTCGCAATTTTTCACTATGTTAAATTTTTGTGGCCATGTTAAGTGTTCGCATACAAAATTTTAACATTTTGTTAGTTTTACAGAATTAATTGAGTTATTCTGTTATTTTTCCAGTTTGTGAGAGAGAGAGAAATGTAAAATAAATATTTAACAGTACAATGTTAAAAACGAAGCTAACTGACGGAGCTATCTGCACGTACATCAAGTAGTTTGTTACAAAATGCATGTCATGCTTGCATTTTCTACAAGCAGTTACTATTAACAAAAGCAGCGAATCAATTAATAGTATTAAAGCTTTTTAAGTAAAACTTATCAAAGCTGTTTAAGTAAAGGCTTTTAAGTAAATATATTTTGAACTGCATTTAGTTATATGTAAAGGGTGTTTTTTATAGACGTATAGAACTTTAAATTGCAATAAAAAAAACAACGATGGATTATTCGATTAACATGAATTTTATTTATCCGAAAGATAATCTTGTGGCATTACATTTTAAATTTGATTTCTGGCATATGGCCGCCATGGCTGGCTCGGATGTAGTCCAATCTGGACGTCCAATTTTCGATGACTTTTTCCAACATTTGTGGCCGTATATCGGCAATAACACGACGAATGTTGTCTTCCAAATGGTCAAGCGTTTGTGGCTTATCCGCATAGACCAATGACTTTACATAGCCCCACAGAAAGTAGTCTAGCGGTGTTAAATCACAAGATCTTGGAGGCCAATTCACAGGTCCAAAACGTGAAATTAGTCGGTCACCAAACGTGTCTTTCAATAAATCGATTGTGGCACGAGCTGTGTGACATGTTGCGCCGTCTTGTTGGAACCACAGCTCCTGGATATCATGGTTGTTCAATTCAGGAATGAAAAAGTTAGTATTCATGGCTCTATACCGATCACCATTGACTGTAACGTTCTGGCCATCATCGTTTTTGAAGAAGTACAGAGCAATGATTCCACCAGCCCATAAAGCGCACCAAACAGTCAGTTTTTCTGGATGTAACGGTGTTTCGACATACACTTGAGGATTAGCTTCACTCCAAATGCGGCAGTTTTGTTTGTTGACGTAGCCATTCAACCAGAAGTGCGCTTCATCGCTAAACAAAATTCGCTTATGAAAATCGGGAACAACGGCAATCTCGTTTTGGGCCCATTCGACGAATCTACGCCTTACTTGATGATCGTTTGGCTTCAATTCTTGCACGAGTTGGATTTTGTAAGCACGCAAACCAAGATCCTTCCGCAAAATCTTCCATAAAGTGGATAGACACAGATCCAATTCCTGTGCTCGATGGAGGATAGACTCATTCGGATCTTCCTCAATGCTACGCTCTACAGCAGCAATAGCTTCTGTACGCACCGTACGGCGTCTCTGGGGATGCGAGTTATCAATAAGAGTAAACGTGGTGCGAAAACGTTCCATGGTTAGTCGAATTAACTGCTCTGATGGACGATTTTATCGACGATAAAATGGACGTAGTGCGCGATACGTATTCCGCACAGAACCATTATTTTCGAAATAAAATTGCATTATTTGCGTGAGTCTAAAGTCTATTCATGATGAATTGCCAAACCAAACTGAGATAAATCACTTGACAGCTGTTAAATCGGTCGCCATCTTGAACAGTAATGCCAACTTAAAGTTCTATACGTCTATAAAAAACCCTCTACTATAAATAATAATAGTGTTATCTTACAGAAAAAATATTTTAAAGAAATTTCGGACATTTTCCAGATGTTAAGAGAAGATATAAAGCAATACTTCAAATTCAATATATTATTTACTATATATGTACTAGCATTTAACTCGCTACTTCATCAGCGAAGTGCCATACTGTCGCTATTATAATTTATTATTTCATTGTAGATAGTTTAATCTCAGTTCTAGATTTTTTAATACAAATAAAATCAAAAGGTATCATTAAAATATAGAAAAAGTACAATTTTGTCAGTTTATTAATTTTTCTATTTACTGAGCTTCGTTTGATCTCGACCTGATAGTTCTAAGTTCTTTAATGATAAAAAATCAAAACGTAGCATTCAAATCAATAAAAAGTACTGTTTTAACTCTGAATGATTTTTTTTTTACTTTGTTCAAGAGCGTTTGACCCCAATTTCATAGTTCTAGGGTTGTTAGTATGAAAATTCAAAAAGTACTAATAAAATCAATAAAAAGTACAACTTTGCTCCATTTATGGTGTTCCACCTTGCTTAAGATCATTTGACTCAAATCTCAAACTTTTGGATACCTTAAAAACAAAATATCAAAAAGTAATAAAAAGTACCATTTTTAGGTTCGTTTTCATTAAAAAGTACCATAAAAATTAATAAAAAGTACCATTTTGTCCGTATAATGATTTTTCACTTTGCTTAGGACCGTTTGAGTCCAATCAATCTCTTACTTCTAGGTTCGTTAATATTAAAAAATCAACAAGTACCATTAAAATGATTATAAAGTACCATTTTGTCCCTTTAACAATTTTTCACTTTACTTAAAAATTAATAAAAACTACTATTCTTCAGCTTTATTTAATATATGTTAACTGGTTTTACCTATATTGTTAGTAGAATTTTTTTAACCGATTTTGGCCTATACAGGCTAGGTTATTATAAATAAATAAATAAATGAAAATAAAAAAAAATACATGTTTCTTTAATGATTTTTCACTTTGCTCAGGACTGTTTTAGCCTAACCTTGTACTTCTAAGTTCGTATGCATTAAAAAGTCAAAAAGTGCCATTAAAATGAATAAAATGTACCATTTTGTCCCATTAATGATTTTTCACTTTGACCTGAATCGTTTGAGCTCAGTCTCTTAGTTCCAAGGTTGTTAATGCTAAAAAATCAAAAAGTACAATTAAAATTAATAAAAAGTACCAAATTGTCCCTTTTACTATTCCGTACTGTTAAATTTTACTGTCGCAATTCTAGGTTTTGCAAATAGCATAAAAATTCCTCTAAGCTTGTTTAAATGTAAAGTACCAATCACATTTCTCCCTTTTGGTCCTTTTTTTTAACCCTTGAAAAAAAATTTTACCATTAATTTTTATTGGGTATTATAAATTAGTAATAATGTGATAATATGATGCACCAATTTAAATAAAAGTAGATATTTAGAAATATTAGTAAAAAGTGGTACATATTTTACCCCTTATTTGCTCGAATTTTAAAAAAGTGCCAATACACATTTTAGACCTTTTTAAGAAGAGAAGAATACAATTTAGTATTTGTTGCTGTGATTGTTACTTTGACAGATAAATGGGGTTAAAAAAACGTGCCAACATTATTTTTTACCCTTTTTATGCCACAAATATACAAATACTGAAAAAGTACCAAATACCCATTCGCTTATTTTTTAGGAGAATATTTTCAGTTTGAACTTTGGCTCTATCTGCAGTAGTTCTGGAGATATAAAAAGTTCCATTTTACCCGTTTTTAACCTCTTTTACTCCCTTAATATTCGAATTTCCAAAAATCCCATCTTATTCGTTCTACACATTGGGACATGCTCCTGCTTACCCAATTTCAAGTCCGTAGCTTTAGCCGTTTGGGCTGGGCGATGATGATAATCATTATTTTTTTATTTCGCTATATTTCGCTATTCATCTAATAGCATCTTTAGAAATTTTTTTTATATTTATAACAACAAAATTTTTATATAAATCTTGTTTATTTGACCTTTTCTATCTGAAAATAAATAAATAAATATTTTTTAAGCTTTTAGGTCTTTTTATATATTTTAATTATTATTAAATTAATTTCCAATATTTCAACACAACTTCGTATGTCTTTCTCAAGGAAAATAATTTTGTAATGAAATGAAAATTTTTTTTGAAATGTAAATAAAAATTATGATACTAAAAACTTTTTTCAAATTTTAAAAAAAAACATATACAAAAACAATAACAACATTAACAACAATTTTATACAAAACACAATTTAACAAAAAACAATATACATTATATATATTATATTCTATCTCTTTCTTACTAAATATCTATAATTTTGTGCTATATTATCTGTATCCATTTTAAAATTAATTCTATATTCATTTGATACATTTATTATTTCTAACATTTCTAATAAATAACGACGTTTATAATTATTTTCTCTATCTAATATTGAAACATCTTCAAATTTCGGATAATGATTCAATCTTGCACAATGAGACGACAAAGCTGTTTCTTGTGCATTAATATTTCTATATCTTTGATCAGATTTATGCCCAGCTATTCTAGTTTTAAGTTTGTTTTTAGTTGTACCTACATATATTTTATTACAATTTTCTGTGTTATTTCCACCACTAGGTATTTTATATACTATATTAGATATTTCTAGTTTATTTAATTTATCTTTCATTTTTGTAAATAATTTATTTAATGTATTAAATAATTATAAACGTCGTTATTTATTAGAAATGTTAGAAATAATAAATGTATCAAATTATAGTAGAATTAATTTTAAAATGGATACAGATAATATAGCACAAAATTATAGATATTTAGTAAGAAAGAGATAGAATATAATATATATAATGTATATTGTTTTTTGTTAAATTGTGTTTTGTATAAAATTGTTATTAATGTTGTTATTGTTTTTGTATATGTTTGTTTTTACAAATTTGAAAAAAGTTTTTAGTATCATAATTTTTATTTACATTTCAAAAAAATTTTTCATTTCATTATAAAATTATTTTCCTTGAGAAAGACATACGAAGGCGTGTCGAAATATTTGAAATTAATTTAATAATAATTAAAATATATAAAAAGACCTAAAAGCTTAAAAAATATTTATTTATTTATTTTCAAACAAAATTTTTATAAATATAAAAAATTAAAATTTTTCTTTTGCTTTATATATCTTTTATAAATTGATAAACATCATTTTCAATATTTTTATAATTTTGGAGTTCATTTTATCACGATAAAACCAATTTTGTTTCTTAAATAACATGCGAAATCTTATTAAAAAAATTAATGCACTGATATTTTACTGTGTTCAACTTATCATTAAACTTTTATGAATACTTTGCATAACAATAAAAAGCAGTAATAATTTTTGATGTGTTACTTGCTAACGGCATATTTAAAAGAGAGTAAACAAAAGGCAAGCAGTTGTGAGAAAGCAAACACTGTAAGCAATATTATTAGCACATGTTGATGATTGAAAACACAACAAAAGCAGTTAGTAGATTCATATAAGAAAAGAGGGAATCAACTCCTGTACATTTCTGGTATGTGACACATCACTCATCAAGGAAAAATGTTTGAATATATAAAAGGTCCGTTCTTTTTCAACTAGTACTTATTTCGTGAATAGTAACACTTAGCTCATGTCTGATTTGACAGATAATTAGTTTTATCCTTCCGCTGAACGAATATGGTTGTGTATACGCTTGAACAACGCTGGGAAATATTGCGACATTACTTTGAAAATCATGGTAATGTTGCAGAATGTGTGCGAAAATTGCGTACAGATTTTGGAAGAAGAGAAGCACCGTCAGCTCCGTATGTTCGTTATCTTGGCAAAAAAGTGAAAGAAACTGGCATCCTCATCGATAAACCAAAGCGTGAAAAGCCAAACACAGTGCGTACACCCGAGAATATTGCTGCTGTGGCAGAAAGTGTGCGTGAAGCGCCATCAACATCAATTCACCGTCGTTCTCAACAATTGAACATTTCGGAGACATCATTGAGACGAATTTTGCATAAAGACCTTGGTATGACGCCATACAAAGTCCAATTGGTTCAGGAGTTGAAGCCAACTGACCATCCAATGCGTTTTCGCTTCGCTAAGTGGGCCTGCGATCGATTTACAGAAGATGCCGATTTTGCCAAAAAAAATCATCTTTTCAGATGAAGCTCATTTTGATCTTGGCGTATTTGGGGCACAGAAAACCCGCACGCATACATTGAAAAACCGACGCACCCAGAACGAGTCACTGTTTGGTCCGGATTTTGGTCCAGAGGCATAATTGGGCCTTTTTATTCGAAAATGAGCAATGGGTGGCCGTTAGTCAATGGCGGTCGTTATCGTGCCATGCTGAACGAATTTTTGTTCACAAAAATTGAAGAGGAGGATATTGGCAACATTTGGTATCAACAGGACGGCGCTACGTGCCACACAGCCGAAGCTACACTCGATGTTTTTATAGCATTTAAAAAAAAAAAGTTATTTGGCGGACCCTATACAAAGTGAAAGCGAAGAAGAATTTAATTTTTGAGACATTGACAAAATAAGCAAAATCTTTAAACGACTAACAGAATATAATTTATTGATAATGTAACGATAATATTATTTATTAATAATATAACAATAATGCATTATTATGTTAAAAAACAAGGTGCTTTTGAAATATTTTCGCTTTGTTATTTAAAATTTTTTTATAATTTTCAAATATAGTTTGGCATTAGGTCATTAATTAATAAAACTAATAATTAGAAAGTATAATTTCTGTTAAATTTTTCTTTTATTTTCCGAATATTTCAATCAACCTCGATCATCTTCAGGGGACCTAAATTATAACAAATTTACACATTTATTAATCATCACTTAATCTAACAACAAAACTTTCAATTATAATTAATTATATTGTATTTAGAGTTCTCAAATATTTGTAATTACTAATTTTCTGTTAATTGAGATTATTAAGTGTTTACTTTGGACTATTTAATGGTCAAAGAAGTACAAACAAACTACATATGTTTTATGTCCTTCGCTTTTCATTATTTTGCGCTCAACGTTTCGGTAGCTTAATTCTAACTTCTTCAAGAGCTTTATATTATAACTGAAATACACAACTAGTTTTACATATTTGTATAATTATGTTTGTGTACGTATATGTATGTCTAACCACTTACTTTTAGTTTTTGTGTAACATTAATAATAATTTACTTGTTTCGTAAAATTGAAATTGTACATCACAGAATGTGTAAATTATATTTAGTTACATTTAGTCAACATTAAAAACAATAATAAAAAAAATTTTTTTTGAAACAATATTACAGTATACTTAATCAGAAAAGGGCAGACACCAGATGGCGGAGTCTACAAAAGTGTAAGGTCACGCGTCAATTATGGCCCCGATATGATGGTAAACGCTCTATTCAATTAGTGAGCAGGAGGAGAAGGGACATCTCCAGGCTGGTGGCGGTGATAAGCGGTCATTGGACGATCGGTAAGCATGCCAGCAGGCTGGGACTGCCCTTCAACGATAGCTGCCGGTCACCCGAGAGAGACGGTTTTTCACCTTTTCTGTGAGTGTCCGGCTCTTATGGCTTTGAGACACCGATTTCTCGGTGCACATCTGATGGCCGAACTACCTGAGATATCGGGAGTAAGGTTAGCAGACCTTCTCGGATATCTGAATGTCACGTGGTGGATCTAGGTCACCTTACGGCTACATGGTCTTGGCGAGTAGGTGGATCAAAACGGAGTCTCACGACTATAATTGAAGGCCGTTTAGGCCGCCACGTAAACCAACCAACCAATACTTAATCTTCTATAACAGCTGACTATTATTGAAATTGAATATTGCTGTTTTAGGTTATCTTTGTTCTCTTTCGTGTTCATCGCTTTATTGATTTTCTCTTTTATTTTTAAGCGCTAATGTGTACCGTTTGCTTATTTTTGTCTCTTAGTCCAAAATTGTATATTTGTAAAGTCTGCTCTGTGTCCGCTCTCTTTTATGTGTTGAAATAAAGCTGTGTTCTCCCTCTGATTACGATCACATTTAAATCATATACAACATTGTCGGTTTTCATTTTATTTATTTTTGATTTTTTATATGTAAATTTGATGTATGTGCTATTTTTTTAACCTCTATCATTTTCTCCAAATATCTATTTTCTGTGAGTTTTGGTATATGGTACACTATAATATTTCGTTTCTTCATTTAATTTTTTTATTGTTGTTGTTTTTTTCTTTGAGTGTATTGTAGATTAATTTATTTATTGTGTATGGGGCGTAATTGTTATTTTTTTAAATTGTTTTTACCTTAAAAATATTTTCTTTTTTAATATTTCACTCAATATCAATACTTTATTAATTGAGTTACTTGCTGTATTCTTCTTCATTGTCATCGGTTGAGTAGAGTAGAAGTTAATTATTCTACCTGATGATTTCCTTCTTGGTATCAATTGGTAATTAATTTATTGTCATATTTATTATTTTCATGTCTAGATAGTCTATTTCCCCATTTTCCTTCTTCTCCATAGTGAATTTTAATCTGTTGTGATATTTAGTGCTTTCTAAATCGCTGTCACATATCTTTTATCTATTTACTATCGCGAACAGATCATCTACATATTGTACTTAATTTAATATAATATTTACATTTTTAAAGTTTCAACAAACACTAATTTAACTTGGTTATATTATAACCTTAAACATAAATGAAAATTTTTTCACCAACATGAAAATGAAAATTGACAAAAATTATAAAAATAACTTGGTGGCGAAGACGAGTCTAATATACGTAATAAAACATATGTTGGTAACGACAAAGACAAAACTAAAAACAAGGTAGCATCACACAAAATGGATGTAAAATCTACGAAAAAAAAAGTTTAAATCAAAAAACAGCAGTTGAGGTCACTATGCGTTAACAGGTCATAAGCCTGACTTTGAAAACAAAAATATTGAAGAGAGGACAATTACAAAAAAAAAAAAAAAAAAAAAAAATACACACTACAGATGCTACACATAATTAACATACCAAAAGAGAGGAGATTAAATTATAAGAGTGATATATATAAAATAGCACGTGTGTATAGACATTTAATAAACGAACATGTATCAAAACAAAAATAAGTATAATTTAAACTTCAGACAATAACAAACCAAAAATAACCATGGTAAATTAGTGTTTGTTAAAATTTTTAAAATTTAAATATTAAATTAAATATAATTAATTATAATAAAAAGTTTTGTTGTTAGATAAAGTGATGATTAATAAATGTGTAAATTTGTTATATTTTAGATCTTCTGAGGATGATCGACGATGTTGATCGAAATATTGGCAAAATGAAAATATAACAAAAATTATACTTTCTAATTATTAGTTTTATTAATACCTAATACCAAACTATATTTGAATATAACAACAAAAGGTCAACTAAAACTACATACAGTATACCCCGTCTAATTACCCATCGTTTAAATACCTTTATCGCTTATATGCCTCTGATATTGAAACCCCGTTTTTTTTTACTTTCATTTTCATATAAAAGTCCACGCTTAATTAACTTTCGTTTAATTACCCATTTCGGGTAAATACCCAAAAAAAAATTTCCCCAAAATAGGATTTTCATTAAAAGCCCCTCGTTTATTTGCCCAACACTACTTTTTCTTTATGCAACTCTGCAAAAAGCATATGTACGTAAATACATATTCATGTGTAGTAATTTCTTAAATTTAAATAATTTTTAAAAGGTGAAGTGCAAAAAAAAAATTGAGTGTGGATTTTTCAGCGACTTAAACATTAGATATTTAAGCGAAATGGCTCAAAAGAACTCAGCATTGTCCATTGTGATTATATCTCAAGCTAAAAAAAAAGAAAAACCAAGGCATCAACTGGCCGCTGAATTCAAATGTGACATTTCTACAGTTAATAGAATTATACGAAACGAAGCAAAAATCCGTGCTCTAGCTGAGTCTAACAAAAACTTGAACTTAAAAAGATTTCGCAAATCTACAATGCTTTTATTTCTAGTCAAATAATAATGAACAAAGCAAAAGAGTTTGCAATAAAGTTGAATTCAGATTTTGAACCAAACAGTGGTTGGCTGTGGCGATGGCAAAGAAGAGAAAACATAAAGTTCGCAAGAGTTCATGTAGAGAGTAATGAAAATGATAGTGTGGGTGCCCGAAATTATTTAGAAAGCAGTAGCTTTTCATCAATTCTTCAAATATATTTAACGCTGATGAGAGTGGGCTTTTTTATAAAGTTTTACCAAGTGGAACTTTAGCCCGCAAAGGAGACTCTGTCAAAGGTACGAAGGCTCAAAAAAATCGCCTTACCTTACTATTTTTGTGTAATTCAGTTGGAACGTACAAAAAAGTATTTGCAATCGGTAAATATCGAAATCCTCGCTGCTTCAAAGGTAATAAAAATCATCCCGTGCAATATTTCTCCAATCAAAACGCATGGATGACCGCTTCTTTATGGAATTCAATCCTAGAGGAAGTTGATAAGGAAATGTGCAAACAAAACAGAAAAATTGTATTATTTTTAGATAACGCATCATGTCACAAAACCTCATTAGAATTGCAAAACATAAGTATGCAGTTTCTACCTCCAAATTCAACGGCTTTAATTCAGCCTCTTGACCAAGGTATCATTCATTCATTTAAGTCAAATTACCGGCAAATTCTGATAAGGAAACAAATAGCTGCTATTGAAAGAGGTACAAAACTGCAGGAATTCATAAAATCAATAACAATTTTAAATGCTTTATACTACATTAAAAGAGCTTGGTGGCTTGTTAAAGAAAACACTATAATAAATTGTTTTCGTAAGGTATGTTGATATGTATAGACTTGAATATTTTCTGTATTGTATTTAAATTATCAAACGATTATGCACTGTTTTCAGGGAGGATTTTCGATGCAAGAGCGAATAGAAGAAGTTGAAGATAACTTTTTGGATATTAACATGGATCAGAATGTTTTTAGTGAACTGGTCACATGCGATGACAATCTTCCATGTTATGGTTTACTATTAAACTATTAAACGAAAGCGCTGATAGATCTTCAGAAGATGAATCCGTTGCAGAAAACTCAAGTGTTCCAAGTTTCAAAGAGGCTTTGGTTGCAATACACGTTTTACGACGGTACATAAATAATCAAAATAGTATTGAAATTGACGAAATTGAAAATTTAGAGGCAAAAGTTCTCAAAAGAGAAATTTCTAATTTCTCTCAAAGCAAAATTACTGAATATTTTAAGTAATTGCTACAGCATTTTATAAGATTAATTTACTTGAATTCAGCCAATCCTTTTTTTCTTTTTCTTTTTTTTTTTAAATTCCTACTTTTTGTTTTTTTTTAATTTTAAGTGTGAGTTCCTCATTCATTTTGTGTGATATATATGAAGTTTTTTTTGATAAACAATAAAATAAAAATATTTAAGTTAAAACAATAAGTGGATTTTACTATGGCTATGTACATAATTACATTTATAAGTGTCTTCGGATAACTGCCTTTTTAAAGGCATTTAACCGTATACGCATAATTACCTGTATGAGGTAATTAAACGTCTTCGTTTAAATACCTAACTCGGATAATTACCCGAAAACCTTACCATTTTTGGTGAGGTAATTAACCGTGGTTTACTGTAATATCAATTTTTTATAATTTTTTTTTGTGTTCTCTAGATGGCAACAACAGTCAAAACTTAGACGATAGCAATGCCAATAGTAAAAATAAAAGTAAAAATAATAATGCAACAAATTTAGCCACTATGGATTCAACAAATCGTGGTGAACGTGAGTCTGTATCAAATATGTCATCTAATTCCTTGATTAGACAAAGTTCTGCCAGTGCCAACAGCTGTTCTGTACAATTCAACGAATCTTCACCAAACAATGGCGATTCTTCAAACAGTAGCAGTAGTACTTCGCATATTAATAACGATAATAATAAGTCAAGTGATGAAGAAAAACTAAATAGTATTCAAACAACAAAAAATAGTAAAATAATTAAAGAGGAAGAAAGAGGTGAGTATTAATATTTGTTTTTTTTTATAAACAATTTGACCGAAAAACTTAATTTTGTACAAAAAGTCAGTTTTCATGTAGAAATAGGTTATTGAAAATTTCTAAATAGTCGATCTAGCTTTTATAAAAAGGATTTTAAGAAAAAGAAATATTCCGCAATAAAATTTCCTTTAAATCGTTCCTACATTGTTTTTAAATTAGTTCAATGATTTTAAAAATATCGTAGAAGTTATGATGAATAAAAAAATTTTTGGCAAAATTAAAAAAAGAAATGCTAATAAAAGAATATGCTTCAAATTGGTCATTATTTCCCATAGCCATGTAGCCTTATGAGTTTCAAAAAAAAAAAAAAAACGACATTTTATTGAAATCGATGGTACACACAACAGATACCAAAAACCTCGACAGAGAATCAAAAGCAAACGTGTATATCAGCAGGCTCCGTAATAAATTGACATTTTTGTTAACAAATTCACAAATTGTCCACCGATTTAAATAAAATATGTATGCATATTTTTTTAGGTTTAAAAATAATCATGTTTTCTATTACCACAAAATTTTATCAATATATACCAAAACAACAAAAACCTTATGATATGTGTAATAAATTTCTTACCTTCTACAATATATTCTTTTTGCGAAATTAACTTATTTATTTCAGCCTCTAATGCAATGTAGTTGTTTTTATTGCACCATTTGAGGAACATCTCAACTTTATCTAATAAGCTGGAATTAATACCATCCTATCAAATTAAAATATATTTATAAATTGATATACTATACACTATTTTAACAAAAGCTTAAAGTCCTGTAAATATTAAAAATTTTACGTTTTCGGTAACATACCATTAATTTTAGTCGTTTTTCTTAACGATATTTATTTCGATTATTTGGTGATATCTGTTCCAAATTGGTTTTTTTTTTTCAAAATAAAATTAGCAAATTTAAAAAGTGAATCCAATGGGCACTCAATACCATCAAAAAAGTCCTTACTAAAAAACTAAATTCTTCTTTTTCAGCATATTTTTTCACTTAAAATATTTTAATAACTTTAAATCTCAAAACAAATCAAAATTTTATGGATCACCTTAAAAACTCCTAGCTTCACAGAATATTTTTATTGAATAAAAATTTGTCAGAAGTAGGACTGTAGCATGTGTAGCCGCTTGCTTTTTAGTTTTTTTTTTTCAAACATGTTGAATATTTTTTTTCTTAAATGATTTTTAGAAAAGCTAGATCGACTTTTCTAAAGCTCTGATCATAAGTATGAAGGGTTAATACGAAACTTTAGCAACATTGTGCTTTTTATATTACAGGTTGTTATGTCTTTATTAAACATGTATATACCAGTATACACACAATAAAAGTTTAATGATATTTTTGTACCAAGTGAACTTTTCAACGTTTTCTAAAAAATTTCACAAATACAATTGGGAGAAACTGTATTCCCAGGATGATAGCCCTATCCATTGTGGTTGTTTTCCATTAGGTCTCATTCATTGAGACAGAAGGGTTTGGCCACAGTTGCCTTCATCCCTCAGAGACCACATACGCTCTTTTTGTACTAAGTGTTGTTGTTTTCCATTAGGTACCATTCTTTGAAATAAAAAGGCTTGGCCAGAATGGTTTCATCTCTCTATAAACCCCTTTATATTCAGTACATATGTGAAGAAATATATGTAAAATTTGTTTATCGCATGCGATATTTTTTAAAAAACGTATTTAACTAGATGTATTTGTCTTCATACACATTATTTTACCTTGTTTTGATACCCTTCAGTGTAAATGAGAAGGCAATCGAAATACAATAAAAATTAAAACTTCTATATTTTAAGAAATTCGAATTTAAAAGTTGACTTATAAAGGGTGTTTTTTATAGACGTATAGAACTTTAAATTCCAATAAAACAACGATGGATTATTCGATTAACATGAATTTTATTTATCCGAAAGATAATCTTGTGGCATTACATTTTAAATTTGATTTCTGGCATATGGCCGCCATGGCTGGCTCGAATGTACTTCAATCTGGACGTCCAATTTTCGATGACTTTTTCCAACATTTGTGGCCGTATATCGGCAATAACACGACGAATGTTGTCTTCCAAATGGTCAAGCGTTTGTGGCTAATCCGCATAGACCAATGACTTTACATAGCCCCACAGAAAGTAGTCTAGCGGTGTTAAATCACAAGATCTTGGAAGCCAATTCACAGGCGGTCACCAAACGTGTCTTTCAATAAATCGATTGTAGCACGAGCTGTGTGACATGTTGCGCCGTCTTGTTGGAAACACAGCTCCTGGACACCATGGTTGTTCAATTCAGGAATGAAAAAGTTAGTAATCATGACTCTATACCGATCACCATTGACTGTAACGTTCTGGCCATCATCGTTTTTGAAGAAGTACGGACCAATGATTCCACCAGCCCATAAAGCGCAGAAAACAGTCAGTTTTTCTGGATGTAACGGTGTTTCGACATACACTTGAGGATTAGCTTCACTCCAAATGCGGCAGTTTTGTTTGTTTACGTAGCTATTCAACCAGAAGTGCGCTTCATCGCTAAACAAAATTATGAAAATCGGGAACAACGGCAATCTCGTTTTCGAAATAAAATTGCACTATTTGCAAGCGTTGTTCAGGCGTGAGTCTATTCATGATGAATTGCCAAAGCAAACTGAGAATAAATCACTTGACAGCTGTTAAATCGGTCACCATCTTGAACAGTAATGCCAACTTAAAGTTCTATACGTCTATAAAAAACACCCTTTATAAAGAGTATTGAAATCTTGACCAACTTTAAACAGCACTTTTATACCCACAAAACAGATTAACAATTATTGTGCGGTTAACAACAATACCAATTAATTCAATAATTACACAGTACAACAGCCAATCTGGGGGGTGAGAAATTCCAAGTCAGGGTGATGGTACTAGGTCAGTATAGTAAAACCCTCAAAGGGTTTGGCCAGTTTTTTTTTATGACCTTTTAAAAATGTTACAACTAAGCGAAAAAACATCAAGATAAGGAAAAAATTTAAAAGGTCATAAAAAAAACTGACACATACGAACGCCAAACCCTTTGAGGGTTTTACTATACTAACCTAGTACCATCACCCTGACTTGGAATTTCTCACCCCCCAGACAATAATCCCAAAAATGTTCCATAGTGTTATAAATATATATTATTTCACATAAAGAGGTATTGTTCCTACAAAGGGTGTTATACAAACAATATATAACAAGATAGTACTTTAAAGAACTAAAAATAAAGAGAAAATAAGTATTTATAATTTAACAATTATTACAAGATTTTTTACTTTAATCTTTCTCTGCTGCCGGTTAATTCAAAAATGACATATTTAATCAGAAGCCAGATAAATATTTTGACAGTTTAGATTTACCAAATCATACAATAGATAAATAATAAATTCAAAGTTGCCAGAAAACCAGAGCAAGCATAAATATAAATTCTTAACATACTACTAATTCTTATTAGAGCGAAGTCGTAACAAAGACAAATAATTCAAAGACAACTGGTACATATTTCCTAGTGTGTTCAGTTAGAAACTGATCAACGTCACTTCAATTAGAAATATGTGTTTGGTGTAATAATGTTGGATGAAACTTAGTGTGTCCAGTTATAAACAGCTCTACGTCACTCTAATTAGAAACTCCCCTGACAAAGATCAGTTCTAAGATTCTGAAGGAATTCTGGGAAGCGAAATTACAGTTTTATTTGTGATTCGTCTTCCACCAAACTTTACAAATAAATAAATCAAGATCATTACTAAAACATATATTCCTTTACCGGTATTCTTTTGATTAGCTTTTAGCTTAGTAATATATTTAGTATTTTGGTGTCCATTCATGAACTCTGCCATTACTTCCTTTTGTTTAGGATTAAGTTTATTATAGATAGTTAGTCCTCAATAGATAATGAAAATAATTTTTTTAAAGAAAATTACAAGAAACTAAATTTTTTTTTTTTATATTCAAAAAGTTTTTATATGCATTCGAAAGCAATTTTGTTTACGGATGATAGTTCGTAAAAATAATACGTTCAATCTTACGATCACGTGTGTTATAATCTCAATTATTGTAAATTGTTGTAAGTTTTCGTATGTTATAATTTCAAAATCACATTTTTACATGACGAGTTGTACGTGTACGGATGTTACGATTCGAGCCCAAGGTTTTTGGATTTCTCATTTATTTGTTGATCTTATCGATTCTTATAAGGTATGTTAAATTCTTGATGAATCTTCTCATTTTCTACAGGATTATTTGAAAAATGTATTTCTAAAATGATATTCCACTTCATGTTTTTTCTAGAAATTCTCTGAAAATAACAGAAGTAAAACCTGGCTCATTATCCATAATTAACTTCCTTAGAGTTCTCATCAAATTGAAAAGTACAATAAAATTCTTTAGTAAATTGAGTGATGTTCTGTGTTCGATTTTTTGTATAAGAGCATATTTAGAGAATTTGTCAATCATTGTTATGTAAGCATCTCGAGAATCCAAAAATCATATATCAGCATGGTAGATCTGATGTGGGGTACTAGGAGTTTCTGTTTTTTCAAATGGCAATTTAATAGGATTTCTCTCAATCTTATAATTGCATATTTCACAATTATTTATAATCTTAGTTATTTCTTTCCTCATATTAGGATAATAATAATTGTTCTTTAATTCCAAATACGTCTTGTCAATTCCAAAATGATTATTTTCATACCTATGATGTTTCATTATTATTTCTAACAATTCTTATTTTTCTATGTTTTTTTACAATGTATAAGTTATGTATATTTTAAAATTCTTTATATTTTTCATTTTTATAATTTCGTCGTGAATTATTAAATACAATTTCTCAATGTTACAATAAATAACCAAATTTTCTTCATTTTGAATTATATTAATTATTTTTTCTAAAACTTCTTGGTAATCATTTGCGTTAACTCCAAATATATATAATTTCTTATTAAATTATTTTTTCTCTTCGTATGAGTCTTTTTCTTGTCTTTCAATTAATATTTGTTTGTTTGCGAACTGTAAAGGGCTGGTTGGTTGGTTGATTTGTGTGGCGGCCTACCGGCCCTCAATTAGAGTCACATGACTCCGTTTGGAACCACCTACTCGCCAAAACTTATATAACCATGAAGTGACCTAGATCCACCTCGTGACATTCAGATATCTGAGAAAGTCCGCTAACCTTACCCTCGATAACTCAGGTAGCTCGGCCATCAGATGTGCACCGAGAAATCTGTGTCTCGAAGCCATAAGAGCCTGGCACTCGCAGAGAAGGTGAAAGACCGTCTCCTCCCTCTCTGGTGACCGACAGCTGCGGCAGCATTCGTTGAAGGACAGTCCCAGTCTGCTGGCTTGCTTTCCGATCTTCCAGTGACCAGTTATCACAGCCACCAGTCTGAAAATGTCCCTTCTATTCCTGCTCACCAACTGAACAGAGCATTTACCATCATAGCGGGGCCATAACTGACGCGTGCCCATTAACATGGAAACGTCCATGTTAGAGCTGGTCCTAGCCAATTCATCCGCCTGCTCATTACCAATAAAACGCCTGTGTGCAGGAATCCATACCTAGGACACGTCAGCCTGACATCCCAGATTAGATAACACAGTCTTATATTGGCCCACTAGAGCAGAGAATGTAACATTCGATAGAAGTGCCAGAAGAGCCCGCAGATCATCTTAAATCCGTCAGTGTATACTCTTGTGTCATACCTACATACATACGTTCCCTTTTGCCACTCCCGCCTGGAAGGAAAAACAACCTTGAAAAACTTATCAAAGTCCGTATGGGGAACTATGTAGCCGGTAGGAACTCTAAGATCTGGATGCAAGCGATTCAGGATCTTAGCATGCCTATATGCTCTATGCCTCCACTAGCCAGATACAGACAACCTAGTCGCACTGCTGGCTGATGTGGCCATCAGGTCTAAATCCATAGAAATGGGGTGCAGTTCCATATTCAGAGCCTCCGATGGACTGGTGCGCAAGCACCCGGTAATTCCTATACAAGCAGATCTTTGAACCCTATACAGCTGGTCCACTACGTGTCTCTTCTCAGTAGCGGTCCACCATACCAAATATCCGTATGTAAGGATTGGACGTATAATGGCTTTATACATCCACAGTAACAACCTAGGGCTTAAGCCCCATTTCAAGCCAAACATCATGCGACAGGTATATTAGGCAACCGTTGCCCTCCTAACCCTATGCCGTACATTGGCCCTCCAGGACAGTTTGGAATCCAGAATCACTCCCAAATATTTCGCACTATCCGATAAGGATAATTCCTGGTCCTGCAACCGTGGGGGATTGTAGCTCTGCACTTTGGTCTTTGTGGTGAATAGAACCAGGACTGTTTTGCCTGGGTTAACTCCTAAGCCGCAGCCTGCAGCCCAGTTGCTGAGTAATCCTAAGGCACTGGTCATGATATCGCTTATCACTTCCATAAACATTCCCGATACTAGTATCACCACATCGTCCGTGTAAGCAACAGCTTTAATCCCCCTATTATGCAGCTTAATTAGGATCAAATCAATAACAAGAAGCCATAGTAGAGGAGAGATTACACCACCCTGAGGTGTACCCCTTCCCACCCACATGGTCTTCGTGCTATTGCCGAGTATCGCAGTGACATACCTTGCCTCTAGCATCTCTACTACCCAGGTTCTGATGTACTGCTCAACATCAAAAACCCGAAGAGCATGCTCAATGGCCGTCACAGATTTATTGAAAGCACCCTCTATGTCTAAGAATGCTCCCAAAGTATATTGCCTGTTCTCCAGAGATCTTTCTATGACCCCCACCATCTCATGAAGGGCAGTCTCCGTAGAGCGGCTCATAGAGTGTTTCGACGAACTCCTAAGTCTCTTCCTAATGTGTATATCGATGAGTCTCTCCAGTGTCTTGAGTAGGAAAGATGAAAGACAGATTGGTCGGAAGTCTTTAGCATTCTCGTGACTACTTTTTCCAATCTTGTGAATATATATAACCCTTACTCTTCTCCAACTAGTCGGTATATAGTTGAGAGAGAGGGCGTCCTTTACGCCAAAAAACAGCTTATGACCAGCTTTCTCCAACGCCACTGCACCGGACTCAGTGATAGCGAGGACTAAGCAGGTGCTGTTGTCGCCATGTTCTTGCACGCGGATGACCGACCAGTCATCCATTAGAATGGTGGGGTTCTGTCGCCTCAGACAATCCATCATTTTTCTGGCATCATTGGTCAATTTCGGTAACCAAACTCGTGCACGGGGTCTCATCGGAATTTCCTCAGCCGGGATAAGCTTGAGTCTTAAGCCACCCAATATAGCCCTGATCTCAGCGATACACTTGCTTAGGAATTCTTTAGAGAACCCGTCCAAGCATTTGATTACCCTGTAACCACGGTGTACCTCACCAGAGTCGAAACGGGGTGCCGGCTTGTCCTTATTGGTGAGCACGTAATCCATAACGAGCTCAGCCAACTTGGATTCGATAGCACCCCATTCTGTTACTACAAGGGAAATCGCTCCATCCTTTTCTGACGCCAAGGCCATAAGGAGGTGATCCTTCACCACCTCCTTCAAGGGTCTTCTCTTGGCCAGTGACGTAAGAGGTTTGGGAGGAAAGACCGACTTCTGTACCTTCCTTCTCGTAAGTACGCCATCATCCTCAGCCTGAGAACGATTTCGCTTGGCGCTTTCCTTGGCAGCAGCCTGAGAAGTACTGGGAATGTCATGCTTGATCTTAAGGTACTCATCTACCACAGCCTGGTACTTCACCCGATCCTCCGCATCATGTGCATGGGTAGTCCCTTTGGCAGCATTCTGTTCTATCTTTTTCAATATTAACGCTGCCTTCGAGTACCTTCCTTGCGTTTCTTCTTGCGTTTTTTTCCCTTGGGCTGACCTTCAGACTTGACGGCCGGCCCTTGGGATGTTTTAGAATTGTGTGCGGTCGGTGGGGTACTATGTCTGGTGCCCTCACCGTCCGAGAGGCCAATCAATGTCTCCTGATTGGAGGCAAGTAGATCATCCTCTGAGGAAATGTCTTTTCCTCTGGTTGTTGTTTTGTTTTTGAATTTTTCGCTCATTTTTGGTCCCACGAGTATGCATGTAAATTGATGGACCATCCGCGCAGTGACGGCGTACGCGGACTAGACAAAAATATCCAACCGGCCCGTGTCCTGGCACCGGAGGGGAGCTGTTAACAACTAGTCTTCTTTAACCACTGACGGTCGTCAGAGCCTCGTTTGCGAAAACAGGGAACACCAAGCCCTAAAAAGGACAGTGGGTGAGGTTGACAGTAGGAGAGGAGTGGCTTTGTATTCGCATCACTTTCCCTTAATCCCCCTATTGGTGTTTAGTAAATAATTTTTTTTTCCATATATTCTTCTAGTTGTGCTTTTACTACACTTTCTATAAATTTTCCAAATGTTTTTAGTGTATTTTTAGGCCGGTGCTCTTCACACTTTATTGTTCCTTTTACTTTTTCTATTGGTATCACCATCGATTCTTTCCAGCTATCAGGAAAAATTCCTGTCTCAAGCGATTTGTTAATTATATGAAGTAATGTTCCACCGATTATGTCCTAATTATCACATATAATTTTCTTTAATATCCCATTATAATTTTTAATTTTGTAGATACGTTTCTTAGCTCCGTTATATATATTGCACGAAATTTAAATGTTGTATTTATTACAGAAATTCTATTAATATATTGCACTTCATCGATACTATCACATATAGTCTTAATGCTGCTTATAAAATAATTATTAAACTGATTGGCCAATTGGTCATTAACCTTATATTCTACTTCATTAAATATCACAGATTTTATCACATGTTTGTCCATTTTGAGTACTAGCTCCTTTATTTTTTTCCACATCTGTTTTTGGTCTTTGGTGTTGTTTATAATTTTATTAATATATTTATATTTTTCTTAATTTATTTTTATACATATTTCGAATTATTTTATAATTATTCCAAGCTGTGTCGGTGTTATATATTTTTGCCTCTGTATTTTTGAATTTTTTGATTCTTTATTGTTCTGAGTTCATTATTAAACCATTCATACGCTCTATTATTTATTTTTCGTTTTATTGTAAGTTTATTTATTGCACTTTCAATATATTTGTCAAATGAATCAACTATTATATTTAAATTGGTCTCCCTTATCACATATATACTCGGCATTATTTCATTTCTAAATAATGTTTTATTATATCTGAAATATTCAATTTGTTTGCATTGATTTTTCCGTTTATTTTTGTACTCGATCAGAATGTCGATGGTTTCATGATCCAATATTTTATTAAAATCATTTAATTTAGTCTGTATATTATTAATATTTGTTATGACATAATCTATTGTTGTTTTTGATCTTTGCGTAATTCTTGTGTAATCTTTCACGATTTGTTTTAAGAAATTGTCATTCAATATATTTTTTATTCTTCTTTTGTACACACTTTCTTTCTTTCATCCAGTCTATATTAAAATCTCCCACTATAATTAACTCACAGTTTCTCTCAACAAAGTCTTCTACTATTTCTTCGAAAACTTCACAAAATTCCACTTCACTACAGTTAGGAGATCTGTATACAGCCATAATTATAAATTTTATTGTTTTATATTTATTACTGCTCGCACATAGCCAATATTTATTGTCTTTAGCCTTTTCAAATATTTTTTGAGTTTTCCAATGTTCTTTAAAGTATATACTAACTCCACCAGTTCTCTTGGAGTTAGATCTAGTCATAATTTGTTCATAATTTGTAATCATCACTTCAGATTCGTTTATATCTTGTCTAACATGAGTTTCGGACAATACTATAAACTCAGGATCTTCATTTGCAACTAACGCTTCTATGAAATAAAAATTGTTCATTAGACCCTGTATGTTTGTATAAATACCATGAATATACTGTAATTGTTAAATCTTTATTTTGAAAAACAAAAAAGGCTAGGAAAAAAGCTGGAGGCTATATTTTAATTTTTGAGGCTAAATCCGAGAAAAGAAGGCTAAATCTATCCTTAAATAATCTAAAATGGCAACGCTGCTTCACAATATCTTAACATTATTTTTTCTCTCGTTCTGTTCTCCGTAGGAACAGATTTTAAGACCATTTTATTCGATTGTTGCGGATTCTGTATGGGTATTCTGTGGTAAAAATCACGGTCAAAATATACCCAGCAGCGTTGCCATTTTAGTCTTTTTTAGGCTAGATTTAGCCTTTTTCTCGCATTTAGCCTAGAAATTTATGACAGCTTCTACCTTTTTTCGTTTTTAAAATAGCCCTAAAAAGCCTTTTTTTTCTTTTTTTATGTTTTGTCAAAATTAAAACAAATCACATAAGGCAAACTAAGACTGAAGAAAATTCCTGAACACAAATATGTTTATTCTGTAAATTCGCATTGTTTGTATAAAAAAAAGTTTTACATTTGTTTTGGAAGTGAAGAAAAGTATTCAGCTTCTTTCGAAGCTTTATTTTTCAAGATATATTTTTCGAAATGGCTTAATAATGCTGCAGAAAACTATCATTAAAAAAAATCATCACCACGACAAAAGTTTTGTTCGAAAGAATTTCGTCTAAATAAAAAATCTTACATTCATGAATTTGATAAATTTTTGTATTAAGTTGTTTAATTTAAAATTATTTGAGAAATAAATTCACTTATAACTATTTAAAGCCATGTGGAAAAAACCTTATTTTCTATAGTTTTTGCTATCATATATTTTTTCTTGTTTTTTTTTTTATAAAAATCATAATTACAAATATTCTTATATTTATTATACTTGTTTTTTAACTTTTTCCTAAGTTGTTTTTTTTTTTGTGCGTGACTTAGCTTATTTTTAGGCAAATTTGCCTTATTTTTTTTCTAGATTCTGGCAACGCTGATACCAAGTTAGCTCAATATACAAAAATAAAAACTTTATTCAAAGTACATAAATTTTCTTATACTTTTGTATGTCATGAGCGTGTGTTAAAACGAAAAGCAAAATTCATCACCCAATATTGATCTTGCTTTTACACATCCTTTTTGTATGTCAACAAAATTTTACAGGAAGATTACTTATCATTAAAAATATTCAGCTTGTGTCAACTTGTATTATTCTATCACCCTGTATATATATAAAGGGTGTTTTTTATAGACGTATAGAACTTTAAGTTGGCATTACTGTTCAAGATGGCGACCGATTTAACAGCTGTCAAGTGATTTATTCTCAGTTTGGTTTGGCAATTCATCATGAATAGACTCACGCCTGAACAACACTTGCAAATGGGCACAAAACGAGATTGCCGTTGTTCCCGATTTTCATAAGCGAATTTTGTTTAGCGATGAAGCACACTTCTGGTTGAATGGCTACGTCAACAAACAAAACTGCCACATTTGGAGTGAAGCTAATCCTCAAGTGTATGTCGAAACACCGTTACATCCAGAAAAACTGACTGTTTGGTGCGCTTTATGGGCTGGTGGAATCATTGGTCCGTACTTCTTCAAAAACGATGATGGCCAGAACGTTAAAGTTAATGGTGGTCGGTATAGCGCCATGATTACTAACTTTTTCATTCCTGAATTGAACAACCATGATGTCCAGGAGCTGTGGTTCCAACAAGACGGGGCAACATGTCACACAGCTCGTGCCACAATCGATTTATTGAAAGACACGTTTGGTGACCACATAATTTCACGTTTTGGACCTGTGAATTGGCCTCCAAGATCTTGTGATTTAACACCGCTAGACTACTTTCTGTGGGGCTATGTTATTGCAGATATACGGCCACAAATGTTGGAAAAAGTCATCGAAAATTGGACGTCCAGATTGGACTACATCCGAGCCAGCCGTGGCGGTCATATGCCATAAATCATATTTAAAATGTAATGCCACAAGATTATCTTTCGGATAAATAAAATTCATGTCAATCGAATAATCCATCGCTGTTTTATTGCAATTTAAAGTTCTATACGTCTATAAAAAACACCCTTTATTATATTAATTAAATTTAATGTTTTACTGAGAGTTTTCTTCTAATCATGTATACTGCATAAGTTTGTATTAGCATTGTATAGTCGCGAAGCGCCCAAAAATGATATGCGGAATTGCTGTTTTTGCAATTTCTTGATAGAATCTACAGTGTATAAATTAAAACAAAAATTCTTATTAGAAAAAATAATATTTCTTCACTATTGTTATATACGAGATCATAATAATTCTTTCGTAGGAACGTGTTCGGCACATTTATGTCTGGGTGATTCGAAATTTTTCCTCCAAATTTCGATTTTCTTTTGAGCTCTTGAAAGAGTATTGACCATTATTCTCCATCTTTTTTTATTTTTGCATCTATTCAAGCCATAGACAGGTTTCCATACTTATATATGTATAATAAATAATACGACAAACAGACCAACAAAATTTCTTGTACAAAATCTGATAAGATTTAAATTAAGAATTTTTTTCAAGCACATGGCAGAATTGTATAAATAAGCCATTCAAATTTAAAAAAATAAATGTGTCAAATTTGACAAATTGGCGTTGCCACTACAGTTTACCGAATTGGTGATCCCACTACATCTTATTAAATAATTATCTTATTAAATAATTAATAAATTACATCTTATTAAAAAATAGTTGCTCTCTTTTTTATTGCTTATAATAGACTGTATAATAAGGGTTGAAAGCTGCATGAATATTAAACAGAGTTGTCAACTTAGTGCTGTAACACCATTCTCGTTGTCACAAAAACGCATTCATACATAATAATATGAATATTTGTTTTATGATATATATGTACAGGGTGGGCCAAAAGAAACCAAGGGGTGTAAAAGTTTAATAACTTTTTTGTTTATTAACTTTTTTTATTTTTTCTTTCAGATTATATAATATACAAAATGGAAATTTTTTTACACTAAGTATGAAAAATGATGTCTCTTAAATAACCACCGTTTTCAGCTCCGCACTGATGGGCTCTTTTTAGAGCATTTTCCATAACATCTTTCAAAACTTGTGGCTGTAGCGTTCGAATTTCTGCAACAATGTTTGCCTTGAGTTCAAGGATTGTCTCTGGCTTGTTCACATATACTCGCTCCTTCAAAAAACCCCAAAGAAAATAGTCGGGTGCTGTCAAATCTGGCGATCGCGCTGGCCAAATAATTTCCGAATTTCGAGAAATTATTCGCTCTCCAAAAATTTGACTTAAAAGTGCCATTGTGTCTCGGGCAGTATGGGCAGTGGCTCCGTCATACTGAAACCACATACCAGGTCTGTTTTCAAGAGCAGGACGTAAAAAATTTTCTTCATAAAACGATACCGCTCTCCATTTACGGTTACAGCACTTCCATCTTCATTCTCGAAGAAGTAGGGCCCAATGACATTTTCAGATGTGATCCCACACCATACTGTACACCTGATGGGGTGCAATTGGCGTTGATGAATGGCTCTTGGATTTTGAGAACCCCAGAACCTACAGTTCTGCTTGCTAACAAAGCCATTCAAATGAAAATGAGCGTTAAAATAATTGATCTCTGGTTTAAATAATAAAATTCTATTGTTCTGGTTCTCTGTTCAGTTGTGAACCTCTCCATTATAAATTATCCAAGTGTTGTCTATATAATCTGAAAGAAAAAATAAAAAAAAATTAATAAACAAAAAAGTTATTAAACTTTTACACCCCTTGGTTTCTTTTGGCCCACCCTGTGTATGATTTTATTTGAAAATAAATTTAAAATAAGTTGATCATAATTACAAGTTCAAAACATAAACTGAAAGTATTAAAAACAAATTATTATTATCAATAATTTTTTGGTTTAAAATATTTACTTAGAGCAACTATTTTTATCGTACCATCTTACTTGTACTCTTTCTTCCACACTAATTTGGCGAACAACGGGCGTTATTAAAATTGATTTTGGTAATGGTGTTGCCCTATAGCGAAAAAGTATTTCCAGCACTTTAATATTGAGTTGACGGTTATCATCTTCCATGGCTTTTAACTTTGATTTTAGTATCTGGACATGCCGTTCTGCTAGTCCATTAGTTGCTAGATGCCCTGGAGCTATAAATTTCTGCATTAATCCATTATCACTGCAATATTTTTTAAACGTAAAACTTTGGAAAATGGTAGCGTTGTCTGAAACAATTATTTGTGGTAACCCATGTGAAGAAAATATGTCTTGTAATAAAGTAATAGTTTTTTCGGAAGTTGGTGCATCTCTTAATATTCTTATTTCGGGCCATTTAGATTTTGCATCTATGTGTACTCTTTGAAAATTTTCCGTTGGCTCTTCCCAATGATGCGTACTTACTTTGGGGGATTTTTTCTTACTTTAGCACAGCTGACGCATTCTTTCACTAATTGCTCAATGCCCTTCCAAATTCAATATTTACGGGCTAACTGTTTCATTTTTACGATGCCAGCGTGCGTGCGATGCAGTTACTTTAGAATATCTTCACGTGAGGTCTGCGGTATTACAACTCGACTTTTGTTGAATATCACGCCATCCTGAAGAGAATATTCAGCATCACAATTTTTTCCACTTATTAGGTCTTATTTCTACTTTGATAATTCAGTGTCATTCACTATTTCTTTGGCAATGTTTTCAGCAGTTATTGTGCACGTAGAGATTTCGTTAGTAATTTGATCCTGGATGTTACGTACTTCCTCATCCAAAAAATGTGTAAACTTTGTTGATTCGGTAAGGGGCCCTCTAGATAAACAGTCGGCATTAACGTTCTCTTCAGCTCTACGATGTCTTATTTTGTAATTAAACCCTTGAAGAAATGAAGAATATCGTAGCAATCTAGCAGACGTCATTGCTGGTGTTTTTGTGTTTTCGTGCAATATTCTAAGCGGGCGATTATCCGTTACAATGATGAATTCTCTACCATAGAGATACATAAAAAACTTGTCAACAGCAAAGATTATTGCTAGAGCTTCTCTGTCTAGTTGGCTGTAATTTTGCTCTGCTCTTGTCAATGCTCGTGAAATAAATGCTACTGGATGCTCTTCTCCATTTACTTCATGCGACAACACCGCTGCTATTCCGGTTGCCCTGGCGTCACAAGCTAGCGTTACTGGCAAATTTTCATTAAATGGTACTAACACTCTTTCCGTTAGTATTTCGTGCTTTAATCTTTTGAGGGCTGCACTTTTCGTCCCATATAAATTTTTTATTTTTTTCTAGCAGTTGACGTATTGGAAACGTAAGCGTAGAATAAATTTGGCGTAATAAGTAACCATTCCAAGAAACCTTACGTCATCTACGTTTTGTGGTTCTGGCATATCTACAATTGCTCGAACGTTTTCTTTACATTTTAAAATTTTATTGTAACTTACCACACACCCGAGATATTTTATTTCGTTTTTAAAATATTCGCATTTTCTTTTGTTGACATGCAACTGATACTTGTTTAGTTGATTTAAATACTTAATAAGTCTTTCCTCGCACTGTTGTAATGTTTGACCGTGGATTTTTATGTCGTCAAAATATGATATTATTCCTTCTAATCCCCGTAAAATTTGGTCCAAAATACGATTGAATTCGCTCGGAGCGGTTTTTATACCGAATGATAACCGGTTCATTGAATATGTACCCCGATGAGTTGAGATTGTTTGGATTTGTTTACTTTCATCGTCTACTAAAACATGAAGATATGCTTTGTATAAGTCTAACTTGCAAAAATACTTAGAGTTCTTCAAACTATTAAAAATTTACGCGCCAGTTTGACAAGGTAACTAGTCCAACAGGAACCACTCCGAAGACTAAGGTTGATACACCAACCCCAAAGACAGATTCTACTCCCGCAGGTAAGGAAATACAAACCGGCATGCACAGATACGTAACTGTTACCAAGCGTAAGGCTAGTCCTAGAACTAATCAACAGGAGCGCACAAGTAAGCAGTACAAAGACAGTCAGGCGGCTACGATACCAGTCTCCGAAAATAGATTTTCAATACTTGCATCCACAGACGATGCACCAGTAGAACCTGCGTCTAAGGAACACAAACCTCCACCTATCTATTTGCGCGAGCAAACATCGAACGCAATTGTAAATCTTTTATCAAAGATTGTGGCAAACATAATTTTTACGTAGCTTCTATACGAAGGGGACAGATACAGGAAACGAAAATCCAAACTCATACTGAGAAGAATTATCGTCTAATTGTTAATAGTCTTAACGCCGAAAAAAAGAATTACTACACGTACCAACTAAAAAGTGCTAAGGGCCTGGTGGTTGTGGTAAAGGGCATTGACAGTTCCGTGCCTGTTGACGAAATCAAGAAAGCTATTGAGAATGAAGGCTACGATGTGAGAAATGTTCACAACATACACAACAAAGGTAAAATTCCCCAACCAATGCACCGTGTGGAGATTGCTTTTAATGCAGCTCTTCTTAAGACCAAAAACTCAACGCATCCCATTTACAATTTGAGATATCTTCTTAATCGAAGAATAACAGTAGAGGAGCCACATAAGCGTAATGGCCCTGCACAATGCACCAATTGCCAAGAGTTTGGCCACACAAAATCTTACTGCAAGCTACCATCTGTTTGCGTAGTGTGTGGTAACGCGCATAAAACCACGGAATGTACAGCACCTAAAAACGACCCCAATGTGAGAAAGTGCAGTAATTGCGGTGGAAGACATTCTGCTAATTATAGAGGATATGAAGTATTCGAGAGGATAAAAAAATCGAATCAACCTCGAAGTCGAGCAAATGCGAAATATCGCGAATTGGACTACCCGAGCCTTCATACTGAAGCTACTGCAATACCTAATGGTGTACATGTGGATAGAGTGAACTATGCACAACAACACTTCGATGGCTTACCATCGTCAAATAGGCCCAAGTACTAAGGAGCAGCCTTCAGGTCGTCAACGATACCAGCTCTAGTTCAATCGACAAGCTGACGGAGACAATTAACAATTTCATGACCAACAAGAACAATTTTATGAATAATATGCAGGGCATGTTTCAGGAGATGATGCGGAATCAGAACATGATTCTGCAGACCCTTAGACAAAAATAAAATGACGCAGTTGCGTATTTGCTACTGGAATGCGAACGGGTTATCCCAACATAGGTTCGAGGTAGAAGATTTCCTACACAGGCAGGAAATAGACATCCTTTTGGTATCCGAAACACACTTTACTGTAAAGAATTGCTTTATAATTGACGGGTTCATTATATATGACACTAAACATCCAAGTGGAAAGGCATGTGGTGGCACGGCTGTCATTGTGCGTAAAAACGTGAGGCACTTTGTTATGTCAGAATTTGGGAAGGATTTTATTCAGGCAACCTCTATAAGTCTTACTGATTTTCATACCACAATTTCATGTGTATATTGTCCTCCAAGACACATAATTGATAGCGACAATTTCAAAAGTTTCTTCGCAACATTGGGACACAAGTTCCTGGCAGCAGGAGACTACAACGCTAAACATACCCACTGGGGCTCTAGACTTATTAGCCCAAGAGGTAGGCAGCTGTACAATGCTATTGCTCAAAATAGTCTAGATGTCGTATCTGGCGGTGAGCCCACATACTGGCCTACAGACTGTACGAAAAAGCCAGACCTTATTGACTTCACTGTTATAAAAAATATTAAACGTGACCAACTTCTGATTAGTCCCCTAGACGACTTATCATCTGATCATTCGCCAACTATAATTACACTACGTAATAGTTTTATAAACTCTGAAGTATCTCCTACTTTCTAGCCGAACCGGTATACGAACTGGCTAAAGTATAAAATTTATGTGAGTTCTCATCTCTCCCAGAACATCCCTCTAAAGAACTCGTCTGATATACAATGTGCTGTGAACCACCTTACAGACGTTATTACTTGTTCAGCTAGGAATGCAACTCCAATGAGAAAAACATATAGGAGGAGAAACCATTCAAGTCATCAGCTGATATTGAAGCCGTCATCCGACAAAAAAGAAAATTGAGAAGGGAATGGCAGAGAAATCGTTCTCCAGCTTTAAAGACCCAATTGAATTTGTGTCAAAAATTACTTAAAGAAAAGCTGCGTTTACAGCATGAATCAGCGCTTGCAAATTATTTAAGTAACTTGGATCCGACAACAAAAACCGACCACAGCCTATGGAAAGCTGTGAAGCATATGAAGTGCCCTACTTCCTCCGAACCTCCATTAAGACATGAGGACCTTAGTTGGGCTAAAAATTCTAGTGAGCGAGCAAATGCTTTTGCTAGCCATCTGGAAAACGTTTTCACTCCACATGAAATAAATAGTGATATTAATCCTCCATACATCAGCGATTCCATTGAAAATCATATAAAGATGCGGTTGCCCTCAATTAAAATGGCAATCAAAAATCTTGATGCGAAAAAATCGCCCGGCGCTGATCGAATTACTAGTTCAATGCTGATGAACTTGCCAGATTGCGCTGTGAGAATTATGTTATTCATTTTTAATGCCATCTTAAGAGTGGGGGTTTTCCCGTCCTCTTGGAAAATTTCAGAAATAGCCATGATTCAAAAACCGGGTAAAGACGCTACTCAAATTACGTCATACAGACCTATCAGTTTATTATCCATCCTTTCAAAGCTGTTCGAAAAGGTCCTCCTCCAGAAAATAACGCCCCATGTAGCAGAGCGAAATATTATTCCAGAACATCAGTTCGGCTTCCGGGCTGGTCATGGAACTACAGAGCAGGTTCACAGAACTGTTACTGCTATCAGGTCGTCCTTCGAGAAAAAGCTGTTTTGTTCAGCATTGTTTATTGATGTCTCCCAAGCATTTGACAAAGTTTGGCATGATGGTCTCCTCACAAAAGTAACACGACTTCTTCCTGCTAACACCCACAAGCTGACTAAAAGTTACTTGACTGATAGAAGAAGATTTCTGCAGGCGTCCCCCAAGGAAGTATACTTGGCCCGCTATTATACATCGTCTATACATCCGATATGCCTACAAATCGACATACTATCACGTCAACGTTCGCAGATGACACGGCATTTTTAAGTGTGAACAAAGATCCAGGAACTGCATCTGAGCACTTACAAGCTCATATAAACCAGCTGGAAGGTTGGCTAAATAAATGGAAAATCAAAGTAAATCCATCAAAATGTGCCCATGTGACTTTCACACTAAGAAAGGCTAATTGTACCCCAATAAAAATAAATAACGTCATTATTCCGGTGGAAACCCAAACTAAATATCTAGGAATCCATCTAGAGAGACGCCTAACATGGTCACGACATATTGAGGCCAAAATCTCAGCTATGAAACTAAAAACAGCTCGACTAATGTGGCTAATAGGTCCATTTTCATCTCTATCTTCGGAATATAAAGTTCTGTTATATAAAGCCATTATTAAACCAATGTGGACATATGGTATTCAGCTTTGGGGAACTGCGTGTGCATCTAACATCCAAAAGTTACAAAGAAGACAGTCGAATATTTTACGAACAATAGTCTGCGCCCCCTGGTATATAAGAAATGAGAATATCCACAGAGATCTAGAAATTCCAACGGTTCGGGAGGAAATTGATAAATATTGTACTAAGTACGTTCACAAACTGGCGACACATCCAAACGCCCTCGCCAGGGACCTGTTACAGTTCGAGGGACACAGAAGGCTTAAGAGAAGTGATACCTTGCGCCTAGTGAGAAGAGGGATATAACTTTTTTATTATTTTTTTTTTGTTATTTAAACGAAGAACATTCCTTTTATTTTAAGATTTGAGTACAAGTAACTAGTTATTACATTGGTAATAATTATTTAAGTTTTTTCTTTTTATATTTATGATTTGGATACTTATTGTAATTTTCTTATAGAAAGATTCAATAATAATAAACAATTTAAAAAAAAAAAAATCTTCTTTATGGGGTAGTGTGCTGCTTCTAGCTGTGGGTTGACTGCGACTTTGTAGTCCACACATAACCTGACGTTGCCATCTGGTTTTGTTATAACGACCAAGGGTGAACCCCAATTGCTAGTGTTCACTTTCGTTATTATACCGTCGCGTTCCAAACTGTCTAGCTCACGTTCTACCTTCTTACGTAATGCGAAGGGCACCTGCCTCTCTTTGATGAAAGCAGGTTTAGCTCCTTTTTGTAGCTTCAGACTACACACAACATTAGGTATGCACCATATTTTTTCTTCAAAAATTTCTGCGAATTGCTGTTCAATTTGTGTAATTGAATTGATTCGTTGATTATCTGCTTGTTAATTTACGCCTAAATCAATGTCAGCAAGATTGATTTTCAAATGCCTTATCCAGACTCGACCTAATAAAGCGGTATGTTCTGATGATACAATATACATATCTTCGTTGGATGACTTATTTTTGTATCTGACGTTTACGGTAACGACACCTAATGGCACGAAAATATTACCAGTATATGCGCGGAAAGCAATATTGGTTTTTTTCATATTCGCTTTAATATAGGGTCCGCCAAATAACTTTTTTTTTTTTTTTAAATGCTATAAAAACATCGAGTGTAGCTTCGGCTGTGTGGCACGTAGCGCCGTCCTGTTGAAACCAAATGTTGCCAATATCCCCCTCTTCAATTTTTGTGAACAAAAATTTGTTCGACATGCCCCGATAACGATCGCCATTGACTAACGGCCACTCCTTGCTCATTTTCGAAGATAATTGGCCCAATTATGCCTCTGGACCAAAATCCGCACCAAACAGTGACTCGTTTTGGGTACGTCGGTTTTTCAATGTATGAGTGCGGGTTTTCTGTGCCCCAAATGCGACAATTTTGCTTGTTTACATACCCGCCAAGATCAAAATGAGCTTTATCTGAAAAGATGATTTTTTTTTTGGCAAAATCGGCATCTTCTTTAAGTCGATCGCAGGCCCACTTAGCGAAGCTAAAACACAACCATATTCTTTCAACGGAAGGTTAAACTAATTATCTGTCAAATCAGACATGAGCTAAGTGTTACCATTCACGAAATAAGCACTAGTTGAAAAAAAAACGTTCGACCCTATATTTAATTTTTTAAACTCTTCTTCCGGCAGCAGGGTATAACCTGCACCTGAGTCCACTTCCAAAATTTGCTCTTTGTCATTAATCAATACTTTTATAAAAATTTTTTGTGTATCTACTGATGAAATAACATTTTTATTATACATGTCAATTATCTGATTCATTACTTACGTACGTTTTAATAGCATTTATTGTGTTGTTGCTCATTTGCTTCGATTTGTTTTGCTTCAAGTTACTTTTTATATAAACTTTTTGTACATGACCTGTTTTGCCACACGATTTACATTTTGAGTTATTTTTGTTAGTAGTGCACTCTGTCGATAAATGGTTGTCACGTCCACAAAGAAGACATAGCCCTTCAATACCTAGCTCACTGTAATTTGCTCTTGTATTTGATTTTTATAGGTGTTACGACTACGGCTTAATGTTCTTTGTCTGGGTATGCGCTGTGTTTAATGTATATCTGTGGTTGAACATGAGAAACTATTACTAATCATTTTGTTATCTATCTTTGCCGCTTCTAATAATTTAGCTTTTTCAACTATTTCTATAAAGGTTGCTTTTGGACTTTGAAGTAATTGTTCACGAATATAACTATCACGTACACCTCTGATAAACTGTGCTCTAAAGAATAAATCTGATACCGATTTTTTACACTCGCATACAAATTGACATTCTTTTCCTTTTTTTTCAAGACTGCTATAAAATATGAAATTGACTGATCTTCGTTTTGCACTTCACAAAGAAATCTGTGTTGTTCTACTAGAACATTCTTCTCAGGGCAGAAGTGTGTTTCTAATAGTTTAACAATGTCATCGTAATACAGTTGACTTATGCTTTTCGGTGCTGCCAATGTTTTTAACAGCGAATATATTGATAAACCCACGTATTGTAGTAACATTTTTGCACAAATTGGCTTATCCTCAAAAATGTTCTTTACTTGGAAATGTAATTCCAATCGTTCCTTGTATGTTTTAAATTGCTCAATTTTAGGGTCAAATGTGTCAAAATTTAAGATTATGTTTACTCTGGTGTTGACTCTTTGCTGATTTTGTTGACGTTCTATTGCGGATGTCATATCCGAAATGGCTTGAAGTAGCTGTTGCACTTGAGCTTCCATTTTTGTGACGTTATGTTTACTACCCGACTTTTACTTTGATCCTCGTCGCCAATACTGTTGTGTCTTATAGAAATAAATACACGCTGCTCTTTTTATATAATTCAATAATTCAGCTTTTATTACATCTATATAATAAACATTTTATAATAAAAAAATATGTAGAGGGAAAACATATGTGTGCTACGCGAGATAGATAGAAAAAGATGAATTCCAAGAAGAAGAAAAAATACATACGAAAAGATAAAAAGGTTGCCATATATATTTTCTTTTTAAGCAACACTGCACTTAGTAAAACTAACATCTCATCAAAACTTGGAAACAAATACATTTGTCTCTCATAATGATGCATTAAGGGTTGAATAGACTTTATTTTTCTAACAATAAAGAGTTGTCACATAGTAATAGCGATGCTATACTGATGAAGAATCATCAATTCTACAAACCGCACAACTTTCAAATTATTGTCATAATTATACGAGTACATTGTCATAATCGCATTGGCAGAAATCGCAAATATAAAGGAAGCAAGAAATATTACAAAATTATGGAAATATTTTTAAAAAAAATTGTAATAGTAATTAGAACAATGACGATAACAGTAACGAGAATTATAATGATGATAAATTATCAATGATAATTATTATCATTGATAATAATACCATTGACAACGATATACTTGGGAAAACAATCTAAAGCTATGTACAACAAATCTATAAAAAATAAAGACAGTGGCAGTCAGACAAGTTCTGTTCAGTATTATTTTCAACCTTACAGATCCAAATTGTTCTAAACATGATCACCCACATATAATTAACGAGAATGATATAAAAATTGAACCTTTCAATAGTATTAAAATGGCATATGTGTGGTCGAAAATGTAATTTATGACGATGAAAATAACTTCAATTGCACTAGTTTAGAGATCAGTATCAAGTTTTTTAACTACGTTTATATAAAGATTAATTATAAATTGTTTGCTCATTTACTCCAACCGTATTATAAATTAAAATATATATTTTTTAAGCTAACAAGTTTTTTTCTTAACATTACTTTATTAAAGAATTAATACAATATTTAAAATTTTTATCGTATGCTAAGGTGTCAAAGAAATCAGTAAATAAAAAACGCTTAACTTTGGTGATTATGATTTGAAACCACAAAATAGGTGTTCTGCAAAACGTAAAACGCTTAGTTTTGGCGTTTTCAAACCGCAAGCGTACACTGAAGCGAAGTCATGAATTTTGCACAAACTAAGAGTTAAAGAGAAAATAATATGTTGCACAATTTAAATTAAATATGTTTTCTTTTTCATCAAAATCTAAAAGAAAATTGGTTTTTTTTTTCGCAAAAAATTCGACTTTAGAAAATTTACTTTGCTTTTGTCAATTGTGTGTGTCAATTTTTTACTTATAAGCTGACGTTTTCCCATTCACATTCTATGAAAAAAAAAACATAAGCAAAACGCGTGGTTTTCAGAACATGGGCGTATATGTTCATGTTACCGACAGTAGTAAAATTATGCAAATTTCATTAAAAAAATCAGTTAATAAAAAATCGAGGGGCTTAATATGCTCGCTATATATCAGATCTGTTTTGAAATCATGGCGGTTCCAATTCACGAATGACTTCAAAATCAAGTAAATGATTTTTTGATGTTTTGAAAATCACGAGATTTTTAACTTTTAGTAGTTAATTTTTACTTTTTTAATAAAGCGATTTATCAAAAAATTAAAAAAGAAAAATGAAAAATTTTAAATTTTTTGATTACCATATACATATCTATATTTTTTGATAGTGTCAGTGGAGTAGCAAACAAGGCAAGTTAATCGAGAAATATATAAACAATTTTATTGTTTATTCTTCTCTTGTGTAAAATAATTAATTTGTTTCCAAAAAATAAAAAACAATTGAAGTGGGTGTATGTATGTAATCATTTTGTTAACGAATTAAAATCAAAATGTAAAAAAAAATTTGATGTCGTAAGGAAATTAGTTGGCCGCTTTTAAGTCCCGAGATTTAAAACGTTTTTCAAACCACCTTCTCCCTAATTAGAAATCATTTGACAAATCTGGTTTTCAGATATATTTATTTGATCTACAGTATATTAAAGTATGCTGCAGAAAAAATTTTTCAGTTTTTTTTCGCGCACATTAAATAAATAAAATCTGATTTAAAAGTGAAAATCAGCAAAGAATTTTTAGACTGTTTTAAAGAAAATATAGTATGATTAAAATACAATTGTAATACAAAATGCATATTTATGACTACACTAAAAATAAAGGGTGTCCCAACAAGAACGCAAGATTTAAATTTTAAATAAATGACTGATGCAGCAATTGCATTGTTTCTCTGGCTGTATGACATGTGGCGCCGTCTTGTTGAAACCACAAGCCCTCCACATTCATTTCTTCAATTCTAGGCAAGAAAAAACTGGTTATCATTTCACGATACCGAACACCATTGACTGTTTGCGCTTGACCTGCCACATTTTCATAAAAAAAAGGTACAATGATTCCTCCAGCCCAAAAACCACACCACACAGTGACACGTTGAAGATGCATTTGCTTCTCGTGAATCACTAGAGGATTTTCCTCACCCCAAATGCTACAATTCTGCCTATTGACGAAGCCATCAAGATGGAAATGGGCCTCGTCACTGAAGATGATTTTATCGGCAAAATCAGCATTTTCATGTTGTCTCCAATACCCAATTAACGAACTCCCTTCGCTGTCCATGGTCATTTTTTACTAACCTCGTACCTTCTACCAGCAAACAATAACAATTGTTCAAATGTCAAACAATGACACTTCGAATGGCGCCAAATTTAAATCTTGCGTTCTTGTTCGGACACCCTTTAGTAATATGTTTTATTTATGTATCTTATTAAAATACATTATTAAAATGTAAATTAAAAAAAAATAGTTAATTAAACGCTTATGACTCGCATCAATTGTGTAGTTTTGTTTCGCTTCATTGGAATCCTGTAAAAAAAATATTTAGAAATCGTATAAGAATTGTTAAAAATTTGGTATTAAGATAGTAAAATAGTTTTCTTTATTTCATTATAACTAGAGCGCTTAATTGTAAAGAAAATATCCCAACTGAAAAGATTTTCTTCGACAAAAAATACCAATGTCATAAAAATTTTTTTTTACAAAAGAAAGAAATATTACCAAGTATTAATATGTGTATGCAACCAATTTGGGTATGTTTCGGCCGATTGTTATTGCTTGTTTAATTGTTGAAGCAATAGTTTTCTTTGAAATAATGCATTATATTTAAACTCTTAGCATGTATTTATTAGCTTACCACATTACTTGTACCGCCTCTGATTGTCTATCCATGTTTTTAATTGCAAAGGAGTCCTGTTTTTCAAAACATCATTTTGATTTATGACGTCATTACATATTTTTGCACTTGGCAGCCTTGTTAACTTTTTTAAATCGCCGAAAACGGAAAAAATTGTATCCCGTTCCTCTTGGGACCATCTAATTCGTTTTGTTTTTCCATAAGGAGAAGGTAAAAAGAATTACATATATTATTATTATTATTATTTAAGATTTTGTTTATTTTAGATTTATAACGAAATTTTTTTACACTTAAAAAAAAACGGTTTTTGCTAAAACCTTATGAATATCTCAGACACTACAAGGCTGATAAAAAATTGATGATAATATAATTTAATGGTTATTTTATTCTCGATCCAGACGTGGTTTTGTAAATTTATTAAGAGAGATAGGTCTAGAGTTATTGAAAATTATATGGGGATGATACGTAGAATTAAAAAAGTAATTTATAACGATAAGAGTTTATTAACATATACATAACACTAATAGAAAATTATACTACAGTAGACGTTCGTACATTGAAATCGGTTTGTTCTTGGAGTAGTTCTAATTTTAGAAAATTTCTAATTTTCAAAGGTCTTTTTTCAAATAAAAAGCAATATGAAAGTGCACCTTCATTTAAAAGTATATAATAAGTAGCATGGGATTCGCCTTATTTTGTACTATGCAGAAGGCAAATGAAAGCTATAATTATCAAGTGTTGAAAACAAACAAAAAATTAAAATTCTCAAAAATTAGAACTGACAGTCCTAATTTCAGAGCAAGCAATGTATTAAAAACATTGGTTATAATTTCCGAAGGATTAAAAATTATAAGAATTCTAATTTACGAATGTCTACTGTATTGCATTTCTAAAAGATTGTCTATATTTTCACTTACTGCTCCGGCTTTTCCTGCTCAAAGATTGCTTTTTGGTGCTTTTTATAGAAGGCTCTGTATCACACTGGCTCTCAATACACAGTACAACAGCCAATTTGGGTGGTGAGAAATTCCAAGTCAGGGTGATGGTACTAGGTCAGTATAGTAAAACGCTCAAAGGGTTTGGCGTTCGTATGTGTCAGTTTTTTTTTATGACCTTTTAAATTTTTTCCTTATCTTGATGTTTTTTCGCTTAGTTGTAACATTTTGGCATAACTCGAGAACCACTTGTCCGATTTTGCTAAAACAAACTCAAAAAAATTTAGAATTACAATTTCTCTAATCTGTTTCTATACCGTTTTCCTATATGTGCAACACTCGCGAAGTTAAAAATGAATGTATGAAGGGAAAAAAAGTATTTTTTGCCTAAAAATTTAAATATTTTTTTTTTTTTTAATTCATAAAAAATCCAAAATGGAAAAAAGTGCTAAAACTAATTACTTTCGCGTAAAGTCACATAACTCATGAGCAAAAAAAGGCATAGATCATGAAAATCGATGCACGCGTTTCTCATTTATTCACAATTAGGTAAATGTATGAATTTCAAAAATTTGCTCCAGATATGCACAACATTATTTGGAGAAAACATTGACACTCACAAGCCGAACTCTCATATTTTTCTGCTTTACTAAAAGAGAAATATTGATGTGGCAACACTGGTTCTGTAATGTTCACATAAAACATGCATTGTCATTATACTTCTTCTCTTTCTCACACTGGTTCTGTGATTTTTGTCATTCAACAAGTGCCGACGAACGCGAACAGTAAAAGTGATTTTTCTCCAGTTTTTTAAAAGTGAACAAAACTGAACAGAATATGGAACTGTGCAAGCCAGATATAAATAGCTTTTGCTACTGCTGTGGTCAATATGTCTCAACACATAAAAAAAGTGGAAATTTCAGTACTGATTTTGTTCAAACATTCGAGATGTACTTCAACCAAAATGTTATAGTGAACGAAAATTAGGTACCAAATATAGTGTGTAAAAGCTGCTACAACCGTCTAATGGATTGGAAAAATAGAAGACGTGAAAGTATGCCATTCGGTATCCCAATGACTTGGACTAATCCTGGCGAAGGTCACAATCCATTGAATTGCTATGCATGTGCGAATAAAGGAGCCGCAAAAAGGATAAGAAAATCGTATAATTACGTTGGTGTTGCAAGTGCCGCAACACCATTGCCTCATTCGGACCACATTCCTGTGCCAAAAGCTTCTAGCCCAGATATTTTCTCTTCTACGACTGCTCTGACATATCATGCACGTGATGATCCCCCATATGAGCCATCAGTATCCAATGAGCCAATTTTAATAAATCAAAATAAGCTTGATTCAATTGTTGCCAAGTTGGAATTAACACAGCATAAATCGGAAGAGCTGGCTTCCATTTTGAAATCAAACAATTTGTTGGCACCCGGTGTGAAAGTCACAGCTTATCGAAGTCGTCAGGCAACACTCCAATATATAAAATATATGTGCTTTTTGTGCGATTGGGACAAACGATTTTCCGGTGACCAATATGCATGCCACAGATGGAAACTCAGAGAGCACAGCAGGTTACAAAGGGCCAATATTATTCGTGAGCCTCTAGTGCCGAAGGAGAAGATATTGCTGCCTCCACTGCATATTAAACTTGGAATTGCTAAGAATTTTATCAAAACTGTAGTCAAAAGAGATGAAGTTTTCTTGTGTTTGAAACTAATTTACCCGAGACTCAGCGAAAGTAAAATTAAAGAAGGTAAGTTGTAATATCACATTAATTTCCCACAATTTTCCATCTTAACAAATTAATTTTTTCCAATCAGGCGTAGTAAATGGTCCAGATATACGAAAGCTGATTAAAAGTGACGCATTCAACAATATTTTGATTGACGCTGAATTGAATGCATGGCAGGCAATCAAAGAAGTAATAGAAGGCTTGTTGGGAAAGCATCGTTCTAACAACTACGATGTTTCTGTCGCAAGGATGTTAAGAGCATTCTCGGAAATTGGTGTTCACATGTCCTTGAAAATCCATTATTTACATCATCATCTGGACTACTTTAGCAAACAATTGGCTACCGAATCAGATGAACAAGGTGAACGCTATGCTTTCATCAAGTTGCTATGCCATTTGAAATAAGGTAATACTGATTTTTTATTTTTTCAAACTCATTTTAATAAAACAAAAACTTACAGATATAGAGGCAAAAAGTCGCCGAGTGCAATAATTGCGGAAATTTGCTGGTGGAGTAAGCTTGTGTGGCAAGACAAGGATGATCTTGATGATAAAGAATTTTCAGGAGATGCAGAAGGGCCAACAGTGGAGTCACACATTGACATTATGTGTGCTTCAGAAACTGATGATAGCGATGAATGCGATGCCACTAGTCCCGAACAACCACCATCGAAAAAGTCTAGGCAATATTTATTAAAATAAATAAAAATAAATAAATAAAATAAAAATAAAAATTATAAAAATGTTTACTTAATCAAGATCAAGGATCAAGATAAGGAAAATATTTAAAAGGTCATAAAAAAAAACTGACACATACGAACGCCAAACCCTTTGAGGGTTTTACTATACTGACCTAGTACCATCACCCTTACTTGGAATTTCTCACCCCCCAGACAATAACCCCAAAAATGTTCCATAGTGATATTATTGTCTTCTGCGTTACAGTGCGCTTCTTCACCATCCTCATCATCTTCTTCCTCATCATCATCATCATTTCCAATTGCTGATTGTAAAAGTTTGGAAACACATGTAATTTCTGCTACCGGGATTGATATTCTATATATACTTTTATGTATATCTTTATGGTGACCCATAAAGTTAGCCAGTTTGTCACCTTTGGCCTCTTTAATGTTTAACAAAGATATATATGTAGCGATATGTTTTCTAAGTGTAGTGCCTCTAAGGCTTTCTGGTATTTCTGCCCCACATTCCAAAGAATACTCTCTCAACAGATTACAAGCTCTATAATATTGTTTAGCAAATTTTGATGACGCTTTCTTAGAAAATATGTATTCACTCTTTTCAGATATTCCCGCATTAGATCTGTATTGAAGAATTAAATCAATTGATTTTATGCATAAAGGACTTAGAAGATCACTGACGGTTCTTCCGAGTTTACCGCGCAACGTTAATCGAACAAACTGCTTCGCAAATCTCAATCAATCACGTCCTCCGTTATAACTTCCTTATTTAAGTAACTGTTTATTGTCAAACGTTCTATTTCACCTGCACGCCTTCGGTTGAAAATTTGAATAAATATTAAAGTCGACTTCACCAATTCTGTCCAGCTTTCTCTGTTGAATCCCTTTTTTTGTAGTGAATGAATTGCATCAAACATTTTATTTTTTAAAAATATATAGAGCTTCTTAATATCTGATTTTTATGGTAGAATGATTTTCTTCTCACGTTTCTGGGTGCACTGATCATCTACAGCTTTTTTATTTATTAAAAGCGGAATTTCCTCTTCCCAAAGAAGTAAAAAGTTTTCTAAGTCTCTTTTCAAATCGTCTGACTGAGTTTTAATTAATTCTACTCTTTGTTTTGATCCACATTTTTTAACTAAAGATGTTATTTGCTGTGCAACTGCAGAAGTTTTAAACCATAGTAAAGCATCATCCCAGTTTGCAACCGTTCGATCTTATTATCTTAGTATTGCGTTAACTTGCGACTACATTGTAGATTATCCCTGGCATTTCTTTTGTTTCCACATTTTCGTAAATGAATTCGAATCGTTTTTTTTAGAAAAGAATGCTTTGCAGTTTTTACAGCATACATACTCGTCAGGATTATTTTACATTTTAGTCTGTTGTCGTCTGCTTACTATTAGTATTCCACTATTATGCTCTTCTTCAGTATTGTGCAAGAAATCGCCTTTTTTCCGTAGATCATCTAGTATTTTCATTCTCTCGTACGATTTGATAGGAAAATGCTTTGCTTCTTTTATTTTATCTTCTGAGCTGTGTTTGGAAAAGAAATGTCTTGGTAGTTGGGTTTGTAAAGTTTTACAGAAGATACAAAAATGGTTTTTTTATTTGACGGCTTTTATGTGGCACTGTCACAGTATACATTTTTAGTGGTTTATCAATAAATTCCGCACTAGTGTTTTGTTCTACAGATATATTTTTTATGGAGCTGAGATTTCCAGCTGTTATATCTAATGTTGTGTCTGGAATATACTCGGAAAACGTAATTTCCCTAAATGACATAGTGTTTGTTGTGTTAAAAGAATTTCTTGAACAAGGTGAAGTATGTTGTTTGAAAGGTTCTTTCGGGGAAGAGTAATTCAGTTGTTGATGACAAGCTAGAATTTCTGTAGGAACGTATATTTTTCGACAACACTGGCTCTGGGTTTGAAAATCTTTTGGTTTTATATATTAATAGCTTTTCATTTTTATTAATTTCTGATGACGAAAATTCTTTTAATGGGGACACAGAAGGTGATGGTGTTGTACATGTGCTGGAAATGGTAAAAGTTCGGTGTTTTGGAGACGCGATTGAAGGAAAAGAACCAGATGCAGTAGAACTCAAACGAGAATCATATTCAGTTGTTGTAGATGAAGAACATCTAGAATTGCTTCCAGATTCATATTGGGAAATTAATAACAATCCCATTGAGCATTCTTTTTCATTTTTTTGATACAAAAAATTTTCAGAAGTGGTAGGGGATGAATTATATATAGACTTAGTGTGTGTATCCTTAGACTCGCCTTGAGATCTATTGTAATAACATACGTTATAAAAATATCTCCTTATAGTATTATAAGACGTTAGTTTATTATCGATACATACCGTAAATGTTTATAATTCAATTGAATAGTATGTTTTTCGTTTACTGGACTTAAAATATTTTCTGGATGAAAAGTTTGAGTTTTTGGTGTTACCGGAAGCTGTTTTATATCAATCGAATTTGAGGTAGAGGATGAAGTCGATGTAGAATTTGTTGCACTAAACTCATTAGACGAATTTTTTTCCAAAAATATACAAATGCTTTGGCTGGGAGATATTGAAAACAAAGTTGTTTTTTCATTTGTTTGATACAAAAAATTTTCAGAAGTGGTATGGCATGAATTACATATAGATTTAGTGTGTGTATCCTTACACTCGGATTGAGATCTATTGTAATAACATACGTTATAAAAATATGGCCTTATAGTATTATATGACGTTAGTTTATTATCGATACATACCGTAAATGTTTATAATTCAATTGAATAGTATGTTTTTCGTTTACTGGACTTAAAATATTTTCTGGATGAAATTTTTGACTTTTTGGTGTTACCGGAAGCTGTGTTATATCAATCGAATTTGAGGTAGAGGATGAAGTCGACGTACAAAACTCATTAGACGCAATTTTTTCCGAAGAAGTTTCAGGTACAGATAATATGTGCGTTGAATTTTTGTGATGTTTGGATGATGTTGGCTCTAAATTTGTCTGACTTGTGGAAATATCTAACTTTCTATGAGTTTTACATCTGACGAGATAATTTTTATCGTCTGAAAAGCACGTCAGTTCAATCAAATATTTTTATATAACAAAAAGAAACTTTAATTGTATGAAGGTATCGGAAAAATATCCAAAAATGTTGAAAACTTGTATTACGCCCATTAAAATATTTAATTTATTTACCTATTGTGTCTTTGTTTTCAGTAAAAACCAGTTATGTACTAATGTGTGTATGTATGGCTGTGTGTTCGTATATTCCCTATTTTAGACACCATTTACACAGGGAAAGTTTACTTTGACAAATTTTGTTGAATTCTCTTTTAAACTTTCTTTGGTGTTTACACAGGGAAAGTTTTGTTTCTCAAATTTTGTTTTGTTTTCAAATAAAAAGTTGCAGCTAACTTCAGTTATATAAACTACGAACAAAGAACAAAACGAATTTGCGAGTACAAGAAAGTCTGTACTGCCTCCCGTTCTCTTCACCCCTATCTCCTATAAACTCAAGACTTTGCAAAGTAAACTTTCCCTGTGTAAATGGTGTCTTAGTTTATTTATCCAATGTGTCTTCGCTGGAATATATATTTTTGTTTTATTTTAAAAAAAAATGTGTTTTTATTTTGGGCACACAGAAAAATATTTTTCGTTTAAAAAAAAGGAATTACTTTACTTACCACTACTTTTTACTAGCTCTGCTTCATAACGTGCCCCTTTAAATTTTACCGAAAGGTTTTTTCCACCCTTTGTGAGCACATTGCTTGTTTGGGTTACAGAATATTCCTCATTGAGAAATCTCACGAGCGAAAACATAATAATGTTTATTGGATCTAAAAGGGGAATAAATAAAAATGACATAAACAAATAAGTGATATATTCGATCGTACCGGATTTTATATGCATTTCACCAGCTTATCGTCAATGTTCATAGTAATCCTCTTATTAAAAATATTTATACAATAGAACAATAATGCAGTAAATAGAACAAGCAACAAGCACGCAAGACAATTAACAAACAACAGACATATATATGTTTGCTATCGTTAATAGGACTATGCGCACACAGATTACGCATATGTGAATCCAGTTAAAAAATTTTAAGCTATACATTTGAATGTCTAATACCTTTGTACTAGTTTACATACTATGCTTACTATAATTTGTCATCACTTTTCTTTCACAAAAAGGTTTTTCAACTACAGAAAATCATACAAAGGCGGTATTATTACAAATTAAAAAAATTATGTTCATTTTTTTCAATCTTTGGTTATCAAAGACAATATTTTAAAATTATTCGCTCCATAGAAACCATAATAAAATGGAAATTGTTTAAAATTACAAGTTTACTATCCCATTCAAAATTGGCAATGATGAGGACACTGTGGATAATGACAATTTTTCTAATAAATTACTCAATTGAGTAAGATTAACTCATTTGAAATAGAGTTGAGTATGTTATTTGAAACAAATAGATTTTTTTACACATAAAAAATGCCGTCATTTTATGGAATTTGTAGTATATAACTCAAGCACAAGCGGAAAAATAAAGAACTAAATTTAAGTAACAACCTTCGCGCACGAAATTCTCACTAACTAGCATGTTGAAATTTTCTGTGTCTTATAGGAACTTAAGAAAGTTTATACAACGACGCGGATAGCCGGACGGACATCGCTGAAGGGTAACAAAAGAAATTTCTTTATATTGCAATTTGAATTCATACCAATACCTATTGCATAATCAGTCATTATTTCTCCAATCGCTATCCAATACAGTATTTAAAATTTTTATATTTAACTGCTATGCACAAAATAGAACTGAAATGGATGTCATAACAAATTGGAACCAAAAGTTTTTCGTTACTATTTTTGATAAAAATTTGTAATGAAAATTTAATTTCATACGTCTCAGTATTAATTTAACCTTCTTATGTATATATGTTGAAAAAAAATCAAATAAACGCAGAATTTGATCTATTTATCGTTGTTGTAAATTTTTTTTAAAAATTACATATATACCCCCAAATTCATAAAAAATATTATGTGCTTATTAAGGGCTTACTTGACAGACTTCTATGCAGTATTTGTCAAATAACCCCTTATTAAGCACATAATATTTTTTATGAATTTGGGGGATAAAATTTAGTTTCAATATTAATTAGCGTAATCGTAATTTATAAAATTGGAATATTAACTTCAATTTTTGAAGTCGATGTGGTAGCACACATATCAGAATTATACAAGGTAGCGACCATGGCAGAATTATACCAGGTAGTGACACATCTACAACAAACATTAAAATGCAAAAACAACAGGCATCTCTTCTCTCCTATGTGTCAAAGACATATACACTAAAATAGAAAATATCAATGAAATGCACTCATACACTTACACTTTCTATATATGTATGGCTATAAAACATCGGCTCGCAAACAAATTTTGACGTTTACTAAAGATAGCTGTTCTACTGTCAGTACCTTGTTTATTCTACCACGGTAGCGACAATCTACAACAAACATTAAAATGCAAAAACAACAGGCGTCTCTTTTCTCTTATGTGTCAAACACATATAAAGGGTGTTTTTTTATAGACGTATAGAACTTTAAATTGCAATAAAACAACGATAGATTATTCGATTGACATGAATTTTATATATCCGAAAGATATATATTTTCGATGACTTTTTCCAACATTTGTGACCGTATATCTGCAATAACACGGCGAATGTTGTCTTCCAAATGGTCAAGCGTTTGTGGCTTATCAGCATAGACCAATGACTACATTGGACGCCAATTCACAGGTCCAAAACGTGAAATTAGGCGGTCACCAAACGTGTCTTTCAATAAATCGATTGTGGCACGAGCTGTGTGACATGTTGCGCCGTCTTGTTGGAACCACAGCTCCTGGACATCAGGAATGAAAAAGTTAGTAATCATGGCTCTATACCGACCACCATTAACTGTAACGTTCTGGCCATCATCGTTTTTGAAGAAGTACGGACCAATGATTCCACCAGCCCATAAAGCGCACCAAACAGTCAGTTTTTCTGGATGTAACGGTGTTTCGACATACACTTGAGGATTAGCTTCACTGCAAATGCGGCAGTTTTGTTTGTTGACGTAGGCAATTAACCAGAAGTGCGCTTCATCGCTAAACAAAATTCGATTATGAAAATCGGGAACAACGGCAATCTCGTTTTGGGCCCATTGCAAGCGTTGTTCAGGCGTGAGTCTATTCATGATGAATTGCCAAACCAAACTGATAATAAATCAGTTGACAGCTGTTAAATCGGTTGCCATCTTGAACAGTAATGCCAACTTAAAGTTCTATACATCTATAAAAAACTCCCTTTATATTATATATACTAACGACAGATTTGGGTTTTTGATCGAAAAGTGGAGAGTGTCCAATAAGAGGTCTTTTTCAGATCACAATTGGATACTATTCGAGATAAAACCATCTGCCACGAAAAGACAGTGCCTTAGCAATCCTAGGAGAACGGACTACGGGCCAATAAAAAGGCTCTAAGAATCGCCAAAAGAGATTCATGGAAGAAATTCTGTGAATCGATTGACAGGACTAGAGACTCTGCAAGGCTTAGTAGGGTTTTGGCGATGAGTCACTCGAGTCCTACTTTTGTGAAAAGGACTAATGGCTCGGCAGAATCTCATCCGTTCACATCACATCCGAGGAGATAATCGGCATCGACTCCAATGGCTTCCATGAGTTTATTCGCTTTGTCTGGCGGGGCAGATCTATCATGTGCTATGTAGCGTGATGCCATATGAAAGCACCTCCTATCACTCAGCTCGACCTTCCCGACCGTAAGATTCGCTGTGCTAAGTTCTGGAATGAGAAAAATGTTTAAACAGGACCTTGGCTTACCCTTGTTCTTAACGTACAGAACATTGTATTTGGTAGCTGGGAATCCTTTTACCTCTGAGTCTATGACCCAGGGTTCCTGGACCAAACAGATGTATAAGTCCTCCTCAGCTATGAGGACCTGGAGATTATCTGTAGCACTTTTGGAGTGCTGCTCTTCAGCAACTGTCGGCCGAAACACTTTGACCTTGGCGTCCCTTAGGCCAAAGAACAGCTTGTGTTCTGCTCTCTCCAACGCCACTGCACCGGACTCGGTGAAGGCGAGGACTAACCAGGTGCTGTTGCCGCCGTTTTACTTTATGCGGATGATCGACCAGTCATCCATTGAAATGGTGGGGTTCTGTTGCCTCAGACACTCCATCATTGGTCAATTTCGGTAACCAAACTCTTGCACGAGGTCTCATCGGAATTTCCTCTGCCGGGATATTATTATTATCACTATGGGCATAATCGCACCGCGGCCTTTAAGATCTATTGTGCAGCGCAGTTCCTAACTACAATCCGAGACTCCTTACGAATCTCGTAATTGTTACCACATGTGCTCCTTCGTAAACATTCTCTAGCACATAGCTCTAAGGCGTGGACCTCCGCATGAAAAATGGAAGCTGTTTTTCCCATTGCAACTGCCCTGCGGAAACGTGGTCTTGCAATTCCCGTACCAGCACTGCCATCTTCCATTTTGGACCCATCAGTATACCACAATTGTCGATTTCGATCCAATATTATGCACCATTTCTCCAAGCAGAGCGGTCATTAATAACCACTTCAAAACGCCTAGAGAATGTGAGTATCCTATCCATCCTATCAGAGATGGCAAGACATGGAGAATTCCAAACAGATTCTAAAATTTTCACATGCCCACTAAGATTGCCCTCTTTAAGATAGGATAGACTAGGTAACCTTAAGGCGGAACTAGCTGCTACTCCCCTACTTACAATATGCAGGGGAGTGAGCCCAGTTATCATACCCAAGGCTAGTGTAGGGCACCTCTTAATCGCCCCGTTACACTCAAACAGGCTATTCGATGAACCTTGTTGAGGATTGTCTGGGCCTGTTTTTGTTCTACCTTTGGCCAACATACCAAGGAAGCATAAGTGACCATCGGTACTATGATGATTGTAGAACCACGCCATCATTTTTGGTCGTAGGCCTCACGTTTTACCATACATTCTTTGGCACGCAAATTTTAAGGACCCTAACTTTAAGGACCCTAGACTTAGCTTCCTCCTTCTAGTGAAGGGAACCGCTTTGGTTTTATTCGGATTTATCTAACGTCCCCTCTCCTGACACCATCTGTGAGTGGTGTCAAGAGTCGTTTGCATTCGATTGGCAATCACAGAGTCAAACTTGCCCCTGACCATGATTACCAGATCGTCCGCAAAGCCCTGAACCTCGTATCCGAGAGTCTCCAGTAGCCCATCGGCGACCAATAGCCATAAGAGTGGCGATAAAACGCCCCCTGGGGGCATCCTTTCGTTGCCCTAACAAATAATCTCCTTGCCCCCGCATTGAAGATTATAGTCCTGTTTCTCAGCATATTAAGAACCCATGCAATGATCAGTCGAGGTATTTCCTTCTTGATCATCGCCTCCTCAATAGACTCGAATGTAACATTGTCAACGACCCCTGTAATGTCAACCGACGTAAAGAGGGCTTTTTCTTTACCAACCAGAGCCTTTTCGGCTTTACTCGTTGTTCTGTGCAGTGCAGTCTCAGTTGATCTGCCTGATTGGTAAGCATATTGTCCAATATGAAGAGGGTTGTCTCTAAGATGGACGTCCCTAATATATTGATCCAAAATATTTTCCATACCCTTAAGCAGGAAGGATAAACTTAAGTCTTAAGCCACCCCATGATCTCAGCGATACACTTGCTTAGGAACTCTTTAGAGAACCCGTCCAAGCAAATGATTGCCCTGTATCCCCGGTGAACCACACCGGAGTCTAAACGGGGTGTCGGCTTATCCTTATTGGTGAGCATGTAATCCATAACGTGCTAAGCCAACTTGGATTCGATAGCACCCCATTCCGTTATTTCAGGGGAAATCGCTCCATCCTTTTCTGACGCCAAGGACATAAGGAGGTGATCCTTCACCACCTCATTGAAAGTTCTTCTCTTGGCCACTGACGTAGGTTTAAGAGGAGAGACCGCTTTCTGTACCTTACTTCTCTTAGGTACGCCATCATCCTCAGCCTGAAAACGATTTCGCTTGGTGCTTACCTTGGCAGCAGCTTGAGAAGTGCTTGGTACGGGATCCTTAAGCCTGGTACTCTACCCGATGCTCCACATCATGTTAATGGGTAGTCCCCTTGGCAGCATTCTGTTCTATCTTCTTCAAGATGAACACTGCCTTCGAGTCGTCAGACAGTCGTCAGAGCCTCGTTTGCGAAAAGAGGGAGCACCAAGTCCTAAAAAAGACAATGGGTGAGGTTGGCAATGGGAGAGGAGTGGCTGTGTATTCGCATCACTTTCCCTTGATCCCCACTGTTGCTAAAAGGTGATTTTATAAGAACTATCGGAAATTTAAAAAAAAAAACACATAAAATTCAGAAAAATGCATGAAATATTTATTTGGATCGATAGTTGGGTCGATATAATTTAATGTTTGAAGATTATTTCATGCAAATGTTGGCCGCGGCTGCGCCTCAAATGGTCCATCCGCTTAGTCCAATTTTGGCATACTCTTTCCAACATTTCGGCCGGTATCTCACGAATAATGTTGGCAATGTTGGCTTCCAGTGCGTCAATCGAAGCGGGCTTGTCCCTATAGACATTAGCCTTAACATAGCCCCACAAAAAATAGTCTAGAGGCGTTAAATCGCACGATCTGGGCGGCCAATTGACTAGTCCCAAGCGTGAAATAAACTGTTCACCGAACTCGCCTCTCAATTGGTCCATTGGTTCGCGTGCTGTGTGGCATGTGGCACCGTCTTGTTGAAACCACATGTCATGCAAGTCAAGCTTTTCCATTTTGGGCAAAAAAAAGTTTGTTATCATCGCACGGTAGCGCTCACCATTCACAGTAACGTTGTGATTCGCATCATCTTTGAAGAAATACGGCCCAATGATGCCGCCAGCCCATAATCCGCACCAAACGGTTGTTTTTTGTGGATGCATTGGTAGCTCTTGCAATGCTTCTGGCTGCTCTTCACTCCAAATACGGCAGTTTTGCTTGTTCACGTATCCATTCAACCAGAAATGAGCCTCGTCGCTGAACACAATTCTTCGATAAAAAAGTGGATCTTCATCTAACTTTTCAAGAGCCCATTCACCAAAAATTTGGCGTTGTGGTAGGTCGTTTGGCTTCAATTCTTGCACCAGTTGTATCTTATAAGGCTTCACACCCAAATCCTTCCGCAAAATTTTCCACGTAGTGGAGTAACAGAGGCCCAATTGCTGCGAACGGCGCCGAATCGATAATTCACGGTCATCACCAACACTGGCCGATACGGCTGCGATATTTTCTTCAGTTCGCACTCTACGTAAGCGTGTTGGTGGTTTAATGTCCAACAATGTAAATTTGGTGCGAAATTTTGTTACAATAGCCCGAATAGAAGCCTCAGTAGGTCGATTAAACTGACCATAAAATGGAAGAAGCGCGCGATGAACTTTCTTAACAGAGCACGCATTTTGGTAATAAAATTCAATAATTTGCAAGCGTTGTTCGTTTGTAAGACGATTCATGATTAAATTATAGACCAAACTGAAGATGTTTGAGAGTGACACAAGATACAAAACGTGCGTGAGCTGTCAAAACTAGTGTTGCCAAAAAGATAATAGCAAAAAAATCACTCTTTAGTATTTTAATATAAAATTCTGCATCCTCAGGAGTACTATGTACAGTTGGTACCGGTGAATAGCTCTTTCTCTTGCTATCTCTTTTTATCAGCTTCAGATTGAACAGCCTATTTACCATTTCAAAACCAATGTTTTCCTTATTGTGCATTCTCAAAAAATGCCTTTTTAACCACACTTTACCCTCGAATGTGTTTTTACATAAATTGCATTGAAAAATTTGTGTACCATGTTTCTGATTTATATGGTGGTTAAAAATTTCTTTTCTTTTACAAGCTTTCCGACATTCACTGCACTCAAAAATATTTATTTCCAGTTTTCTGATATCTATTCTAGAAAAAGCGTCCGCCACCTTATTTTCTTTACCACTTACGTCTTGAATATCGAATTCATATTCGTTGAGCTTAATTTTCCATTGAATCATTTTTTAATTCGGTTCCTTCAAACCAGCCAACCGTATCAGTGTCTTATGGTCCGTTGGTAATTTAAATTTTTTTCCGTACAAATAATGTCTGTATTGGCCACACGCCCAAACAATTGAAAGAAGTTCCTTTTCTATTACACTATAATTAATTTTATGTTTATTAAGTGTTCTTGAAGCAAAAGCTATCGGATCATCATCCTGACACAATATTGCGCTCAGTGCAAAGTTACTTGCATCCGGCGTCAGTATAAATTCCTACTTGAAATCTGGGTACCTCAACACCACATCTGAAGTCAGTATATATCAGTATCATTTTCATTGATCTGTTCACCTTTTTTTAGTCTTAAAGTGAGAGGTTTAGCTATCTAAGCATAATCTGGAATAAATTTTCGATAATATCCGCTTAATCCTAAAAAAGCTTGTACTACTTTCCGTCCAAACAAAGAAATAATAAAATTCTTTATGCATTCAATCTTCTCAGGTTCCGGGTTTTTTCCGTTTGTAATCACTACGTGAGCCAAAAAGTCAGTTTCTTTCTTCAAAAAGTCACTTTTGTTTAAAGAAACCTTTAAATTTTCTTCCTTCAAAGTCTGAAATATTTTTATCAAGTTTTTAATGTGGGAACCGGCTAAATACGCACTAAATTAACAGCACTGTAATAATATGACTTAACTATTAACAATAACATGACATACTTTAAATTGCAAGACAGACAAAAAGCAAAAGAGTTGTGTTTGAGACGTAGAAGAAGTAAGATCGGTCATCAAACCACTTTCAGAGAGCCGCGAATAAAATGTAGTACGAGGAGGACATAAGACGGAGTGATCGGTCGTCAAACCGAATAAGTTAAGAAAATATAAACTAAAAATGTTATAATCTTAATCTAAAATGGATTAATAAATGAATTGAAATTATAAAATAACGAGTTACGGCGGTCGTAAGTTGTAGATCCTACAAATGAGGGCTGAAACCGCCAGATCCTACATCAATGTGTTCCTGAAGGGATGTGGTAAACACCAATATGTCGTCCATGTAAATTACGCATATTCGTTAAAATATTGCTGGAGAATTTTTTTTTAGCCCAAATGGCATTTGTCTAAATTCATAATGACCATCGCTGGTTGAAAAAGCCGTCTTTTCTTGATCATTCTTATCAACTTATATTTGATAAAAACCTTTTGTCAAGTCCAAAGTAGAGAAATAGTTAGCTCTTCTTAACTTATCTAAAACATCTTCAATCAATGGTATGGGGTATTTATCTTCTTTAGTTACTGCATTTAATTTTCTATAATCTATCACTATTCTCTATTCCTTACTTCCCATCTTGTCTTTCTTTTTTTGGAATGATCCAAATAGGTGAACTACGTGGAGAATTAGTATGCTCAATTATTCCTTGCTCCAACATTTCGTTCATTTGTCTGTTAACTTCTTCTTTATGTACCTTCTGATACCGGTAAGATTTTATAAAAATTGGTCGATCATTGGTTGTAATAATTCTATGCTTTATTTCATTTGTAAATGTCAAGTCATCTCCCTTCCTATAAAAAATGTCCGAATATCGTTCAATGAAACTCCTGATAGTGATTTCTTCTTCCTTACTCAAATGACTTGCTCTTAATTGCTCCACCACTCCTAATTCATCTAAATGATGAAGTAAGTTTTCTACTAATCTTAATTGTCGTTTAATTTCAAATTCCTGTTCTGTTCTTCATTCTGTCCTTCAAAATACAAAATTAATTCCTTAGTCTATGATCTCATTATTCTCAGGAAAAATTTCGATCCAAATATACCATTTAATATTGAATGAAATCTAGATATCCTAAAAATTACATTTTCTTTAAGACGCACCTGAAGTATGCCTTTTGAAATTTTTGCTTCAGCTTTTATAGTTAAGTATCCCGAAGCTGTGTTAATATACAAAGGATTTTTCAAAGCATAAATTAAACTACCATGACAATAGCACCTCTCTATAATATTTTCAGTGGATCCTGTGTAAATTAAAATTCTTGTTGTTCGTTCTCCTCTTTTAAACAAAATATAGGCCAGTTAACGTTGGGTGGATTCTGACTTTTAGAGGCAGTAACCTGAAAACTTTTTCGATTTATTCAAATAATGATTCTGCCTAGTTTGCCCACTTATATCCATAGGTTCTGGTTTATTGTAATTGGCCTGACCATGGCAATCATTTTGATTATGATAATTATTTTGTTTAAATTGATCATTTTGATGATAATTATTTGGTCGATAGCTACCATTTTGTATCTTATAATTATTCAGATATCCATTCTGTGTCTTACTATAATTCTTTTATTTATATTTATAACTATTTTGATAACCACTCTGTTTATTATAACTATTCTGATAACCACTCGGTCTTTTATAATTACTTTGATCTCTTTACTCTTGTTTTGAAGAATTGTACCATCTTTTCCCATACGATCATAACCACATTCAAATAAAATATCCAGTGCTGACTCTAAGCTGTCAGGATTTCTACAAGCCAAAACCGTCCTCATGGCATTTTATTTTTAAACACTTGCAATGCCGATAATTGATTATTGCTGGTAAGTAACACCATTGGAGGCTGCACCTTTTGCCATAACTATAACAGTTTTGTTTCTGAGTCTTTTAAGACGAAATCTAATATCATTATAAAAATCTAATGTTGTCCCGTTAAAAACTACTGATCTTAAGTCATCAAATAACTGTTCACAGGACTTCCTCACTAAAGTTATTTTGCAAAACTTCTTTTGTTTTTTGCCATGATTGAACCTATGTATTAATCTCTATTACCTCTCTATCCTTTCCAATTAGTTTATTTTTTATAATGTCACAAAATATTATAATAACTATCAAAAACAATACCAAAAATAAAAGGCTTTGTACAAACAATTGATGAAATGCCCAACGTCTTATTGCCATGAAATTTAAAAATGTTTTGTATATGTCGTCCCGTGTAAATGGGAACGTGTCGTCTATGGATTTAATATTTTGTAAAACGCGTTCCCATAGCACAATATTTAAATATATTAAATTATAAGAAAAACCGCTTACTTATTTTCTTGCGACGTCATTTTGCTTCTAAATTTTTTGGATGCCTTGCTTGCTTTTTCTTGCGTATTAAATGCAACAGTGTTGCAAATGGGAACAAAATGCATTGTACAAATTTTCAGGCTTGCATATAGGATTACGCTGCAATGCATTACTACAAACAACATGCGTTTAGGAAGTCAGCCAAGTTTACAAAAAATAAAATAGTTCTTTGTTAAGCTTAAAATAACCAGAACAAGAAACAATGAACAATACGTATTTCAGGCCCCGATTATGGTTCACAACACTTAACTATTTTGGTGTTGTGAATTGCGATTACCGTTTACAACACTTATCTGTTGTGTTGTCTTTTTAGTTGTGTATGCTAATTTTCGGCGATTATCGTTCACAACATGTTGTCTTATGTGTTGTAAAAACATATAAAAATAGACAACTGGTTTTTAGGTGTTGTCTCCTTGTTGCGATTAGTTTTTTTGTCGGTTTAAAAATAAAAATGCATAATAATTTTTATTTAATTGTAAGGAATGTATTTGGATTTTTTATTATTTTATTTAAAATGCAACAAACAGTTGGCTGAGAAACTAGATCATATCATTGCCTCTACTTCCTTATAACTACCATCAGCAAAAAAAAAAATTAGTCTGTTTCACCAGCGGAACCATTCTTGTTTATGTGGAACAATTTAAAAAATTTAATTCCAGAAAATGTTTGCTAACATTGTACTTAGCAGTTCTAATGGGTTGGAATTGTTCTGAATTTTTTTACGAACTCGTGCGATGTCTGTTTTCTGTGTACTCATTATCGAAAAAAATAGAAACACGTTAATCTCCATGTATTTTTGTTTTATTTAACTTTAACAAAATAGATATATTTTAGTGCACTTCGTTTTTCGTTTTTAAACGTCTACTAAAATTAATATACAACTGTGTGACGTACACAACAGCTAGATGTTGTGAATCATAATCGCATATTCAATTAATGTTGTGTTGTAAGCGAGACAACACAACATTTTTGTGTTGTGAACCATAATCGGGGTGTTAATTGTAGAATAAATAAAAAAGTAATAACTCATGAAATTGCTTCTTAATACAAAAATGGGATAAGAAAATAGTGAACAAATAGGTAATTTCTCAATAATGCAATAAGACAAAACGAAATTTACTTCCTTACTGCATCATCAGCAAAGCTACATTAAAGTTAATGTTTGCTACATTGTTGGCTCGCTGCTGATGTGCGCTGCAAAATATTACAATGTATTAACTGCGTAGCAAGCTGCTACAATGTGTTAACTGCCACACTTTTAAATATTTGCCTCCCGCAAATTTTTCTCGACTTCATAGATTTTGGGGATTTAAATCGTTGCTGTGATCTTCCTCCAGATAATATAGCATATAGATACCAGGTCTAGTAAGTAGAATAATTGCTTCAATGATAGTTGAGACATGGAATGTTATATCGGCATTCTTAATACGGCTAATACCCTGTTCAGACATACACGTTAATTGAGCAATTATCGCCTTTATTGAGCTCAATTTACCATACAAATTTCCATTCAATAATTGCGCAATTAAAAATTGATTGCACGTTAATGAATTCAAAATCAAAATGCAACTCTTTGTTGTGCCCTTAAATATCAACTCAAAAGTGAGAAAAGTTGATATTTTCAGTATTAAAAACAGAAAACGTAAATAAATGTCATAAAAAGGAAATGGCAGCTCAAGTTAAAATAAATTTTATAAAATTATTACTGAAAATAATTTTTAAATAACTAATTTCTTTTTATCAATAGCTTGCCTTCAAAACGTTTTTTTTTTAATTTGATTTTCTTTTCATTTTTTATTTTATAAATACTCAAACATATTTAAAAAAATGTCACAATTATTTTCAGTTGTCAAATGCTTAATTGCGCAAACTTCATTGAATATGTGTGAACACCCAAATCAGTCACACAATTTAAAACTTAATTGACTTCAAAAAATTAATCTTTATTTGTGCTTAATTCCAGAAATTGTGTTAGTTTTAAAATTTATTCTTTTACTCATGATTCTCATGAGTTATTTATTCAGTACAATAAGTACTGAAGGGGATAGCATACCTATATGGACCATTTCATCAGATGCTACTCTGAATCCTCAGTAGGTTACTCCCAACGTTTCTTGCAAACATTAGAACCTTTATATTGTAAAAGCAATTGACTAAATAAGAATTATTAATCAATAGTTACAAAAAGATTCAAATATTCAAAGAAAAAACTCAGTAAGCATTCAACTGAATAAATAAATAAATTTCCCAACCAACATTTTAAAATTGAAAACTATATATTCTATTTTTATTCTTCTCTTCTCTTTTACATTTGAATGCCAGGTGGGTATTACTGAATGTAATTAAAGAGTATATGCAAAACAAAGACAAAAAATTATAAAAAATAATAGAATATGTAGTTTTCAATATTAAAATGTTGGTTGGGAAATTTATTTATTTATTCGGTTCAATGCTTACTGAGTTTTTTGTTTGAATATTTGAATCTTTTTGTAACTATTGATTAATAATTCTTATTTAGTCAATTGCTTTTACAATATAAAGGTTCTAATGTTTGCAAGAAACGTTGGGAGTAACCTACTGAGGATTCAGAATAGTGTCTGATGAAATGGTTCATATAGGTATGCTATCCCCTTTAGTACTTATTGTACTGAATAAATAACTCATGAGAATATAATGAGTAAAAGAATAAATTTTAAAACCAACACAATTTCTGGAATTAAGCACAAATAAATATTATTATTTTGTTAAACTTTTAAATTCCAAATATAAATTATTACTTAATTGACTTCATTAACTTTTATGTCTGAACAGGGTATTATATTGTCCAAGTTTAGTGATTGAACGTATTCAAGATTTAGCTTTGCTTGTTATGTTTAACAAAACTGAAGGCAAGGCCGGAACTGTCGTAGCCTCTGGAAAAGGTTTCATTTCCAGCCGTTAACATATCTAGTCTCCTTTTCGCCTTTAATGCATCCTTCAAAGTTAGTGATAAAAACTGTGTTATCGGACAACAGCTTCACAACTTCTGTATTATTTGTAATGAAATGACAATTCGCGTTTCCACCCTTCAAAAGTCTCGCATCGCAAACATCTTCAGGTAGTTTCTCCAACATGTTCTTCTCACATATTGTTGTGTTGTTAATGGTAAAACAGCTTCCAACCATCCCATACGTTTCTTCATTGTTTAATACAAAGTTTTTGTATTGAAGATCAACTTGCCTGCCTTTGGACGATGCGGCACGTGCAAGAATAACTCGATATTTCTGGTTTCGGAGTTTTGGAATTGATAGGATGTACATTAGTATATACCGAGCTGCTTCGATTGCATTTTAGTAAGGCAACAGTTCTTCTTCTGAGATGATTCTTTCTATCTCCAGTCTGTCAAGTAAGTTCGTATTCAGAATTCCATATTTTGAAATTTCACATGCTTGTATCATTTCTGAGACTTGGTCTTTTATAACTAAAATTTTATTTGACAGAAGGACATCAATGCTTTCAGAATCCATTCTTTTACTTATAGAGTTGGAGTATGAAATGATCTCATTAACCTTGTTGATTAAGGCTTGTGTCGTATTAAAGATTTGCCTGTTGATTGTGTATTGGTTGTTATTTTTTTCTATTACTTGTTCTTGGCTTTTCAAAATTGAATCCCAGTCAATTGCATCTGGTGAACCTGCCCTGCTATCCATTTCTAGGCTGATCCTATCCAGTTGATAGAACGTGTTTTCCTTTCCTTTGTTCCTTTTAATTCGTTTAACCTTAATTTCGTGATATTCACAAGAAATTCTATAATGCTTCTCAGGGGCGTGTGTTCCATTTTCTTCATTACATTTTATATATCTGACAGCACTCTATGACATTCATCTAAATTAATTGTATGTACCAGCTTAAAGTACCCGTTGATTATCCAACCTGTTCCCCGTTGCATTGTTACTAGCGGAGAGTCATATTTGAATACAACGAATCCACAAACAGTAGGAATTAACATAAATCTATCTCGTGATAATTGGAAAAAAGAACATTTCAATTAGTCTAGTTAATTATAATTGTACTTGGCAAGGAGTTGAACATTGATAACCTTTCTATCATTAACTTTTTAACCAATTAAGTGAATTCAAAAATTAATATTTAGTAAAATTTTTATTAATACAAAATTCTTGTGTTAATACTTTATTCTTAAGAATTGAATTGTATTTATAAAATATAAGCGTGATGATATTTTTTCATTATTCATCATTTTAATTTTTAATTAATTTTCAATTTTTTATAAAATCATAGTTGTTGTTATTTTTCAATTATTTAATTATTTTACTTAATTAATTATTTGTTTTTTTCTAATAATTTTTTTCCTCAAGTTAGACTATTAAGTATAAAATTAAAGAACATTTAAGCTTCAAATGTTTTATAAAACATCATTAATAGTCTTGCCATTACTAGGACAAAGTGAAATATAAATCAATAATAAATATTATAAATAATGTGATGTATCTAGTGGAAAAATTAACATAGTAACCTCTATACAAAAAATAGTACGCGATATATTTTTTTCTTTTTTAACTTATCAAGTGGTTGAGTTTTATTGTGATGTATCTTTTACATGTCCTTGTCTACTACAGATAGTTCATAAGTGGCTTCTGTTTTGATTTAATTTGTCTGTCCTTGATATAGATTATATTGCCTTGTTCATATTGTTTAGGGTCTTTCTTCTTTTTGTTGATTCGTGCATTTCTCTCTTCTTGGTTTGTCTTGATTCATTCACTTATCTGATGAGTTAGCTTTTGATGATAATTTGTTAAATTCTGATAATTAATATTTTGGCTTCTGTTGAAAAAGATATCGCTTGGTTTCACCTTGGTTACCGAAGGAATAGTGTTGTAGCTATCGACTGCTATGTTGATTAATTTCTTGGTGGCAACGTTTCTCATCTCTCTTTGCAGACATCTGTAAATTTCATTGATAGTGGAATGCAACCTTTCCACTTGGCTATTTACTTCACTTCGCTTTGATGGAGTTTGATATATTCTGATACCTAAACTTCTAATATAGTTTAATACAAGTGGACTTAAAAATCCTCTTTCATTATCTATCACTATCATTCTTAAGTGTAAGGAAGATTTTTCTTTTAATGTGGAAGAATTTAGCGAATTTTGTAAATTTGTCAATACAACTCAAAAATTTATTTCCTTGAATTTCGAATATGTCTAAATGTAGTATATCGCAGGCATTTCTATGTGAGGTGTTTCTTTCAGTATTAGAGATATTCAATATATTCACTTCCGTTCATAGCCTGGATAGAGCGTCTGACTTACCAGGTTTGTAGATCAGTTCCTGGTTATACTCTTCAATCCTCGTCTTCCGGTCCTTGAGATCTATTAATATAGTTAATTTTGCGACTGTGGATGCAATGGTCCTCATCAATTTTTTCCACGGGGTCTTGTACGTTATTCCTTTGGTAATGATAATAATTGCTTAGCCTTGTCTTGTCGGGATTATAATTTCAATGTCCTCTGGGTGGTAAAGCTGAAGGCATGTCTAGCCTGCTCATTGCGTTAATTGCCACTGTTATCATATTGTGTGACCGGTGCTGAATTGGGTAATTGAAGTAATTCAGGTTTTGTATGTCATTTTTGTACAATAAACGTCTAAGTGTTCGTTTTTACTTTATTAATGATTAATTAAAATTGATGATTTACCTTCGCGTAAAATCCATCAAGCTTCATATCTCCCTGAGTTAATTGTCGTTGCTGATGTTCTAGTGTCCTAAGATCTTGTTTATCGGCATAGTGCAAAGTCAAACAAGATTTTATTGCCAGCCAGTAGTCATCGAAAATATTATGCGAGATGAGTGCACTGTTTGCGCTTCCTCTTATCGTATTTCTTACACTTTTGAGAATTGTCTGAAAAATTGGTTTATTGCGCACCACCTTATAGTCGTCAAGGATACCCTCTACAGAATGTATCCAAGAGACGTATTGAGATGGATCTCCCTCGAATACCTGTAACTCCTTCACACAATCAGGAAGACGATTTATTTTTTTTTAAATCATCCTCTGTATAAAGACCTACTAAAGGCGTAACCACGGTAATTTGTTCCGAATTATTCTGCTATAAATTACGATGGTCCACTGTCTTGAATTCATTAATCAAGGCACCTATTGAACCTGACAACTCTGTCACAGTTTGTTACAAAAAATCCATGTTAAAAATAAAAATTTAAAAACTAACCACTTTGTACTTTAGTTGATTTCTAATGTGTGTGGATGTCTTCCAGATGAAATTAGTTGATCCTTTATTTAGTAATTTAGAGTTGGTGCTTGTAGGATTTGAAGTTACTTTTGCACAATTTCCCTTTACTTTGATTTATGTCGTCACTTACAGCAAAAACATTCAGTTGGAAATTAAAAAAAAATACCACATTAAAATTTTGAATTTAGTTTTTTATAACTTTTTTTTTTCGTATCTCAATATTATTTATTTTTCATATATTTTTCATTAAAAACTTTTTATATTTCATTTTATAATTATTTTGCTTTATTTTTCTTATACTTTTCATCAATTGAAATTTCATATTCATTTCATACCTTTTTTTTATTTTGATGAGTGCACATTATTTTTTCATTGCTTAATATTTGCCTCCAATTTTTTCTTTTCTCTTTTTGGATCCTTTATATTTATACCTTTTATGTATTTTTTATGGAATATTACCATTCCTTCTTTAAAAACTTCTCTAAGGAATATACATAGTATTCTTTCTAAAAAAATAATTTGGAAATTTAAAATGTGTTCTTATGGGAACACCTGATTAGTATTCCATTCGCCGGCCTTAATTAGTTTGCGGCAACAGATCAACTGAATTCAACCTACTAACGCACGGCTTGCTTCACAGCAAAATTTTCCTTACGTGATCTTCCTGCATGTTCTTATGTGTATGCTAGAAAACCGCCTAGTGCGATTACCACACAGGATAAAATTTGCTAACCATAAGCTTCCGACAAGGAATAGGACCCCAACGCTCATGAAGAGTATGTCCACTAAATTTTATCAGGAAACTTGTCACCTGGGAGAGTTTTTTTATTATGTGATTATTGGTTACTTATTACATTGCGATATCCTGAAGGACTCCCAAACATTTTTAATTATTTATTTGTTGTCCTGAAAGGACATTTTTATTATTTTATAACTCACCCAAGTCAGTTTTTAAGGTTACCCGCATTTTAAATGCGGGTCCCTGCTCGGGTGCCAGTTAAAGAATAACGAAAGTCACTCTGAGCTCTGGTGTTGCCCTGAAAGAAACTAATTATTTATAATAATATAAAATAACTGTTATTATACCTCCTCCGTGTATACAAAATATCAAAAGCACTTTATTCTAATCTTAGCTACAATTTATAGTAAAATAAATCTTATTAAGCATATTCAATAATTAGGTTCTTTGTTATAATAAGTTTACAGAAAATAAAGTGGTTCTTTGTTAAGCAAAAAAAAAAAAAAGAGTCATAAAATTGCTTCTGAATACAAAAATGGGATAAAAACTAATAAACAATTAGATAATTTCTCAATAATAAAATGGGACAAAACGAAATTTACTTCCTTACTGCGTTATCAGCAAAACTACGTTAAAGTTAATGTTTGCTACAATTGCTACATTGTTGGCTCGCTGGTGATGTGCGCTGTAATATGTCACAATGTATTAACTTATGTGATTACAATATATTAACTGCGTTGCAAGCTGCTACAACGTGTTTACTTATATCTTAACTATTGAAAAATATATTATTGCTAAATAATCACTTAATATATTAACTGGTCCTACATCAAGAGGGTCGCTTGTTGTTGTTATTGCTGAAATAACTCCCCTCAATCGTTCTAAGTTGTTGATAAATAGTTGTTGTTGTATTTGAATTTTCTTTTGTAGTTGAACAATTATGTTCTGTGATAATATCTCACTTTGAGTTTTTTTTTCACTTTAACTCAGTTAATTTTTATTTAGGTAAGTCGAACACTTTTAGGCTCGTATTATTTAAGTATTACAAGTTAGTTCTTTTTCGTAGGATTAAGGTATCACACATTAATTCTTTATCGTAGGACTTAAAAGCTACAAGTTAATCCTTTTTCATATGATTTCAAGTTGTTCCTTTTTCGTATAATCCTTTTTTTTCGAATAGTTGAAATATATTCATCTATCCTACCGACTGTGCCAATTTTATTTTTTTTTTAAATAAAAAATAAAAACTTATGATTTAAAATATATTTATTTTTATCGTTTTATTTTTTATCCGAACTTTACTCCATGAGTAGGAATTTTTAAAAGCTAACTTAAATTAATTTGCATTCATATTTATTCTTTATTTCAATTCAGAAACAATATTATGATTCTCATTTAAAATGAGTTATTTATTAGAGCAGTCAAATATATCCAGCAGTCAATACATATCCAAATGAACTTCCCACTAAATATAAGTTCCTAGTGTGTCCAGTTACAAACTAATCAATGTCACTCCAATCAGAAATATGTGTTTGGTGCAAAAATATTGGATGAAACTTAAGCTATGGTCACACCTAGCAAATATTGACAGCAAATATGTTTGCTCAAATTTTTAAATATTAGTATTAAGTTTTATTTGAGGTCACATTACGAACATTTATTTGCTGGTTTTTATTTGTACAAATAGGGGCAAACACAACTGTGAAAAACATATTTGTGCTGTGGTCACATATATCAAATAAATATTAGACCAAATATTCAAAACAAACACATGCACACATATTTACTCGTATATACACACTCGTAAACAAAAGAAATTTAAGCAGTGGCGCATTACCTATAAGTGCGGACATGGATTAAATGGTTGTGAGAAATTGGTATCTAAGCTACGGGCAGTAAATTCAGTTACAGCTGTTTATTTATTTTTTAGATTTAAGTGTGATCAAGTTACTTGATTTAGATGTATAATTAAGCCCTTTTTTATTTTCGTTTTTTGGTTTGGATTAAAAACTTTACTTCAAAAAAAAAAAAACATATCTTGTGTGCTAAAATTGTAACTACGAATTATAACAATAAGAGATATTCGCTTTCATTCTTATTAATTCGTCATGTTGTCGTTTTTGTTTTCATTCGTTTCTTTTCCAGATTCATAAGTACAATTAAAACGGGGGATAGACACATAAAATTATGCATTTGTGTGTATATCCAAAAAATCAAAATGTTATTGATTTTCGTCAAAATCATACTCAACATTTGACTTCCATTAAAAATAACGCAAAAAATGCATGATTGATGTTGAAATTTGATGTGTGTATCGTTCGTTTAAGAAAAAATTGCAATAACAGGCAATAAAACTCTTTTTCTATTAATTAGTTATGGTGTTATTTTTTTCTTTCCTTTCTTTTGTAGATAGATACGTACGACTCAACTAATATTACTCATGAGCAAATAAAAACAAACAATAGAATCAAGAAATTTGAATGGAATAGAGAAATGTGCGGATTTGAAATAATTTCCCTTTGTTTTCTTTTGTTTTAGTCTCCGTCTTTTAACCTTATTATAACAAAGTAATTTTGTTTTATAAATGGATAATTTATTCTGAATTTATATATATATCACTCAGTGTGAAAACCTTTTAAATGATTTTAAAAATATAATTTCACTGCAGTCACCCTAATACTTACTTAATTATTTTATTGATATTTATATATATTATAATAATTTATTAGATTTTATATATATCTATATAGTTATAAAGGGTGTTTTTTATAGATGTATAGAACTTTAAGTTGGCATTACTATTCAAGATGGCGACCGATTTAACAGCTGTCAAGTGATTTATTCTCAGTTTGCTTTGGCAATTCATCATGAATAGACTCACGCCTGAACAACGCTTGCAATGGGCCCAAAACGAGATTGCCGTTGTTCCCGATTTTCATAAGCGAATTTTGTTGAGCGATGAAGCGCACTTCTGGTTGAATGGCTACGTCAACAAACAAAACTGCCGCATTTCGAGTGAAGCTAATCCTCAAGTGTATGTCGAAACACCGTTACATCCAGAAAAACTGACTGTTTGGTGCGCTTTATGGGCTGGTGGAATCATTGGTCCGTACTACTTCTTCAAAAACGATGATGGCCAGAACGTTACAGTCAATGGTGATCGGTATAGAGCCATGATTACTATATTTTTCATTCCTGAATTGAACAACCATGATGTCCAGGAGCTGTGGTTCCAACAAGACGGCGCAACATGTCACACAGCTCGTGCCACAATCGATTTATTGAAAGACACGTTTGGTGACCGCCTAATTTCACGTTTTGGACCTGTGAATTGGCCTCCAAGATCTTGTGATTTAACACCGCTAGACTACTTTCTGTGGGACTATGTAAAGTCATTGGTCTATGCGGATAAGCCACAAACGTTTGACCATTTGGAAGACAACATTCGCCGTGTTATTGCCGATATACGGTCACAAATGTTGGAAAAAGTCATCGAAGATTGGACGTCCAGATTGGACTACATCCGAGCCAGCCGTGGTGGTCATATGCCAGAAATCATATTTTAAATGTAATACCACAAGATTATCTTTCGGATAAATAAAATTCATGTCAATCGAATAATCCATCGTTGTTTTATTGCAATATTTTGAGTGGGTTTTTTGAGTCTCTTATTACGAAACGGACAAACAAAAATGTGGTATGCAGTTTTATCAGAAATACCAGTCATATTATCTGTTCAAAAAATAAGAGTATTCGGTTCGCAAATGTCAGAGGTATATCAAAAATAAAACAGAAATTTTAGATTTCTATTGGTTGGTTTACGTGGCGGCCTAACCGGCCTTCAAATAGAGTCGTGAGACTCCGTTTTGATCCACCTACTCGCCAAGACCGTGTAGCCGTAAGGTGACCTAGATCCACCCCGTGACATTCAAATATCCGAGAAGGTCTGCTAATCTTACTCCCGGTATCTCAGGTAGTTCGGCCATCAGATGTGAACCGAGAAATCTGTGTCTCGAAGCCATAAGAGCCGGGCACTCACAGAAAAGGTGAAAAACCGTCTCCTCCCTCTCGGGTGACAGGCAGCTGCGGCAGCTATCGTTGAAGGGTAGTCCCAGCCTGCTGGCATGCCTACCGATCGTCCAATGACCGGTTATCACCGCCACCAGCCTGGAGATGTCCCTTCTACTCCTGCTGACTAATTGAATAGAGCGTTTATCGTCATAGCGGGTCATAATTGACGCGTGACTTTACACGTTTGTAGACTCCGCCATCTGGTGTCTGCCCCTTTCCGGTAGTGATCAAAAATACCACTCCTGATACTACCAAGCGCTACAGGGACTGCCTTTGCCATAGAAACCTCCATGTTAGAGCCAGCCCTAGCCAAGTCATCCGCCTGCTCATTGTCAATAAAACCACTCTGTGCAGGAATCCATACCAAGGATACGTCAGCCTGACGTGCTAGGTTGGATAACACAGCATATGATTGAAGTGCCAAGAGAGACGCTTGGCTGTCTACGAAGACAGAGACTCACATGCCTCCTTGATTGCCTGTATCTCCGCCTGGAAAATAGTAGACCTGTCCGGAAGTCGGAATGAGAGTCTCATATCAAGTTCACTACAGTACACTCCAGAGCCCACACCGCAGATCATCTTAGATCCGTCAGTGTATACCCTGGTGTCATACCCACGTACATACGTTCCTTTTTTCCATTCCCGCCTGGAGGGAAAAACAACTCTGAAAGACCTATCAAAGTCTATCTGGGGAACTATGTAATCGGTAGGCACCCTAAGATCCGGATGCAATCGATTCAGGATCTTAGCATGCCCATATGTTTTATGCCTCCACCAGCCAGATGCAGACAACCTAGTCGCACTGCTGGCTGATATGGCCATCAAATGTAAATCTATAGAAATGAGGTGCAGAACCGTATTCAGAGCCTCCGACGGACTGGTACGCAAGCACCCGGTAATTCCTATACAAGCAGATCTTTGAACCCTATACAGCTGGTCCACTACGTATCTATTCTCAGTAGCGGTCCACCATACCAAATATCCGTATGTAAGGATTGGACGTATAATGGCTTTATACATCCACAGTAACAACCTTGGGCGTAAGCCCCATTTCAAGCCAAACATCATGCGACAGGTATAGTAGGCAACCGTTGCCTGCAGCCCAGTTGCTGAGTAATCCTAAGGCACTGGTCATGATATCGCTTATCACGTCCATAAACATTCCCGATACTAGTATCACCACATCGTCCGTGTAAGCAACAGCTTTAATCCCCCTATTATGCAGCTTAATTAGGATCAAATCAATAACAAGAAGCCATAGTAGAGGAGAGATTACACCACCCTGAGGTGTACCCCTTCCCACCCACATGGTCTTCGTGCTATTGCCGAGTATCGCAGTGACATACCTTGCCTCTAGCATCTCTACTACCCAGGTTCTGATGTACTGCTCAACATCAAAAACCCGAAGAGCATGCTCAATGGCCGTCACAGATACGTTATTGAAAGCGCCCTCTATGTCTAAGAATGCTTCCAAAGTATATTGCCTGTTCTCCAGAGATATTTCTATGACCCCCACCACCTCATGAAGGGCAGTCTTAGAGCGGCCCTTCAGGTAAGCGTGTTGGCTCATAGAGTGTTTCGACGAGCCCCTAAGTTTCTGCCTAATGTGTATATCGATGAGAGTCTCTCCAGTGTCTTGAGTAGGAAAGATGAAAGACAGATTGGTCGGAAGTCTTTAGCATTCTTGTGACTACTTTTACCAATCTTGGGAATAAATATATCCCTTTTTTTTGTCCAACTAGTCGGTATATAGTTGAGAGAGAGGGAGAGGTTATATAGTTTGCTCAACCAGGGAATGATACAGTGCTTAGCACTCTGAAGCATCTTTGGCAGGTTGCCATCAGGTCCCGGTGATTTGAAAGGTGAGAAGCTATCGATCGGCCAAGCAATTCTCTCTTGGGAGATCAAGTCTTCATTGATCACATGAGAGTCCCCGCAGTGCAATGCATCCCTTTCGGGTATATCCATTGCACCCGGGAAATGCGTATCCAACAGAATTTTTAGAGATTCTGCAGAAGATTCGGACCAGGAGCCATTAGCCTTTTCACAAAAGTAGGACTCGAGTGACTCCCAGCCAAGACCCCACTAAGCCTTGCAGAGTCTCTAGTGCTGTCAATCGATTCACAGAATTTCCTCCATGAATCTCTTTTGGCGATTCTTAGAGCCTTCTTATAGGCCCGTAGCTTATTGCGATACGGTCGCCATACTTTGTCGTTATAGCTATTGTTGAAAGCTTTCCTTGCTTCCTTCCTAAGCCTAGAAAGTTCCGAGTTCCACCACGGAGGGTATATCTTTCTAGTCCTAGTTACAGGGCAGGAAATCTCATAGGCCTTAGTAATATTGCTGCGTAAGATTTCCTCGTTCTGTTCGAGTCCCGTAATAGATTTCTATTAATTTCTGCTTGTTGTTTTGAGTTTTTTTATCTAAGGTAAAAAAAGTAGTATGCAGTTTTTTCTGATATCACGTTCATAGTATCTTAACTAAAATTCAGCGGGATCGGTGGATAAATGCCGCAGTTACTAGTCAGAAATCGCGACTACCTCTATTTTTTGACCATTTTTGGTGCGTATTTTGCTTAATTTATCTAAAATACACAATTTCCAAAAAAAAAAACGTGGTACGTAGTTTTCTTAGAATTGACAGTCGTAATATTTGTGCAAAAAATTAGAATAATCGGTCAACAAATTTCCGAGAAAAATTAAAAAATACTACTGAAATTTTACATTTTTATTATTCGTTTTTCCTTGGTTTTTTCATGGAAATTTTTAAGCTGTGCATGTGCGTAATATTGTGCACACAAACACAAAATATTCTATATTCTGTGTAGTAGTAGCACTACAGTGTAACAGAACTATGAATACAGAAGTCTTATTGAAAGCGGAGTTATTGATTTTTGTCGTTAATTTGAATTTATTTTTTTTTATTTTACATTAAATATTTAATTAAACATGTTTGGTTTAAAAAAATTTTATAAACATTTCAAATTAAATAAAATTTATCTTGCATTCCTATTAGATATCTTTCTTTGAATTTTTTTTCTTTATTAATTTAAAAATCGAGTGTGCAGACATTTTTTTATTGTTTTTAAAAATAAAATTCACAGAAAAGATTTTTTGTTAGAACTCGTTTGTTTCAATTTCTTGAACTGAAATTAATTATTTATTTTAATGTTAATAAAAAAAATTATTAGTGAAAGAAAATTATATATATCAATTTTTGTCATTTCTTTTTCTATAATTTTTTATTTGTAAGTTTATTAGACTTTTTTTAATTGAAACGTGTAGTTTATTAAGCTTGAGGTCGTATTATAAAAATTTATTTTTAAAAAGTGAAAAACATGAATATTTGGCTAACACATATACTCGTATAAGATTCGGCACAGTCGCATTTAACTTGTCTTATTTAAAGTGTGATATGAATTCATGACAGTCACATAATATCTCTCTGCAAAAATCTAAAAATTTATATATCTGCGTATCATAAAGTATCATTAATCCAATGTTATTAATTTTTTTATTCATATAGAAAAATCTAGTAGCTCATCATCCACTCCAAAGCCATCATCAGGTAATGGCGCAACAAATACTTCGTTACAGAATCAAGCAACTATTAGTAACCTTAATGTAGGATTATCTGCAGCTATCGTAAAAGATGAAAAAGATTTAGCAAAGAAAGATGAGTTGTCGTTATCTCCACCCAGTATGTCTCCAGTAGGATTTGGATCTATTGTTGGCACACAAATAAATGAATGCAATGAAAACCCAGGCCTTTCTAATAGTAAGTACAACTACATACCATATATACATATATACGAGTATATGTACATATATTTACATACTAATTGATTTACACAGAAAAATATATATTTAAAAATTTTCGAATTATCAGAAAAAAATTCATATATTTATTATTATGTATCATCATGGGCTATAATGCTCCGTGATTTTTAAGATTTATTATGCAGTCCAGTTCCCAGCTACAATCCGAAACCCTCTACGAATCTCGTGATTGCTGTAAATATACTTAGGTTTTTTGGGGCCAGCGTCCCACTGCCTACGCAACTCACTGCGTCTTGTCACCGCTGCATAGTGCGCATGGTGAAATGGGCTGTAATATGTCCATTAAAATTTATATCCTGCCGTCACATTTGGACTTCTTCCTAGACTATCTGGACCAATTCAACGATGAACAAGGCGAAGATTTTCACCAAGAAATTATTGCAAAAATAAAATAAAAATGACCACTGATTATGCTGAGTTAAAAAAGTGTCAAGCAAATATTTTTGCGTGAAATGGCCAAAAATTGTATTACTGGAAACTTTTTTTTAATAAAAAATTTAATTACGCAGTAAATTTTTAACGGATTTAGAAATAAAAAGTTTTGTTTTAATTAAAAAATTCTACGCTGTTACTGTGTAACAACGTCTCCAAATTTGGAAAATATAGAAAAAAATTAAAAAAAGTGTTTGGTTGAGAAATACGCACAGATTTGTCAAGAAAAAAAAACCGGCTTTTTACCCGTAACTCGAGATTTTGGGGGGTTGGCAAATTCCAAAAACAGATTCTTGTTGTACTCTACAAAACCCACCAGAAAAATTATATCACTTTCCAGGTATTTGCGATTCATTCTTTTTTGTATCTCTGTGAAATTAATAGAAATTTTATATTTTAAGGAGTACTCTATAGTTTTGAGCATGGTGAAGATATTGTACTCAAACTTTTTTTATTTAGTTAAACAACATCTTGTCTAAATATTATAAAATAATAAAATTTAGACAAGTTTAGTGATATATCAAATATTTCAATGAATTTAAATATATATGTTTTTATAAAAATGAGTTTTATTTCAAATCTAATACTAAATTGAATTTATACAATCTAAGATAGTAAGTTTTTTTTATACATTAATAAAAGCAAAAATACTTGATTAAATAATTTATATAACTAGCAAGTTATAGTTCAATATTTAATAGATTAAAATAATTTATTTTTTTATAATAATGTTGTTCACAATTCAAATCTATTTTTATATTTTTTTTTATAATAATTTTATGATAATATTCACAAAACTAATATGATTAAAGGAACAAGGGAATATTTGAGCGTACGCATTTCAAATAAAAGTTTCTCTCATTTACCCTGAGATAAACAGAGAATAAAAAAATAAACACATACTCAACAACATATAAATGCGCATGCATGTATAAACCAAGCATTTAAAACTTAAAATGAATTTGATTTCTTTGATATGTTTTTCAACAAAAATGTTATTGAAATCTTAGGAGCAAATATAAATAGAACGCATATGACTAGTTGCGTTATTGTAGGGTAGAATATCTTGTTTATGGTTTAAAAAAAAATTTTTCCTAGTTCGCAACGAATTTATGATTCATTAATTTGAACCTTTATTAAACTCTTATTATAGATTTGTAGATATTATTTTTATAATGAGAAGTAGTCCTGTTGTATATGCTTTTTAAAAGGATCTATAAGAGTTTTAAAACTCACAGACTGTTAATAATAAATAACACAGAAATTGATTTTATGTTATGACCAAAATTTATTTATAATAAAAATCTATTTATTTGGAAATTAATATGTAAATCATAATAAGACATTTTTATGCCTTGTTCCCATTTTTTGTTTTGTGGTTGTCACAAAACAATTTACATATTTATAAAAAAAATTGTTTTTAAATGCTCTACCATTGATGGATAGCTATCTAAATATATAGCGATTTCATTGCTGCTGGGCATATCATCAGTAGACTCTACAATAATTTTCATAAAAAGTCTTGAACTTATACGTTTAATACTTATCAAACCAAATGAGAATTTCAATTTGGCTAAGAAGTAAATAGTTTCAAAAATTAAAACTTTTTTAGAAACTTAGTAAGCATTTAAAAATATTTTCTGTTTCTTCAATAGGAAACCTAAGCTAATGTGTAAGAAAAATATTCAAAATACAAAAATAAAAATAATAAAAATCCAATACGTATTTACAGTAAAATGTAAAATAAATATTGAGTCGTAAGCAATATAAACTTTAAAGCACTATATATTACTGCTGCATTGATACTAAAGCAATTTTTTGTAAAATGTTTTACAAAATTAATTTCAAAAACAAAATAACGGTCTAATAAATAAATAAAAAAGAGTATTTCTTTTTAAGTAAATAGAAAAAATATTTTTATTGAAATAAAGATTTACATATACAGGGTGGGCCAAAAGAAACCAAGGGGTGTAAAAGTTTAATAACTTTTTTGTTTATTAATTTTTTTTTTATTTTTTCTTTCAGATTATATAGACAACACTTGGAGAATTTATAATGGAGAGGTTCACAACTGAACAGAGAACCAGAACAATAGAATTTTATTATTTAAACCAGAGATCAACTTTATTGAAAATTTGATTATGAGTGATGAAGCTCATTTTCATTTGAATGGCTTTGTTAACAAGCAGAACTGTAGGTTCTGGGGTTCTCAAAATCCAAGAGCCATTCATCAACGCCAATTGCACCCCATCAGGTGTACAGTATGGTGTGGGATCACATCTGAAAATGTCATTGGGCCCTACTTCTTCGAGAATGAAGATGGAAGTGCTGTAACCGTAAATGGAGAGCGGTATCGTTTTATGATAGAAAATTTTTTACGTCCTGCTCTTGAAAACAGACCTGGTATGTGGTTTCAGCAGGACGGAGCCACTGCCCATACTGCCCGAGACACAATGGCACTTTTAAGTCAAATTTTTGGAGAGCGAATAATTTCTCGAAATTCGGAAATTATTTGGCCAGCGCGATCGCCAGATTTGACAGCACGCGACTATTTTCTTTGGGGTTTTTTGAAGGAGCGAGTGTATGTGAACAAGCCAGAGACAATCCTTGAACTCAAGGCAAACATTGTTGCAGAAATTCGAACGCTACAGCCACAAGTTTTGAAAGATGTTATGGAAAATGCTCTAAAAAGAGCCCATCAGTGCGAAGCTGAAAACGGTGGTCATTTAAGAGACATCATTTTTCATACTTAGTGTAAAAAAATTTCCATTTTGTATATTATATAATCTGAAAGAAAAAATAAAAAAAAGTTATTAAACTTTTACACCCCTTGGTTTCTTTTGGCCCACCCTGTATATGTATGTATGTATATTGGATGACTTTGCTATGGAAAGTTTTTTATTGTGATATAAAATAAGAAACTAAAGCGTGTGCGTGACATGAAATAGGCTTGTTCGGGAGTAATATACAAATTTTTCACACTTGTGTCTATGAATTTAAGAAAAAATATTTTTTAAAACTATAGTAACAGTTTTTTCAGAATTATTTTGTAGCTACTCGTTCAGCGAAAAATTTTCTTATTCTGAATAACATAACAGTAGTAACAATGTCATCAAAAAATAAGTTTTCTCAAAGTTTAATTTTGTAACTCTCGCTCAAAACTAACAGAATTCACCATCCTTATTAATTTTTGGCCAAAAATATCTCTTGAATCATTTTTCTAAAAAAACGATAACCTGTATGTAATAAAGAGTCTAATTTATCAAAAACTACCTTTCTTAAATTAAAAGGAGTATAAGGTCTTCGTACTATTCCTGTTTTTTCGCAAAAAATTAAAAATCTCCTTCAGGTACTTGATATTCTATAATATATTTTTCTTTATATATAGAATTTATTAAATTATTCTTGATTTTCTGATCTTGTTCTCTTTTTAAACATTAAAAACTAATAATATTTTGATATATTGAATTTATATCAGGTAATCTTGATAGCGTATCCGCAACAACATTATCTTTTCCACTAATATATTTAATATCATCAATGAATTGAGCTATATATTCCATATATCTAGTTTGCCGAGCAGATCTTTCTGTTTTTGATTGAAGTATAAAAACTAAAGGCTTGGTATCGGTATATATAGAAAATTCATGTCCTTCTAAAAATACTTAAAGTGTTTAACCGAAAAATATATAGCCAATAATTCTCTATCAAAAGTAGAATAACGCTTCTCTATAGAAGATAATTTCTTTGAAAAATATGCTAATGGTTCCCATTTATTGTTATTATACTGTTGTAATACAGATCCTACAGCAATATTTGAAGCATCAACAGTTAATACTATCTTAGCGTTTTTATTATAATGATTTAATAGCGTACTTTCTGTAAATTTTAATTTCACTACTTTGAATGATTTTTCAGTTTCTGTAGTCCAATTAATTGTATTCATATTTCTATAATAATAATTTACCATTCCAAGAAATTTTTGAAGATTTTTAACATTTAATGGTATTTCAAAATTGCTAATTACTGCAACACGATCCCTTGATGGTTGTATACCATCTGTAGAAATTTCATAACTTAAAAAGTTTATTTTTCCTTGACCAAACAAAGACTTGGATGTTTTAATATATAATCCATATTGTTTAAGTTTTTCAAATACCATGTTAAGATGCTCTAAGTGTTCTATTTCATTTGGACTTGAAATTAAAATATCATCAATATACGTAAAAACAAAATCAAATTCAAAACTCACTATTTCTCAATCCAAAAAGCTTTCTAACAAATTCAAACATCCCAAATGGGGTTGTAATAGCAGTTTACGCCATTGGAATTTGATGATAAGCTCTCACTAAATCAATTTTTGAAAAGATATTCTTTCCATATAAGTTAAAATTTAAATCTTGAATATTAGGTAAAGGGTACCTATCTGGTACGGTAATACAATTTAAACGACAGTAATCACCACAAGGCCTCCAATTATTTAATTCTTTTTTTGAAACTAAATGTAATGGTGAAGCTACATGAGACATTAAAGGACGACAAATACCAATTTTAATTAAATATTCAAATTCTTTTTTTGCTAGTTAATTTTCTAGGTTTTGAAAAAGGTAGAGAACCATTGGTAGTAATTCTATGAACTGTGTTGTGAAGAACCTTTTTTGTATAATTAGGGGATGATGTGATTTCAGGATATTTATTTAATAACATTATATATTTATTTTCGGAATTTACCATTTTTAAAGAGAAAATATCACTATATTCTGATAAACCCCGTATCTTTAAATTTGTTAAAGAATCTTGAAGTTGCTTATTTTTCATATCAACTAATATGTTGAATTTTTCAAGAAAATTTGCACCAATGATTGGAGTATTAATATCAGCTACAATAAATGGAAAACTAAAATTTATTCTTAGTCCAATATCTAAATTTAAAACTTTATTGCCAAATGTTTTAATGTCAGAACCATTTGCAGCAAATAAAATTAATTCGAAATTTATTTTCGAATCCTTGAATTTTGATACTGTTGATACTGCACCTGTATCAACAAGAAAATTAAATTTATTTATTCAATCTTTTACAAATAGGCGACGAGATGGCACAAAATTTATTCTATCATTCGTCACCACCATGATAGAATTTTTTAATATAAATTATTTACTTGAAAATTACATGGTGGTGTGCATTTACGAGCATTACAACCAAAATTAAAATGATATCAACATTTATCAAATTTTTAACGAGATCGGTTTCTAGAATTTCTTCTAAATTTTGAACTATTCCTATCCATTTCTCTATTATTTCTAATTTCAGAAACTTCCAATTTAAGATTTTCTAAATTTGGAAAAATTTCAGAAGTAATTTTTGATATATGTTGGTATATGTTATTATCAAAATTCGAAACCGAATTAATTTGAGATAGTTGTGTATTATTTGAAACTTTCCAAATTTTATCAGCTAAAGACAATTTTTCCCCAATATTTTCTAAACTGCATGCTGATAAATGAATTTGTAGTTCTTTAGAAAATTTACGTAACCATAGTTTGTATAAAAGATAATTACCAATTATTAATAATGAACCCGATATATTAGACATATCTCTATAAAATTCTGATGGTTTTCTATCGTCAATTTCTTTATCTGAAAATAATTTTTCTAATCTTTTTTCTTCACTGTGAGAAAATCGTTCACATAAATGTTTTTTAAGATACTCGTATTTACTACTTAACGGTGGATTCTGTAAAATATCCAAATTTTTGATAATAACCTCCTGTGGAAGAGCAACAATCACATGCTGATATTTATCTGTATCATCACTTATTTGTTTAATATTAAAATGAATTTCTGTCTGAATAAACCAAGCTTCAGGACATGATGTCCAAAAAAATGGTAACTTAAGAGAAATATTGTTAACATTACTGTTAGTAGGAAAAGTGAAAACTTGTTTATTCATATTTGATGAATAATTTTGATTCTGGATGTCAAAATTTTGTTGTGAATTATTTTCTACTATAACAATTGGAGTACTTTCCGAAAGTGGATAATTAATTGAAGAGTTTAAAACTGATTCTGTTATAATTGATTGTGGTGGTTATAAAGTAATGTTATTTCTAGTAAAAGATCTAGTCAGAACCATAATATTTAAGTGTAAAAAAAGGGGTAGTATTAACAATTTTAAAAATGAAAACAAAATAAAATTGATAAATACAAAAATAATAACTAAAATTTTTTAATTATTATGCAATTAAATGATTAACTAGATATTTTTATAAAATGGACTTCACAATTATTTAAATGGATTTTAATAATACCTATCTTTTATTATAATAATCCAATTTCTATGCGTTTCAGATAATTTTATAAGTTAAATCTCCTTTTTTTTTAATGCTTATTTGTGGTTTTTAAATCTTGTTACACAAACTTCATCCGCTTAATACTTCAGAATATTATATTTATTAATTTCCAAAATTATATCATAATTCCTTCGTTAATTGATGTATTCCAAAATTAATATGATTCAAAATTTATAAAATATTTTACAAACAAGTCCCTACACAAGTATTTCTTAAAACAAGTTACAACATTCCCATAGACTTAATATTGTCTAAAATTTTAAACTCTGGTTTTAACCCATTTCAGCCGCGAAACATAAAATCATCCGATTTCAATGAAATTCGAGTTTTTAGCTAATTTGAAGGTCCTGCATTCAAATCTGTTGTCAAAATTTATCTAACTCTACTCAGATCGTCAGAAATCGGTGTTCGCAAGCACAAACGTTAGCCGTTGTACTATTACTTTTTTCTTTAAAAACTTTAAACAGTTTTCTTTTACATACGAGTATGTACATACATAATATACACTTTAATACAGGTTTCATACGATTTTGTTGAATATGTTTATGAAAAAAATGATTATATGTATTTAATGAAAAAATATTTTTGATGGTCTCAAGACACTTACAATGTAAATATAAGTTAAGATATAAAAAGTTTTTTTTATTTTTGTATTGTAATATTAACCTGTATAACTTTTGCTGACACTATGTCTGCAGCTTTTCTTTTGTTTGTATGTCATTGTATTTATCCAAACTATCATTAAAGCAAATTGCAAAATTATAAAGAATTCTGTTGTTACAATTGGAATGCAATCTTGCAGTTGGCTTAATGATCATTAAATTAAAACACAAGTTCCAAAGAATTCTATTTCATTGTATTTTATTAATAAAAAAGTTTGAGTTATTAAATAACTATTTGACCCGGCAAACGTTGTCTTGCCTTAATATTTTTATATATTCGATCTTCCTACACTAAGAAATCGTACTCATAGAGTAAAGAACCGTGTGAGACCGGGTAAAAACATGTAGTAGGCAAATAAGCCAGATACCGACTATAGCGCTACCTGCCGGGCGGATTTGTGACGTTAAAACTTCCAAGATTTTACATATAAACCTTCCTCTTCAATCACTCTATCTAATAAAAAAAACGGCATCAAAATCCGTTGCGTAGTTTTAAAGATTTAAGCATACATAGGGATATAGGGACAGAGAAAGCGACTTTGTTTTATACTATGTAGTGATGAAGAAATTGACAACGACAAATTTAGTCGCAGTCAAGTACTCGAGCAGAACTTTGTTTTATTTAACAACATTTAACTTAACGTAAAATTAAATTGTGTGTAAGTGTGAACTGGAGAACCCCAGTAAAGTGATGAAAAGGACATATTCTCGGTCACCAGCATTTTCTAATATAACTTTATAAAAATTCGATTAATATTAAAATAAAATTTTTTAAATAAAAGAAAACGTTAAATAAAATTTTTGAATTAAATGAAAAAAGTGGTGGTAAAATAAAAGAACATTAAAATAAATCCTTTTTATAGAAATTAAAATTAAAGGAAACGTTTAATTTTTGAATTAAATTAAAAAACCATTAAAATTAAACATTAAATAAATTTTTTAACTAAATGCAAGAAGTGCTAAAATAAAAGAAGAACATTAAAATAACATTTTTTTTAAACAAAACATCGAATAAAATTTTTAAACCAAAGAAGTGCTAAAATAAAAAAGAACATCAGACTAAGAATTTTTTAATAAATTAAAACAACATTAAAATATAAAAAACACAACTTTAAAAATAAAAATCATCAAATCAACGGAAGAAAAATTGTCAACAGCATCAAAGAATTAAATATAAAAATCATCACCAACATCAGACAACAACTAAAATCAACAAAACCAACGAAGAGAAGCAAACATAAGGATGCAGATGACTATTTTTATGTAAGAGTATAATAAAATAATTATTTTAGTGTTAAGATTTATAGTTTACCTATTTTTAAATAACTTTGTATTAAAACAGAAAAGAAATCTTTAAAAGCGAATAAAAAATTAGAAACTAGGTCTAACGAGAAAGTTCAAAATAGAACAATTAGTGAAATAATTTTGTAATTTTGCAAATTTCTTTTTTCATAATGGCAAACCCAAATAATTTGATAAGAGCACCGATTTTAAATAATCTTCCACCAAATTTAAATAATCCTCCTCATCCAGCTCAGGCTCAATTTGTTATAACACCCGAAAATTAAATCAGGATAGCTAGTATCGTACGTAGAATTCTTATTGAGGAACGAAGAGAAACAGAACCAAGACCGGTGGACCAGGGAATTGACCGTAATGTTGACCTAGCAGATTTAAATAAAATTCCGGACGTAGTACGTACACTGAGAGAATTTTCAGTCCTTTAATTTAGTTCGTGGAAAAAAAGTACAGAAAGAGTTTTAAAAATTTATGAACCACTAAAGGGTACAGCAAAATACTTTGGAATATTAAGCGTAGTGCGCACTGACATCGCTTTAGAGAGTTATAATACCCGATTAAATTGGGAATGCATAATTAAATGTTTAACAACTCACTATGCGGATCAAAGAGGCCTAGGAACTTTAGAGTATCAACTTACTTCTATGGTTCAGGGCACAAATTCTGTGCAAGAGTTTTATAAAAAAATCTACAGTCATTTATCCTTAATATTAAATAAAATATCATGTTTAGAAGAAAGTCAAGAGGCTATTCAGTTGCTAACAAAGAATTATAGGAATAAAGCACTCGACACTTTTGTCCGAGGTTTGAGAGTTGATTTACCCAAACTCTTAGGGATCAGGGAACCCAAAGACTTGAACGAAGCCCTACACTTGTGTATGAAACTTGTCAATCAGCAATTTAGAGCTCAATATGCTAACAGCGCGAATAGAATTCAATCACATATTCCTTCGCAAAAATATAATAACAATAGACAATATCAAAATTTTTACCCACAGCTTGCACATATCCCTCAACCTGCTATGCTATTTTCATAGAATTGCATATCCCAATCAGTCAGGTTTTAATTCATATTACGATCAAAGAAACAAATATCAAATCCCGTATAGACAGAATTCTTATAAATACAAATAATACTAATCAGCAGCAACCACCTACCAGACCTTATGCACCAAAACCCCCAATCCCAATGGAAGTTGACACTTCCATGCAATCTAAAAGGGTCAACTATATGAACCGACCCACAATGGACAATAGGTTTACAGGAGTTGGACCATTGCCGCAATCAATGCAATATAACCAACCAAAAAAACAACAACGAATAAATCACATTGGAGTTGATCAATGTGATCCAAAATCCGAGACCGATATTGCCACAAACACATCCGAACCTCAACATGAAAACGAGGAAATTGAAGACGTAACAGAATATTTGAAACAATTTGATACACCAGATGAATACGAGTGTACTGAATACTCAGATGTTCATTTTTTAGACTAACAGATTCTACGCTACCATATTTTCAATGTAGGACCAGTAACGGCAAGATATTTAAGTTTTTAATTGACACAGGGTCAAATAAAAACTATATTCAATCCGAATTAGTTAAAAACCCGATACCTAACACAACAAAATTTCAAGCAAACTTTGTTGGTGGGAAAGTTACGATCACCCATCACACTTTAATTAATTTATTTGGAGTACGATCACAGAATTTGAATTTTTTTTTACTATTTACCTGCATTGAAGTCGCTTCACGGTATCCTTGGTAACGATAGCTTGAAAAAATTAAACGCAATTATTTTTACCTCTAAGAACTATATAATAATTAATGACTCCATAAAAGTACATATAAAACAACAGTTATCAGAATCTGTTAATAGTTTGAACATAAGATCAGATCATTTGACTGACACAGGGAAATTAATAAACATATGCAAAAAATATTCCTCATTATTTTCGGATCCGGACGAAAAACTGACGTACACGACAACGGTCAAAGCAGAGATACGGACAACAACGGATGACGCTTTTTATACTCGCAGTTACCCATACCCCGTTTCAATGAAAGATGAAGTGGAGAAACAGATTAGTGAGTTACTTAACAACGGGAGAATAAGACCATCGAGATCCCCATACAATTCGCCCATCTTAATAGTGCCAAAGAAAATGGATGCGTCTAATGAGAAAAAATATCGAATGGTCATTGACTACAGGAAGCTTAACGCCGTAACCATTCCAGATAGATATCCGACACCGGAAATCAACGAAGTTCTGGCACAGCTTGGACAAAATGAATGGTTCTCTGTAATAGACTTAAAGAGCGGGTTTCACCAGATACCGCTCAGAAATAAGGACATTGAGAAAACAGCCTTTTCCGTAAATAAAATGTTAAGAGAGCACATCGGTAAGATCTGTTTCGTCTATATACAAGACATAATAGTTTTCGGGAAAGACGAAGATTCGCATCTCAAAAATATTGAAACACTATTCAATACTTTATGCAGAGCGAATCTAAAAGTACAGCTAAATAAGTGCGATTTCATGAAAAGAGAGGTAGAGTATCTGGGATTTATTATCTCAAGTAAAGGTATAAGAACTAACCCAGAGAAAGTTAGTGCCATAAAGAGATTGGCTCCTCCGACTACCATTAAAGAGCTCAGATCGTTTCTGGGATTATCGGGATTTTACAGGCGCTTCATTAAGGATTACGTGAAAATGGCAAAACCCCTTATCATACTTTTGAGAGGGGAAGTGGGACGCATGTCAATGAAAATACTCTAGAGGCATTCAATAAAATTAAGAATTCACTTTCTTCAGAGGATGTAACTCTTGCATTTCCTAATTTTGAAAGGGAATTCCATTTGACAACTGATGCATCTAATTATGCTCTCGGTGCTGTTCTTGAACAAGACGGGAAGCCGATTACCTTTATATCAAGGACTTTGAATAAGGCTGAGGAACACCACGCAACAAATGAGAAGGAAATGCTTGCGATAGTGTGGGCTCTCAAGACGTTAAGGAATTACCTTTATGGACCTGTGGCAATAAAGATTTTCACAGGCCACCAACCCTTGACGTATGCGTTAGGAAGTAAGAACACTAACGGGAAATTAAAAAGATGGAAGGCAATTTTAGAGGAGCATAATTATGAGATCAAATATAAACCTGGTAGCAGTAATGTAGTGGCAGATGCCCTATCAAGATCTCCAGAAATTAATGAGATAAATTCATTGACGGATACGCAGCATAGTCATGAGAGTTCGGGTCATAATCTGATTCAATTTACTGATTCGCCAGTAAACGTTTTCAAAAATCAAATTATAATTTCAATAGACATTCACCGTCTTATAATTTCAAAATAATATTCCCAACGTACCATAGACATGAAGTAGTAGACAGCGAATACGACAGCGACAAATTAGTACAAATTTTGAAATCCTATCTAAATCCATCGGTGACAAATGTCATAATGACCGAGGACGAAATTCTAGGTAATATACAAGAATTTTGGCCATCTCATTTTGGTAAATTTCGAGCGAGGTACACTAGAAAAATGGTTAAGGACTTGACATCAGACATTGAACAAGAGACGGAAATTATCAACTAACATAGACGTGCGTACAGAGACCCAAAATAAAATAAAATCCAATTACTTATAATAGAAAATATTATTTTCCCCAGATGCACGCAAAAATAAAGAAAATAGTGAAACAGTGTAAAATATGTTGTGAAAATAAATATGATCGTCACCCAAATAACATAGTTCTAGGGAAACCACCAATTCCGCATTATCCAGCCCAATACGTCCACATCGATATTTATCACACAAACAATAGAGTTATCCTTACAGCAATAGATAAATTTTCAAAGTGCGCACAGGCTAAAATAGTAAAATCAAGAGCAACAGAAGATATACAGGAGCTACTTATGTCTTTTGGTTCTCCTGAAAATGTCATAGACAATGAAAAATCACTCAACTCAGCTTCCGTAACCTTCATGTTAGAGAATCAATTGGGCATTAAAATCTATAAAACTTCACCCTATACTAGTTCCGTAAATGGACAAGTGGAACGATTTCATTCCACCTTGACCGATAATGAGATACATAAATGCAGAAAACGTTCATAAATCCTTTGAAGATCTGTTGTTAAATTGCTTAAATAAATGTAATAATTCGGCGCATTCTTCGATAAATAGAAAACCCATCGAAGTATTTTTTAGTAGAAATTCAGACCCTGCATCTTTAAAACAGGATAGCCTAAAAATTATATAGAGTTTGACAGAGAAACAGGAAAAAGACTTAGATCATCATAATAAAAATAAAACTGATAGAAGGACTTATAAAACTGGTGACAAAATCTTCGTAAAGAACAACAAAAGAATAGGGAATAAATTGACACCCAGATATAAAATAGAAGTAGTACAGCAGGACAGAGGAGAAACCGTTTTGACAACATCAAAACGCATAGTTCACAAAAATTTGATAAAGAACTAATATTGTTTTTGCAGCTCAATTTTGCAACTAATTGCAGCAGAAGTACAGATCTTGGACTACACGAACGCCCAAATTGTAACGGTTGAGACGGGCATGACTAAACTGGTAACAGGCGACTTTAAAATCATCCACGTAATAGACCTTAGCGCGTACGAAAGAGCAGTAGACCAACTGGATGTCGTAATAAGACAAGACGTAACGGACAGGAACAGCAATTATCCATTTTTATTGCATCAAGTACAAACTTTATATGGCTTGCTTGCGAAGTTGAGACCCAGACGTGAAACTAGATCAATAAACGCTTTGGGAACAATATGGAAGTGGGTAGCAGGTTCACCTGACCACGACGATTTCCAAATTGTTGCTGACAGAATGAATAGACTTTCGGAGAACAATGACAAACAGATTGTGATAAATAGGGCTATAGAAACAAGAATGCAAGATATAGCAAAGATAACCAATAGTATAATGAATAACATAGGGTCAAATGATGCTCTGGAGCGGGAAATTTGTTAAAGACGTTGAAAGAAAGCTAGAAATAATCAAAGAAGAACTTACTAATCTAGGTTATTCAATGCAGTGGGCGAAATCGAGCATTATAAATTCCTTCGTGTTATCTGAATACGAACTAAACGTAACTAAGAAACATTTCGATGAGTATAATATGCCTTATGTGAATTTGGTTGAAGCCTTGGAGTTTGGAGAGGTAAAATAAAACGACAATCCTTTACATTGTCGACTTGCCAATTATGGAAAAGGAAACGTGTAGAAGTTTTTTTGTAAAATCAGTTAAAAATCAGAACGTATCCATTAAGATTGACAATGAAAATTTTGTATTGTGTAAAAACCCTCTCCTTGAGGTAAAATCCGCAAGCATAATGTTTAACGATGTAACTGTTTGCAGAAATTTCAATTTAGAAAATATTACAGAATCGAGTTGCTTGCCAAGATTACTGGATGGCATGCCATCAATTTGTCCAACCTCTAACAACCAAAAGAAATTAAACCGGGTCTAATTCTATTAAACGGTTATAATGGATCAATATGGATAGAAAATAGGGAAGTATATCTGCATGGTACCTATATTATCAAATACCATAACTCTACAATTACCATTGGGAAAAGAGCTTATTCCAGTAAGGAAATTACTATGATGAAACCCTTGCCGGCAGTGGTTAATGCACCAAACACTATAGCAAATTATGAAGAAATGCTATCATTGGAAATGCTTAAAGATCTTCATATCAACAACGCTGATGAAATTAAAAAACTGGTTACTAATTATAAAATCAGCATCGTTAGGAACCCTAACGATGATATTGATATGTGACCTAATCCAGCATTTGATAAAAAGAAGAATTGGTTTCAATGTTAAAACCAACATCGAGCCAGTTGAAGCATTAAAAACTTACATTCACGACGCATTCAACGTGGACGCTGGAATTTAAGAGGGGAAGAATTAAGATATAAAAAGTTTTTTTATTTTTGTATTGTAATATTAACCTGTATAACTTTTGCTGACACTATGTCTGCAGCTTTTCCTTTGTTTGTATGTCATTGTACTTATCCAAACTATCATTAAAGCAAATTGCAAAATTATAAAGAATTCTGTTGTTACAATTGGAATGCAATCTTGCAGTTGGGTTAATGATCATTAAATTAAAACACAAGTTCCAAAGAATTCTATTTCATTGTATTTTATTAATAAAAAAGTTTGAGTTATTAAATAAAGAAATTTACAACTATAAATTTAGTCGTAGTCAAGTACTCGAGCAGAACTTTGTTTTATTTAACAACATTTAACTTCTTTCTTGCCTTTCCACAGATTACATGTTTCTGTTCAATAGGAATATGTTTGCAATTGATTTTTGGTTGGTTGCCCAGATATGAATCAGTTTATTGTAAAGCAAGAAACCCTGATAATACAGGGTGGGCCAAAAGAAACCAAGGGGTGTAAAAGTTTAATAACTTTTTTGTTTATTAATTTTTTTTTATTTTTTCTTTCAGATTATATAGACAACACTTGGAGAATTTATAATGGAGAGGTTCACAACTGAACAGAGAACCAGAACAATAGAATTTTATTATTTAAACCAGAGATCAATTATTTTAACGCAAAGAGCATATCGTCGACATTTGAATGGCTTTGTTAACAAGCAGAACTGTAGGTTCTGGGGTTCTCAAAATCCAAGAGCCATTCATCAACGCCAATTGCACCCCATCAGGTGTACAGTATGGTGTGGGATCACATCTGAAAATGTCATTGGGCCCTACTTCTTCGAGAATGAAGATGGAAGTGCTGTAACCGTAAATGGAGAGCGGTATCGTTTTATGATAGAAAATTTTTTACGTCCTGCTCTTGAAAACAGACCTGGTATGTGGTTTCAACAGGACGGAGCCACTGCCCATACTGCCCGAGACACAATGGCACTTTTAAGTCAAATTTGTGATGAGCGAATAATTTCTCGAAATTCGGAAATTATTTGGCCAGCGCGATCGCCAGATTTGACAGCACCCGACTATTTTCTTTGGGGGTTTTTTGAAGGAGCGAGTGTATGTGAACAAGCCAGAGACAATTCTTGAACTCAAGGCAAACATTGTTGCAGAAGTTCGAACGCTACAGCCACAAGTTTTGAAAGATGTTATGGAAAATGCTCTAAAAAGAGCCCATCAGTGCGAAGCTGAAAACGGTGGTCATTTAAGAGACATCATTTTTCATACTTAGTGTAAAAAAATTTCCATTTTGTATATTATATAATCTGAAAGAAAAAAAAAAAAAAGTTAATAAACAAAAAAGTTATTAAACTTTTACACCCCTTGGTTTCTTTTGGCCCACCCTGTATCAGAATGCCTAAGAAATGTTGAAGTTTATCTTTGTTCTATGAAATGTGTATAATTTTACAGTGTACAGTTATTCGATTTGTATATTATAAAGGGTGTTTTTTATAGACGTATATAACTTTAAATTGCAATAAAACAACGATGGATTATTCGATTGACATGAATTTTATTTATCCGAAAGATAATCTTGTGGCATTACATTTTAAATATGATTTCTGGCATATGACCACCACGGCTGGCTCAGATGTAGTCCAATCTGGACGTCCAATTTTCGATGACTTTTTCCAACATTTGTGGCCGTATATCGGCCAAATGGTCAAGCGTTTGTGGCTTATCCGCATAGACCAATGACTTTACATAGTCCCACAGAAAGTAGTCTAGCGGTGTTAAATCACAAGATCTTGGAGGCCAATTCACAGGTCCAAAACGTGAAATTAGGCGGTCACCAAACGTGTCTCTCAATAAATCGATTGTGGCACGAGCTGTGTGACATGTTGCGCCGTCTTGTTGGAACCACAGCTCCTGGACATCATGGTTGTTCAATTCAGGAATGAAAAAGTTAGTAATCATGGCTCTATACCGATCACCATTGACAGTAACGTTCTGGCCATCATCGTTTTTGAAGAAGTGCGGACCAATGGTTCCACCAGCCCATAAAGCGCGCCAAACAGTCAGTTTTTTTGGATGTAACGGTGTTTCGACATACCCTTGAAGATTAGCTTCACTCCAAATGCGGCAGTTTTGTTTGTTGAGGTAGCCATTCAACCAGAAGTGCGCTTCATCGCTAAACAAAATTCGCTTATGAAAATCGGGAACAACGGCATTTAATTTCGAAATAAAATTGCACTATTTGCAAGTGTTGTTCAGGCGTGAGTCTATTCATGATGAATTGCCAAACCAAACTGAGAATAAATCACTTGACAGCTGTTAAATCGGTCACCATCTTGAACAGTAATGTCAAATTAAAGTTCTATACGTCTATAAAAAACACCCTTTATAATCTAGCATTTCCATTTTATAAAAACCTCTCTAGTAGCTGTATTAGTAGAAGTTCTTTTGTTTTAGAAAACTGATTCCACAGAATATCCAGTAATTCATCTGTATTTGGCTGTAAAATAAATTGTAAGTTTTCTGACCTATCATTCATCCTTGTAAACTTATTTTCTGTAAATGTTACTAAAGGGCTATCCGTTATTTTAGAAGTTCCTTATGGCTTCTGGAGGTGTTGATGGTTGCTCAGTAATTTTTATCTGCCAAAAGCTCTTCCTGATTGCATTTATAAATTTCAAACGTTCCAGCAACTCTTGCTAAATTCACAACGAACTTATATATAAATATATAATTTATTTGAAGGAATAATCTCTGTAGATAAATATATAAATTATCATTTAGGGAAATTTAATTTTTGTCTATGTACTCCTAATATGTAAGTTCATTGATTATGTCTAATAAATATAACCACACAAAGGATGTCTATATCACCATCTTCGCTTTCAAATATAGCCATTATTCCTTTAATTTTATACAAAATAAGATTTCAGAGTCCACACACTAAAACACAACCAAATTCACAACTTCTTATACATTTTTGTATAAAATTCTTTTTTTCCTACATGTTCAATTACCGTTAATTATAAAGAAAAATTATATTTACATGCGAATAAAAATAAGCTTGCGGTCTGATTATAATTATTTATTTATAAATCGATATTTTCGTCCAACTTTTTGCAGCCTTTTCATTATATAATTGAAGAAAAAGTTCAAACAAAAAAATTAATGTTATATATTGATAACGGCCAGCACTCGCGATTGCGAACACCGATTTTTATCAATAACTTTTTTTTTTTTTTTTTTTTTTTTTTTTTTGTGTTTTGCTTTTTTTATTACTTTGCTGTAAAAACTGCATGGTTATAATACAATTGTAATTTTTGGACAATTTATTTATATATTCACCTAAATAAAAACCTTCTATAAAATATGGTGTAGAAAAATCGTGTATAACTTAAAAAATATATTGTTAATAAAATTGATATAATTATTTGTTTAGACTTTTATTTGTATATATAATTAATGATTATTGAGCTTCAGTCTTGTTTCTTGTAAAATTATTTATTATTTTCAATATTTCGCCTTCCTGTGGAAAGCTTCTTCAGGAAAATTATAAATATCAATAATAATAAATAACAAAAATTTTTTGATTAAAAAAAAAATATTAATAAAATTGTTAATTACATAATATTTAAGCTAACATTACATATGATACTTATTTTTTTTTTTTACAAATTTAACAATAACAGTTCAGAAAAGAAACAACAACTACCGATAAAAATTAACAATTTTTCTGTTCGCAAGTGGGAACAGAGGATGGAAACGGGTTTTCTTTCCGATCGATTAAAATTTCTGGTATGGGGCAAACTGGTTTATCCGCTTCTGTTACCGTTCTATTACCTAGTAAACCATCATTCATACTATTTGGAATAATTATTTCAGGTGTTACTTCATGGTCCAAATAGTTTGTCATATTATTTCAACATATATCTATATCAATGTCTTATGTTGTAGACGATTTTAGTATGATTGATGAAATGATTCGGCTTTTTAGTTGATTTTGATTTCTTATTATATTTTCAAACGAACATTTAATAGTATACATTATTTTTCCTTCAATGCTTAAAACAATACCTTCATCCATTTTCCCCGTAGAAAAATTACAAGCATAAACCAAATCAATAATTTTGAACTTTGAATATTTTTTTTTGCATTTTAAATGTTTTGAAGGAAATAAAGCTGACAAAATTGTACGAGGTTGTTGTCTATAAAGAAGTTCTGCTGGTGATTTACCTGTTACAGTATTTGGTGTTGATCTATAAGTGGATAAAAATTTTAATACTGGTCTACTTTTATCTTGTGTGTCTTTAAATGTCCTAACTGTTCGTTTTGCTAAGCCGTTTGCGGATGGATGACAAGGTGCACTCGTTAAAGTTTGAATAGAATTTATTTACAAAATAGTTTAAATTTATTAGATGTAAATTACCTTCCATTATCGCTTACAAGTGTTTTTGGTAGACCTTCAATTGAAAGTGTTTCTTGAAGAGCGTGAATTATATTTGATGATATACATACCAGTTGTCATTTCAGTTATGTATGGAAAACGTGAAAAGTAATTTAATACAATTAACCATATTTTAGAAAAAAAGGACCAGCGAAATCAATATGAATTCTTTCCCACGCATGAACCGCTTCTGATGAAGTTGAAAACTATCGACTTGGATTACAACTTGATTCTTGACAAATTGATAATTTATTCGATATATCTACAATTGCTTTATTAATATTAGGAAACCATATATATCGACTCTTACCCCAATGACCCTCATGAATAAGCTCTTAAATTTTTTACGTAACGATGTAGGTATTACTACTCTCGTATAGTCAGTATGAAATAAAATACTTAATTTTTTAATTGACAATGACATTTATCTGGAATAATATGGTAATAATTCAATTTAAATTTTAGAATGTTTTCAGGCCAACTGAATTAAAAATTTTATAATTTTTTGTCTGTTCTGCTAGAGTTCTGCAATCAATGAGAAAATCTTCAACAATAGATTCATAAATATTTTCAATATCTAGCATTTGTTCTTCTAAGGTATCAAAGTGTTTATCTTCTCCAGCAGGGAGCTTGATAATGCATCTGTATTTGCGTGATTTTTGGTGTTTTTATACCGAATTTGGTAGTCATATGGTTGTAAATTTATTGCACATCTTTGAAGTCTATATAGGGTCATGTTGGGAAGTTTCTTATATGGATGAAGAATTAGAATGACGAGCGGGAACAAGCCACCTGGTCACTGCGGCCAAAATAGACCTATTGTAACTCTACTCCCAAGTTAAAAATCATCCCAAAGTATTCATTAAAAATTCCGAAATTTCTTTGGATGATTTGTCCGCCATGTCCGACGGCTGTAGGTAATGTCCTAAGTAGCGAAAACGGGTCCATATTAGAATTCCTGACCGGGCTAACCTAATTAATTCCCTTGTTCTCTTCCGAGAAAGGAATGGCATGAATGTTTTCGCTATCCTGATACTTGCTGTTTCCAGCCAGTATTGTTGCTGTTTCCAGCCATTCCGTAAAAATTAGCTTAGTAGAGCTCCAAGACAGCCCACAGAATGGTTCAGGGCCAATGAATCCATTAGCCGCCCCTTTTCTTGCGAGTTCGTCTGCCTTCTCATTGCCTACATATCCGCTATGACCTGGCACCCATACCAAGTGAACTTTGTTATTAGATGCTAGTCTTTTTAGAAGTTTTAGCCAATCTTAGACCAGTTTTGATCTTATCTCAAAGGCACTGAGTGCCAACAATGGCGCTCTACTGTCCGAGTGAATATAGATGTGACTGGTATTTGTGTCTCTTTCTAGTTCCTCTCTTAGGCAGAGCTCTATTGCATGTATTTCGGCCTGAAAAACTGAGTTCTCTCGACCCATACTGACAAATAAGCTTTTTCTGTGGTTTAGACCAAATACCCCTGCTCCAACACCCTCAACCGTTTTTGAGCCATCTGCAACATGGTTTCTTATTGTGAAATATTCTTTTAATGCATTACTCGGGATGCTATAACCAATGAACTAGCCTTTTCTGCTATAGACCTTTTCATCCTTATCACCATTGTTGCATATATTTATTTGATAAATATTCACTACCATCTATATATAAATTAACAACTTTTAAATTAAAATGTGATTCACCTTTTGCAACAAAATCCTTAAAAACATAAGAAACCTCCGATTTGTGAGTTAAAAAGTATGTGACACTATAATGGGTGTATTGGTCTATAAAAACAACAAAGTAGTTCTTTCCGTCTAATGTTGTAAGTGATATTGGCCCACATACATCAGAATGCACAACAAATAATAACCTATTATTTAATATGATCCTTATTTGTATATTTTAAAAAACTAAGTCTAGTCTGTTTACCTTTAATGCATGCTTCACTTAATTCATCATTTGGTTTTGTATTTTTCAACATTTCAACATCCTCAAACATATTTCCGGCTTTAATTCTTAAAAATGTTTCTTTGCTTATATGCCCTAATCTCACATGTCGCAAACTATAATTATCTGCCCTATTTGCATTTTATGCACATGCCACTTTAGGTATTGTAAGCCTTCAATTGTAATTTTATCATTTTTACTTACGGTTACTCCTCCTGGATGTAATATAATAGTCAGACCGGCATCCTGTATCCTTTTAACCGAAATTAGATTTTGAGGGACATCTGGGCAGAATACTATGTCTTTCAAAAATATTTTGGTCTGAGAATCATTGGACAATTCCATTTTACCTTTTCTGGTTGCATAAATAAATTCGCCGTATTTTGCCAATGCAATTTTAATAGATGTTTCCAAAATAGAACTATCTGTGATGAGATTCTCGTCATTAATTAAATGGTCAGAAGCGTCAGAGTCCAAAAAAAAAACAACCTCTTTCTTTTTTATAACAATACGTCTTGTAATAAATGCAAAACTCAGACTGTACTACTTCAGATTTTTATGAATATTTTTGTATGAATATGTAAAACATAAATTACAAATATGAACGTTCCTAATAACATATTATTAAGAAACAAAAATTAAATTGATGAACAAAAACTCGTAACAAAATTAATTTGTTATAAAAATATCTGTTTCCAGCATAGATTGGTTTGATACGCTGTGGAAATTATGTATCTGTGAATGTTTAAAGAGACACCTTTTTAATACCAATTACTTATTGCATTTATTTTTACGTTTTTATTTTCAAACCGATTGTACGATATGAATATGGATGTAAACGCTTTAAATGGATCGACAGGTGCTCAAGGTATAAACTTAAACTAATGTCATGAAAAACTTCTGTTTTCAATACAAAAAAAAAATTGCCTTGATTTCGGGCTGAATATATATATATATCACCAATTTGCATGCTCAATAAAATAGGTATTAGAAACAGTTTATAGGCAAGCAAATGATGTGGATACACTGCATTAATTTATCGTTCTTTTTTCTGCAATTTCTTAAAACGCGGGCCTAGAAATTTTTTTAATTTTTATTTATTTTTTTTTTTTTTTGTTTTTTTAGAATAATTTTAATTTAGTTTTGTTTTTTATAATTGGCTTTAAATAGTTAATTTTACTGCATAGGACATCAATTAAAGTTGACTCTGTTTGTCAATTCTTAAAGTATGAAATCAGTAAAAAATTTCAATATTAACACACTCAGAGTAAAAGCTTTATGTCTGTAAAGAATTTCATCATTATATCAATGAAGTTTTTTAATTAACAACGATCTATGAAAAGAAAGAATTCATTGTTTTAAAGAAAAATATTTCATAAATTTTACCTTGGACTTACCTAGCGTTTCCACACGCAAGTGCAAGTTGCAAAAACTCAATACGAGTACACTGACACACTAAAATTTTTCAAACTTGTAAAATAAAATGACTAACAGTGTTGCCGAGTATAAGTTTTTAATTATTATATTTATTACTCTTCGGTAAATGATGAGAGCATATTTATCAAAATTAATATATAAAAAAGAACACAGTGATAAATTTAAATATCAATTTCATATATGTAACTCAACCAAAAGCTAACAATAAAATTTTTAGGGGGTGTTATTGTTCATTGACAATGCGGCAACACTCCGTTCATGGCGCAGCCATGTTTTTATTGGAAGTTTAGCCTTTATTGATATTTTAAAAATGAACTTGCATCTGTGTATACACTCATAAAATTGGCAAGACTTTCGAACTATTTTTTTGCAAGTAATTACTAACATATGGAAATGCACGGCTAAGCAAATGCCATATGACAAAACTTGACGAAACTTTTTGTTTTTTTTTTTTTAAAAATATTTAAAAAATGAAAAGAAAATCATATTGAAAAAAAAGAAATTGGTAGCTTATCGAACTATTCCGATCAGCGGAATCCCATTTTGAAGCCGAACTAGTTTTTTAAGAAAAAAAACCTATTAATTCTTCATAATTTACTTACCGCAACGTCACCTGCCATTTTCTCTTTATGGCAATAAATTTTACAATTATTAAGTTTTTTTTTCTTTGAATAATGGAAATATCAACTTTTCTCACTTTTGAGTCGATAATTAAGGGCACAGCAAAAAGTTGCATTTTGATTTTGACTTCATATACATAAATGTAATAAATTTTTATTTACTCAATAATTTAATGAGAACTTGTATGGTAAATATAAACGCGATAGTTGAGAAAAATGCTCAATTGCTGAATTAACATGTACTTATGTCTGAACAAGCTTTTAACCCTTAAGATTTCTGCTTAGATATTGAAAGCCGGCAAGTGTAAAATTTTACTATTCTAGGAAGACAAAATTCTATAGCTTTACTTCTGGAATTTAATACAACGACTTGCAAGTTGAATATAATGATATTCGAATTAAAATGATAATAGACTTAAAATAAATACTTTAAAGAAATAGAAACTAGATTAAAAAATTTTTATGTTTTTTCATATTATACAGCCATGTTCTGAAAATCTATTCCTCTCAAAGTGATTTCAAATCAAGAAAAACGTGTTCTGCGCACAAAATCATTTGACATTTCGTGATTTAAAATCTCTTACGTGATTTTAAAATCGTTCGTGGTTTAAAATTACCGTGATTTCAGAACATGTCTGATTAACACATATTAATTCATTTTTAAGATTTTAAAAGTAATATATGAATTGTTATATTTGAAAGTGGTATAATCTTACTAAGGGTAATTTTAGTTAGATGTAGCCGCTATAATCCGGACACTCGATAGTCCGGACTATAAAGAAATCCGGACAAGTCAATGTTTCGGACAGCTTAGATATTTTAATTTGGGTCCTCTGACGTGGTCCCTTTGTGATACCTGTATATATTAAAATAGAGAAGAGGAAGGATAGTGATAGAAGAGTGAAGGGAAAGGAAAGAAGATGGAGAAGACAGATAGAGAAAGAAAGAGAGTGAGTCCGTCACCGAAACCAATCGCTACTTCTAACGAAGCCATATAGCATGTCGACTCTTGCCTTCGACAGCGCAGTGAGACCCTGCAGACGGCGCTCACCGAAGTGGATTATGCGTCGCTCGTCCAGGGCTGGAAATCGGCAGAGAAGGTGTTCCACAGTTTCCTCCTCTTCCTCAACTTTTACAGTAGTCGTTGTATCGCAAACCCATTCTCCTAGCATGGTTGGCAAAATTGTTGTGTCCTGTTACTACAGCCACCACGTTTCTCGTTTGGGTTCATTGGAGCCTAAATAAATCCCTACTGCGACTACTATTCAGCCTAGGCCAGATCATCCTCGCCGTATTACACGTCCATTCATCTCTCCATCTGGACTATGCCTTTCGCAAGAATATGCTCTCGATCTCCTTTTTACAGACCGATAGAGGGATGCCACAGGGCGCATTGGCATCTTGCTCTGGCAGCCTCGACCCATCCCTCGCCAGGTTATCCGCCCTGCAGTTCCCCATTGAAGTCCCATGTCCACGCACCCAAATGAGGGTGATCACCAAATGCTCTGCCATTCTATTTAGGGATGTGCGGCATTCTTGGCCAATTGGGCTGTCGAATAGACACCCGCTAAGGACCTGATTGCAGTCCGACTGTCGGTATAAATGGGAATATTCCTGCCAAATACTGCGTGATACCACAGCCAGTCTGCTGCTTGTTTTATAGCCATCACTTCAGCTTGTAGAGTGCTGCATTGATTAGGGAGTCTGAAGGATATACTAGTCCCAGGCTCCTCAATATAGACTCCAACTCCAGAACTATTCTTGGAGCCATCGGTAAAGACATCCAGATCTTCTCCTATAGGAGAAGATCCCATTGAGATTCCCGTTTCGTCCAAAATCGTGAATCCGAAGTTTCTCTGTAGGAATGGTCTTGGAGTGACATAGTCAATGAGGTTGGGAATATCCCCCCAAGTAACAATTCTCCCCGAATGTCCCCATGATCTATGGTTCCACTCCCGCGCCGCATGCAATCGCACGGATGCAAATAGTGCCAATTTCTCAGCTTGTAGATCAACTGGCAGCCAATTTAGCATCGTAAAGACTCATGTTTAGTGCTTTCCACCACACTGCAACTAAATAAAACAAGATGGGCTGGATCACCATCTGGAATAGCCAGTGAACGTTGTAAGGACTTAATTCCAATTTCGTCCCTATAGCCTTCCTACAGGCTTATATCGCCGCATTTGATTTCTTTTTCCACGAGAATTTCCCAGCCAGAATCACTCACAGGTATTTTGCACTGGCAGATAGACTCAGTTCCGAGCCGTTTAGCCTTGGCAATCTAAATGCAGGAACCTTGTATTTTCCCGTGAATAATACAAGTTCTGTCTTCGTCGGATTGACGGTTAGTCCCACTGACTTACTCCAGTTAGTGATAATTCTAAGCGCCGTCTCCATTCGCAGGGATAACGTATCCAGACAGATTCCCGATATCGCAACCGCGACATTGTCTGCGTATAACCCATGGAATCCATCCTCCTAAGTATTGCATTTATGGTTATGTTCCATAAAAGCGGTGATAGGACCTCTCTTTGAGGTGTGCCTCTTATATCTAGAAAGGCCGTCAAAGTGAAGTTCTTGAACTCCAATGACCTCTCTATGTAGCACATGAGAGTGTGCAATGCCGTTTCAACCGACTTGCCCTTCGTGTAGGCATGCTGAGAGGTTGACAGCAGGCGATCGTCAATCGACATCCGAATTCTGATGTCGATGAGCCTCTTCAGCGTCTTTAGCAAGAAGGATGTCAGACAGATTGGCCTAAAGTCCTTCGCAGTTACGCAAGACATTTTTCCACCCTTAGGGATGAAAATCACCTTGCTCTTTCTCCAGCCCACTGGGATATATGACCATGCGAGGCATGCATTATATATTCCGAGCAGCCAAGGAGAAAATACCCTAAAGTTCCTCTGTAGATCGGCAGGTATAATACCGTCCGGTTCAGAGGATTTATAAGGCTGAAAACTATCAATGGCCCATTTTAAGGAATCCATCTCTATTCTCATAGAAGAGGATTCCCTATAGTGCTGAGCGTCATCATTCATTGCACCTGAAAGCGTAGAACACCCCGGGAAGTGGGTGTCCATCAACACTTCCAACGCCTCATGACAACTAGTAGTCCACTGCCCATTAGTACTCCGAATATACCCAGGTACCGTTGGAGATTTAGAGAGAATCTTGCGTAGTCGACAAGTCTCTGAGGAGCTCTTAATGTTCTCACAAAAGTCTCTCCAGGACTTACGCTTTGCATTCCTCACCTCATTTTTGAAACTGTTTACAGAAGCTTTATAAAGTGACCAGTTGCCTGTTCTCTTAGCCTCGTTGAACAGTTTCCTGCATCTCTTCCTAGATGCAGCTATGGTGGGGGACCACCACGGTGGTCTGTCCCTCTCCCTGTGTACGGAAGGTCTGCAAGACCTTGTAGTGGCCTCCTTGAAGGCCTCCGACAGCTGTGCTACAGCGCTATCTATGTCCTCAACGTCGCTCAAGGGTTGAGGCTCGGTGAGAAACTGGTTAAGGATGTTTCTCTGAGATTCCCAGTCAGTTTTCCTTCTATTAATGAAAGAAGTTACCGATGTTCTCATAGTACGTATACCGAATTCGATATAGCGATGATCAGAGAATGAACAGTCGCCCGACACCTTCAAGTTCTCCACAAAATGCGCATGATCTGCGCTCACCAATGTAATATCCAGCACCTCTTGTCTGTTAGTGACCACGAAGGTGGGCTCCGAACCTCTATTTACTACCACTAAATTCTGGACTAAAATAAAGTGAAAAATGCACTCACCTCTAGTGTTGACGTGTCCACTGCCCCACACTGTGTGATGCGCATTGCCATCGGCACCAATTACCAATGGGATGCCTTGCCCCTCGCCAGTTGTACCATGCCCCTCGTCAAGTTGTTTGGCGGAAGGTCAGCATGATCATGCGCCATATAGCTCGACTGGATCCAGATGGTTGTTCCATTCTTCTCCCATGCCGCGCTCACTGTGTCTTCATCACTATAATCAGAGAAAATAAAGATATTAAGATTCTTTTTAGCCAAAATGCAGGCTCGAATCCTACTTGTGAAATTTGCATATAACAATTTATAGCCCCTTGCGCTGAGTCCAAGAACCTTGAAATCATGATACCAGGGTTCCTGTGTCAGCGCCACATCCTCGTCCCGCTCTGCAAGATGAAGGAGCAATGCAGTGATGCAAATTAATTTGCGTCACTGTCGCCATCCGGGTCGTAATTGATTTTAACGTCGACATCCTCTGGGTCTGAACCATATCCCAGAAGCTTGTCTTCGTCCTCCGCAACATTCACGTCGCCCAGTAGTTCCCCAACCATGCTCGTGACAGATTGGGAATCCTCTGGGCATCCTTCCTGTACGGGTGCGTCAGCCACGAGCCCGGCTTCGCCTTCCTTGGTCATAGCTCCTGGTTTTGCAGAATCCTCCTTGTCATCACCACGATAGATGCTCAGCTTGATACTTCCGAAGCCGTAAAATACCTTGCCTTGCATCTGTCGTAGTGGAGCCAAGGATTAATTATTCAGGACCATGACCACTTTCCTCTTCTTGCCTTCAGGAGCGCCAACCGTGACTACCTTCCAATCATGGGTAGGCAGAGTAGGGTTGCCACTCCTGATGTAAGACAGAATGATGTTGGGGTCGTGTGGCTCGGACGGAATAGTCATGATTGATCTCGGCCTGCGATGTACATCGCAGACCGGTATCACGTCTAACCGCGCACCCGGCCACACTTCCCCTATTGCTGTAACAGCCAACTTAAGTAAGTTGGCTGAGCGCTCATTGGAGCAGGCTAGGAGCTTTATATGCCCCTGAAACCAGTCTGCATCCGAATTCTGCGGAGGGGAACCCGGATTCTCCTGAAGAATCCTGAAGTACACCCCTAGCAACTTCTCCTGTATTATCTCCCATTTTGCATGGGAGATTGCTCCTTCGCTGTCACTGTAGTCGACAATAGCCCTTACCAGTGAGTTCTTCGCAACTTCACTGAACGGCCTATTGACAACTACAGGTTGCGCTCTCTTTGGCTTTTTAGACGCCAGTTGAGTAGCCGCCTCCTCCTCCGATCGCTGTCACTTTGTCGCTTCAGGAACTGAGAGGGAAGCGTGCAGTTCAGCTAGACGCTTTTTTGCCCATATCAAGGAGGCCTTTTTCTCGCTAGTTAGCGATTCGATAGTTTTGCTGCCATGCTTATTTGTAATACGCATGGCAGCTCTCCTTTCCGCCAAAACCCTCCTTTGCAGTTGTGCCTCTAAATCATTGGTGGATGTACACTACCTTGATGTTGTGGGTCGGTCCTCACCAACTGCTCCAGGAGCAGTTTCCTTTCTGGCCGCCTTGGAAGTTCCCGCCGCTGGCTTTGATACTTCCACTGCGTCAGATCCACCTTTATTGACGGAGGTTGCCACGCCAATATTGGTGGTATGCAACCCGCTTATTACAGCGGGTGCTCTGCAATCAGCCAACTTGGTTTTCCCTTGTTGGCTTTTTGCGTTGTTTAGTTTTGTTTTGTTTTTTTTATAAGTAGTTTCCACACAGATCCCACGAGTATGCCCGTAATGATAAGGACCATCCATCCAGTGATGGCATACATGGACTAGGCAACTAAGGTTACAACCGGCCCGTGCCCTAGCACCGGAGGGGAGCTGTTAGCGACTAGTTCTCTTTTACCACTTACTAGCCATTCATGTTCTGGGCACTGCTACCACCCACCTCAACATTTCAAGTGGGGGATCAGGATGTGGGGGATGGGAAAGGAAAATAATAGGTATGGGATAGTAGCATTGGGGTTGTATATTTTGGTCCGCTAGTGTCTGCGTCAGATGGTCGGTCAGGGGCCACGGATGACACATCGCATTAGATTATGTCATGTGTAACTCCTATCCTTCCCATGAAGCGGAGACCATCCCTAACCGATTTGTGTGACCCTATGTTATAGTAGTCAACAAACCGACCAGAGGATCCCCTATCCGCTACCTGGTAACGCGCCCGATTAGAGATATACAACTCCACACGGGATTATTGAATAGCCAATGCACCCACAAAGAGTGACTGTTTGGTGCGGTTTATGGGCTGGCGGTATCATCTTGCTGTATTTTTTCCAAAATGAGGCCGGTCAGGCAGTTACTCTGAAGGGTGTTCGCTATCGTGAGATGATAACGAACTTTTTATGGGCCGAATTGGAAGATATGGATGTGGGTGATATGTGGTTTCAACAGGACGGTGCCACTTGCCACACAGCTAACGAAAGAATGGCTCTTTTGCGCGACAAATTCAATGGCCGTATTATCTCACGTGGTGGCTGCCAAGATCATGTGATTTGACACCGTTGGACTTCTTTCTTTGGGTTATTTGAAAGAAAAGATATACGTCGATAAGCCAGCAACAATTCAAGAGCTAAAGGATGAGATAATTCGGCATAGAACCTCAATTATGCCTCGGCGTCATCGAAAACTTGGACCATGGGATGGAGGTCTGACGGCGAAGTCGCGGCGGCCATTTGGCCAATATTTTGTTCCATACATAATTGAACCCTACCATATTATCATAATAAAAAGAAATGACAATAATTTCCTAAATAATTTGTGTTTTATTCAAAATCAACATCGGCACTTAAAATTAAGTGTACACTCTAAAATACACTATTACTCACATACGAGTGTACATACATGCACTTGCAATTGTTGTGCAATTGTTTATGGAAACACCACACACATGTACTTATATATATAGTTTCTTATAAAAATGAGTTTTATTTCAGATCTATTATAATATTTATAATAATAAATTGAATTTATACAATATAAAATAGTAAGTTTTTTTATACATTAATAAAAGTAAATACTTCATTAAATAATTTATATAACTAGCAAGTATTTCTTAAAATAAGTTACAACAGTTAGTGAAAATCTTTTCATACGAGGATATCTGAAATGTATCTCAAATTGTTTTTAAAAGCTCTTACTTTTGATGAAACTGCAAATATATAGTATGCAACAGAATATTTGTTCGTGAAGATATTGAAATTAAATTTAGTATGTACTCGTATGTGCATTTAATTTAACTCAATACGTATAGACAAAAATTTTAGATTAGCCAGTTGGAATCCTGAAATTTCCAAAACATGCACTAAAATCCGAAATTGGGATTTATCTAGACTTTTGCTTATAAAGTCCACATTTGCTCCTAGGGTCATAAAATATTTTCACAAACATGTATGCATGTACTCGTATAGGGCTTTTTAAAGCTTGCATCAATTTGTTGATTGCAGGCGTGGGATTTTTCGATATAGGATCTAAAGTCAATATTTTGATACAAAATAAGCTTAATTGAAGAGCGTCCAGGTCCTGCAATATTGAGAAATTTCAATCAAATTTACCTTCTAATTATTCAAATAAAGATTTTTATATTATAGAATAATGTAAAACTTGTATATATGTTCCTCAAGAAAATTTTTTATTACATAAAAAAAATAAATAAATACTGAAAAATTTAGCCTTTTTTAAATTTTCAAAAGAGATTTTAACCCGAAACTTTTTGTATGTGGTTAATAATTTTGTTAACTAACTAACTAAAAAAGTTTTAATAAATTTCCATAAAAATTGTGCCCAATATAAAAAAAAACTGTACCGAGGTCTTGGAAAATTTTCAGTTTTCAATTTTTAAACGTGAACTTCAATTGTTAAGCTATATCTACATGCAAGTATGTTTTTATAGGTTTTCACTAGGGCTTTGAGACAGTATAAAATTTTGCAATTCAATGAAAAATGAAAAAAGTTGTTAGCATTTAAAAAAATTCCATGTCGTAGGTAGCCTACTTTACAAGATCACAGCGACTCTCCTAGGGGAGAGAGATGGTCTGCGTCTAAACTTAAGTTCCAATACTCCCCTGCTATATCTGTGTTTAGAAACGGCTGAATTATTTTGATTCCGCCCTACTGTGCGCTGGGCGCAGGATATGAGGTTTTTGTCTCTCGTGAGAGAAGCGGCAGTAGTCGGCCTGTACCTATGGATTTTATTTATGTGGTAGTTGAGTCTGCACTGTCCTGTTAGCAGTTCAGCGTAAAATATGATGTTATTAACCCCGCAAAAGGTGTATCCGCTCCATTTTTAGTCATATAGTCCGCCATTTCATTGCCCATATGCCCTTCGTGTCCCGGTATCAATAACAAAGTAACCGAATTCCTCTTTGCCAAAGGATATAGAAGTTTTGTAGCAATTCCAATGCAATTCTTTCTTGGCTATCTTAAAAAATTTATATTCTCGTACCGCAAAACTCCCCTCGGTTAAAAGTTTAGAGTTCACTGATAAACACTTCAAAGCACCTGGAGAAGGCCTTTTAATAATTAAAATTTTATTTTCTTAACATTTTGTAGATAGATATTAATTTTAGCTCAATTAAATTTTTTTCAAATTTATCGTTAACGCCAACAATCCCATTTCTTAACTCGTCTTGTTACTAGAAGTAAAGTTGTCTTTATAAGACCAATTTGGTAAACCTAACTTGACATCTGATAATTGCATCAAGCAATTCAACAGAAAGACCAACACAGCCCGTATGATACCAACTGCCACAGTAGATCGGCAAGGCACAAATAACTTTATCATTTGCGTGGTTATTGAATTGTTTGTAATACAATTCAATCGTAATCTACTGTAAAAAGAAGAATGAAGATAGCGTGCGTTATATATATATGTAATTAATTTTTATTGTACAGCAGTAGTACACTTTACACTTTAGGCGTAATTAGGGGAATTCACGCTTCAGTGTAAAGTCCCTTGTATCTAATGTAAAATTTTTTTACACACAACAAAATGTATTATCCTACTATTTTCTACAACACTTCAGAAATATAATATGGAACAACAATGTAAATACTAAAAGTTTGCACAAGCATACTTGAAATGGGTTCAAGTATGCTTGTGCAGCCCTTTAGAATATACGTTTTATAATTTATAAAATTGTTTTAGCTGTCGTTAAGATAAAACAATTTGTATACGTTTTCAGGGCTGAAAACAAGCTTATCTTGTTGAAAAAGAATAAATTTTATTAGTTGTATACATTTTATTAATTTACAATTATCAGAAAAAAGTCGATCACGCTTTATAGTTAAAATTTTTCATAAAAATACATTAATTGTGCAAGCTATAAAAATGAAAACTAGGAATATTTTACCTGTTTGTGAAATATTTTATCCTTTCCTTTTACCTTTTTAACAAATTTTGATAGGCATTATTTATAAATTTATTACTTCTATAGATAAATCAAGTGACTCATCTTCTTCATGCGACAAACGGATAGGTTTATCTGGAAGTGTGTGCAATGATTCTGATGAAAGCTCTATAAATCAACCAAGCAATGGCTTAATAGTACCGGGCGCTGGCGCTAATTTAAATCTTATAAGTAATTGCAATGTCTTGAATACTACTACTAACCCGTTAAGTTCAAAATCTTCATTAGATGGGTTTTGTTCAGATACATCTGCCGCAGCAACAGTAGGATCAAATACTTCAAGTACATCTTGTAATATGCCTTTGAATGCATCATTTGTAATTAATAATATTTCAAGTACTAATGGTCCTCCACAGGGTGGAGGTATTGGTTCGAATGTTATAAGTGGTGGTGGCAGTGGCATCAACAATTGTATGGATTACATGCAACAACAAAATCATATATTTGTATTTTCTACACAATTGGCCAACAAAGGCGCTGAAGCCGTATTAGCTGGGCAATTTCCAACAATTATTGCATATCATTGTACTCAACCAGCAACAAAATCATTTTTTGAAGATTTTTTTCTAAAGAATCCCATGAAAATGACAAAACTGCAAAGGCAAAATACTTTAAATTTAATTGGAGGACTTCCAAGTGGCGCAGGAGCTGGATGTCAGCCCCAATGGTTAACTGGCAATTGTAATTCGATGGGAAAAATTTCACATAAGCTAGCTTTAAATAAAACAGGTAATTTTGAATATTTAAACTACATATAACAAAAAAAAAATATATATATATATTTTGTAAATATAACTGTATGTATATATTGATTATCTATAAGCAGAAACAATAACGTCTTCATCGTCTAACTCAACTGGCGGTAGTATTTTAAATGAAAATGATATGATATGTTGGGATCAAACGCGTTCTGTAATGGATAGTCCGGCTGGAGATTCAACAAATGCCATGAAAGTATTAGAAAATACTGAAAACTCTAGCAACACAGCAAAGTCAGTATGTACTAGTCTGTCAAGCGATGACAGTGGTGGCATACCTTCATTGCAAGGTGTTAAAGTTCCAGACGAGAATCTAACACCACAACAACGTCAGCATCGAGAGGAACAATTGGCGAAACTGAAGAAAATGAATCAATTTCTATTTCCGGAAAACGGAAGTAACGATTTCCATCCACAAGTTAATAGTTCGATGATGAGTGGAAAGATGCAAGTGCCACCAGATTCATTGTCTGGGGGAATGCCTAGTAACCCTGTCACATTAATGGGTATACAATGTTCTAACATGGGAAATAAGCTTAATTCAGCAGCAATGCGTAATATATCAGTAAATCTGATGAATCATACGAAATCTGGTGCGAATAATTCTCAGCTTGATAATATGCCAAATTTGGGGGAAGATATTATAATGCCAGCCGATATGATGGGAAATTCTGGTTGTGGACCAAATGATATGTCTGTAATATCACCTTCTCTTAAGCCAGGCTGCATGCCTGCTATTAGTAACCCCAGCGGATTGGTAGGAAATAGTGGGAGAGGTTTAATGAATGCCAGTAGTACTAATCTTAACATGATAAATAATAGTGGTCCTATTGGTATGCCACCGGGAAGTTTGATTAATGACGCCAATAATACAATGATAATTAGCAACTCGGAAGTACTGTCACCATTTAATTCCACTCATTGTCCAAGCTCAGGTCAAGAAGTGGCAGGAGGCAGTAGCATGATGGGGTCACATAAAACTATGAATGCTCCTCCACCACATCCTTCCGATATAAACTCTACAGTAGGTATGTCTCAAATAGAATGGTCAAAGTTACATCATCACATATACGAAGAAAGATTAAAAAATAGTCATCCCAATGTCAATATTATGCCACCGGAAATTAGTGGTGGTGGTTCGAACGGCTGCCAACAAACGCTAACGCGATGTAATTCAACAGGTATTGCAGGAGCTGGAGGAGGAATGTCTCATAGAACGAATCCAAATTCAAATTCAAATAGTCGAGGCAACCAAGGACCTCCGCCACCATATCATCCTACACAGCGATCAGCTTCCGTACCCATTGCAACTCAATCCCCCAATCCATCAAGCCCCAACAACCCAACATCTAATATGTCGCTGCCTTCGCCCTGTGCATCAAATACAATGAGTGGGGCGTTGTCGTCGACAACGTCACCCAGTATGGAAATAACATCAGCCTCCTCCGCATCAACATCAATAGCGAGTTCAACAACAACAACGACAACGGCCATCGGGGGCGGTGGATCGAGCGGTAATGTCTCAACAAGTAAAAATACGTTCTCACAACAAGGCTCACCAACTCCAAGCTCAGGTGCAGGGAATTCAAATCGTAATAGATCAACTGTAAATAATTTAAATAGTAATCCCACCACACCGCTTTCACATGTTTCACCCAAAGATATTGATTCTAAGAATATGATAACAGGTAAGTGTTCTGTAAAAATTGTTTTTTTTTTTAACTACAATTAAATATGTATTTACACAAAAAATATTATTTTTATAAAATCTTTATCTTTAAAAATGTCTATCATATTCTTGTAAAACAAACAAAGTGTCATGGCATTTTGGAAAAATTATTCAACGCGTTTTACGCTGCTATCAAAAAAGTTAAAACAATGTTTTTATATGAAGCGAGCTACATAATGACGCGTGTGACGCCAAAAGTAAATCAACTTTAAACTGTTCACGCGTTACAAGCATATTGAAAAGTAAAGAAGCAGTTCTTACATCCAATTTCATTAAAAATCTTTATAATATTGTAAATAATGGAATTATTTTAAGAAATAATTTATTTTATTATTATCACTATGGGCTATGCTTGACTGAGAGAATATATATTCCGGTACCATATGTGCCCCTTCGTAAGCATTTCCTAGCACATAGCTCTAAGGCGTGGACCTCCGTAAGAAAAATGGAAGCTGTTTTTCCCATTGCAACTGCCCTGCGGAAACGTGGTCCTGCAATTCCCGCACCAGCACTGCCATCTTCCATTTTGGACCCATCAGTATACCACAATTGTCGATTTCGATCCAATATTATGCACCATTTCTCCCAGCAGAGTGGTCATTAATAACCACTTCAAAACGCCTAGAGAATGTGAGTATCCTATCCATCCTATCAGAGATAGCAAGACATGGTGAATTCCAAACAGATTCTAAAATTTTCACATGCACACTAAGATTGCCCTCTTTAAGATAAGATAGACAAGGCGGAACTAGCTGCTACTCCCCTACTTACAATATACAGGGGAGTGAGCCCAGTATCACACCCAAGGCTAGTGTAGGGCACGTCTTCATCGACCCCGTTGTACTCAAACAGGCTATTCGATGAACCTTGTTGAGGATTATCTGAGCCTGTTTTTGTTCTACCTTTGGCCAACATACCAAGGAAGCATAAGTGACCATCGGTACTATGATGATTGTAGAACCACGCCATCATTTTTGGTCGTAGGTCAAACGTTTTACCATACATTCTTTGGCACGCAAATGTTGCCCTTAAGGCTTTGCCAGTTATGTATAGGAAATGTTTGTTCCAAGTAAGAGACTTATCTAGAACTACTCCCAGATATTTCATCTCCTCGGACATCGTCAAGTCACTGTCCCCCAATTTTAAGGTCCCTAGACTTAGCTTCCTCCTTCTAGTGAAGGGAACCACTTTGGTTTTATTCGGATTTATCTCCTGACACCATCTGTGAGTGGTGTCAAGAGCCGTTCGCATTCGATTGGCAATCACAGAGTCAAACTTGCCCCTGACCATGATTACCAGATCGTCCGCAAAGCCCTGAAACTCATATCCGAGAGTCTTCAGTAGCCCATCGGCGACCAATAGCCATAAGAGTGGCGATAAAACTCCCCCTGGGGGCATCCTTTCGTTGACCTAACAAATAGTCTTCTTGCCCCGCATTGAAGATTATAGTCCTGTTACTCAGCATATTAAGAACCCATGCAATGATCAGTCCAGGTATTTCCTTCTTGATCATCGCCTCCTCAATAGACTCGAATGCAACATTGTCAAAGGCCCCTGTAATATCAACTGACTTACAGAGGGCTTTTCGATTTTGCTCGTGTAGAAATCAAGGACCTAATGCCCCTGACATCTTCACTGTCCCCTTCACTGTAGGCGCAGCCCGGAAAATGTGTGTCCAGCAGAAGCTGTCCCGTTTCTTCCAGGCTCTCCATAAAATGTCCGTCAGCCTCTTAAGTGTAGAAAGGCCCTTTGATTGATCCTTCGTAAGAGATTTATGTAGTCTAGCAGCTGCTGGAAGGGTTTCAATCTCCTCACAGTGCCTCCTCCATGAATCTCTCTTTGATCTCCTCAAGGCGTTGTTATATGCCGTTTAGGCACTATTATACGAGTAACTTGACCAATCCCTCTCCAGTGGTCTTTGCTCTATTGAAGAGCTGGCGAGCAGTTCTTCGCAGAGTGCCCAGGGAACATTTCTGGAACGTTTCTTCATAACCAATTCACAGCTATTTTCATAGGCTGAGATTATGATGGTTTCCAACCTGTTAACTTCAAGATCTAGTTCCTGAGAGTTAGTTATCTTTTCATTTAGGCACCCTATGCCTTGTTCTAAATGAAAGCTATACAATGACCAATTGGTCTTTCTAACATTCCGTATTGCGAAAGTGTCTTCAACTTCTCCCTTCAGGTCAAATCGACTATATCGATGATCTGATAAGGAAACTTCATCCAACACTCTCCAATTTGAAATGTTGTTTGAGATAAATGCGCTAGCCAGGGTGAGATCTAATACCTTCCTCCCTTATCGTATTTACAAAAGTTGGCTCATTACCTCTGTTTACTATAACAAAATTATTAGTTATAATAAAATCAAGAAGTAACTCACTTCGTGTGTTGATGTCCGTGCTCCCCCATACCGTGTAGTGCGCGTTAGCATTAGGTTACAGTTTCGGCAGTACTCCGTAAGCTGCTGAAGCTCACTCGATACCACCTCTTCTGCGTCCCCAGGGAGGAAGATGGAGGCCAGGACAATAGTTCTAAACCCATGGGCACTAGGCACTTGTGCCTATATAGCCACAAGATCTCGTTGCATAAGCTCTGAGATAGGGAGAATTTTAATGTTCCTTTTGACCATTAAAGCTGCTCTAAGTCGGACAACGCTGACGTTGTAGATCAACCTACAGTTTCTTGTCTACAAACCGTTTATCAGTCCGTTTGCGGCCCACGATTCCTGAATGGCCACAAAGGCCAGACGTTGTTGTTCCACCAGAGCACTGAGCCTGTACGAGGCTGCTATCGCCCGGTGAAGATTGATTTGCTGAAAACGAAGATTGTCCATGGCGGAACCAATTGCCCCTATGATAATTTTTGGCTTACAGAAGCTATATGCTACACCTTTGAAAGTGTGCAGTCCATATTTTCATTCTTTCCACTCAATTCCATGAAAATATATATATATTGTATGCATTTCAGTCACCTATGAGTGCCCCCATAGGAAGGCTAAAGTTAAACCGTGGGTTCGTCAGACCTTGCACGGAGTTCGCTATTAAGCTTGGCTCTACTCCGCCAAGCAAGCCACCGGCATAGCTGTTTCACCGTGGCTTGGGGGCTTGTTTTAGTTAAATCTGGCCACACTACCAAGACCATGCCCCGACAGTATAGTGTGGTCAAATCAAACCCCTTGCACGACTATCGGCGACCCAAAACCAGCAGGGACATGACCTAACTGGTTGCGAGTCATATAGCCCCGCTGCCCCTAGGGGCTGACCAATTCGCTAGAGTTAAAAAAATTACTCTAGTTAGCCTAACGTCTAACCAGGAATTCCAAATGGTTTCAGCTTGCGCGTTGGGGTAGTTCTTAGTTGTTGCCATGTTTCACGCCTCTACACCACGTCAAGGTGACTACCCGTCGGAGAGGTAAGAAATAATTAATGTCATAGTTATAAAAAAGTATGCTTTATTAAGAGCTGATTTTCGTTAACAAGAACTTCATCAATTTAAAACGTTTAAAAAAAATCGACTTTAGTATGACAAAGATTATGGGCCATTCTATCGAATTTTTTTAAAGTAATCAATTCAAAAATATGTTCATTTCAATAAATATTTAGAATAAGAACAAAGATCTTTTAACACATTGTTAATTTTCTGGGAAACAAACGGGTTAACATTGTGCAGCAGCATTAATTTATTACCCAATTTTGCCAAACTGGCGGGCAAAAAGTGGTCGGAACAAATAAGGCTTGTTGCTGCAAAATTTTTGCCACTAGCCTCATTCCACCTGTCTTTTATATTTAGATGAATCTTTTAGCACACGAAACAAGGATCCAGTTCCTTTCTCGTATTTTTTTTTCTTGCACAACGTGCCGAATTGGTTTTTATGTAATTTATTTTAAAATAATATTTTATTTATTATATTTATTTGGTTTTAATTTCAATAAAAATTTTTCACACAATAAATTTTTAGTTGAAAAAATTAATATGGTGCCTTGAAAATGTAAACAAATTTTGACAATCGGAGACCTGAATAGCCATAAGAGCAAAAAATTTCCAGCTGGGTGCACTGCATTACCTGATATTATTATGCCAATTTTTAAATATTTGTTTGATATTTTTAGAATACAGAGTACGAATTGAAAAAAAAAAAACTTAAATAACACATTTTTTGACACTATTGCAATAAATGACCGATATATGACAAGTAGTGTTTTTCTTTTTCCCCACTTTTTTATATCCCGGTTAAATGGGATTGAAGTAAAAAGTTCTCGGTATCCCGGGAATTTCCGGCGAGATTTAAATTAAGACTTTTTATATGGCTTACTTTATATTTATTAAATATCTCTTACAACAAAACAGGTATTTAAAAGAAAACGAAGCAAACATAAAAACCTTATTTTTAATAAAACATCATATGTGCTTATTGAATATATTCGTGTGAATATATTTAAAATTTTGAATTTTCCACGTATAAATGAGGTTGATGAAGGGAAATTCCCTTTTATAGTTTTCACAGGTTTTTTCTTTTAATTTCGACAATTCTTTATTTATTTCTGGTATGCAATTTAATAGTTTATAATTTTATATTATAATTTATTTAGATAATTTAGATTTTAGTATATTCTACTTCAATTTTTATAAATTAAATTAAATATTTATAAGTATAGCAAATTTAAAACCACGTAAATGAAAGCGAGAGTTAGAGAAGTGAAGTGTTGCTGACTTAATAGTTAGATGACAACTTAAAACTTATTTCATTATTATATATAAAACGGGAGAAAAAAGCAAAAGTTCATTTTGACGTTTTGCTTTACATCAAAACATCAAATTCAAGCGAGTTGTGTTACTCGCTTGAGTTCAATGTAGGGTAATCAATTATTTTGCTATTTTCGTTAGTAAGGATCAATTCAACCATCCGTTAATTTTAAATTTTGTACAAATGTTATTTGTACATGCCGCCGGCCTTGGGCCTAGGAACCAAATGACGTCCCAGCATAACAGAGCAATGGTGATGTGATAGGTTGCCTCTAAAATTAAGAAATTGATGATTTTGTTGGTGGATGAAATTAGTGTTTGAATAGATTATTGTGCTCGGCATGATGTGATGTAGTTGTGCTTTCATGAAAAATAAAGAATGTGCATTAATTTATTATTTATCAGCAAAGAAAGAGAAATTAATAACTAGAGAGATAGAATATCTCCTACGGGTATTAAAAGAGAATTATTAGAAATTGAGAGTACAATTTCCAATTGCATTTTATAAGAAAATGCAGCATATTCCGTGAGTGGAAGTGTTTTCCATTTTATGTGCGTTCGATGAACGAGTGTCTTCTTCCATTTTGCTTTCCTGGGAATTGCATATCTTATCATTTTACTAGCAAAATTAAAGTTTCTGGCATTATGTGATGTAACCCGTAGGGTTATGCTCCGCCTCCGACAAAATAGAGTGGGTGCAGAATGGGAACTCTGCATGATCAATAGTGTACTTTTGTCGGAGATATCTGTGTGTGCGGAAAAAGGTCCCGTTGTAAACAAGCGACACTCATCACAAGATTGGGTTTGCCTGAATAGTGTACTATTAATTTTGCAGCTGAATATGGGGAATTCAGCTTCAGTGTGATCAATACTGGGATAAGATTGCGTGTTGCAAAGTGTAATATTGAGATACTCATTATGCCCAATTAATTCGCCATTTGTTTTTGTAGATCTACAAATGTTGGCCATAGCCCAATATTGCCATTGTGTTTTAAACTTATGAGGTGGGATAATGGATATTACATCTTCGAATTTTACTGTCTCTGAAGTTTTATGGACAGTGATATTTTGCTTTAGTTTGCGTTTGCACCTGTTAATGAATCTGAAGGCATGGCATACAATATATATAATGTTTTTTCGAATTGGGATTTTCTTCGAATTGCTACTGCTTACAATTTCTGTATGTTGAGTTCGAGTTTTTTCTTCAGATTCAGTTCTCGTTAGTTTGTCTGGGGAAAAGTAACTAGACTCGGAGTTACGAGTACGTGTTTGGACTTCCCGTCTTGAGACTCGCCTGAACCCCAATGCATTCCTGCTATTATGTGAGCTTGGGTAATTTCGACTGTATGCTAAGCTTTGGAAAGATTTCCTCAATTTTAGCAATTTGGACGCACTAAGAGTGTATGCATTCTCGCAATCATTAAATTTCTTTTCCGCATCTCTCTTTATTTCTGATGAAACAGTGGGAGATAGCATTAAATATTTGTAAGAATTTTCAAGTTTTGCCCATTGTGTGTCCAAGTTTCTCATTTTCTCTTTTATGGCTGTTTCAGAATAATTATCGCAAGGGCTATTTTGACACAGTGTAAGTAAGTCATTACAATCAAATATAAATCTCTCCTTGAGATACGGAGTAGGCTTTTCGGGTGAAGTGCGATTCATATTTGCTATGTGACTTTACAAGATTCAACTTTAGAATGCAAACTAAATTTTAATTCGAAATTGAAACAAAGCCAGCTAATATTTATATGATGTTTTTGATCTTGGCTTTGTTTTTTAGATCAGTGATTGAGTGACTGATTTTCTACATTTTTGAGCACGGGGCTATTGTGTTATAGCTTTAGATAAATAAGTATCTAATTCAAAGCAAAATATATGGAAATTCTGGGTACGAACTGGTATTCTATGTCGTGTACTAATCGTTTTGTAATAATTTACTTGTCTATTGATCCTTTGCTGTGTAGGGGGTATTGAGTTGTAATACAAACATTTAAAGCAAATAATATTGGATGAGTGTGTTTTATATACTGCGCGGCTAGGGGCTAATGGGTTATAGCTATAGATAGAAATATCTATTTAAAGGCAATATATCCAAATATATACGATCAGTAAATTTTTGTGAAATTAGGGTAACCACTTTATGAGTAAATTTTTTTTTTTTTTGCTTTTGTGTATAAGAGTCTTAGAGTGTTTTCACTTGCGGTTTATAGGGCTATTGAGTTAATAAGATTGAGAGTTTTCTTATTTGTGTGTATTTGTTTGATGTTAGAACTGATTCACCAATCTCAATTTTGTAGAGTTACCGATTACTTATAAGGGTAGCTTTTCTATATATTTGTTTAGGGGCTACGTGATAGCACTAGATATACTAGTTTCAATTACAAAGTATATAGAAAGCTAATCTCGAACTTTAAGGCGCTTAGGGTTTCTAGTTTGGGGCTATTGGGTTGATAAGAAATGAGATATTCTTATCTTGTTTCTCAATTGAATCTATAATTGGCAACTCTAACAAATTTTTTTTTTTTTTTTTGGTTTGGGTGTATAATCATGTATTCGCTAACATGTGCTCTTGATAATAGTTTTATTACTGTATATAATAAGTATGTAGATGTGCAATTTTTTATTAATTCATTACCCTTTTTCATAGGTTTTCATATTGAAATTGGGATTTGTTTCATTCTTTTTTAATAAAAGTTCTATTACAATTTTTGTTGTTCTTTGTGAAAGAAATTATTGTACTTTTAATTTCTGTACGGTAACTCAATCTATGTATTTTTTTTTTTTTTTTAAGAATTAAATGTGTAAGTACGGATGTATTCTTATATTGTGGATGTTTCCTATAATTTACAGATATGGGTAAATATATAGGTAGAATATTTATTAGCTATTAACGTGATTTATGTGTGTGTTCATGTATGCAGGTGTATAGTGTGTAGTGTAAATTATATATGTAAATTAAATTGTATAATTTTTAAATAGACAATTTTTTCAATTAGGTAAGTATGTATGTATTCGATAGACATGATTATTAGGTATAAGCAACTTTAAGTGATAAGTACATATTTTTCTCGGAGTTGTGTATTCAATAATTTTTTCTAGTTTACATACAATGTAACAACAAATTTTAATAAATTTCCCCTTTTGTTTTTATTATTATTACACCCTTTTGTTCCGCTCATTTTGTATATAATAAATTTCTGATTTTTGTTTATTACTAATTATTGGCTTCCTTTATCAATAAGCACAATAATATAAATTTTAGTGGACTGTATGCAAAAAATTTTCTTTTAATTTATTTTAGTTAGGTATATCAATGTATACTAGGAGCTATGTATGTATGTACATGGGGTCCGTGAACTTTTAATTATTTTAACGGTTGTTTGTTTTATTTTTATTTTGCCTCAAAAAAAAATTTTTTTTTCTTTTTTTTTTAACGTTTTTAATTTTTTCTGTTATTTTAATTTTTATAGCCCTTGTATTAACTGTATGTCCATATGTATGTTTTGTATATATTTTTTTTTTTTTTTGATTTTGTTGAATACCTACATACATATGCTATAGGATTTTTGTGTTATTTATTTTTCGCCTATACAACCTCTTTTTTTTTCTCACCACTTTAGTAATTAATATAGTTGTACTGACCTCATTTTTTCCGATCTATTCTGTATGTATTTTACTTAATTTTCGTTTCTCTTTTTGCAGTCTCCAATTCCTTTAAGTCTTCCTTCAATAGGTTGTTTCTTCTTTTCCCAGGTTAACTTCTTCCTTTCTTCTTTACCGGCTTCGAGGAGGACCATGAATATATTCGTGTGAATATATTTAAAATTTTGAATTTTCCACGTATAAATGAGGTTGATGAAGGGAAATTCCCTTTTATAGTTTTCACAGGTTTTTTCTTTTAATTTCGACAATTCTTTATTTATTTCTGGTATGCAATTTAATAGTTTATAATTTTATATTATAATTTATTTAGATAATTTAGATTTTAGTATATTCTACTTCAATTTTTATAAATTAAATTAAATATTTATAAGTATAGCAAATTTAAAACCACGTAAATGAAAGCGAGAGTTAGAGAAGTGAAGTGTTGCTGACTTAATAGTTAGATGACAACTTAAAACTTATTTCATTATTATATATAAAACGGGAGAAAAAAGCAAAAGTTCATTTTGACGTTTTGCTTTACATCAAAACATCAAATTCAAGCGAGTTGTGTTACTCGCTTGAGTTCAATGTAGGGTAATCAATTATTTTGCTATTTTCGTTAGTAAGGATCAATTCAACCATCCGTTAATTTTAAATTTTGTACAAATGTTATTTGTACACTTATTATATATGAAAAACAGCTAAACTCTAGTTTAAAGAATATTTATAAAACATTTCGATTTTTAAGAGATTCAAACATGGTTTTTCAAAGCGAAGTAACTGGTAATGTATTTATTATCACATCAGCTGTTAATTAATTATCCCCCCGATTATGGTTCACAACACTTAACTATTTTGGTGTTGTGAATTGCGATTACCGTTTACAACACTTATCTGTTGTGTTGTCTTTTTAGTTGTGTATGCTAATTTTCGGCGATTATCGTTCACAACATGTTGTCTTATGTGTTGTAAAAACATATAAAAATAGACAACTGGTTTTTAGGTGTTGTCTCCTTGTTGCGATTAGTTTTTTTGTCGGTTTAAAAATAAAAATGCAGAATAATTTTTATTTAATTGTAAGGAATGTATTTGGATTTTTTTCAAGATTTTTATTATTTTATTTAAAATACAACAAACAGTTGGCTGAGAAACTAGATCATATCATTGCCTCTACTTCCTTATAACTACCATCAGCAAAAAAAAAAAATTAGTCTGTTTCACCAGCGGAACCATTCTTGTTTATGTGGAACAATTTAAAAAATTTAATTCCAGAAAATGTTTGCTAACATTGTACTTAGCAGTTCTAATGGGTTGGAATTGTTCTGAATTTTTTTTACGAACTCGTGCGATGTCTGTTTTCTGTGTACTCATTATCGAAAAAAATAGAAACACGTTAATCTCCATGTATTTTTGTTTTATTTAACTTTAACAAAATAGATATACTTTAGTGCACTTCGTTTTTCGTTTTTAAACGTCTACTAAAATTAATATACAACTGTGTGACGTACACAACAGCTAGATGTTGTGAATCATAATCGCATATTCAATTAATGTTGTGTTGTAAGCGAGACAACACAACATTTTTGTGTTGTGAACCATAATCGGGGGGTTAATTGTAGAATAAATAAAAAAGTAATAACTCATGAAATTGCTTCTTAATACAAAAATGGGATAAGAAAATAGTGAACAAATAGGTAATTTCTCAATAATGCAATAAGACAAAACGAAATTTACTTCCTTACTGCATCATCAGCAAAGCTACATTAAAGTAAGTAGAATAATTGCTTCAATGATAGTTGAGACATGGAATGTTATATCGGCATTCTTAATACGGCTAATACCCTGTTCAGACATACACGTTAATTGAGCAATTATCGCCTTTATTGAGCTCAATTTACCATACAAATTTCCATTCAATAATTGCGCAATTAAAAATTGATTGCACGTTAATGAAGTCAAAATCAAAATGCAACTCTTTGTTGTGCCCTTAAATATCAACTCAAAAGTGAGAAAAGTTGATATTTTCAGTATTAAAAACAGAAAACGTAAATAAATGTCATAAAAAGGAAATGGCAGCTCAAGTTAAAATAAATTTTATAAAATTATTACTGAAAATAATTTTTAAATAACTAATTTCTTTTAATCAATAGCTTGCCTTCAAAACGTTTTTTTTAATTTGATTTTCTTTTAATTTTTTATTTTATAAATACTCAAACATATTTAAAAAAATGTCACAATTATTTTCAGTTGTCAAATGCTTAATTGCGCAAACTTAATTGAATATGTGTGAACACCCAAATCAGTCACACAATTTAAAACTTAATTGACTTCAAAAAATTAATCTTTATTTGTGATTAATTCCAGAAATTGTGTTGGTTTTAAAATTTATTCTTTTACTCATGATTCTCATGAGTTATTTATTCAGTACAATAAGTACTGAAGGGGATAGCATACCTATATGGACCATTTCATCAGATGCTACTCTGAATCCTCAGTAGGTTACTCCCAACGTTTCTTGCAAACATTAGAACCTTTATATTGTAAAAGCAATTGACTAAATAAGAATTATTAATCAATAGTTACAAAAAGATTCAAATATTCAAAGAAAAAACTCAGTAAGCATTCAACTGAATAAATAAATAAATTTCCCAACCAACATTTTAAAATTGAAAACTATATATTCTATTTTTATTCTTCTCTTCTCTTTTACATTTGAATGCCAGGTGGGTATTACTGAATGTAATTAAAGAGTATATGAAAAACAAAGACAAAAAATTAACTTTTACAAAATAGATTTATTTTAGTGCACTTCGTTGTGTTCTTTCAACTTCACAGAGTTTAGAATGGACGTGTGTATTTTTAAGCAAAAGTCTACTAACATTAATATGCAACTGTGTGACGTACACAACAACTAGATGTTGTGAATCATAATCGCATGTTCAATTAATGTTGTGTTGTAAACGACGCAACACAATGTTGGTATTTTGAATTAATTGACAACGCTGTAACAATGTAAACGTCATATCTTCTAAGTATTTCTTTTACTTTTTATGTTCACTCTCCTCTTATTTTTCGTATTGTAAAGACGTGTTAACGTATTCTAAATTACTTTTTGAATAGAAGCTAAGATTTAAAAAACAGGTTATGGGGCCAGGATACAAAATCCTAAAAAAGTGAAAAAATTAAATTTTGGAAAATATAATAATGCGTCTGCACAGTTGTGGTGATTGCAAAAATGTCGTCTATATACAAAATTGAAAAATTGGATGACGACAACTATGATAGCTGGTGTGTACAGATGCGCAGTGTTTTAATACACAGTGGTCATTGGAGGATTACCAATGGGACGCAAAAGAAGGAATCGACTGCTGCTGACAATCCAAAAAAGTGTGGGAGGATAGCGATGAACGAGCGTTAGCTTCAATTATGTTGTGTGTAAAACCTAACCAGTTGAATACCATAAAAAATTGGTCAACATCAAATACAGCGTGGGTGCTTCTAGAAGAAACACACAAACCCAGGGGTCCTATTCAAAAAGAGAAAAATTAACGCGAAGAAGAATCAGCGAGTACATACACACAAAAAGCTTTTTCTATGAAACCACACAATAAAAGCAAAACGCAGAAAGAGACAAAAAAAAATTTAAGGGAAAATGCTTTAATTGTGGACAAACGATACATTTGGCAAACAAATGTGACAAAAAGAAAAAACAACTACAGTTACTACATGCTAAGCAGGTCTCAAAAGAAAATATGATACAAGAAGTTGAGTGGTGCCTTGACAGTGGGGCAACTGTACATATATGGTGCAAACGATCAATGTTCACAAATTTCATAGAACATGAGGAAAACATTTCATTGACCGACGACAAACAAATTGTCGCAAATGGAAAAGGTGATGTAGAAATAAAAAATAAATACGGTTTATAACAATTAAATTTCAAAATGTTCTTTATTCGCCAGAGTTAAATATGAACTTTATCTCAGTGAGCCGTGAAGTTGAAAAAGGTTTAATTGTGAAATTTTACTCTAAGTCTGCAATTATTCAACGACCTGACGGCACTGTGGTACTGCATGTTAAAAAGAAAAATAACTTATTTTTAGCTAGGAATGGTGTTGAAAAATTGTATGCAGTCGGCAATGTGAACGAAATGTTTTGGCCATGTTAATATGAAGTCGTTGTGTGATATGGCTAACAAGTCAATGGTAGTGGGAATGAATTTGAAAATGTATTATAGTGCAGCTCAATGTAAAACATGCATGCTTTCCCACAGGAGTCCAAGACTAGAACTGGAGAATTGTTAGAGCTGATTCACAGTGACGTTTGCGGACCATTTAAAATTAACTCGCTTGGTGGTTCACGATATTTCGTTACATTTATTTTTCACGCCGTATTTTTGTTTATTTTATCAGGAACAAGAATGACGTTTTAAAGATGTTTAAATTATTCAAGAAACACGTAGAGAAACAAACTGGCCATAATATCCAGAAGATATGGACGTGAGTTTATCAACAAAGAGTTCGATTCATTTTTGCAAGACGAAGGCATTGATCGGCAGTTGACGGTACCCTACAGTCCACAGCAAAATGGCGTGGCCGAAAGGGCAACCGAACGTTGGTCGAAATGGCACGGTGTATGATGGTTCACAGTGGTGTTCAACAAAACCTGTGGGCAGAAGCGGTTAATACTGCAGTTTATTTACGTAATAGATGCTCGACCAATATACTTGAAGAAAAAACACAATATGAAGTATGGTTTGATAGAAAACCTAATGTGCACCACCTAAAAACATTTGGTTCTCTCGCAATATTGCTGAGCAAGGCTGGTACAAGTAAATTTGAGGCAAAATGCGAAAATTACGTCATGGTGGGTTATTCCCAGGAGGCCAAGGCTTATCGATTGTTTGATAAAAACAACCACAAAATAGTTGAACGACGTGATGTACTTTTTGAAGAAGATTGTCTTCAAGAAAGCAACGCCAATGATGGAAGCTCAAAAAATTTTGATTTTAACAAACAACAAGAAGCACCAATAATTGATAATGTGAGTAGTACATCAGTAGTTAAGGACGAAAATACTGAAGAAGTAGCTGATGAATTTCTAGAAAGTGATGATTGCGATGAATTTGCTGGATTTGAGACGGCTGAAGAAAAAGAACCGTCTAATAGTAGCAAGGAGTCTACTCCTAAAAGCCGTGGTCGACGTAAAAGAGGCAGACCACGAAAGCAACAAACTTTAAATCACATAATCGAAGACCACATCCCTACAACTGTGGCAGAGGTGTTAAATGGGCCAAACGGAAACTGCACTCAAACATAATGGCACCTGGTCATTGGTTGATTTGCCTACTGGAGCCAAAGCCATAAATTCCAAGAGGGTATATGCTATTAAGAGAGATAAATATGGTAAAATAGATCGCTTTAAAGCTGGGCTAGTGGCTAAAGGGTGTAGCCAAAGATGTTTTATTGATTATTCTGATACGTTTTCACCAGTGGTGAGATACTCTACAATACGTTTAATACTAGCCTTGGCAGCATACTGGAAAATGTATCTGCACCAAGTAGATATAAGTTCGGCTTATCTTAACAGCGATCTTCATCATGAGATATACATGCAACAACCGGAGATGTTTGTGAATAAGGAATGTCCAAATAAGGTGCTTAGATTACAGAAGGCAGTATATGGCCTCAAACAATGTGGCAAGGAGTTGTACGATAAATTAGTTTCAGTATTTGAAGAGATAGGTTTTGAACGCAGTGAAAACGAACCGTGTCTGTTTTTCTCCAGAATGAACAATCAGTTGATTGTTGTAGCAGTTTATGTTGACGACCTTTTAATAGGTTGCAAAGAAGAAGCTCAAGTTATAAAGGTAAAGGAGTTGTTGGCGCATAAATTTCCAGTGACCCACAAAGGTCAATTGCACTACTACCTGGGAATTGAAATTGATCGAGAGGGCAAGACAGGTACTATTTCTATGTCAATCTCAATATATAAAGGAACTACTTAGGGAGTACGGCATGGAAAATTTTAAATCGATAGCCACACCGCTTGAAGCAAATTATCAGGTAAATTGTACCTCGGATAAATGTGAAAAAATATTACATCATGATTATCAATCAATAATTGGCGCACTTATGTATTTGGCCATAACGACTTTTGTCACAGAGTGAAGTATATCAGTTCACTCTGTGACAAAATTGGCGCAAAGGAATAAAGATCCTCATGCTGAACACATGCAAGCAGCTAAACGAATTCTACGTTACCTTTGTGGAACTATTGATAAGAAATTAGTATATCAAGGTCATGAGAAATCAATGGTGGGATATGTAGACACTGACTGGGGTGGTAATGCCCTTGACCGCAAATCATTTACTGGTTTTATTTTCTTTGTTGGTAGATGTCCAGTGTCTTGGGAGTCCAGAAAATAGTCATGTGTCGCTCTGAGCAGCACAGAAGCGGAATACATGGCCATGTCGGATGCTACAAAGGAGGCTATATATTTGAAACAAACGTTTGCTTATTGAGATTTGTTATTCATCTTGTGAGCCTTTCGTATTATATGTAGATAACCAATATACCATAAAAAACAAAGCATATAGACATACGGTTTCATCACGTTCGTGAGGTGGTAAAAAATGGTGACATTAATTTCAAATACTGTCCAACTCAAAATATGATCGCTGATATCCTAACAAAGAACCTTCAAAATTTAATGACATTTATATAATATTCAATTTTGTAAAAAAGGAAACGATATTTACATTAAGAAGGAGTGTTGGTATTTTGAATTAATTGGCAACGCTGTAACAATGTAAACGTCATATCTTTTAAGTATTTCTCTCTTCTTATTTTTCGTATTGTAAAGACGTGTTTTACTTTTTGATTTTGCTCTAAATAAAAACTAAGATTTAAAAAACACACAACATTTTTGTATTGTGAACCATAATCGGGGCCTTAGTCTTAGCTTGATGAAAAAGTTCAATAATTAATTTTTTTACATTACGTTTAGTTTCGGAAAGATAAAATCCTTTAAGGGACATGTGAGCTTTTTGTTGTAGACCTGACACTAAAGCCGTCAACAGCTGCTAGTTCAGAAATAGTTTTCAGCTATAGTTTTCTTATCTTCAACTTGTTGTAGGAAATTATTTTGGAACATAAGGAATAAACAGAAGTGTTAATTTTTTTATTTTGAAATAATCCCATGCGTAGGATTTTCCTTCTTCCATCTTAATATATAAAATTCGAGTGTACGTGTGTTTGACATTGAATTTCTGCGTTTGCCTTTCGATTACGGCTTGATAAGGTTTAGCGTCACAAATCCGTCCAGCAGGTGGCGCTGCAGTTGGTATTTGACTTATTTATCTACTACCTGTTTTTACCCGATTTTGCACGATCCTTTACTCTATGAGTACGATTTCTTAGAGTAAGAAGATTGAATATACAAAAATTTTATATTTTCATCAATACCCAACTTAAATTTTTATAAAAGTTAATATAGACCAGGCTCATTACCATGCTTACTTCTTAAACTTTCCTCAAATAGGAGAATTTCTAGACCGATTTGGCTAATTTTTTTATTACATGTTCGGATCCAACTTGTAATTACCTTTTCTTTTTAATTATTTTTCCATATAAATAAAATTTAAAGACAAAACAACGTTTGCCGGATCAGCTATAGTCTATTGTATAATTATATAGTTACTAAAAGATTTCAAGTATTAAATATGTTTATATATATATTTAAACAAATTTAAACAAGTGCCAAATAATTTGAGTAATTATTATTAAGACACTAGTGCTACAAAGCATTATATTTTTTTATGTAAGGTAGTAAATGTCGGGAAATCCCGTACTAATTTTTTGGGATTACGGGATTCCTCGGGCCGGAAATGACCTTGAAAATCGCTAATTACTAGCCAAAAACTTCTGTCGTTCTTGTTTAAAAAAACAGTGCTTGTAAACCTATAATAAATGAATAAATACATATTGTTACGAAAAAGCATGCTGTTGAACCACTGTGTTATTACTCATAAGAAATTGTATATATGTATGTATATATAGCAATTTATTGTTTAAGTTCCTGCATAGAATTTGTGAATGTGATGCTTGTATGTGAGTTATAAAGTAAGATGTGTAGTACTTATATCTGTATTAATGTATAAGTTTCATATGTTGTAGAGTTAAGGTACTGACTCACTATCCTACACTATCGTACGATTATGTCAAAATAATGTGTGACAGAATTCTGTCCTACTTGAAGAAATCGCTTTAAAATGGCGAACTTTATGCCACATTATTATAAAAGGTGATTTTATAAGAACTATCGGAAATTTAAAAAAAAAAACACATAAAATTCAGAAAAATGCATGAAATATTTATTTGGATCGATAGTTGGGTCGATATAATTTAATGTTTGAAGATTATTTCATGCAAATGTTGGCCGCGGCTGCGCCTCAAATGGTCCATCCGCTTAGTCCAATTTTGGCATACTCTTTTCAACATTTCGGCCGGTATCTCACGAATAATGTTGGCAATGTTGGCTTCCAGTGCGTCAATCGAAGCGGGCTTGTCCCTATAGACATTAGCCTTAACATAGCCCCACAAAAAATAGTCTAGAGGCGTTAAATCGCACGATATGGGCGGCCAATTGACTGGTCCCAAGCGTGAAATAAACTGTTCACCGAACTCGCCTCTCAATTGGTCCATTGTTTCGCGTGCTGTGTGGCATGTGGCACCGTCTTGTTGAAACCACATGTCATGCAAGTCAAGCTCTTCCATTTTGGGCAAAAAAAAGTTTGTTATCATCGCACGGTAGCGCTCACCATTCACAGTAACGTTGTGATTCGCATCATCTTTGAAGAAATACGGCCCAATGATGCCGCCAGCCCATAATCCGCACCAAACGGTTGTTTTTTGTGGATGCATTGGTAGCTCTTGCAATGCTTCTGGCTGCTCTTCACTCCAAATACGGCAGCTTTGCTTGTTCACGTATCCATTCAACCAGAAATGAGCCTCGTCGCTGAACACAATTCTTCGATAAAAAAGTGGATCTTCATCTAACTTTTCAAGAGCCCATTCACCAAAAATTTGGCGTTGTGGTAGGTCATTTGGCTTCAATTCTTGCACCAGTTGTATCTTATAAGGCTTCACACCCAAATCCTTCTGCAAAATTTTCCACGTAGTGGAGTAACAGAGGCCCAATTGCTGCGAACGGCGCCGAATCGATAATTCACGGTCATCACCAACACTGGCCGATACGGCTGCGATATTTTCTTCAGTTCGCACTCTACGTAAGCGTGTTGGTGGTTTAATGTCCAACAATGTAAATTTGGTGCGAAATTTTGTTACAATAGCCCGAATAGAAGCCTCAGTAGGTCGATTAAACTGACCATAAAATGGAAGAAGCGCGCGATGAACTTTCTTAACAGAGCACGCATTTTGGTAATAAAATTCAATAATTTGCAAGCGTTGTTCGTTTGTAAGACGATTCATGATTAAATTATAGACCAAACTGAAGATGTTTGACAGTGACACAAGATACAAAACGTGCGTGAGCTGTCAAAACTAGTGTTGCCAAAAAGATAATAGCAAAAAAATCACTCTTTACAAAGAAAGATGCAAAAACATATGTTTACTCAGCTTAATACTTTTAAAAGTATTTATTTTCTTCTTTGCCGCAAAATATTTTTTTTACAAATATGTACAATGAAAAATAACGTAAAAGTTTGTATAAATAAAACACAAGCTTGGTATTGTTGCTATTTTTATGCCTTGAACATAGAAAATGCAACTCTGATCGCACAGATAAAATTTATTTTATGAAAATTTTCATAACATTAAAAAATCGGACAGACCTGTCAAAAAGTCTGCTTGTTCAATACACATTATCATACTTTTTTAGCACACATGCGTTTTTAGACAGATCGCACGACTAAGTAGGATCGTGAGTCAGTACCTTTAGCGAGATCTATAACGACCGTTACAGTTTGATTTTGTTACTAGATAAATTTAGAAGGTTCTAGATTTAGGTGAAACGGTATATATTGGTATGATATTGGTTTTTACTTTTGAAATTTATTACATATTGTTACTTTATCATTTAAGTGTTACCTCAGATTTATATGTAATAATGCTATGTAATATATTTTTATATTATTTCTTGTGGCTTTGTATTACAGTACTTAAATTAAATAAACAAGTACATAAATAAAGCAATGTTGAGCTTGCCACGAGGTGGAGTTTAGTTTAGTCATAAACTATAAAGTGTCGCTGTGACGGTTAAAATAAAACAGTGTGTCTGTAATAAGTGTTAGGAAACTGCACTTTTTGTGTTTTATTCTACAACAAAAAAAAATTATATAAAATGAATAAATAAATAAAATTTTGAATAAACTAAAATCATGAAATTTATTGAGCTAAAAGTATTAGAGCTGAAGAAAGAGTTGAGTAAGCTAGATCTTCTAACGAAAGGAAATAAAGCGGAACTCCAGAAGCGACTATTGAAATAATTCAAGTGGCATGGCATGGATATAAATACTCATGACTTCGAAGAAAAATAAGACCTGGAAACAAGTAATTGCATGTCATCGCCAGCGACAAGTAATGTAGATCTTAGCTTAATGTTCTCCACTATGATGGAAATGATATAGCTATAGAAAATGAGTGAAAAAAATAAAGAGGAGTCAAGAGCCAACAACGAGAAGCTTCTAGAAGAAGTTAAAGAAGAATCTAGAGGCAACAACGCAAAACTTCTAGAAAAATGTAAAAAAATATCAGAAGTAGTAAACAAAAAATTTCATAATTCGGAGCATAAAGTAAAGAATCTTCAAAGCCATGATGGACTTGTGAGAATAGTTCCAGAAAATAAATACAAGCAGAGTAAAATCGCTTGCGTTTGATAGTGGCATACCATATAATGTTTTCAAGTTCCAGTTTGAAACAGTGGCCGGAAAAAATAAGTGGAGCATCGATGAAAAAGCTATCGAGCTGATTTTTGCCTTAAAGGGAATGGCAGCAGAAATTTTGGAAAGTGTGGCAACCAGCTGGAGAAAGATCTAATGGTGGCACTTCAACGTAAGTACTGTAGCCAGCTTCAGAATGTACCCAATGGAGCTGCGTTGCGTGGAGACCACCAAAAAGAAGTGAATCACTCCAAGATTTCGCCATGAAGGTAGAACGCTTGGTGCAGCTGATGTATCCTGAAGAAAATCGGCCATTGGTGGATCAGATAAAAGTTGAGGCGCTTGTGAACGGCCTTCGTGATCTCGATGTGCGGCAAGCAGTGTGTGCTTCACCTGAGGCAACTTTTGCAGAAACAATATTGTTTGCCCTTGCACAAGAAACTGCGAATTTCATATCGAGGCCGCAAACGTACAAAGTGTGAAAAGTAGAAGTGTGTACGGATGAAGAAACAAACACCGTAGATGACATGGTTGAGGCTGTTATGCGAATACTTCGGGAGCAGAGACATAGAATGATACTCCCAAAATGCAACAATTGTGGTAAACCAACATAATTTGAAACTAAGCACAAATAAAGATTAAATTTTGTTAAACTTTATTATTTTAAATAATTTAATATGTTGTAAAAAATAATAAAATCGGAAGCTACTGGAACCTACATTTCAGAACTATATAGCTTATATTCAGAATCAGTTTGAGTTTCGAGTAGTTTCAGCCAGAATATTTTACAGTGAAAATTGCTGGATTTAAAAATTGGGTCAAAATCGAAATGGTGGTGTTCCGTATACAAGTGGGGTCGAAAACTACTGGAACCTTGATTTCAGAAGTATCCTAGAAGTACAAGTTTGGGCTCAAACGGTCCTATACAAAGTGAAAAATCATTAAAGGGATATATGGTACTTTTTATTAATTTATTTTTTGGTACTTATTAATATTTTATTATTTACGAACCTAGAAGTATTAAATAGATTGGATTTAAGCGATCCAGAGCAAAGTGAAAAATTAATAAAGGGATAAATAATTTTAATGATTTTTTTTTATTTTTTAATGAAAACGAACTTAGAAGTACGATTGTTTGCGTGCCAAGCGTAAAATGTGAAATAAAAAATATCAGGTTTAATTAGTTTTAAGAAAATTGTGTTTTTATTCAATTAAAAAATAGTACATTTAAAAAACTTCTGGTGTTGTGACCTTTATTGTTGTGTAGCTTTAACACAAGTCAGTTATGTATACCCTGGCTGTTTCCAGCCAGTATTGTTGCGATTGTCTTTCCAGCTATTCCCTAAAAATGAGCTTAGTAGAGCTCCAAGACAGCCCGCAGAATGGTCCTGGGCCAATGAATCCATTAGCCGCCCCTTTTCTTGCGAGTTCGTCTGCCTTCTCATTGCCTACATATCCGCTATGACCTGGCACCCATACCAAGTGAACTTTGTTATTAGATGCTAGTCTTTTTAGAAGTTTTAGCCAATCCCAGACCAGTTTTGATATTATCTCAAAGGCACTGAGTGCCAGCAATGCCGCTCTACTGTCCGAGTGAATATAGATGTGACTGTTATTTGTGTCTCTTTCTAGTTCCTCTCTTAGGCAGAGCTCTATTGCATGTATTTCGGCCTGAAAAACTGAGTTCTCTCGACCCATACTGACAAATAAGCTTTTTCTGTGGTTTAGACCAAATACCCCTGCTCCAACACCCTCAACCGTTTTTGAGCCATCTGTGTACCATACATGAGACCCAACACCGGATTTGGGTCTGTGCTGTTCCCAATTAACCCTATTTGGGAATGTTACCCTGAAATTACGAGTGAAGTTGTATTTGGTTCGACAGTGATCGCTTAGGATTACAAATTTCACACCTATTTCAGCAATTTCTCTAGAAAGAGAGCTGAGTGCGCTAGAAGAGTCTTTCGCATCTCCCAAGATGAGCTTTTGCATTAAACTGCAACGCTTCTTTTTTGATGAGTAAATGAATTGGAGGAAGGTGTAGCAAGACCTCAAGGGCAATGGTCGGAGTAGATCTCATTGCCCCGGTTGTACAAACGCAGTCTACTCTCTGAATTCTATTGGTCCTTGCCTGCGCTGAGACCTTGCTAACTTTTCTAAACCAAACTGGAGCCGCATAGGCTATCAGCATTCTAGTAATCGCAGTGTAGAGCCACAACGATATTGTAGGATTTAGCCCCCCAGCTTTTACCAACCAATCTTTTACTGGTCCATATCGTGGCCCTGGCTTTGTCGGTGGTCTCGTCTAGGTGGCTATTCCAGAGTAGTCTGTCATCAAGAGTAATGCCAAGGTATTTAACTTCTCTTGAGAACGATATACGTTCACCAAAAATGCTAGGTTCTCTATAATTGTCCCTGAGTCTTTTTCTGGTGAATATTACTATAGAGGTCTTTTTAGGGTTGATGTTCAACTCCACATCCCTGCACCAGTCTGATACCAAGTTCAGTGCCCTCTGAAGTAGGTTTGATATGGTATCTTCAAACCTACCCCTTATCAGCACAACTATGTCATCATCATATGCTTGAACCTCAAAACCATTAACGCGCCATATGTGTAATGGTTCGTCGACGGCAATGAACCATAATAGTGGCGGGAGTACGCCATCTTGAGGACAACCTTTTGCCGACTTCACTGTAAGGTTCGCTGATCCCAGGGAAGAATTTATGATTCTTCACTTTAGGATATTCTCGATCCATCTACATGTTGTCCCATGGACACCTTTGCTGAGCAGCGCTTTAGTTATACGAGTATGAGAGAAATCCGTATTGTCGAAGGCTCCCTCAATATCTAAGAAACAGGCAACTGCATACTCCTTGTTCTCAAGTGAGGACTCAATCTTCTGTGTGAGATTCAGTAGAGCATGTGTGGTTGATTTCCCTTCTTGATACGCATATTGATTTTTATGTAGAGGTGCTACCATGAGGAAAATCTCTCTGATATGCCTATCAACTAATTTTTCCATTGTTTTCAATAGAAAGGAGGTTACACTAATCGGTCTATACGACTTGGGAAAGAAGTTGTCCTTCCTGCCCAGTTTCGGAACATACCGAACGATTACTTCTCTCCATTTGCTAGGAATTGCTCCCCAGGCAAATCTCGCTCTGAACATAATAATCAGAAGTAGCATAATGTGAGAGATTCCCGTCTGAAGGTGTGCTGAAATAATTCCGTCTTCTCCAGGAGACTTGTATGGATAAAATGAGCTTATGGCCCATGCTATCCTTTCCCCACAAAATATCTCCCCAGCTCTTATCCAATCTTGAGACCTTGGTCTCTCCAACTGATAGACTGGATTGATCCTCTGAGATAATTACCGAAGATGGAAAATGAACTCTAGCCAGAAGCTCTAAGGTCTCATATATATTGTTCGTAAATGATCCGTCCGGCTTTTTAAGGGGCCCTATAGAGTTAGTTTGCATTTTTGATAGAATCCTGTGAACTTTGGAGCAACTGATTAACTCCGAAAGTCCACTTCAGAATTTCTTCCAGGATTCCCTCTTAGCTCTTCTAATCTCTATGTTGTACTTCGTAAGGGCCTCTTTATATAGGGCCCGGTTACCCGTTCCTTTAGACACGTTGCTGAGCCTTCTTGTCTCTTGCCGAAGACGTGCTAAACGATCGTTCCACCAACGAGTAATTCTACTCCCTGATTTTTTCTTCTCTGGGTAAGTTTGGTGATACGAGTTCAATATAGCTGTACTAACCGCCTCACATGCGATTTCCAGCTAATCTGGATTCCGAACCTTCTTCTTCTAATAGGCTATTAAAATTTTCCCAGTTAGTCGATCTAGGGTCCCTGTATGTAGCCTTTAGTTTGATATTAAAGTTGATATCAAATCTAATGTGAGAGTGATCGGACATGGATGTTTCTTCCGAAACTGTCCAATAATTTATAAAATTTCTTAGGAATGTATTGCACAAAGTGATGTCCAAGACCTCTTCTCTAATGATGTTCCTAAATGTGGGTTTATTTCTTACATTCATAATTTCTAACATGTTACTGTTAATAAACTTAAATAAGCACTCACCTCTATGATTTATGTTCGTGCTGCCCCAGTTTGTATGGTGTGCATTTGCATAACAGCCAATCATAATGTGGTTATCTCTCTTCTACTGTGATTCATGAGTCTCTGCAGTGTTGAGAAAAAAGGTCCTTTGAGTCGCCAGGCAAGTAGGCTGAGCATAAGATTATCTCTGGCCCATTTGCCACCTCCATCTTCACGGCGACTTGATCCTTGTCTGTGTGTTCTGAAATTAGAATGGCATTAATTCCTTTTCTAATCAGTATACATGGTCGGGGTTTTCTTGCATTGCAGGAACCATAAAATAACTCACCTGGTAAGCCCTTAACCTGATGGCTCTTGGATAAGAGCGACATCCAAGTGCCCCCGATTAAATAAACATTCCAAAACTGGCGAAGCAGCTTTGGAGTCTTGTAGATTTCCCTGGATGCACCTGAGGCCCATTAACTATCGGAAGGCCGCTTCTTAGGCCCCGCTCGCATCCACTTGGGTGAAGTTGGGTGTACCCAAAGTGAGGAGTTCGGTGACCTGAGGGCTTCCCCGCGGCCTGCAAAAGTTGCCTTGGCAAGGCTGGTTGCTCGTCCCGAGGATGGGCTTTCTGGAGCCGCTGTCCCCTGGGATTTGGTGACGGCAGCCGCTGCTGTGCTCATCGCCCTGGCTGCGGCTGCTGCTTTGGATGTTGATGGAGTATTGTCCTCTTCTTTGATAGACACCTTCTCCTTTGACTGTAATTTGGTGGATGTGGCCCGCTTGGCCCCTGTCTTCACCCTCATACGGATTTGCGAGAAATTAAGAAATAATTTCCTCCCTGCGCAAGAATCCTCTTCTTCGATGCATCATCAATCGAGAAGGTGACAGATTGTCCTTCTCTTTTATGGTTCGAAGAACCCGCCAACTCTTTATTGACAATGCTACGTTCTGCTTTGCCAGTCTGCTTAATAGTGTGTTCTGCTGGAGAACATCTTCCGGTGGCAGGTAGGCAATGCAGGCGAACGTCTGGCGCATTTTCGATCCTTCAACTAACTTTATACTAGCACTAGGGAAGGGCTTTTGTGTCTTAGGTGCCTCTGACAGCCAAGTTTTGGTTTGGCTGGTGTGGCACGTAAGAGATAGTCTCTATTTATGTTGCTGGTAAATCCGAGATTATTGTTGAGATTTGTGGATTTGTCCACCCCAGATAATGAGCTCTTTTTTATCAGAGCTTTCAGTTCCTCTTCAGGATGCTTGGAATGGGTGATGGCAACCTTGCACGCGCTCCATGGTCCATGTCTCTTATCCTGAGCATCCTCTTGGGCTTTAGCCCGCAGTGGTGTAGCTTTAGGGGCTACCTTTTCTCCACCCTCTGCCGGTTTTCTAGATTTTTTCTCCTATGACATCACGCCACTGGGCGAATTATTAGCCGATCTTGGTACGCTTGGTTCCTTAGCATCAGGCTTCGTCGGGTCATTAGCTTTTGGTTCCAGTGGTCCCTGAGAGCTGTTGTCGGCATTTAGCTCGAAATCTTCGAGAATGGCAGTTATGTCATTGACCCTACTTAAGCCCCCTCACCATGTCAAGGTACATCAACCAAGAGAAGATAATGCTCTAAGCAACTTATTCTGCGTCTTGGTACCGCTGGGCACTCGCAGAGAATATATTCCGACTTTTCCTGTCCTTCCCGACAGAAACGACATGAGTCGTCTTGTACCACACCGGTTTTACTCATGTGATAGTTAAGTCTACAATAGCCCGGAAGTAGGCCAACGTAGAGTTTAATGTCATTTCTGCTAAGATTCATAACAACATGTGCCCTAATGTGCTCGGCGTTGATGAGTCTCTTTGAGTGCCGCATGCTCACTTCGTCCCTCCAGGAGTCTTTAGCCAGATAGTCCGCCATATTATGGCCCACATGCGCTTCATTACCCGGCACCCACAATAAGGTAACCGTGTTCCTCGCTGCCAAAACATTGAGAAGCCTGTAGCAATTCCAAACCAATCTTGATCGAAAAGAATAGCTTGCCAAAGCATTTAGAGCTGCTTGACTGTCTGAGAAAATGTATATTCCGGTACCACAAGTACCCCATCGTAGACATTCCCTAGCACATAGTTATAAGGCGTGGGCCTCCGCCTGAAAAATGGAAGCTGTTTTTCCCATTGCAATTGCCTTACGGAAACGTGGTCCTGCAATTCCCACACCAGAACTGCCATCTTCCATTTTGGATCCATCAGTTTACCACAACTGTCGATTCGGGTTCAATATTATTTCACCGTTTCTCCAAGCTGACCGTTCACTGATGACCACTTCAAAATGCCTAGAGAAAATGCGAGTGTTTTTTCTATTCTATCGAAGACGGTGAGGCATGGAGTGTTCTAGGCAGATTCTAGAATTTTAACATGCCCGCTAAGATCGCCCTTTTTAATATAGGATAGACCTGGTAGCCCTAAGGCTGAGCTAGCTGCCCAGTGATCATTCCTAAGGCTAGTGTAGAGCACGTTTTCATTGCCCCATTTACACTCAAACAGGCTATTTGATGCACTTTGTTTAGGATTATCCTGTTTCTGTGTCCTCTTCGGCTGTTTCCGAGCCTGTTTCTGTTCTACCTTTGGCCACCATACCAAGAAGGTGTAAGTGACCATTGGTACTATGATAGTTTTGTAATGCCACGCCATCGTTTTTGGTCGTAGACCCCACGTTTTACCATACATTCTTTGGCACGCAAAAATTACCCTTAAGGCTTTTGCCAGTTATGTAAAGTAAATATTTTGTCCAAATAAGAGTGTTATCTAGAACTACTCCCAGATATTTCATCTCCTCGAACATCGTCAAGTCACTGTCCCCCCAATTTTAAGGTCCTTAGGCTTAGCTTCCTCCTTCTAGTGAAGGGAATCACTTTAATTTTATTCCGATTTATCGAAAGTCCCTGCTCCTGACACCACTATTAGTGGTGTCAAGAAGCAATTGCATTCGATTGGCAATCACAGAGTCAAACCATGATTACCAAATCGTCCGCAAAGCCCTGAACTTCGTATCCAATATCGCCGAGAGTCTCCAAAAGCCCATCTATCACCAATAGCCACAAGAGTGGCGATAAAACACCCCCTTGATTGACCTGACAATCTTCGTGCCCCCAAATTGAAGATTAAAGTCCTGTTACGCATATTAAGAACCCATGCCATGATCAGTCGGAGTATTTTCTTCTTGATCACCGCTTCCTCAATAGACTCGAAAGTAACGTTGTCAAAAGCCCCTGTGATATCACCCGATGTACAGATTGCTGTTTCTTTACCAACGATTTTACTTGTTAGGCTATGCAGTGCAGTCTCAGGTGATCTGCCTGATTGGTATGCATATTGTCCAATATAAAAATGATTGTCCCTAAGATGGACTTCCCTGATATAATGGTCCAGAATCTTTTCCATGGCTTTAAGCAAATGGGTCGGAAAGTTTTAGGCGTGTAATCCACCTTTTTGCCTGCTTTCGGTATAAAAGCAACTCTTGCTCTGCTAGAGTGCTTAGACAATACTTCAAATTCCAGGCTCGTGCTAAATATATTAGTTAACCTAGGCGCGAGCATGTCAATACCTTGCCCGAGTTTCAATCTCCTCACAGTGCCTCTTTCATGAATCTCTCTTTGATCTTTTCAAGGCGTTGTTATATGCCGTTAAGACACTTTTATAACTTGGCAAATCCCCAGTGGTCTTTCCTCTATTGAAGAGCTGGCGGGAAATCCTCCGCAGGGTGCCGAGCTCTTTATTGCAACAGGGAACATTTCTGAAACGTTTCTTCATAACCAATTGGCAGCTATTTTCATAGGCTGAGGTTATGATGGTTTCCAACTTGTTAACTTGAAGATCTAGTTCCTGAGAGCTAGTTATCCTTTCATTTAGACACCCAAACGAAAGTTATACAGTGACCAATCGGTCTTTCTAACATTCCTTATTGCAAAAGTTTCTTCAACCTCTCCCTTCAGGTCAAATCGAATATATCGATGATCTTACAGGGAAACTTCATCCAACACCCTCCAATTTGAAATGTTATTTGAGATATAATACCTCCCCCCTTATCGCATTTACAAAAGTTGGCTGATTACTTCTTTTTACTATAACAATATTATTAGTTATAATAAAATCAAGAAGTAACTCACCTCGTGTGTTGATGTCCGTAGTCCCCCATACCGTGTGGTGCGCGTTAGCATCACAGCATACCACCCACTGTAGGTTACAGTTTCGGCAGTACTCCGTAAGCTGCTGAAGCTCACTCGATACCACCTCTTCTGCGTCCCCAGGGAAGAAAATGGAGGCCAGGACAATAGTTCTAAACCCATGGGCACTAGGCACTTGTGCCTGTATAGCCACAAGATCTCGTTGCATAAGCTCTGAGATAGGGGGAATTTTAATGTTCCTTTTGACCATTAAAGCTGCTCTAAGTCGGACAACGCTGACGTTGTAGATCAACCTACAGTTTCTTGTCTGCAAACCGTTTGTCTGTGCGTTTGCGGCCCGTGATCCATAGCCACTAAGTCCAGACATTGTTGTTCCACCAGAGCAGTGTGCCTGTATAAGGCTGCTATCGCTCGGTGAAGATTGATTTGCAGACAACAGAGATTGTCCATGGTATCATTGTCGGCGAATGATAATTGTTGGCTTTCAGAAGCTATATGTTGCATCCTTGAAGGTGTGCAGTTCACATTTCGTTCTTTCCATACAAATCCATGAAATATATTATATATATATATATATATATATTATTTGTGCATTCTGGTCACCTATGAGTGCCCCCATAGTAAGGCTAAAGTTAATCCGTGAGTTCGTCAGACCTTGCACGGAGTTTGCTATTAAGCTTGGCTCTACCCCGCCAAGCAAGCCACCGGCATAGCTGTTTCACCGTGGTTTGGGGGTTTGTTTTAGTTAAATCTGGCCACACTGCCAAGACCATGCCCCGACAATATAGTGTGGTCAAATCAAAACGAAGAGGTTTTTATCTCCCCTTGCACGACTTTCGACGAGCCAGAACCAGCAGAGACATAACCTAACTGGCTGCGAGCCATTGGTGAAAGACAGCCGCGCTGCCCCTAGGGGCTGACCAATTCGCTAGAGTTAAAACAATGACTCTAGTTAGCCTAACGTCTTACCAGGAATTCCAAATGGTTTCAGGCTGCGCGAGTTATGATTCTTAGATCTTTTTTATTTAAAAAATATTAACTTCAAGATACCGATGTATCTTGAAGCGTTCTTTATTTATTGAGTTTACTTATGAACTGACGTTGTATTAGTTTACTTATGAACTAACGTTGGTTGAGTTTACTTATGAACTAACGTTGGTTGAGTTTACTTATGAACTAACGTTGATTGAGTTTACTTATGAACTGATTTACAAAATGCAACTTAACAACTATTTATAGTGACAACGGATTTGTTAGTATGTGTTTAGAGATCTCTTTGTTCTCTAAGTATTATCATGTGGTTATCATTTTGGTTTTTCCATTTTCTTTGTTGTGTAATGTATTTATTATTAATAATCCCTTGTCTGTTACTTAATGTATTTATTACTTATACTAGTCTTAATTTAAATAGTGATCCTTTGTCTAGTTTTATTGTCTAGAGGAAATGATCCTTTGTTTTGTTATGTATTTATCATTTATACTTAGTAACAAAGAAAATGTTCTGCGATGGAAAATATTCTTATCGCTTATTATTATTTACAAATATTAACAGTAGATTTTGGTATAATTGAAATATATAAAAATGTTTTTCTCTTTTGAATGTTGATATCTTAACTCTCCCCTTCCTAAGATGAATCGTCCCGATTCAGAGAGTAGTTATATTTCCTTCTTTTCTTAATCTTTCTAATTCGTTTTTGTACATTACTATATATGAATCTCTTGTTTTGATTTGTTTCATTTTTACAAAATATTTAATTAGTTTCAAAATAACATGTATTGATATTATTATAAAAGTAATTATTAATGTTATAAATATAAAAGATTTGATTGGGTTGTTCTCAATGGGAATTGTTAATTTTTTTAATGAGTCTAAATTATTAAACGCTAAGTTTGATGTCGATGTCAAAATTCTAATTATTTCCAAATCTTCGTCATGTTTGTTGTGGATAGCTTCAAGTATTCTATCATGTAAATTTCTAAAAGTTTTATTATTTATGGTTACCTCATTACTGTATTTAACAAGTACAGTTCCTGTTACAGTTTGGTTATCTATGACATTTGTTCCATCTAACAGGATGAATCCGTCGTTAATGTGTAATAGAGGTGGATTATACTCCTGTATTATTTTACATTTATCCTTTCTGTTGTCTAGTAATTGTAAGGTAGTTTTTACAATTTAAAACTCTAGTATAGTCTTTGTTGCACAGTGCTATTTGTGTGTCAGTTAAAATCTTTCCATGTTTGTTAATAACCGGATATTTGTAAATTGCAATGATTAATTCGTGTGTCCTTGCAATATATAAATCGGAATATTCTAACACATTAATGATTGGTACAGAATTCAGTTCATGGCGTGCTACTTCTCTTACGTCTTTTAAATCTAAAGATTCTGCTAGATACTCATTATTTTTTGCTGCATTGATTGTTCTAACTAAGAGCAGTAATTGGTCATGTACTTGTTTTATTAATATGTGGTTTCTTATTCCCTGTTCTAATACTAAATTTCCTAGTCCTATGGAGTCTAGTATTTTATTGAATCTTGAGCTGATGATTTTTTGTTTACCATTGTTTTTGATTAGTGCATTAATTGCTGTTTCAATTTGAATTGTTTCATCATGATCAGGTATGCCGGTAATAAATTTTAGTGCTGATCCAAGGAAATTTAAACTTCTTTTAATCCTATGTTCCTGGAGTTGGTTCTTTAGGATTTCTATTTTTTTTATCCAGATTAATTCTTCGGCTGTTGGTTTATAATTGCCTGTAAAAGTTTTGTTATATAATACAGTTATTTCTGTTAAATTGGTGACGTGGAATAAAAATTCGAATTCGTTGAACAAAAATGTGTCGTCTATTCTGGTTAAAATATACTTTCTGTTTTCCATGTTTTCAATTTCAGTTGTTGCTCCTGGTGTCTGGAATAACATTGCCAGTGCGACTAATATCAGCTATATTTTTATCATGTTGCTCAATCGTAATATTTTTTATATTATTTTTATGGATAGTTTTTCCTCCTCGGGTTAAGACTGTGTCCCCACGGTCTTCATCTACAACTTCTTTTTTAAACCTAGGTTGGCTTTTCTTTCTAATACCTGTGATTCTTACCAAAATTTGAGTTCCTTTTCCGAATGTTCGATGTTTTGCGTGTGTGTTTAATCTTTCTAGTACCTTAGTTGATGCTTTACGTAATTTTTCTGTAACTGCTTCTTTAATGTAATTTGTTGTACCAAAATGTATTTGTCTTGGCCTGTATCCTGTTACAGTATGTATTGAGTTGTTCAATTCTTTAACAGCTCTAAATATTTCTTCTTTTACTGTAGAGGAGTTTTGTATTTTAAAAATGCGTGTTAGTTCACTAATAGAGTTATGAGCTCTTTCTACTTGTCCATTTGCTTTTGATCGGTGCACTGGTGTTTCTATTTTCTGTATGCCATGTTTTATACACATTTTTTTAAATGCTGGTGTAACGAAACTTGCTTCATTATCAGTCATGAGTCGTTTGCATTCGGGAAAATTATTGATAATTATTTCTTCCATTTTGTCTTCTATTTTTGATTTGGTATTTATTTCTTGGGCAACTATGTATTTGGAAAATTTATCTATAGTCACAAGATACGTGTTATTATCATTAAAGTAAATATCCGCATGTATGTATTCTCTTGGTTGTGTTGGTATGTCCGATTCTCGGAGAGGCTCATTAGTTGGGTTTCTCTCATAACGTCCAAATATCTTTTTTTATGGTTGGCCAATAATATTTTTCTAAAATTTCTTTTGTTGCATTGATGTAGCTTCTATGAGCTCTTAAATGTGTTTCTTTTACAATTCGAAGTTGATTATTTCTATCTATTATATCTTTTAATTTTCTTGGCGTATGTACAAAACTAGTACCTATAAATGTTTCCTTAATTAGTAATGCGTATTGGTATAAGTCTTCTATATTCATATGTATAGCTACGACTCTTTTTGGGACCAATATCTTTTTTAATTCACTTATCAGGTCATTATTATTTGAAAAATTAATAGTGTGGCGTACTTTATTAGGAAAAATAGTGCGTGTTCGTGTTTCTGTAAAATTAGCAGTAGGTACGAGTTCTAATTGTACACCATATGCATTAAATGGCTGTTTAACAGTTTTTATTATATTACTTGCGGAACTTTCGGCTGAGTGTTCCGTGTCTATAGAAGATGTATTAATAACTTGTCGTGATAGCGCGTCTGCTACAACATTTTCAGTACCGGGCTTGTATTTAATTTTAGCACCATAGTCCTCTATTATGGCTTTCCAACGTTTCAGTTTAGAATTGGGATTTTTTTCGGAGATAGCATATGTTAGTGACTGATGATCCGTAAAAATGGTAAGATCCGCTATTCCATATATATAGTTTCGGAGTTTTTGTAAAGCCCAAATTATAGCTAACAGCTCTTTTTCATTCGTGCTGTAGTTTTGCTCTGTCGTATATTTTTTCTTGTTGTTATACTGCTGGTGTCATCTCTAGATTGGGTTGTCTCTATTCTATTGTTGCGCTGAAATTTTTTGTTGTTGTTGAAATTTCCACTTTGTTCCCTTATCCTTTTCCAGGGTTGGCTATGAAATCCTTGTGGGTTGTAGTTGTTGAAATTTCTAGTGTTTCCCGAAGATGTGTCCATTGGTTCTGGCTTCGGAAAATTTTGGTGTTGTTGTCGTTGTTGATTTTGTTGATGATGTTGATTTAGTTGATGATGATTTTGGTAATATAATGGCCTTCTAGCATGATGGTTTCTATAGTTTTGTTGAGTGTATTCTTTCTCCTTTTTACCAGTATTATTTCCAACATGTAAATTTTTATGATTGTTATCATGCTCAATAGTTTGGGCTATTGCATATGCATGCTCCAAATCTCTGACAGAGTTTCCATACAATGTCGAACGGATGAAATCGTTGTTTAATCCATTTTTAAAAGTCCTTACTGCGTCTTCCATTGCATGTGCAGTCATGCTTTTAATTGAGTCTGGTGGATCTCCAGACATGGCTAATTTCGAAGTTACTACTGTAAGTGCTTTACTCACTTCATCATGAAACTCCGATAATGATAACTTTCCTTGTGTCAGTTTAACGAGTTCGTCTTTCAGGACGTACAATGGGCGCTGATCACAATAGGTGTAGTCCAGACGATTGAGGATTGCTTCAAAGTTGAAGATTGTATTATGATTCAATAATATGTTCGCTGCTGCATCAGTTATCTTACACTTTACGATGGTAAGAGCTTCCACGTATTTATTCGAATTAACATGTTGGCTGATGCTATTCATTAATCGAGTGGCATCTTCTCGCCAAAGTCTGTAGTTGCTTTTTACGCCATCGAACGTAGATAATGATTTGAAAATTTCCAAATTAATTTCATTGGGATTGCTATACACCGCTATTCTTGGTTCCAAGACTTCAGTTCATTGATTAACGATAACTGGGTTAATTGGTATCTGGTCCAATCTGTTTTTTAATATTGCATTTTCCTCTTGTATATTTTGCAAGGTAATCTGCAGGGTAGCCAGTTGTTGAATAAGATGATTCATATTAACTTGCTCCATTATCTGCAGATTTCTATTGCTGTCAAATATTTTCGTTCTATCTTTTTTCATAGAATTTTCCTGTTCTAGGCAGGATTTGTTGTTCTCTTTGCTGCGACAAAGGGTATTGGTCCGCTTACTCAGAGGATATAAGTATAATATCCTCCTGGCAGGATCGCCAGTTATGATTCTTAGATCTTTTTTATTTAAAAAATATTAACTTCAAGATACCGATGTATCTTGAAGCGTTCTTTATTTATTGAGTTTACTTATGAACTAACGTTGTATTAGTTTACTTATGAACTAACGTTGGTTGAGTTTACTTATGAACTAACGTTGGTTGAGTTTACTTATGAACTAACGTTGATTGAGTTTACTTATGAACTGATTTACAAAATGCAACTTAACAACTATTTATAGTGACAACGGATTTGTTAGTATGTGTTTAGAGATCTCTTTGTTCTCTAAGTATTATCATGTGGTTATCATTTTGGTTTTTCCATTTTCTTTGTTGTGTAATGTATTTATTATTAATAATCCCTTGTCTGTTACTTAATGTATTTATTACTTATACTAGTCTTAATTTAAATAGTGATCCTTTGTCTAGTTTTATTGTCTAGAGGAAATGATCCTTTGTTTTGTTATGTATTTATCATTTATACTTAGTAACAAAGAAAATGTTCTGCGATGGAAAATATTCTTATCGCTTATTATTATTTACAAATATTAACAGTAGATTTTGGTATAATTGAAATATATAAAAATGTTTTTCTCTTTTGAATGTTGATATCTTAACTCGCGTTGGAGTGGTTCTTAGTATAGACCTTAAGTATAATCCATGGTTGTTGCCATGTTTCACACCTCAGATCACAGCAACTATTGTCTCTTTTGACGACTTATGAAAAAGTCTTCTGTCGAAGTTGTTGTAACCTTTTTCTTGTAATTGAATACGCAATGTCGCGTATTTCGCGAGTTACTGCCATTCGGAATATTTTTTTAATTTTGGTAACCTGAATTGATATGTAGCTTGCTGTAGCTAAAAATTTGTACTTTAAAGAAAATTTTTCCCGTTATGTTATTATAAGAATACCTTCTGCAAACGTCAATATAAAATTGTGCCACAATAAAGTAATTTTCGAGTAAAATACCATTTTTTTGGCCAACTATTATATTTTTTGATGAAATGAAGCCAAGAAATTTTGAAAAATTGGTAACATTCATGAAATTTCAATAATCAAGAATAATAAAAAACAATCACCCGCATAATGAATAGTTTTTCTCTACTATCTTGTCTATCGTTGGAATACCAAACTATTTTTCAGGAGACGTCACATCTAGAAAATAAGAAAAGGCTTCTTTATCAACTTCATAAAGTTGTTTAAAACTAACAAAATTTATTCAATTATTATATTTATTAAATTTGTCACTTACAGGGCGTCAGGCGTAAACGTAGGAGCCTATTTTCTTGGTCCCGTAACAACAACATTGCTGCAATTCCAAACATTATTTTACTAAATTTGTTTGTTTTACATTTAAAAATTTTTGAACACTGAGCTTGTTCTTCTTGTTTATAACAATCAATGTAAACTGACAGCTTATAAAAATTTCATGGGAGATTCACGATGGGGAAAAATATTGCACATGTTATTACCGATAGGGGTGAATAATATCCATATATGTGTGTATGTAGAAATATCTGAATGTTATATACCATTGTATACATTTTTATACCCTTCACAAAAAAGTGAAAAGGGTATTTATAAGTTACGTGAGTAATTTCTACACCGTACATGGGACACCCTATAAAGTCGACTTAGCGATGTCCGTCTGTCCGTGTGTATCTTGAAAATAACTTTCTGAAGTCCGTAGAACGCCTACAGAAAAGTTTAGCATGTCAATTTGTTTGAAGTTCCTGTTGTAAGTTTCCTATTGAAATTCAGCTCCATTGATCTATAAATAGCTGAGCTATGAGCTCTGAAGCGCAACTACCTCTATTTTTTGACCATTTTCGGAGCGTTATTTGCGTAAACTACAACGCGGAAAATAAACCTTTATATACCGTTTTATCAGAAATAATAGACGTACTAAATTATCAACACTGTAATAATACGACTTAACTAATCAACAATCACATGACATACTTATAATTACGAGACAGACAAAAAGCAGAGAGTAGTGTTTAAGACGTTCAAGAAGTAAGATCGGTCATCAAACCGCTTACGGAGAGTAGTGTTTAAGACGGAAAAGAGTTGAGTTGTGGTTACGACGGACAAAGAGTAAGATCGGTCATCAAACGGTGTGCAAAATATTAAAAGACTGTGAATACGAAGTATTGAAAGTTATTAATTAAAAATTAAATTATTCAAAAGTTAATTATAAAAATATTAAACGTTTATTAATAAAACAGATTAATTACTAATCTTACTAATCTAAACTTAAATTTATTAAATTAAATATAATAAAACTCTTTTGAAACTTACATAAATTTTAATGAAAAATCATTGAAGAAATCAAGAAAAATTTTTTTTTTTAATTAATATATTAATTTTTTTTTTAATAATTTTTATTAATTATTTTTAGTCATAAATAAAAAATTTAATAGATAATTTATTTTAATTAATATACACATATATACGGGTATATATATGTATATTAAATTTATATAATTAATTTATAATAAATGTTTATTATTAACTATAATATTTACAGTTTTATTAATTTAAAAATTGTGTGCCTGCAGACATTTTATTGCTTTTAAAAATGAGGTTGTCAGAAAAGATTGTTTCTTAGAACTCGATAATTTTAGTTTCTTGAGCTAAAATTAATTATTTATTTAGGACTATTAAAAAATAGGTATTCGAAGAAAATTATTTTTATCAATGTTTGTCATTTCTTTTTTTATTGCTGTATAATTTTTAATTGTAAGTTTATATGACCTAAAAGGCTAGTTTGTTAAGTTGAGGTCGTATATTAAAAATTTATTTTTTATCGCTATATCACTCCAATAATAAATAAATTTTTATATTTAAGATGACCTTAAGCTTAATAAACTAGTCCTTACCTTTATATAATTTTTTTTATATTTATGTGCTGTATTTATAACACAAGCAACAATCTAGTTGTCTGGAAATTTTATAGTAAAAATTATTCAAAATATGAAGTCTTTTTCATTCAAATTTTTTGACGAGTTGATCGCTTGTATTATAATAACAGCTCATTAAGAAGAATGTAGAAAGTGAAAAATATGAATATTTGGCTAACACAGTGAAGGGTATATAAGAATCGGCACAGCCGAATTTAATTTGGTTTTCTATACATTTGCACAGCAATATACAAAGTGATGTCAAGTTTTTAATTGTAAAAACCTGGTTTCACTTAAAATTTCCCTTGAACTTGTAAATACAATCCTGCTGGATTTTCCAACATAATTAGATTTTTCGTTTGAATCGAAAATTCTTTTCGAAAGCCTTTTTGATTCGGATGGAAATACATAATAACCCCCCTGCTTCTGCTTTCTCAAGGCAAGGTAATGTTGTAATTTTTAAAGCTTGTAAATAAAAAATGTAAATTTAACAATGGGAATAATAATGGCATTATGGCATTTTATATTTTTTTCTTATCAACAACAGCTGACACAATAACACAATTCATTCACAAAAGACAACATTTCAATTCACAATTAAATGAAATAATTCAAAATAATAAGATAATTCCGCCAGAATGAATAATAGCAATTTCAATATCGATCAATTTTCTTTCCTCTAAATTTTCCTTTTCGTGTTGAATCAATAATACCACCCATTATATCATTTGATTTGCACAATCCGATAAGTATAGCTATTGATTCTACGACCATGTTGTGAGCAGCACCAAAACTTTTCTGCAACCTAATTAATATAAAATCAATAAAAAGAAGCCTCAGTAAAGGGGAGATTAACCCACCTCGTTGTGTAGCTCATTTTCTTATGTACTTCTCAACGTCAATAAGCTGTCGATTACCCAAGCGCTTCTCTATTTTAAAATGAAATCTGCATTGATTCCCCTAGTGCAGAGACTTTACCGAAGATTCTGGCAAGGAGCCATCGGACCTGTTCACGAAAATAGAATTGGAGTGGTTCGTAGCTATGACTTTATTGAGCCTGGCAGAGTCTCTAGTTCCATAAAGCTTTTTCCAGCCATTAAATTAATGTGAAAGAACAGCAGGAGTTATGTATAAAATCAAGGAAACACTCATCTTTATCATTAATCTCTTTGCTTCCCTGCATTGTGTAGTATTCATGTCACATCAAAGACAACAATGGCTCCTATGGCTTCCATGAACGACCTCGCTTCGTCTGTTGAGCCGGGTCTATCATATGTCATATAGAATGATGTACTCGTATGTAAAAGCTGCCACCGTCTGACAATTCGACTTTCGCGACTGTTACAGTGGTTTCTTACGTTACTAATAAATACTATAAAGTGCTATTCCACGAAAGGCAATCATTACATGAAATGCTAAATCAAATGCTGAAATTATTTCTACGTTGTATAAAAAAATTTTTATAATTCAAAACAAAATAGTAATATAGATTATTTTAGAGGCAATTAATTTAAGATTTTGTCTTAAAAATACTTTAAATGTAAATTTTAAACTTTTTCTAAATTTCTATAATCAATGAAATATATTAAAGTAAAAGAATTATAAATATAAAAATTAATTTATTTCAGATTATTAAATACTATTTAACCATACACTAACAAGAATAGCAAACTATTATAATTTCAGACTTGAGATATAGTACGCGTTAGATGTTTAAATATGCACTGACGTGTTCTAAAGGGTGTCTCAGTACGAGTGCACTTTTTAAATTTATTTATTTTTTATTTATTTATTTGTTATTTTTTATTTGTAATTTTATTTTTTACATTTTTCTTAGGAGGTAAAGAGTTTAGAAGCTTAGAAGCTATTTTTCTTGTCTACTTAGTAATGGTTTTCTAGTTTTATTATATAGAAGTAACTTATTATTATTATTATATACATTTAAGGACAAATATTACAAAAACCCCTTTATTAAAAAAAAAAAAAAAAAAAAAAATTTTTTTTATATAAAAGGTGATTTTATAAGAACTATCGGAAATTAAAAAAAAAAAAACACATAAAATTCAGAAAAATGCATGAAATATTTATTTGGATCGATAGTTGGGTCGATATAATTTAATGTTTGAAGATTATTTCATGCAAATGTTGGCCGCGGCTGCGCCTCAAATGGTCCATCCACTTAGTCCAATTTTGGCATACTCTTTCCAACATTTCGGCCAGTATCTCACGAATAATGTTGGCAATGTTGGCTTCCAGTGCGTCAATCGAAGCGGGCTTTTCCCTATAGACATTAGCCTTAACATAGCCCCACAAAAAATAGTCTAGAGGCGTTAAATCGCACGATCTGGGCGGCCAATTGACTGGTCCCAAGCGTGAAATAAACTGTTCACCGAACTCGCCTCTCAATTGGTCCATTGGTTCGCGTGCTGTGTGGCATGTGGCACCGTCTTGTTGAAACCACATGTCATGCAAGTCAAGCTCTTCCATTTTGGGCAAAAAAAAGTTTGTTATCATCGCACGGTAGCGCTCACCATTCACAGTAACGTTGTGATTCGCATCATCTTTGAAGAAATACGGCCCAATGATGCCGCCAGCCCATAATCCGCACCAAACGGTTGTTTTTTGTGGATGCATTGGTAGCTCTTGCAATACTTCTGGCTGCTCTTCACTCAAAATACGGCAGTTTTGCTTGTTCACGTATCCATTCAACCAGAAATGAGCCTCGTCGCTGAACACAATTCTTCGATAAAAAAGTGGATCTTCATCTAACTTTTCAAGAGCCCATTCACCAAAAATTTGGCGTTGTGGTAGGTCGTTTGGCTTCAATTCTTGCACCAGTTGTATCTTATAAGGCTTCACACCCAAATCCTTCCGCAAAATTTTCCACGTAGTGGAGTAACAGAGGCCCAATTGCTGCGAACGGCGCCGAATCGATAATTCACGGTCATCACCAACACTGGCCGATACGGCTGCGATATTTTCTTCAGTTCGCACTCTACGTAAGCGTGTTGGTGGTTTAATGTCCAACAATGTAAATTTGGTGGGAAATTTTGTTACAATAGCCCGAATAGAAGCCTCAGTAGGTCGATTAAACTGACCATAAAATGGAAGAAGCGCGCGATGAACTTTCTTAACAGAGCGCGCATTTTGGTAATAAAATTCAATAATTTGCAAGCGTTGTTCGTTTGTAAGACGATTCATGATTAAATTATAGACCAAACTGAAGATGTTTGACAGTGACACAAGATACAAAACGTGCGTGAGCTGTCAAAACTAGTGTTGCCAAAAAGATAATAGCAAAAAAATCACTCTTTATATGAGCAGGAGTAAAATTACGATGATATAAGTTCATTGATATGAGAGTATTGGGGAGATAAACATCTCGTGTTGTAATTTGTTGTTAGTTTTACCAATCTGTCATTTACAAGTTCGAAGCCGGAAAGATCATGAAGACGTCGTGTGGAGTAGTGCCAGGGTAGGTTGAAGATCATTTTCAGTAGTTTATTTTGTGATACTTGCAGTTTTTTTATGTGACATTTTGCAGACGAGAACCAAACTGGAGCGCAATAGAAAATGATGGGTTGAAATATAGATTTGATTATTAAATTTTTATTGACTGTATTTAATTTCGATTTTCTGTTTATAAGGGGATATAAGATTTTTATAAGCTTATTTATCCTGTCGACTGTGTAGGGGATGTGACGACTGAAATTAACTTTGGGATCAAGGATAACACCTAAATATTTGACTTTGTGTTTCCAAGGAATATCGTAGCTCAGGAATCGTAGTGGTCTGTGGGGGATAAGACAGTCTTTTCGGTTTCGCGTAAAATAAATAGCTTGAGTTTTGTCTGGATTTATCGCAATTTTCCATTTATCAAAGTATGATTTGAGATCAATAAGTGCCGACTGCAAGTTAAAAATAATATCAGCTGACAGTCTATCGGAGCAAAGTATTGAAGTATCGTCTGCAAATATTGACATTGTGCAGTTGGAGAGTTCGGGAACATCAGCCGTAAAAATATTATAGAGAATTGGAGAAAGGCACGACCCCTGTGGACAGCCAGCAGTAATATTAGTTTGCGCACTTTTTAAATAAAAACGCTAATTTTTTCGATTAAATATAGAATTAAATATCCGCGCCAGTAATTCCTTCAATGAGTAATGGAGCAAAGTGAAGTCAATACCAATTTTTTTTGCAAAAAAATAAAAAATATATTCTCCGATGAAGCACATTTCCATTTGAATGGCTTCGTGAATACACAAAATTGTGGAATTTGAGGTTCAGAAAATCCTCATTGGATTCCTGCGTTTGCACACATAACGAGCAACTGTCTTGTGCTTTACCGGTGACTGTAAATGGCATTTGTTACGGGAAGTTGAAGTCAATGCCAATAAAAAAAAAATATCTTCTCTCAGACAGTCGAGCAGCTCTATGTGCATTGGCGGGCTATTCATTTCGATCAAGATTGGTCTGAGACTGCTATAAACTTCTCAATGCTTTGGCAGAGAGAAACACGGTTACCTTATACGCAACGAAGAGAAACAAAGTCTACAAGACTGCTGGAGGGCCGAAGTAGGCATTCGGCAGTCAAAGAGACTCATCAACCCCAAGCGCATTAGGGCAGATGTTGTTTTGAACCTCATCAGAAATAACATTAAACTCTACGTTAAGCGAAGCACAGGAAACGTCGGAGTACATTCTCTGCGAGTGCCCAGCGGTGGCAAGACGCAGAATGAGCTGCTTGGGTAGTGGGGCATTGGTCCCAGAAGATCTAGGCAAGATTAGTTCTACAAAAATTACAATAGATCTTAAAGGTCGCGGTGCGATTGTAGCCCATAGGGATGATAATAATCTTCTCCGTTGAAGCACATTTCCATTTGAATGGCTTCTTGAATACACAAAATTGTCGAATTTGGGGCTCAGAAAATCCTCATACGATTCCTGCTTTTTCACCCACAACGAACAACTATCTTGTGCTTTAACTTTTTTTAAATGAGGCCGAAATTGCAGTGACTGTGAATGGCATTCGTTACAGGAACATGATGAGTTAGTTATTGTGGCCTCAACTGGACCGTATGGATCTGGACGACATGTGATTTCAGTACAATCTTACTGTGACACCCTTTACGTATCAAACGTTGGTTCAACGCAGACACAGGAATTTATAAAATTATAAACTTTTCACTCAGAGTTCGCTTTAATGTTGGGGACCCTTGTTAACGTACAGAATTTTGTACGCAGTAGTCGGGAACCCTTTTACCTTTGAGTCAATACCCATGGTTCCAGCTTGGAAATTGTTTTTAACTTGAGAGCGACTCTAAGGCGCATTGCTTGATATGGTATCCTTTTTCTTGGATAGCTGGCAGCAGCGACACCATCTTTGTTTTATTTTAGTTCTCCAGCGCCATTGCACTGGATTTGGTGATAGCGAGGATGAGGTAGGTGCTCCTTGACACGGAGTACAATAACTATACGTATAATTAGACTTAATAATTAATAAAATCCACAACATTCTATTACAATAAACGAGAAAAACCGAAACAGTTGTGCGACAGTTTTGTGTGAACTGTTTTATGTTACTATCGAAATTAAATTAATTAAAAATGTAATTGCTGTACGTGTATGTATAATATTTAACTTTTTTTTATTTTTATATAACAGATCATAAATCCGTCAGACCAAATTCACAGAGATCAAGAAGCCCTTTATTAAATGATATTCCCAATAATACAATGGAGCCAAGATTTTCTAGTCCGGGATTAAACTTCACACCTAGTGGTACAGCGGGTGCAAATGCTCAAAATTTACCAAACAGTTTCAAAAATCTAAATTCAAGCTTAGAGGTAAATAATTTTAATTTTTTTTGTTTATTTTCAAGATAATAATAAAATTAGTGTACATTGGAAATCAAATTATTCATATTCAGCCTATTTCTAAATAGCAATTCCCTATAATTTTTTCCCCCCATTCTAATTCAAATCTTTGAAAATAGGGTTCTTTTGTCCAGGGAAAAGGAGGTGTTCTGAATATCAGTGAAAGGAAGAGAAATATAATAACTTACTTAAATATGTATATATGTATATGTGCAAATGTTTAATCAAAATAAAACTGAAGGCTAGAAAATCTCCAATAAAAAAAAACTACTACTGCTAGAAAATATAATTCAAGAAAAAAAAACTAAGTTCAACTTCTCGCGGAAACTCGTATTTTTTGAGTCATGGGCCTCCGAAATTTTTAAAAAGTCTTTTACCAATATGAGTATGGGTACCAAATGAAAGCATATCAAAGATACGGTAAGATAATATACAAATTGTAACAAAATATAACCCATTATCAGTTTAAATATATTATTTTATGTAAAATATATTTCCACAAGCTTTTCATCTAAAACAATATTAGCACAAAATATTTCCATATAAAATAGCAAATATTATATAGAAACTATGAAAATTTTGGGGGCCCATAATTCGGAATATATGACGCTTCTTAATGAATTTCAATAGATTTCTTTATCTTAGAATTCAGTTTTCTATCATCTAAAACACAATTTGAAGGTGGTTTCATGCAATAAATTTAAGCCAAAAAGTTTTTTTCGATTAATTGAAACTTTTCCGTGTTATTTCCTTTGCTGTCTGCACATAAGTTTTAAAGCAGAAGTCGTCATTTTGTTTTAATTTAATAAAAGTTTATATTTTTTTTTTAGCAAAGGCAAAATCTTCAACAAGTGCCACCGCAATTTTGTCGACGTACTGATAATATGCCTCTTAACCCAAATAGCAACCGAAATAATCAAACGAAAATGGCAAATTCTTTTGATCCTATATCATCTTTGGCTCAAATGTCGCAGCAATTGACAGGTGGTAGTATTGGTCTGAATTCTGGTAGCCTAGGTAATTCACCTAATAATATATCTGGTTTAATGGGTGGTCCGGGCGGTGTAAACGACATTAATATAAATGGGCTAATAGGAAGTCCAATGATGGGTGGTCCCCTTGATCCAAGCATAGACCACTGCAACCAAAACCCAAATAGTGGTGGTGGAAATATTAATATATCTGGACATGGTGGAGGTCCGGGATCAGTGGGTGGTCCATTTGGAGCTGGAAATTGTAATATGATGGGTGGTAACCCCGGGCCTATTTGTCAGCGTTTACTAAATCCGAAAATGTGTGGGCCGAATATGTCAGGTAGTTTTAATGGGAACCAAGTTAGTGGTATGGGTATGCGAGATGGTCCTGCAGGCTTCGCTGGTATGATGCCTACGCATCGAATGATAAATCATCGTATGTCGGCTAATTTTGGAAATTTTAATGTATCGCCTAATATTCAGGTCAAAGCAAGCACACCCAATACCATACAGTATATGCCAGTTAGGCCACAAAACAATAATTCAAACAATAATATGCGAGTACCTCCAAGTCTGGAGTTTTTACAACGCTATGCAAATCCTCAAATGATAGGAAATTCTGGTGGAGGTGGTGGTGGCAATGGACCAGGTGCTGGCCCTGGCGTATCTCCTTCTGATATGTCTGTATTGAATAGTCCAAATGATTTAAATAAAATGCCAAATACAAATAATAATATGGGAGTTAATCCAAATGCCATGACTCAGATGAACTTTTTTGGGAACTGTAATCAAATGTCGGCAATGGGTAACATGGGCCAGCCAGTTGGAGGTGGATGCAATGATCAGGATGAATTGCAAAGTGTTGGGATGATGTCCAATCATGATCCAATGAATATTCCAGGCCCTCACGGACTAATGCTTAGGGGCATGCGGCCTATGCGTCAAAGTGGTTTGCAGCCGGGTATTAATATGAATTCTGGATCGCGTATGCAGCATCCCGGTATTAGTAATATTCCTCCAAATGGCTTAGGAAACAATCCATTTCCGGGTAACGACAACGAATCACTAGACTGTAATGATCCCACAAATGGTATGTTTAACAATCCAGCTGCAGTAAGTCTCTACCAACAAAAAAGTAATAAACCTCCCACAATGGGAATGTCACATGGACCTCCCAACCTTAATCCGAACAATGGTAATAATGTTACTCTACCTAATGATCAAAACCCTTCATGCAATCCTCTACAAAATTCCGTTATGATGGGCCCTAATAATTCCCTTTTAACCAGCAATATACCTAATAACAATAACAATGGTGGTCCTGTAGGACCATTAACAGGACCTGGAAATATGGGATATAAACCATTTGTTGGCCCCACATCTAACGACTTAAAATATGCTCAACAATATCATAGTTTTCAACAACAGCTGTACGCCACTTCAACTCGAAATCAACAACCAGGAAGTGTGCAACAACAACCTCCAAATGCAATGTCACCCAATAGTAATCCGAATGCTGGATTTTTTGTTAATAAATAAATTTTTGCTCTAAGCCCCTATAAATCATGTTAATATTAGCATTTAAATAAAAGAAGATAATAATAAATCAATTGTTTTGAACAATTCATACAAAATGAAGAAGAATTGTATTAAATTTCATTCCTAACTAAAACTAATAATTAAATTTTTTACATTTTTACAAAGTACTTTTAATAAAATAAAACAGTTCATTAAATTTACTTTAAAAACAAATTAAATTCGGCTGTGTCGATTCTTATATACTCTTCATTACGTTAACCTAATATTCATATATTTCACTTTCCACATCCTTTTTAATGAGCTGTTATTATAAGACAAGCGATCAACTCCTCAAAAAAATTTTAATGAAAAAGGCTCAAAATTTCGAGTACTTTTTACTATAAAATTTCCAGACGACTTGATTGCTTGTGCTATAAACACAGCACATAAATATCACAAAAAAAATTATATAATGGAAATGGCTAGTTTATTAAGCTTGAGGACATATTAAATAAAAAAAAATATTTATTATTGGAGTGATATATCGATAAAAAAAAATAAATTTTTATAATACTATCTCAAATTAATAAAGTATCCTTTAAATAAAAAGGTCATATAAACAAATAAACAATTATATAGAATTAAAAAAAGAAAAAACAATTATTGATAAAAATAATTTTGTTTGGAATACCTACTGTTTTACTAATCCTAAGATAAAAACTTAAATTCCGTTCAAGAAACTAAAATTAAAGACTTCTAAGAAACAGTCTTTTCTGAATACCTCATATTTGAAAGCAATTAAATGTCTGCAGGCACTCTATTTTTAAGTTAATATAAAAATAAATTCTAATAAATTTAAGGTGGGATCACACGATTGCCGCAATGTACCAATTTTCTTCATTTTTTGTATACCAATCGTGTGAATGCACAATAAATTAGTACATGTGGCAATCGCGGGCAATATTGTGTTGGTTGTAACCAATCAAATGCAACCCTAATGCGGCAACCGTGTGACCACTTTAAATAAAATCGTGCGGCAAAAAAAATGTCAAAAGTGTACCAATATTTATTGTGTTCTTTAGCGGCAATTAAAGTTTACAATACGCGGCAATATTTTAATTTTTTTGCGGGCAGTCATTTATTTTCGTAAGTTTTCGATTTAATTATTTATAATAATTTTTTTTTTAATTATTTATAATAATTTTTTTTTAATTATATTTATATTTTCATATACATATTGTGTTCTGACCGGGCAGTTAAGTTTTGCGTACCCACCAGCAATCAAAGTTTGCAATACCCGCCAACATTTTAATTTCTTTTTGTAAATACAACATACATATCTATGCAACCACAAATAAAGTTTGTTTTAATATTGTTTTTTTATTATATTTATGTAGGTAAATTTGTGCATTTAGTCGCAATTGTAGTATGGAATGTGAGGAGGATTGATTTATTGAAGTTTTTAATTCACAAAATAAATGTACACAATTGATTGCAGCTACAAAATAAATACAACAGCTGTTTTTAAAGTTGACTGAACAAGAACAATCGTGTGACGGGGTTAGGGCAATTTTTGACACTATATAGTTGTGGCCCAAGTCGTGGCAATAAAACTTTTAGAAATTGAGCCAATCGTGTGATTGCATAGGATTTGATTCGGCCAATTTCAATACTGTGCGGCAATTCAGTACAATAAAAATTGTGCCAGATTGGTGCATTTGCGGCAATCGTGTGAACCCACCTTAAGAAAGATATTAAATAGGAATACGAATTATATATAATTTAATATAATTTTGCAAACATTTAAAAAAAAAATTTTAAGCCAAATATGTTAATTAAATATTTAATTAAGAATAAACACACACACACACATATACACTTTTTTAGGCTTCGTATTTGTGTGTACAAGCACATGACAACATAAAAACCAATTAAAAGCAAAATATACTGAAAATGTGAAATATCCGTTATATTTTCGATATTTCTTGGCCATTTGATCACCGATTGCTCTCGTCTTTCACACAGACATTACAAATGCTATTTCTTTTGAAAATATATTATTAAATTTTTCCTTCCTTTTGTAGTTTAGACAAAATACGCAAAAAAAAAACAAAGCAAAAATTAATGAAAATCTGAAATATCGGTTATATTTTTGATTTTTCTCAGCCATTTGTAAACCTATTGTTCTGAGTTTTGGCACAAACATTACGATTGTTGTTTACGTTACAACTGTATACCACATTTTTTGGCCCGTGTATTTTAGAGAAATTACGAAATAAACGCAATAAAAATGGTAAAAAATGGATGTAGTCTCGATATTTGACTCATAGCTGCGTCCTAATCAACATTTTAATGTTGAAAACTATATATTCTATTTTTATTCTTCTCTTCTCTTTTACATTTGAATGCCAGGTGGGTATTACTGAATGCAATTAAAGAGTATATGAAAAACAAAAACAAAAAATTATAAAAAATAATAAGAAAAACATAGGGTTTTTCTACAATGAACACTTGTATTTTTATATGTAATAATTTCTATTTGGAATTTAAAGTTTAACAAAATATTAATGTTTATTTGCTTACTGAGTTTTTTGTTTGAATATTTGAATCTTTTTGTAACTATTGATTAATAATTCTTATTTAGTCAATTGCTTTTACAATATAAAGGTTCTAATGTTTGCAAGAAACGTTGGGAGTAACCTACTGAGGATTCAGAGTAGCGTCTGATGAAATGGTCCATATAGGTATGCTATCCCCTTCAGTACTTATTGTTGATAGAAATGAATTTACCACTCGATGGCAACCCCTATTTGTGTTTCTTCTTTTTTCTCTGTATTATTTTTCTCATATTACAAGTAACTCTGTATTTTATGTTTTAGTTCTTAATAAATAACTGAATAGATAACAACTAACAGGTTATGGGCCCAGGACCCTACATGAGAAAAAATTATTTGGTTTTTCAAGAATATTTTAAGAACTGAAAAAAAAAGAGGAAATTAAAAGAATGAGTTCGTTGTACCAAATCGAGAAATTGGACGACACCAATTATGACTGTTGGAGTGTCCAAATGAAAAGTGTGTTAGTTCACTCTGAGTTGTGGAACGTTGTGAACGGTTCGTATAGGAAAACACAGCAGGACACAAAATGGGATGGCGTAAACGACAAGGCACTGGCGACAATAGTGTTGAGTGTAAAATCATCCCAATTGAATCATGTAAAAAATATTGGTACAGCTCTTGAGGCTTGGAAACGTCTGGAAGAGATTTATAAGCCTAGTGGACCAGCTCGTAAGGTGACGCTTTACAGAAAATTGTTGTCTTTGAATATGACTGCCGGAACAACTATGGCTGAGTATATAAATTCATTCACTGACATAGTGGACAAACTGTCAGAAGTGAATATAGAGATAAAAGATGAGTTATTGGTTATTATCTTATTGTCTAGTTTACCGAAAGCCTATGAAAATTTCGTTATTGCCATGGAGACAAGGGACGAGTTGCCTTCTCTTAAAATGTTAAAGGTAAAGCTTTTGGAAGAAGGAGAGAGAAGACACGAAGAAGACAAAGCAATAGAGGGTAATAACGGTCAATTGGCATTTTATGCAAATGAAAACAAACGCAACAACAAAAATAGCAACAAGCAACAGAAGCGTAAAAACAAATTTAACGGGAATTGTTTTAAATGTGGTCTTCAAGGGCATGTAGCGGCAAGATGTACTGTGAAGAAGAATGATGAAAAGAAAACAGATAACAGTTATGCACTGACAATGCTAGCAACAGCAGATGTCGAAATGCTTACCACACAAACATACGTTTTGGACAGTGGCGCAACCGCACATATGTGTTGTGATAAAAGAATATTTGTTAATTTGAAGCAGCACGAAGAAAATATACAGTTAGCCGGAGATAATTACATTAAAGCTGTGGGTAAAGGAGATATTAAATTTGAATATAACAACAGTCATTTCAATTTGAGTAATGTTCTCTACGTACCATCAATGAAAGGAAATTTTTTATCTGTTGATAAAATAACGCAAAAAGGTTTCGCTGTAAATTTTGATAAAATGTCAGCAAGTATTATAAAAAATGGAAAAACTATACTAAAATTTGAAAGGAGGCACAAGCTTTATGTTATTGAAAATGGTGTAAAAGAAGTGCAGAACAAATGTTTTTCAGCAGTATTGTGGCATAACAGGTATGGGCATTTAAATTATAAAAGTTTAAGTGATGCTAAAAAGATGGTTAATGGCATTGATAAAGAAGATTTTAAAAAACAAGAAAAATGTGTAACATGTATGAAAGCCAAAGTGTGTGCTCAACCGTATCCACGGATATCGGAAAATAGAGCAGATAATCTGTTGGACTTAATACACACGGATGTTTGTGGCCCTTTTGAGAAATTATCTATTGCCGGTTCCAGGTATTTTGTAACGTTTACAGATGATAAGTCCCGTAGAATCTTTGTTTATTTTTTAAAATCAAAAGATCAAGTATTTGATAAATTTATTTTATTTAAGAATATGGCAGAACGTCAAACAGGCCTAAAAATTAAGAAAATAAGAAGTGACAATGGTGGTGAATTTGTCAACAAAAGATTTAATAAATTTTTAGAAGAAAATGGCATAGAACGGCAACTTACTGTACCCTACAGTCCGGCACAGAATGGCGTATCTGAAAGATTAAACAGAACCTTGGTAGAGATGGCCAGAAGCATGCTAATACATTCTGGTATGGATGAAATGCTATGGGCAGAGGCAATTGCGACAGCCGTGTATATACGTAACTGATCACCAACAAGGGCATTAATAGGCGTGACTCCATATGAAGTCTGGAGTGGTAAGAAGCCTTCGGTAAAACATTTTAGAACATTTGGTTGTCAAGCCGTAGCACTCGATAAAACACATCGCAGCAAATTTAACGCTAAGGGGAAAGAATATTGTATGATAGGATATTCGTTAACATCAAAAGCATATAGACTTTATGACCCCAGTACACATCAAATAATTGAAAGAAGAGATGTTGTGTTTAATGAAGCAGAAACATTTAGCGATGATAGTATAACGTTTGATTTTTTTGAACAGGAAAATGATTATGAAAAAACTGTGAATAAAGCAGATACCGACTCTAAAGAAAAAATTAATGAGTGCTATAGTGATGATTATGAAAGTGCTGATGACATGGAAGACTTAAAATATTTTGAAATTACCACTGATTCTACTATTGATCCAGAAAAACCACAAGTGAAACGTACCGGAAAACGTGGTCGCCCAAGAAAAATTTATAACGTTTTGAATACATTGATTAATAGCAATGGTGATACAGTAGTACCTCAAACTGTGTCAGAAGCTATGAACAGCTGTGAATCTAAGTGTTGGCTAGAGGCTATGAATAATGAGTATAATTCATTGAAAAATAATAAAACTTGGACTATAACAGAATTGCCAGATGGACATAAGCCGATTGGATGCAAATGGGTGTATGCATTGAAACGTGGAATTAATGGTGAGATTGAAAAATTTAAAGCTCGCCTAGTGGCCAAAGGGTGCAGCCAGGAATATGGAATAAATTATGTTGAAACTTTTTCCCCTGTATGCCGATTTGCCACTATAAGAATGATATTGGCGATTGCTGTAGAGAAGAACATGTATCTCCACCAATTAGATGTATGCACAGCATATCTTAATAGTGAATTAAATGATGATATTTACATGAAACAGCCAGAGGGTTATGTTGATAAACACCGTCCGAATGCAGTATTAAAGCTCAATAAAGCCATCTATGGTTTGAAACAATCTGGAAGGGAGTGGAACTCCAAGATAGACTCCGTATTAAAGGGTATTGGTTTCAGAAAATCTGATCATGAACCGTGCTTATACTATATGCATAAAAAAGGTAAATTGTGCATTATTATAATTTATGTTGATGACATTATAATAGGGTGTGAGTCAAAAGAGGACGTTTTGAAAATCAAGGATATATTGAAAAAGAAATTTGAATGTGTAGACTCAGATCAGCTGAAGTTATTTTTGGGCATGAGAATTACCCGTGATGGTGAATGTGGAGCTATTACCATTGACCAAGAGCAGTACATAAAACGTTTATTGTCTCAATATGGTATGAGTGATTGTAGACCTGCAGCAACACCATTGGATCCAGGTAGTAAGTTGAATTGCACGGATGAGAGTTGTTCTAGAGTTGACCAGAAAAAGTATCAATCAATGATTGGGTCACTTATGTATCTAGCTTTGACAACGCGACCTGATATTCTACACTCGGTTAATAAATTGGCACAACACAATGTAGATCCACACAATGAACACTATGCTGGTATAAAACACATCTTACGTTATTTAGCAAGTACTAGTGATTTGAAGTTGGAGTACAGAGCAACTGGTATCCCACTATATGGTTATGTAGATTCTGACTGGGCAGGGGACACATCAGATCGTAAATCTCAGACAGGTTTTGTATTTTACCTTGCTGGATCTGCTTTTTCCTGGGAGTCAAGAAAGCAAAATTCTGTTGCGTTGAGTAGCACTGAGGCAGAATACATGGCTCTTTCAACTGCTGCTAAAGAAACAATATATTTGAAAAATCTATTGCAGGAAATCGGGTATATGAAGGACAGATCTATTACTGTTTTTGGCGACAACCTTAGCGCTCAACAACTGGCAAAAAACCCCGTTTACCATTCGAGGTCAAAACATATTGACATAAGATATCACTTTATACGAGAGGCAATTGCAAACAACATGATTGAATTGAAATATGTTTCTACAGATGACATGGTGGCGGACGTATTGACAAAATGCTTATTAAAAAATAAACATTGTAAATTCTTGAATATGTTAGGAATAAAATAAAATTTATATATTTGTAAAGAACGCAAATTTAGCTTGTGGAAGGGTGTTGATAGAAATGAATTTACCACTCGATGGCAACCCCAATTTGTGTTTCTTCTTTTTTCTCTGTATTATTTTTCTCATATTACAAGTAACTTTGTATTTTATGTTTTAGTTCTTAATAAATAACTGAATAGATAACAACTAACACTTATTGTACTGAATAAATAACTCATGAGAATATCATGAGTAAAAGAATAAATTTTAAAACCAACACAATTTTTTTAAACTTTAAATTCCAAATAGAAATTATTACATATACAAATACAAGTGTTAATTTGAAAACTTTTAAAATTTTTTGTGAATAAATTATAAATTAATTTAAATTGTTTAATTTATTTTAAAGGATGGTTAAATTTTAAGGGCCGATTTTGAATGTGAACCACACCTAAATGTCAAGTTTTTTTCTTCATTTCATTTGACATTTTTCAATTTGAACCATGGAAAGATACACAATCGAGCAACGCGTTAAAGTTATTCACGCTCGTCGTTGATGAACATTATATATAAAGAGTTGCATTTACACGCTTACAAAGTGCGATTAACTAAAGAACTAAAACCTCTTGACCATTTCAAACGTCGTCAATGGTCAGAATGGTGGCAAGAAATGACAAGAGTGGATGATCAATTTTCGAAGAAAATCATCTTCAGTGATGAGGCACATTTTCACCTCAGTGGATTTGTCAATAAGCAGATTTGCCGCATTTGGGCGAATGATAATCCAAGAGTGATTGTCGAAAAACAAATGCACCCACAAAGAGTGACTGTTTGGTGCGGTTTATGAGCTGACGGCATCATCGGGCCGTATATTTGTCCAAAATGAGGCCGGTCAGATAGTTACTGTGAATGGTGTTCGCTATTGTGAGATGATAACGAACTTTTTATGGCCCGAATTGGAAGATATGGATGTGGACGATATGTGGTTTCAACTGGACGGTGCCACTTGCCACACATCTAATGAAACAATGGTTCTTTTGCGCGACAAATTCAATGGCCGTTGTAATGTGCTGTGCTTTGACTAAGGGAAGTTAATCTGAATGTAAACCAAAACAACAACAAAGGGGGCTTGACTTAACACAGTCACCCTTGGAATGGTTCAGAACGGTGGGACCCATCTGTACAGCTAGCTTCAGTGGTGGTGTAAGATTCTTGTACCATCGCCATCCCAAAGACCACTACACGTTTTTATTATCAGAGTCCCTTAAAACACTATGAATTTGAAAAAATTACACTAGGGAACTTGAGGAAGGATAACTATACCTCCCAAAAAAGAAAAACTAAATTTTGAATGTGAAATTTAACAAAAAAAAGTGCATGAATGAAATATTTCTAACGCCTTTATTATTTTAGAAACTCAAAAGAAATGTTATCCTATCCCACCCTAAAGTAAAAGTGCGGTTAATTTAGTAATACATTTTTCTTTTAATTTATTTGTACAAAAATTCAATTGGACATAAATATTTTCATTTTTCTATTCATTGTTTCGTAAATATACATACGAGTAGGTAAATATATTAACGTATCTAAATGTGTATATAAAAACAATAAGGAAAAAATAACCGTATGAAAAAAAAATTTTAAAAACGAGTCTTAACCATTCAGAAAATTTTAATGTATTTATATCATTATTAAATATTACCGCCCGTCTTGCGAATAACTACCTTGTTTTTTTTTTTTGTTTTTTATAAATTTGTTGTTAACAAGATATTTAAAAATCTTAAATTACTTGTCATTCCCACATTTTTGTTTTTATGGGCTTAAAAAATTGATGGACAAAGAAGAAGCAAAAAAAAAATAGTGGTTACGCACAGAAGCTGATTAAATTCTCAAAATCAGGTACCTATTTAGTAGGTAGGCAAATATTTTTGTACTTCCCCTTCTTTCCTCATCAATCTTTAAATTGTCATAATCTCTGTTTTTGTTTTATAAACAAAAAAATTGGTTTTTTGTTTCTCTCGTCACTTCCAAAGAAGTAACTCTGACAGATCAATAAGAAAAACACTGTTAAGAATGACAAAAACAAAAAAAAAATTACTTGTTCCCCCAGCTGCAGATGAAAGGCCTTCCAACGTGGTTGGTTTCTAATTGGAAAAGAGAAGTTCAGTTTTGTTCTTGTTGTTGTTATTTTAAAATGACCGTAATGCAAACATTTATATTACACACCTTATTATTGAAATATTTCTTTCTCGTTATAAGCTAATTTACATTATTTTTTCCTTCTCTCATTTAATATTAAAATTTTTTCTTTTTTTTTTGTTCTTTCTCGATTTGCAATAAAAGTTATTGCTTGATTTTAATTTTGAGTTTACTTTAAAAAATGTGTTAAAATGTTCCTTTCTCCTTTAGGTATTTTCTCCTTTTTATAAGATTAATCTTTACTACTTACTAAAAGGTTTTTTTTTCTCTTTCCCCTCCTTGCTCTTCTCTCCCTCTTCGCTAATTGCAATAGGGAGTGCGGAAAAAATGGCTGAATAAGGAGGAAGGTTGACGAAGATTAGTCCTAAGAAATATTTTTTTTTCAAACCAAGTTCTCTTCCAGCACAATGGCCCGTTTACAGAAAGTTGTTTTGAAAATTATGGCCTCACCATCTTGTTGTCTCTGGGAGGTACTTGACTTCTTAGCACAGAGCCACAGTCAAAGAAAAAAATTCCTAGCTGATTTTTAATTCTGCAGAGTGGTAATAAGTTGCAGATGATTCTACCAAATATATATTAATGAAAAAAAAATTCCAACAAACGTTTCTCTTTTATTTTATTTTTTTGTTACCTATAATTAGATCCCTCTTCTTTTTCTGTCCTCGTTAAAATATATCCGTGAATACGGAATAACTTTAGAGTAAAGGGTACCAGTAGCTTTAAAAATTTGAATAATTTGCTGATATATAATAATATTGAAGATTAATAAATATACTCGTCAGCACACAGCAGTCGTAAAATCGAAAAAGAAGAATTTATTTCCTCTTGCAGCCTACCACGCGAGTTATGTAATACATATTTAAGTATAATAAGTAACATTCCTTATGTATTTCAAATAACAATCTTTGTCACTTCCAGACTTTGTCTTAAACGATAACACTTCTTTGTTCTGTTTTTCAAACTAATTATTTGTTTGGTCATGAGATTTTCCCGAACTGATAAATAGGGATTAAATCCAAATGAACATTGATTATAAAGAACAAGAAACAGAACAAAGATTTTTCAAGAAATAGATAAACAAAGATAAAACCTAAATAGTATAAATAGTTGTTAAGAAATACTTTGTAAATTAGTCTTAAGATTCATTACAACGAATAAAGATACATTATTTTATTCAGTTGTGTTTTGTTTTATATAAATATATATAAACATAATTGGCGCAGTCGGTTTCGAACTAATAAAAATAAAAATTACTTTTGCAATATATAAATATTGTAAAATAATAATAGAAACTTTACAATATATAAATATTGTTAAAAAACAATAGTGAACTAAAAGATAAAATTTGGAATATATTGCAATAATAAAATAAAATGAGCAGGCAAGAACTTTTCGATGCAAATCGTGCAATAAATATGGAGGGAGAATTACAGCAAAGAGTTGTGGAGTTAGAAACAGTAATAAGACAGCAGGAGCTAAGAATAATACAGCTACAACAAGAACAGCAAGTACAAATGAACCAACAACAACAACAACAGCAAGAACGTCAATACAACCACAGCAGATTGCAGAATTTTTTTTACAGCCTGAGCATACAATTGGTGAATTTAGGAAAATTAAGCCTTTGAACAGAAACCATGGTGTAAGACAATTTATATTATCAGTGGAATCAACAATGGCGTTGGCCGCCAATAATCAAGCTATACTTGCATATGGATTGCAAATTATTGTCAACGAGAAACTTGAAGGAAGAGCTGCTAACATAGTAAGAGAACTAGATGATAATGCTACTTGGGAGCAGATAAAAGGAAAACTATTGGGTACTATGCAATCAAGGAAGACATATGGCGAAATATTCAATTTTTGTAGGAACGTAAAAGTAAGTGATTTAAATGAGCTTTTTGATGTATTTTTAAAGGCAAAATATGAAATAAATGAAATGTATCAAGTAGATGTAAGAAAACCAGCGGTTTATAGCCCTACTAGTGTGGATAGAGACCTAGTGGATTTACTGTTGGAAAAAATTGACGGAACCGTTAGAGTTCATATAAATGATAGCGACACCTTACAAGACATAATAGCGAAGTGTACTAAATTAAAACTGTTGTTTGACAGAAGAACAATTGATCAAAAGCATAAAAATAATAATATATACAATAAAACAAAAATCTATGACGGAGAGAACTCGACAAATAATAAAAACCAAAACTATCAAGCCCAACAAAAGTACCAACCAAGTAACTACAATTATTTAAATAGACAGAAAAATAATAAAAACCAAAATTACCAACCAAGTAACTACAATTATTTAAATGGACGATATTCTAATATTTAGTTATTCTTTAGTAGAACATATTAATAATATTAAGGAAGTATTTTATGCGCTTAGGAAAGCTGGGCTAAAAATACAAATTGATAAGTGTCAGTTTCTGAAGAAGGAGACGCAGTTTCTAGGTCATGTACTAACAACTAATGGCGTCAAGCTAAACCCTAATAAAATATCTATAATACAAAAGCTCAAGCTTCCAAATACTGAAAAGAAAATTAAATCATTTTTAGGAATGACTGGATTCTATAGAAAATTCATTCATAATTATGCTAAGATAGCATATCCTATGACTAGATATTTAAAGAAGACTGAAAAAGTAAATACAAATGACCCTAGCTTTATTTTGGCATTCGAAAAACTTAAGGAGCTCATTACAAATACACCCATATTAAGATATCCAAATTTTAATAAACGTTTCAAAATCGTAACTGATGCAAGTAATTATGCAATTGGAGCTGTCTTAACACAAGATGGTCACCCAGTAGCATATGCTGCGCGAACGTTGAATAGACACGAAACAAACTATGCAACAATCGAGAAAGAATTGTTGGCAATTGTTTGGGGTGTCAAATATTTTAGGCCATACATATATGGGAAAGAATTTGACTTGGAAAGTGATCACAAACCTTTAAAATGGCTTATGGCCAAGTATTTGGGCAAAGATATCAGCCCAAGACTCCAGAGATACCTGATTGAACTAGGCGAATATTGTTTCAAAATAGAATACATAAAAGGAAAGTGTAACTATATTGCCGATTTTCTAAGTAAAATTAATGCAGAGACAAATGAAATAAATTTATCTGAAACAATAAAAGAAGAGTTGATTTGTAACGGATAATCAAGCAGCGAATTAGACTCCCTGGATGTTCAAACTATACATTCTCAAGAGGAAGACCTCGACGATGGCATTCCTATTTTGGATATCGTGGTTAATCGATTTAAAATCCAAATTATTGTAGTAGAAACAAAAGAAACAAATGTTATAATGGTATTCGGTAATATACGAATCTATATAAATAGAAATGATATTGAACAGGAAAACATATCTAATATTCTGAGAAGAGAGATTATTAAAGGAAAGATAGGAATATATTCGTAGTTATGTGATCATGATTATTACAGGGTACAGTTACAGCTGATTAAAGAATTTTCTGACAGGAACAAAATCAAGCTAATTTAGTGTTCATACTTTGCGAAGGATATCGAAGACGATAACGAACTAAATAAACAAATAGCAATGTTTCATAAGTACGAACCCGGACATTCGGGTATAAAGCTCCTTATGAAAATATCAAACACAAAATCTACAACCCAGATCTAAAAATTGCAGTACATAAAATTATAAATAACTGTCATATATGTTCGTCAGCGAAATATGACCGAAACCCCATAAGGAAGAAATTCCAACGAAGTTTTTAGCAATAAAGGGAAAAATAAAAAAAATTGTATTTGACAATGAATTTAATTCACACAATGTTAGAAACTTCTTGAATACTGAAGGCATTGATTTTCATGTAACAAAGCCAAATAGCCACACTGGAAATAGTGATGTAGAGCGATTAAATAATACTATTACCGAGAAAATAAGAGCGCTAAATCTTGAAGAACAGCTACCAATAGAAACGCAAATGGTAAAAGCCATAAGCTTTTATAACAATAGCACTATTAAATGTACCCATTTCAATGTAATAATAAGATAGATTATAATCTGGTGAAAAACAGAATAAATAAATATAAGGATAAAATGAATGAGAAAAGAAATCCGAATAGAGAAAATTATATAGAAAATAGACAAGCGGGCTACATAAAAAATTATACGAAAGTTAGGCATAAAGAGCAACCTAAGTTCAGAAAATATAGACTTGCAAATGTTCATGAAGCAAATATTAAAAGACCGCTAAAATTTTCAGGTCCTGAAAATGCTGCTGATCCTCTTCCTAATGAACTGTAATGTTAATGGGTTCTTGCAAATCAATCAAATATCGGAAAGTAACGGATACGTAGATATAAAAATCAAAGATGTAGAAATAGTGAATACAACGAATATCATAATTCATATCGTGGATATTAAGGAAGTTCTGGAAACCCTAAGTATATTGGAGGAAAACATTAATACATTAGATTTAAGTGATAAACAGGTACTTGTGGGAAAAATACAGATAATACATAATAAAATACAGACAATAATGCCATATCAACAGAGGAAAAGAAGAGGCTTGGTAAATTTCTTGGGCACAGCACAGAAATGGCTCTTTGGAACAATGGATGATAACGATAGACTTGAAATTATGGAACATCTTACAATGACTGACGAAAATAATAGGAACTTCATTAGGACAATAAATAAGCAAGTAATTATAAATGACTCATTTAATAAATCTCTTACCAGATTAAAGAATTCGTTAGAAAATTATAGAACTAATATAATATCAGCTTTTGAACAAATTCGGAAAAGTAATAATGAAATTGTGAGACGATTGTTATATTTAGACCAATTGTCAAAGTTAAATATCATAGAAGACGAAATAGAAAAAATACAGGACAATATTGCATCAGCAAAGAACAATTTTATTCATCCCAGTATATTTACAAAGAAAGAAATTGAGTTGTTCAATATAGATTTTTACAAAATAAAATTGCTAAAAATAGGAGTAATTACTTTTAAAGATAATTCTATAATTATAGCTATACAAATCCCAGAAACAATTTTAACCACCCAATTAAGGCTATTTACTCCAATACCTAATGAAAACTATATGGAAATCGATGAAATAGATGAAAGTATTGTTGAAATAGAAAATATGACGCTATCATATGAGGAAAATGTAGCGTTGAGACACCTGAAAAGAAGCAAACATTGTTCTATAAAAGACAGTTGTAGGTACAGATTTATAAATAAAACTGATGTAAGAGCTATAGATGACGAAACTATTTTGTTGACAAACGCAAGAAATGAATAGATTAAGCAAACCTGTGATGATAGGAATTTGAGCCTGACTGGAAATTATTTAATAGGATTTAACAATTGTAATATAACAATTATAAATTATAAATTATACATTTAAAAACAGAAAGCACCTTTTTCATGAAAAATTTTTCTACCCGACAAACAGAATAGTAAATATAACACAAAATGAACTTAAATTTGAGGACATTATATTGGAACATGCAAATGACATACAAGAAATAACAGAACTTAAAATCCATAGCAAGATTTCATACGGTATAAATTTTACACTGATGGTGGTTATTGTAATCGCATTTATATTGATATACACTCTAATAAAAAAAAATAGTTATTGTAAAGCTAAATGAAACTCAAAATATTAGAATTCCTGATGTTTCATCATATTCTTTAGATGTTGAAAATATTGTGAATAAATACAAACCTCAGAATAAATAAAATCAAAACGTTTATATTATATATTACTATGTATTACTGTTTGTTGTACTTATATGATTGTAAATTAATTAAGAGTAAACACTGTTAAAGTAACAGAATATTGAAGATTGGAAGGAAAAGAAGATCATTAAACTAAGTATATACTAAAAATGAATATTTTTTTTTTAATTGGAACAACTTATGTAAAACTATTTTAACTAATAACGATTAAGAGTGTTTCAGACAAGGGATGGAGGAGTTATGTAATACATATTTAAGTATAATAAGTAACTTTCCTTATGTATTTCAAATAACAATCTTTGTCACTTCCAGACTTTGTCTTAAACGATAACACTTCTTTGTTCTGTTTTTCAAACTAATTATTTGTTTGGTCATGGGATTTTCCCGAACTGATAAATAGGGATTAAATCCAAATGAACATTGATTATAAAGAACAAGAAACAGAACAAAGATTTTTCAAGAAATAAATAAACAAAGATAAAACCTAAATAGTATAAATAGTTGTTAAGAAATACTTTGTAAATTAGTCTTAAGATTCATTACAACGAATAAAAATACATTATTTTATTCAGTTGTGTTTTGTTTTATATAAATATATATAAACATAATTCGCGTGCCTACTGTCACTCGTTTTGACAATTCGTCAAGTTAATTGTCACAATTATTATTAATCGTGCCCACTATATTTGAATATTAAACGAAAACCCCAACGAAGAAAACCTTATTTAAATTCCCAACAATTAACAGCTAAAATTTAATAAATTAAATTTGTTATAACACTTCTGCACATATAAATGAACCCAGCAAACATGAAAAAGAAGTATTAAAAAAATTATTATTATATGTAGAAAATAAACAAATAAAAAAAAAACATTAGATATTTTCTGAAAACAGATGATCTTAATTTATTGCGCCGTGTTATCTCACGTGGTGGCGATGTCAATTGGCCGCCAAGATCATGTGATTTGACACCGTTGGACTTCTTTCTTTGGGGTTATTTGAAAGAAAAGGTGTACGTCGATAAGCCAGCAACAATTAAAGAGCTAAAGGATGAGTTAATTCGGCACATCAACGGCATATCAATCTTTCGGAAATAAATTAAGCCTCTGAGGCTGGGTCAATTAAAGCTCGTACCGCATACGTAGTATCATGACAAACTATATTGACCATAGCTGTGCCTAATAAAACACACGAATTTTACGCTATGTGAAAAACTTGACGATTTATGTTGGTATAAGCAGATGTCGACGGCATCTGTTGGTCTGCTCCCGAAGAGCCTTGAGCTGTTGCCAAATCAGAACCCACCGTTGGGCAAAGAGTGGTGTTTTTAGTCGAAAATGTAACAACGGTGTTCTATTCTACAATCTTTGACTTCATGTGATCTCGAAATTCAATTCACACAATAATGAAACTTTTTCACAGTTGGGAATCTACCAGGAACAGATAATTTTTTAAATCGAGGACAAAATCGTAAGAGGAGGTTCGGTTGGGAACATAAAACACAAATATTATATGAAGTCATGTTCGATACAGGGCCTTCACTTTACGCTCGGCCGGTTTTTCGCTAGTCCCTGCCACCGTAAGATCGCATATACAATCCAGGGTTTGTATGCGTTCCGTTAGAAAGGCATCCAAATCTTTCCATAAAGAAAGAGCAGTTTTATCCTTTATACTCTGTTCTCAAAGAGTAACAGTCTGCGATGGTAAACACTGAATGCAAATAAATACAATGATCGGATCCCAATTTTCCCTATTTATCTCATATGTATTCATTGCCGTCAAATAACTATTTATGCCTCGTTGTAAGGCTTTTAAAGCTACACTACTCTCCTTACCTATAGTTTCCGAATTAAGCAAACTCTTTAGCTGGTTATTAACCAACATTCTAGGGTTTTCATAGGTCTATCTAAGCTTATTCCACGCTATGTCAAACCCTGCATTAGTAAAAGGGCATTTTGATACGATCTCCTTGGCCTCTTTCTCCGTCCGTGTAATTAAGTAACACAACACTTCGATTTTACTCAAACGACTATTATTAATAAATAACGCGGTGAATAAATCGCGAAAGTTGGCCAGGACAAATAATCGCCTTTAAAAATATCAGTATCGCATATTTGTCCGAAGACGCATGCTCAGAATAAATAACAAATTTCAAATTCAATAAAAAACTTATTAATACACCAAGGACAGACCGATCGTAGATTGGGAACCACTGTATGTGAACAGTAAAGAAGCTAAAGAAATCTAATGTAATGCACAAACAAAACAACAACAAAAATATTTTAGTGTGTATAAACACCTGGGAAAATATTTGTAACGCAAATTGATTATTAATTTTTTATAAATGTTAACTTTAATTAAAATAAAGATTCACTCGACTAATTAATTCACATTGTAATATGTAAGTATGTATGTGATCGTGTTTTTCTTTCTTCTTTCTATATATAATGTATGTACATTCAAAAACCGTAATATATAAAGCACACACAATTAATTATCATACCGGCACGAATACTCTTTATTTTAATTATTTTTCAATTTCGCCCGTAAATTTACTATTATTATTTAACCCTCCGTCAAACACATATTCTGAAACCTTCGAACAAACACATATGCCTGGCCAGACCCCTATACGTTTTCATGCATTCTATTCATTTTGTGGAATGCATGAAAAACAAGTAAAATCAACTTTAGAATGTTGTTGGCACACAGGATTAGTGCATTTGGTGCAGTAAAAACGTGTCTTCCTACGCAGCTTGTCGTCTTGCGTGAGACAAATTCTGCAATCTTTTCTATAATTCAGTGTACTAAGGCCGCTTTGTTGGTTAGGCAGGATGTTGCTGGGAATATTCAACGGCCTTCCAAAGAAAGATTCAATGACCAAACGGGTTGCATGTTGTCCCAAAATATGGTTGTTCATGCGATTTTCAATATTAGCAAGCACCAATTGTTTACTCAGCGTGTTCAAGAACAACCGTCACTTCTCTTTTCTGGTTCCTTCTATATTTTTATTGACGTCTAGCATGTTGCAAAAAAATGCTAATGGCTAACGTCTGGTTGACCGTTTTGTGGAGTAACGCGTTACCATTTGGTCCATTGTTTCAACGCCTGCCTTTGTTGAATTGTAAAATAATATAGCTTCCGGTTTTTTGCTACGCACCCAACTTTCTTGGTGTAGTGCACAGTGGATATTAGATTTACTGCTTTGTTCTTCTTTGGAACGTAGCTGCACAGTGATATAAGGTTATTATTGAAACCGAACACAGATGAAAGCACTGGCCGTTTGCTGTCTTTTTTCACTTCTTTTGGAAGACACCTTTTGTTAGATCTAATGGTGCCAACGTATGCTAATCCAATCAACGAAAGACGTTTAGCTGCGTCTAATATTGTAAAGAAGTTATCAGCAGTAATAGTTCTGCCGCTGTTGGTGTATCGATGAGCTAAACTCATGAGCACATTTTGGCCTTGGTTGGTCTCACGTTGTTCTCCTTCCTTACCAGTGTACAGTTTTCCTTGCACGGATATTTGGTTTTAGTATCGCATGCCCACAATACTTTTATGCCATACTTTGTGGGCTTTGATGGAATGTATTGCGTGAACTTTGTGTGCCCACGGTATGGAAATAGCTGCTCATCGATAGTTACACTTTCGTATGGTTCAAAATTACTGGCAAGATTGTTATTCAAGAAGTTCCATATGTCGCGAATGGGAGCAACTTTGTCAGTCTGTTGACGAAATGCACGAGTTAATTCCTTCTTAAAGGAATGGATCAAAAAAATATATTTTCTAGTTTTTAACACACTATTGAATATATTCTTAAGACTGTTTACAATTGTTACTTAACATCTATTTATACTAATCGTTTTCTTTGTTATATTATTGGTTCTTTGTTTAGAATAATATGTTGGAAAATACGTATGATTAGTTCGGGTGTCTTTGTTAGTAATTTTTGTGGGAAATACGTGTAATTAGTTTGTGTGTGATTAGGTTCGTTTTATGTCTTAGTACTCTGGGAATTCCAGATATGTTTGTTCACATAATTATTCATATTTATTATCTTATGGCTAGTCTATGCTTGTCTGTTTATTATCTTATGGCTAGTCTATATTTGTCTGTTTATTATTTTATGGCTAGTCTATATTTGTGTGTCTATATGTCTATATGGTTGTGTCTGGCATTGCATGGCATATCGTACGTTAACTCTCCCTTCTGTTGAAAAGAAAACGTCCTCGTTTTATTCACACATCATTTCTGCTCTTAGTCTTGCCAATTCTATTTCGTAAATGTGTTCGGCAACCCTTCTTCTTTCTGTTTGTTTTGTTTGTTGACAGTGATTGGTTAATTTTACTGCAATGTATGTACATATTATTATTCCGAAAATTCCGAATATACAGTAAGTGGCAAATCGAATGGGGTGGTATTCTATAGGGATTAAATATTTAGACATTTCTTGTATGTTTGAAAATTTATGGATAGAGTCTGAAGATAGAATACTAAGGATTTCCATCTCTTCGTCATGTTTTTGATGTATAGCTTCCTTTATTTCTTGCTGGTGGTTGAAGTATTGTTTTGCGTCGATGTTTGTTGAAGTGTTAAATTGGATTAACTTAGGTCCCTCGATTATTTGGCCATTCCAAATATGTTTATTATCGGTGATGATGTAGCCGTTCTCCAGTACAGTGAGTGGTGCATTATTCTCTTGAATTATGTCACATTAAGCTGGCATGTTTTGTGCAATTATTTGATTTGTTAATTTTACAAATATTATTTCCTATGGGATCTTTACATTGAGTTGCTGAAGTATAATTACCATTACAAAAAGCAATTTTTTTATCTAAAATTAATTTTCCATGTTTATAAGCAGAGGGTATATGTTATAAAGGTTACATATTTTTTGTATTATTGTAATTACAGCTTGGTTATAAAAACAGATGTGAATATCTGAGTATTCTAGGATATTTATTAACGGTAAGTCAAAAGCTTCATTGGATATGATTTGTTTTATTTCGTTTAGATTCAATGATCCTGAATAAAAGTTTCTACTTTTAGCAAAATTTATTGTACTTGCTATGGTTTCAAGTTCACGGTATACTTCATTGGTTATCATAGTATCTGCAATAACCCTAGGGTCTAGTGTTTCTAAAATAAGTTCAAAAGGTGAGTTTATTATTTTTTGTCTATTATTATTTTCTATTAACTGATTAAGTCCTGTCTTTATTTCGATTAGATCATCGTGATCTGGTGTTCCAGTGAAGAATTTTATCTTTTCTGACGGTACATATTCGGTATTAATTGCGTTTTTAATGATTCAATTCTGTTAATTAATATCTGTTCTTCCTGACTTCGTTCTGTATTAAATAAACTTTGCATTGCATTTGCATATGGTCTTAGTATCTTTGTCAAGTTAGCTACGTGATATAAGAATGATGTATCTTGAAATAAATATGCTGGGCCAATTTCTATAAGTACGTATTTTTTATCCGTTAAGTCAGTTATGCTGTCGGCAAAGGCAAGTGCGAGTGTGGTTTGTATACGTATGTTGTCCTTATGTATAATTTTACCCTTGACTGTTAGGATTGCGTCCCCACGATCTTCTTTTACCGTGTGTTGTGCGTACTTGATGTTATTTTTATTGCGGCGGTGCGTTTTGGAATATATTATATCTCCTTCCTTATAGATTATTGATTGACGGTTTTTATTATGATAGTTGAGCAATTTCTCCTGTTTGTTTTCAAGTTTTCCTTTAATATCGGGGTAACGTTCTCTATTGAAAAAAACGTCCTCAGGTTTATATTCTGTTGTAGAGTGAATTGTTTTATTGTACTGTTTTACTGCATTAAATAGCTCATCTTTTGGTGAAGAGTTATTCTGTTGTGCTATGGCTGTTGATATCTCGATTAGAGTGCCGTGGATGCGTTCAACTTGACTCTTGGTTGTGGAATGGTGTATGGGAGTCACTGTATGTTCTATTTGTAAACGTTCATAAACACTTTTTGCTACTTTGTGCTGAGTTTTGTGAACAACTAGATGTATTAATTTGTTGACGAGATAGAGCATCGGCAACAACATTTTGATGTCCAGGCTTGTACACTAGTTTTGCTCCATATTCTTCTATAAAGTTTTTCCATCTTTTAAGTTTGGTATTTGGATTCTTATCCGAAATAGAAAATATTAATGACTGATGATCATTGTATATCGTTAGATCAGCTATACCGTAGAGGTAGTTTCTTAATTTTTGCAAAGCCCAAACAATAGCTAATGACTCTTTTTAATTTTTCCTGTAATTTTGCTCAGTTTCATTTAGAGTTCTTGAAATAAATGATATGGGCTTATTACTTTGGGAGAGAACCACGCCGATGGCAAAACTACTTGCATCAGTGGTTAGCTCGAATGGTTTGGAGATATTCTACTGAATCTTGAAAGAAATGGGATTTTTCGTCAGATATTTTCATGTTGGCATTGTGGAGTGCGTTAACTATAGTACGGATGTGTTCCATGTGCTCTTCAGCTGAGGAGGAATATATCAGCACATCGTCTATGTAGAGATATGCAAATTTTCCTATAAAAGGACGTAGAATGTCATCTACGCATCGCTGAAAAATGGAAGGAGCGTTCTTAAGTCCAAACGGCATCCTTAAAAATTCATACTTTGCGCCATTCACACTAAATGCTGTTTTTTTTCCTGTCTGCCTCTTTTATAAGAATTTGATGAAATCCTGATTCTAAATCTAGTGTATTGAATACTTTTGCTTTGCCTACGTTCTGGATTTTCATTCCAACATCAGGAATCGGATAGCGGTCAGTAATTGTCTGAGCATTTAGCTTCTGAAAATCTACTACCATTCGTCTTTTGGGCTTGCCTTGATCATCGGTACCCTTCTTTGCGACTGTCCAAATGGTGGAATTGTACGGACTCCTACTTGGCTGTATAATTTTATTGTCTAGTAGTTTCTGCAATTCATTGTTAATAAATTCATTGTTTGATATTGGATAAGGATATTGTCTTACATAAACAGGATCTTCTGATTTTTTTCTAATAGATGCTTGAATGGTTGTGGTAAATGGCAATATTTCGTTAGTTTTATTATTTCTTTGCATCATCTTTTCAATTTCTTCCCTGTAAACCTCATTGTTTATAGTATAATTTATTTTTTGTTCTTTTTTCTTAATTTCTTTCCCATACTTATATTTTAAACTATAGTCAAAGAGATTGACTTCTGCTTTGACTGATCTTCATCCTTGTTCTCCTAGAAGCATATCGAATTCTTGAAGGGCCTCTGTTTCATAAAAAGTTAAATTGTGGTTTAAGACAGTAATTATTTTTTTGCTATTTACTACAGAATATCCATGAAGTGTTTTGAGTTTCACAGGATTGGTTTTTATTGATTTCCTTAACTTACAATTAGTACTAATATAATTACTTGTAGCTCCTGTATCTATTAAAATATTTATTGATCTACCTGTTTCTCTGCAAGTGCGTTGTAGACATGGCAGACCATTCACTCGTCTAAAAAAGCACTTCCGGTTTCAAAACCATCTTCGTTGCACTGAGGCTGGAATGATTGGAGATCTTCGTCCTGTGTTTGGTTTACACGTTGAACCTTATTAAAGTTGTGAGTTGAATAATTATTTTCTCTCTTTAACGGCATTTGGTTGTTGTTACGAAATGGATTGTGACGTGCTGCATTGTTTTGTGGAGGATTATTGTTACTCCATCTTTGTTGTTGTGAGAAGTTTGTAGGCCTTCTATATTGTGCTGAGTCGTCGATTTCCATTGCCTCGACGTGATTTGGTCGTGATGTTGGATAATTATGGGATTGTTGTCGAACCTGATATGCTGGCTTTAGTTGGTGATGTTGATTACTTCGGTGATATGTATGCTGTTGTTCTTTATGATGTTCTTGTCATCTCATGGTTGAATTTTCGAAATGCCGGTCTTCATTGTCGTGGTATATAGTACAAGCAATGGCATAAGCTTCTCCCAGGCTTTTGGGTTGCATAAGGGATCTCTCTTGTATAATTACTTCGTAAGCCCATGATAAAAGTGCGGATAGCATCTTCATTTGCATCCGATAGTCGTCCAATTCTCATATTTTCGTCTGACGTTTCAATTTTTTGTTGTATGAGGGTTAGAGTTTGATGGATCTCGTCATGGAATTCAGTTAGAGATTTACTTCCTTGCTTAATTCTTGTCATACTATCTTTTAGTACGTATAAGCGACGTTTGTCAGAATACGTATAGTCCAAGCGATTTATTATAGCATAGAAATTAAGTTCTGTACCATTTACAGATAGAACTTTCGATGCTGCACCAATATTTTTTGCAAGGATTATGCATACACAGTCATAATATTCAGGACTGTCCATAAATTGTTTAATATTTTTCCATTTGTGTCCACACTTGATTTCTCCATGGATTATATTCACCCTCTATCCCACAGAATGTTGGTAGGCATTTAAAAATCTCAGTATTTATTTGGTTAGCACTTGTTATTTGAGATTTTAATGCTGGCATTGTTGGTACTGTGGTTACGGCGAATGGTGGTCGGTTTTTTATAGTTTCTAAATCTGTTTTTAAAGTTAACAGTTGCTCGGTTAATGCTTGAATGTGAGCTTGGAGTGCTGCGGCTTCGGCCATGTTGATTTCCTCTTCAAATTGGCGTTGTAAATTAAATAATTGTTGTTGTTTCCTTGTACGGGTCTCCAGTGTGGAAATTTCTCAAAATACACTTTTATTTTTTATTGTGTTTTTTCTATTTTATTCTATTAATTTTGTTTTTTCTACAATGTTTCGGGAATCTTTAATTTTTGTGTTTTTTCAAATTTTTCAGGAACCTTTTTCATTTTTTTTCCAGTTTTTCAGGAACCTTTTGTTTATTTATCCTTCTTCAGGATCGTGGTTTTATTTGGCTGGGAATACAAGATTATTTCACTTGTATCCCGGTTGAGCCCCTAGTTAATTCCTTTTTAAAGGAATGGATCAAAAAAATATATTTTCTAATTTTTAACACACTAAAATGTGTGTTCCTTTATTGAATATATTTTTAAGACTCATTACAATTGTTACTTAACATCTATTTGTACTAATCGTATTCTTTGTTGGAAATAATGTAGTATTGTTTACTTAGGCTCTAGCATAAGATAATTTAGTCTCTTTATTCTTTGTTAATGTTTTGTACTATGACGTTAACTCGTATCGTACGGTAACTCGCGCGTACGACTATCGTCAAATCGAATACAGCATCTAAGTAACAAATCGTCTATATGACATGGCCGCACGGAATATTGGAAGTGCATCAGTTTGCCACATCAAGCTTGAGACCTGCATAGTATTATGACTGACACCAATAAAAGCTTCAAGCTCAGCACTTGTTATATCAACCCATACTCGTGGTGTGCATTTTGCATGTTCTGCGTTCTATTTACGTGTAACTTTTTATCCATATAGATTTGTTTGTGTTACAATGATGAACGTAATATTCTGTGAAAAGAAAAGCTTGAACACCTCAAGCGGAGTGGTCAGGTTTGTTTTTGGTCCATCTCTAAAACGCATGATGTTGTGCTGGCGGAATCTCACTGTAGCGGGTTCAGCTGTACTTCACTTGGTGCCATCTTTTCCAAGCAAAAAACCGTCTGCAGCTTGAGTTGGTGCATTCTCACTTTCTTCTTCGGATTCTTCATCGCTATCGAATATTTCATTTGCTTCAATTTCCAATTCATATTCAACGTCCAAGGCATCATCTTCGGGCACAAAATCTGTGTTTTCACCGCTTTGGTCTTCAAATAAATCTAGTTCTTCGTCTGCTTCTGTGTGAAGTGCGGAATCACGCTGTAACGTTTATGATAGTTGTTGTTGGAAATCATCAGTAAGGCTGCCTGTACGCAAGCGCGTATTGTACACAAATTCTAAATCCTCTGCAATAATAATAGTAATAATTTCACTTTAGTTTCCAAAAAAAAAATTTATATTTCGGACTGTCGATGTTGTGACCAAAATCACAAACGAAAGAAAGAAATAAGAGAAAAATTAACACAAAAACTACCTGTAAGTAAACATCTGCATTGAATTCACAGAAAAACAACCCAAAATATAAAAAAAAAGGTTGACAACAAAATACCTGGAAAGAACAATCTGCATTGTAAATGGTGTTTTTTATAGACGTATAGAACTTTAAATTGCAATAAAACGACGATGGATTATTCGATTGACATGAATTTTATTTATCCGAAAGATAATCTTGTGGCATTACATTTTAAATATGATTTCTGGCATATGACCGCCACGGCTGGCTCGGATGTAGTCCAATCTGAACGTCCAATTTTCGATGACTTTTTCCGATAGGCAATAACACGGCGAATGTTGTCTTCCAAATGGTCAAGCGTTTGTGGCTTATCCGCATAGACCATTGACTTTACATAGCCCCACAGAAAGTAGTCTAGCGGTGTTAAATCACAAGATCTTGGAGGCCAATTCACGGGTCCAAAACGTGAAATTAGGCGGTCACCAAACGTGTCTTTCAATAAATCGATTGTGGCACGAGCTGTGTGACATGTTGCCCCGTCTTGTTGGAACCACAGCTCCTGGACATCATGGTTGTTGAATTCAGGAATGAAAAAGTTAGTAATCATGTGTCTATACCGATCACCATTGACTGTAACGTTCTGGCCATCATCGTTTTTGAAGAAGTACGGACCAATGATTCCACCAGCCCATAAAGCGCACCGAACAGTCAGTTTTTCTGGATGTAAGGGTGTTTCGATATACACTTGAGGATTAGCTTCACTCCAAATGCGGCAGTTTTGTTTGTTGACGTAGCCATTCAACCAGAAGTGCGCTTCATCGCTAAACAAAATTCGCTTATGAAAATCGGGAACAACGGCAATCTCGTTTTCGAAATAAAATTGCACTATTTGCAAGCGTTGTTCAGGCGTCCAAATGCGGCAGTTTTGTTTGTTGACGTAGCCATTCAACCAGAAGTGCGCTTCATCGCTAAACAAAATTCGCTTATGAAAATCGGGAACAACGGTAATCTCGTTTTGTGCCCATTTGCAAGCGTTGTTCAGGCGTGAGTCTATTCATGATGAATAGCGAAACCAAACTGAGAATAAATCACTTGACAGCTGTTAAATCGGTCGCCATCTTGAACAGTAATGCCAACTTAAAGTCATATACGTCTATAAAAAACACCCTTTATATAAAACATAATAATATATCGAATTTGAAGTATTACCTTATATCTTCTCTCAAATCTGAAAAATTTCTGAAATTTCTTTAAAATATTTTTTCTGTAAGATAACACTATTATTATTTATAGTACATATAACTAAATACAGTCCAAAATATATTTACTTAAAAGCCTTTACTTAAGCAGCTTTGATAAGCTTTACTTAAAAAGCTTTAATACTATTAATTGATGCGCTGCTTTTTTTAATAATAACTGCTTATAGAAAATGCAAGCATGACATGCATTTTGTAACAAACTACTTGATATGCTGAATCTTGCTATGACACCATTCCTTTAGTTAATGTTTAGTGACGATTCAATACACATTTTTAAAAATAAAAAAATGCATTTGAATCGGATTCATGTACATCTCTGGTTCACACGCAACGTAATTAGATAATATCTTTTTTAATATAGATATCTTTGTATGTTATTTGGTGGAGGGTTTATTTTACTTTTCTTAACCACTTTAATAAAAATGAATTTACACTAACCTGTTTTAATGTTGTGTATAATAACTCTCCAAAAAGATCCGGTTCGTAAAGAACCAATGTTTCGGCGTATATCCGTCTGGTCACAAGCTCGTAAAGCTCCCAAATGAAAGAAACAGAACACTTGTTGATTTTTATGTTCAACTTCAGGTTTTATTGAACGTTTTTGTTTATACACTCTAGAGTGACTTAAGTTTTAAATTATATCCGTAAGGAAAAAATATAAATGTTAAAAAGAAGTGGTGTATAATAACTCGCTACTGCTGAAGAAGTAATTACACTGGCGAGCAAAAGCGAGGGTATGTTCATCATATTTTTTTTTAAATGTTATAAAATTATAAATAATAAACTAAGTTTAATGAAAATTTCAGCAATTATACGTTATTGTATTAGCAAAAAATATATTAAGTTTAATATAATCACCCCTATCATGAATAATTTTTCCCCTAAAATTTTTTCCCATTTCCCAAAAGTGCGATCATGAATAATTTTTCCCATAAAATGTGTTCCCATTTTCTGATATGTAATTCAGCGGTGAATGACATGCAAAAAAAAAATGTTCCCATTCAAAATTTCGCCTTATCGTAAATGAATTTTTAAAAAAAAATTTTCCCATATTTTGTGCCAATTTGTTCATTTTATTTTCTTTGGGGAACTAGAAAACAATGTCAGTAGTTGTTACATTTTAATGAATATATAAATTAACTAAAAACTATTTTTAGGTCTAAATCAATAAATAATGTGCAATATGACATGCTTCTCAATAGGATGCAAAATAATCGACCCATTGCATGTGGTTTTGTGAAGGTTTCTAAAGATGTGGTGGCCGAATTTTGAAATTCGCTTACAGAAGAACTAAATAGTGCTGGCCCTCCTATTAAAAAAGTTCATGAATGGAAAAAGGTATGTATTCATGTTTTAATATTTTACATTTTTAAACATGCATACATATACTACATACATATGTATATATATAACTTGCAATAGGTGTGGATAGACCAAAAACGAGAAACGGGAGGTGGACCAAACCGAACCAAAAGCTTGTCAGCCAGTGAGCAGTGTATTTATGAATTGGTAGGAATGAAAGAGTCGGTAGAGGGCTTAGAAAACTCCTTTAGCTTTGGTTTACCAAAAGACGTTTATGAATGCGAAAAAAATGAAACAACATCTTTACGTGCTCTTGATAATGAAATAAGCTCTGAAGCACCCATCTGTTCAAAACTTTTAATACCATCGCCATTAGACACTACAATAAGAGGAGAGTCCAGTAAGAAAAACGCTTCCTCCATTAAAAGAAGAAGAATTGAGCCACATGAAAAATTAACAACTGCCGAACTTATTGAGAAAGAGTTGAATACCCAGGAAAACTTATGCTCCACAATCGTTGAAATGTTCGAGTCACTTAAGAACCACAACAAAGAAGTGGAAGTTATGATGAAAAGGGTATATCGTTCCTTAGAAAAGAGCAACATTTTAAAATCGAAAAATATAAAAGAGTTGGAACGTCACAACTCAGTTATTGAAAAACTTCGCGAAAAAGAAGTTGCAGATAAAATAGAAAAAAAAATCTAATAGAAATCGAAGACATGAAGTTGAAACTATTGTAGAAAGCCAAAAAAGGAGTCAAATAGTAGTTTAAGAACTAGTTTCCAATTTTTAAAATAATACTTATGTAAAGGGTGTCCCAACAAGAACGCAAGATTTAAATTTAGCGCCATCCGAAGTCATTGTTTGACATTTGAACAATTGTTATTGTTTGCTAGTAGATGGTACGAGGTTAGTAAAAATGGAGCGCTACACGAATGAACAACGCATTCGCGTTGTAAAATTGTTTTACCAAAATGGTGAAAGTTTTGCGGCTACAGTTCGCAAATTGCGATCAATTTGGGGTCACAATAATGCTCCAAAAGAGTCAACTGTAAAGAGATTAATAGATAAATTTGCCGAAACTGGGTCTGTTAGTGATGTAAAGACCACAACGTGCCTTCGACCAGGTCGATCGACTGAAAATGTCGCAGCTGTACGTGATGATGTCACTCCACCTCAATTCGACACCGAGCTCAGCAAATTGGTGTCTCCAAATCCCCAATGCAGCGAATTTTGACGAAAGATTTGCATCTTCATGCATACAAAGTTCAATTGACTCAGGAACTGAAGCCAGCTGACCATGGACAGCGAAGGGAGTTCGTTAATTGGGTATTGGAGAGACAGCATGAAAATGCTGATTTTGCCGATAAAATCATTTCAGTGACAAGGCCCATTTCCATCTTGATGGCTTCGTCAATAGGCAGAATTGTAGCATTTGGGGTGAGGAAAATCCTCTAGTGATTCACGAGAAGCAAATGCATCTTCAACGTGTCACTGTGTGGTGTGGTTTTTGGGCTGGAGGAATCATTGTACCTTTTTTTTATGAAAATGTGGCAGGTCAAGCGCAAACAGTCAATGGTGTTCGGTATCGTGAAATGATAACCAGTATTTTCTTGCCTAGTTTTGAAGAAATGAATGTGGAGTGCTTGTTGTTTCAACAAGACGACGCCACATGTCATACAGCCAGAGAAACAATTCAATTGCTGCATCAGTCATTTCCCGGTCGTGTTATTTCGCGTTTTGGAGACCAGAATTGGCCGCCTAGATCGTGCGATTTAACACCATTAGACTTTTTTCTTTGGGGTTTTTTGAAGTTGATGGATTACGCGAATAAGCCGACGACGACTCAAGCCATAAAAGAGGAAATTGGACGATGCATTAACTAAATACCGCAGTATTTAGTTTTACGATGGGCGGAATACCAAATGATTTTTTTGTTTCCGACAGAGAATCTTTCAAAATATTCAACAGGTATGAAAATGCCGATTTATTCAGCCTGTAATATTTAATAAATCTGAAATGGAAACAAATTGATTTAAATTCTTTAAACTCACAATGTATCGGGCAACTCTAAATAAATATATTTCCCAACCAACATTTTAATATTGAAAACTATATATTCTATTTTTATTTTTCTCTTCTCTTTTACATTTGAATGCCAGGTAGGTATTACTGAATGTAATTAAAGAGTATATGAAAAACACAAACCAAAAATTATAAAAATAATAAGAAAAACATAGGGTTTCTCTACAATTTATTCAGTTCAATGCTTACTGAGTTTTTTGTTTGAATATTTTTGTAACTATTGATTAATAATTCTAATTTAGTCAATTGCTTTTACAATATAAAGGTTCTAATGTTTGCAAGAAACGTTGGGAGTAATCTACTGAGGAATCAGAGTAGCGAGTTAACGTACGATATGAGTTAACGTACGATATGCCATGCAATGCCAGACACAACCATATAGACATATAGACACACAAATATAGACTAGCCATAAAATAATAAACAGACAAATATAGACTAGCCATAAGATAATAAATATGAATAATTATGTGAACAAACATATCTGGAATTCCCAGAGTACTAAGACATAAAACGAACCTAATCACACACAAACTAATTACACGTATTTCCCACAAAAATTACTAACAAAGACACCCGAACTAATCATACGTATTTTCCAACATATTATTCTAAACAAAGAACCAATAATATAACAAAGAAAACGATTAGTATAAATAGATGTTAAGTAACAATTGTAAACAGTCTTAAGAATATATTCAATAAAGGAACACACATTTTAGTGTGTTAAAAACTAGAAAATAATTTTTTTGATCCATTCCTTTAAGAAGGAATTAACTGGGGGCTCAACCGGGATACAAGTGAAATAATCTTGTATTCCCAGCCAAATAAAACCACGATCCTGAAGAAGGATAAATAAAAAAAGGTTCCTGAAAAATTGGAAAACACAATAAAAAAATAGAAGTGCAGTTAGGGAAATTTCCACACTGGAGTCCCGTACAAGCAAACGACAACAAGTATTTAATTTACAACAAGTCGCAGCACTCCAAACTCACATTCAGGCATTAACTGAGCAATTATTAACCTTGAAAACAGAATTTGAAACCATTAAAAACCGACCACCATTCGCCGTAACCACAGTACCAACAATGCTAGCATTAAAAGCTCAAATAACGAGTGCTAACCAAATAAATACTGACATTTTTAAATGCCTACCAACATTCTGTGGGATAGAGGGTGAATATAATCCATAGAGAAATCAAGTGTGGACACAAATAGAAAATATTAAACAATTTATGGACAGTCCCGAATATTATGACTGTGTATGCATAATTTCTTTTTTAAATAATTAAGAATTGCCTTTTACGAGACATTTTATTTATATAAATAAAATTCATTTTCTATTCGTTTGTTTGTTCGCTATACAAATGTTTGTTTTCCAAAGGATCAGGCTGAAATTTGATACATATAGTCTCTGTACTATAAGGAAGGTCGCTATGTCCTTTTTACGCTCACTTCAACGATTTTCATTAACCACTGTTCCAAAAGTGTGCCTGTAATTAATTTTAGCCTAAAATTATGCTTTTAAATATTTTATTTACTCCTTTGATTGACACCCTGCCAAAAATTCCTGAACGACAAACAGCAACACTCATGTTAAACCAATAAATAGAAGATATTCACCTTTATCGCGAATCTCAAGGGAATAAATTCGAGGGAATAATTTGTTTATTCCCATGAACAATAATTTGGTATCGCCAATTGTTAGAGAATAAAATACATTTTCGAAATATATGTGGCAAGTCGAACATACTATTGTGAATTGATGTAGTTTAATTGTTTACGTGTTTTTTTGTTATTTTCTTAATAAATTGTTATTATTCAATAAAATGCATAGTATTTCGCTCCGATTTATGTTATTAGAAGAAGAGAAGAAATTATTGAAGAAAATAAAAAGACGGAATTTAAGAGATGCATCAAATCCATTGTGTTTACCAGAAACAATGTAAGTGAAAACATTAAGAATTGTTAACATTATGTACATAAGTTTTACCCAACCAATATGAATCATCATTTGCCACTTTGCCTACAGTCAACCATAAAATTGTAATTTGACCATTCACAGAAAAGATTGAATTATTAAAACATAAACATTTGCATTAAAGAATTTGAAAATAAGCTTTTTGTATTTGAATCATAAACATTTATACTGAAGATATTGAGTTACATTTTTTAAACATAAACATAAGTCTTTAGTTTGATAAATCATTGAATTGTTTACGTTTAAGTTTAAGTATAAGAAATAATTAATCAAAAAATAAAAAGCAGTTTAAAACCAAAACTCAACAGGGAACAACGTTTCCCCTTTATAAATCTCATATATGTACATATAAATAAATTTTTTGCAGGTTCTAACATCATTTTCTAGCTAACAAAGCAGCTTTTAAATACCTTTTATTTTACTTTTTATTGAACCAGAACTGCCTACCAGAAAGTCGTTGTGTTGTGCAGCTTACAACATGTCTACGGTTTTTATAGGATACAAAAAATTAAAAAAGAAATATTCTTTAGAAAGATACGAAATCTTAAATCTAAAAAACAATAAATCACATTTGGGTCATTTTTGGTTGTACTTCATGTATCACATAAAAAAAATTTTCATAAAAATGCAAAAAAAAATTCTAATTCATAATTAATATACGTTTTTAAAACTAAAAAATTATCACATTCTTACATGTTTACAGTCCATCATTGCTATTAGATTGCTTTTCAGTTAATCTAATTTTATTTGCCGCTGCAACAATTCTAAATTTTATTCCCAAACAAAATGTTTGTGAAAAATGTCACAATACTTTAGGGAAAAAACTCACGGGAATAAAAATCGGCGATGCCATAATATTTTCGAACATTCGAGTTTTTTTCACTTACAAATAATTCACGATTGCAACTTTAGGGAAAAGCGAAATAATATCTGAAGTAATATTATGCTTTCTAATGTGGAAGTTGTTAGAAAATTGCTAATCATCTGAGTTATCTGACAAGTATTTACCGAATTCATTGACTATTTCAATAGGATTGGTAATCATTCAGCCTTACTACGGTTCTCGTATTCGAGTACTAAATTTCTCGTTTTTTCATTGTGGTACTACGTTTGTCGAATACTATTAAAATATACTCTGTTACTTACTCTTTTACAATTTGTGGTATTATTATTCTCGAATTCAAATGTTAAAAGTACAAAAAACAGTCGTTCATTTTATTTCATTCGATTAAAAAATATAGAAAAAAAAACTATGAAAGCTTCAAAAGAGTAAGTATTTTTGTAAACAAACTTGATTAAAAGCTTAATGTTGTGAAAATTATAGAATAAAAATTACCACGCGGAAGCAATTTGAAAAAATGGTGGAGTTGCTGGAAAAAATTCCAGGGTTGGCGCAGTCCTATCATACAGGCATACATAAAGTGGATACCAAGGCAGAATGGGCTGAAATAGGCAACAAGCTGAATAGTTCAGGACCGCCTTTTCGTACGCCACCCGAATGGATGAAGGTTTGGACTGATTATAAGTGCAATTTAAAGAAAAAATTACTTCATAACAAAAGTGAATGGCGCGCAACCGGAGGAGGTTCAAACAGCCAATATATTTTGACATCAATAGAAGAAGCGGCCTCATCTTTATTACAATTAAACAGCATCATAAGTCCCGATGGTGAGGAAATAGGTATTAGCTCTTCTAATATACTTTTTGTTTCTTGCAATTCTGGTTCAATAATATCCAAAACGTACTTAAAAGCAGATTTGTTTAGTCTAAAATAACTGACAAATCTAAGAAACAATTATTGTACTCTAACTATTTTACTACATATACATTTACTTACTTTGCATTTGGCATAGAAAAAATATTCAACGATTGTCTGATTTCTCTCCGCAAAGCATTCAGTTCTGCCACTGTATGTTCATCATCGTCATCTGAGGAAAAATATACCGCACAACTTACCATTTTTTAAAAATATTTTATAGCACTTGTGATGAACAATTAAAATTTAATTTTTATTTCTTGTTACCGCGAATTTTTTAACTTTATGACAATTTACAACAGCCTTCTTCATAAAATATTTTTTTTACTTTTATTTTCAATTACCCTGTTCTTTTTATTCTGTTACAAATTCTTTACAGACGAATAACTTACGTAGTACCATGAAATATTAAATTCGACAGCTAACATGACTGTAGTCGAAGCTCGTTTTCGAGAACCGTAATAAGGCTGATTGTGTCCTTATTTGATAAAGATGAAATAGAATATATTGATTGAGTAGCTTTATATCCAGTGAAATCACGTATATTAGTCCAGATTTTGTGAATGGGGATATTAGGGGATATATTTGAAGTCAAGTTATAAATTGAAGCTTTTTTTGATAGTTTTGTTTTTCTCTTATATACCGCATTAGATTTTTTGTACTCAAGTAGATTTGATTGAGTCATATTTCTCTTAATTAAATGCCATAATCTATTTTTTTCTACTTTTAATTTTTAAAGTTCTCTGTTCCACCAGGGTACGCTTTTAGTCATTATATGGGAAAGAGGTATTGAATTGTTGGCAGATTCATGTATAATTTTACATATATTAGCTGTTTCCTTGTTAACATTATTTGTTGCAGTCTTTGTTTGTTGAAAATCCGCACAGGACTTTTGGAATTTATTCCAGTTAGTCAATTTAATATTAAATTTAGGTTTGTTGTACTGTCTATTACAAACATTATAGGGAAATAATGTAATTAAAATAGGAAAGTGGTCACTGCCACATAAATTATCTTCAGTTTTCCATGTAGTTTGCGAAATTAAAGAAGCTGAACAAAAGCTGAGGTCAATATGAGAAATATGAGATTTATTGATAAATTTAGATAAGATATTACCTTTAGGACTATTAGAAGTAGAACCCCAATTTCTATGAGGACTTTTAAAATCCCCGACAATTAGTGCCGATATATTAGATCTGAATATATTCTCTAGGTTATTCTCCCTGAAATTTTTTGTTGGTGAAATACAGGGTGGGCCAAAAGAAACCAAGGGGTGTAAAAGTTTAATAACTTTTTTGTTTATTAATTTTTTTTTATTTTTTCTTTCAGATTATATAGACAACACTTGGAGAATTTATAATGGAGAGGTTCACAACTGAACAGAGAACCAGAACAATAGAATTTTATTATTTAAACCAGAGATCAATTATTTTAACGCAAAGAGCATATCGTCGACATTTTAACGTCAGAATTTCGCCCTCTGAAGCGATGATTCGTTGCTTAGTTAATCGTCATCACCAACATGGCAGCGTAAGAGATTTGCCTCGAACCGGTAGACCACGTTTAAGTCGCACTGCGGAAAATATTGAACGAGTACAGCAAAGTGTTAACGAAGCACCAGAAACATCTGGCAGAAGGCGTTCTGCTCAGCTAGAAATGTCTTGTACGTCACTACGGCGCATTTAAAAAAAAGATTTACAGTTATACCCATATAAGGTGCAATTGGTCCAAGAATTAAAACCCGCAGATCATCGGCAACGTCTAAATTTTGCAGTTAAATTTCAAGAGTTGGCCAGAAATGAAATCAACTTTATTGAAAATTTGATTATGAGTGATGAAGCTCATTTTCATTTGAATGGCTTTGTTAACAAGCAGAACTGTAGGTTCTGGGGTTCTCAAAATCCAAGAGCCATTCATCAACGCCAATTACACCCCATCAGGTGTACAGTATGGTGTGGGATCACATCTGAAAATGTCATTGGGCCCTACTTCTTCGAGAATGAAGATGGAAGTGCTGTAACCGTAAATGGAGAGCGGTATCGTTTTATGATAGAAAATTTTTTACGTCCTGCTCTTGAAAACAGACCTGGTATGTGGTTTCAACGGAGCCACTGCCCATACTGCCCGAGACACAATGGCACTTTTAAGTCAAATTTTTGGAGAGCAAATAATTTCTCGAAATTCGGAAGGAAATAAGGGATAAAGGCGACCCTTTGTCTTTGCCGGCAACTGCGTAAGATAAATAATTTTTCTAAATTTAGACCTTTTTTTATTCATAATGATACATTTGTTTTGTTTTCAGTTTAAAAAAAGGTTTAGATTAACAAAAAAAACAAAACAAAAAAGCATTCCACACAATTTACTGCCAGCTGAATTTCATAGATCATATGTAAACAACAGTGCCTCCAAAGCTTCAATTGGCAGCTACACTTTCGCTTTTGGCTTGCGGAAGCTTTCAGCACATTGACTACCTAATGAAATCTAAGCTTTGTCCGAAATATGTAAAATTCGCTCCTAAGGAGTCAGAAGCTTCCGTAGATTATTTTTTAAGTAAATAACAGGTGGACTAAAAGAAATCATCCTATTGGAAGATGCTCTTATTTTTGCAAATGGCGGCCAATGTCAAATCTGTTTTGACATTTGTGAACTAGACAGATGAAAAATACAAGTGAACAATCCATGGAGCGATACACTCCCCAAGAACGCGGAATAATCGAAGCGGACGATTTTTCGACCAAAATCATAATGAGCGACTAGGCTCATTTCCACCTCAGCGGGTACTTGAACAAGCAAAACTATCGCTTCTGGGGCACCGAAAATCCACGAAGAGTCATCGGGCTGGTCAAACGACAACAGTGGACGGTACGCACTATAGGGCCATGTTTACCTAGTTTTTTCTGCCGCAATTGAACGAATTAAGGCTGGAGGACATGTTGTTCCAACAGGACGGAGCAACGGCATACATTTCGTTTTCATTTAGAAAAAAAATAAGAGCTACACAATATCGGATGAATTCTGTAAGCAAAGAAAAGAAGTTGTGTCTTTTTTGCTTGTTAATCACAGACTAATTTTATTTAATTTAAAAAATGTTCAGGTAGCTGAGTAAAATAATAAAACAGTAATAATTACAACAACAATTACTAAACCGTAGTCATTCAAACTAGTCATACGACTTTACCGTTAGGTATCAATATTAATAAATAGATTAAGGTAACTCAAATAATAACAAACACTTTTGTAATTAAATAAAAAAAATAATTGATTTACAAATTATTAAACAAATTCTTTTGGCCCACCTTGTATAATATTCCTGAAAGAATGTATGGCAAAAAGCACTTTAGCTTTCTGACTATCATTATTTTCTTTTTTAAGTTATAGGATGTGTAGACGGTACCCCAATAGACAAAAAATTAACATATGTTTTTTAATAGAAAAGGGTACCACAGCCTTAACGCTATTGTGGTATTATTGTTAAATATGTTGCTAAATGTAATATGAATCAACTTTTAAATTTTTTCTTTTAGTTTTGTGACCATGATGGAGGCATTCTACGGACAAATCTTTGTTAGAAGATCTTTATAATAAAAAAACATGAAAATTATTTGGCTATTGGGTATGAGAATAAATTGTTGTATGTATCAAACGTAATTATAATTAATTGATGATCCTTAAGGTAATTCCGGTTACCCATTTGAACCTTGGCTTATAACTTCATACAGGAATCCTGAAGAAGTTCCAGTTTAATGAAGTACATTTGAAAGCACACTGCATAATAGAGAGAACTATTGGCATCTGCAAAGCTCGTTGGAAGATTCTAAGCAATGAAAGAAGAAGTCGACATAGTCCTGAAAAAATTGCACATTTTGTTAAATTTTGTGTGACTTTAAATAATATTTGCATTGATTTTAAGGTTCCACATTACACTAATAATTCCGTGCCTGAAATCATTCCTGCCGCTCCTGATTTGGAAATGAGACACAGATAAGAAATATTGGAAAAGAAGTTAGAGATCACATTAAACTGTCTTATGGAGATACAAATAAAGCAACTTTGACTTAAAAGAATATTTTTTCACTATGTGTATTTGTACTTTTTTTATTCATGTAATAAAAAAAAAGATTTAAATAACTTAACAACAAAAATAAAACTATTATATTCAGTTCTTATAATAAGGGTCTTATAAATTGCATCACGTATGGGATAGCTTTTTTTATAACAAAAACTATTCTTCTAGCACACTATAATCTTTGTGCTTTAACATTTCTAACTCTAAAGTCTTTAATTTTAACGCCCGCTTTCACCACCTTTGATAAAATGTTTGTTAACAAAATATTAACTAATTGCTGGTTTGGCTAACGGGTACTATTTAATCAACGGTTACCGATTTTCGTTTCATCATCCTTCGGTTATTTAACAAAAGGATTTGATAAAAATGTGGCAATACTATCGGTTTGTTTACATAAAAAAATTAATATAAAGAGGCGGCTTTTGAAAACCATTTAAAGAAAAATTTTGGTGTTAATATAAAAATTCAGGTAACTATAAAATTAAAACATTGTTATACATCTACATATATTTATGCACATATGTAACATGTGTATGTATGGTAAATAACGTATATTATTTTGTTTTCAGTATGTTCTCAGACGATGATATATTTTGCACAGAACTGAAGGAATCTAATTTCGATGTTTCCAAAGTAAAGCGACAAAGGTAAGAATTATTTGCAAAATAGAGCATTTGCGTATTAAATTAAGTTTTATAGGTCTTCTAACTTCACATCCCAAGAGGAAGATGTGTTAATGTCACTGGTGGAGCAACACTCACATATAGTGGAGAATAAAACCACTAACGCGGTAAGTTGGCAGCAAAAAAATGACGCCTGGGAAAAAATTTCACTTCAATTTGGATCGCAGTGCAATAATATGAGGTCGGTTAAGAATCTTAGAGATAAGTACGAAAATATGAAACGGAAGGCAAAAGTGGCGCTAGCTAATGATAAAAAACAATTTTATACCACCGGAGGAGGCCACTATTGCAGCAAAGCATCTGATAGCGATAAACGCATTCATGCATTATTGGGAAAGTCTGCAACGGGCTTATATAACGAAAATGACTGCGATAGTCATAATAGTAAGTTTATTATAATCTTTATAGTATATATGTTCATACTATGTACATTATGATTCGTACTTACTTTTTAGGTCAAAAGCAGAATGAAGAAGATGCACTTGAATTTGAATTTCTGGATGAGTACAAAGAGGAGTTGCTAAAGACAAAAGAACCAGTACAGACATCCATCGAAGAAAATCTTGATAAGGTAAGGTACTTATATGTAGTTTTACATTTAAAATGAGGATTTACTTTATTATATATTTTATTTAGTCTAATTCCTGGAGTAAATGGAACCCTACCAAGCTAAAAACTAAGAAGGCAGAAAAACTACAAGTAAAAAACCGTGTTTTTCTCGACGGTAATGAACAAGTTCTGGCAAAGCAAGCCATTTTTTTTTGATAATGAAGATAAAAGAGCAGAGGAACGACACAAATTACAAGTTCAAGAGCTTCACTTAAAGGTAGAGTTGTTGAATTTGGAGATATCTTTAAAAAAAAAGGAAATTGAGAAACTCAATTGAAATTTGGATAATGACATTTTCAATAGCTTTACGTGCTTTAAACATTTTATAAAAATTGTTTTTGTTTTTTAAAAACTTTTTACTTTTAAAGAAAAAAGACTGAATATTTTTTCTAGTTCCTTTTTGTTAATTTTACGTCTTTTTTTATTAACTAGACTGAATTATTTGTTACTTTTTTTATTCTACCATAGTACAAAATGTGCCTGAATATTTTTAATACTAATATACATATAAATTGTTATGGATGAAATAAAAAAACCAAATTATGTTTTATAAAATATGCAGCGTTTCATTTCTATTTGCTTTAATATGAAGATATTTATAATTTAGAAAAATAGTTTTTAATAAGATTGCTTCGCGTACTCGAAAATATTTCTGTCGTAGAACCGTCTGCATCAAACTCTTCTTCATCACTTGAAGGAGCAGAGTCATCAAAATCTCTTTCATCTTTTAGATGTCTGCATAAATTGTGCAGAACCGCACACGACACTATCACTGACATTGTTGTGTCAAGTGATATTCTCATTCCTAAGGATAGTACAGGAAAACGACGTTTCAAAACTCCAAAACAACGCTCTATAACATTTCGTGTCCTAATTTGTGACTCGTTATAAAGTTTTTCAGCCTCAGTCTTAGGATTAGCTAGTGGTGTCATTAAATATGATTTTACTCCATAGCCACCATCCCCCAAAAGCAAGTAAGATCCAAATTCGCCATTTTCAAATCTGGATTTAATACGGCTATGGCTGAAGATATAGCTGTCATGTGCCGATCCAGGCCATCTTGCTACTACATCTGTTATTTCCAGATTTGAATTGCAGATAGCCTAAGCCATATAAAAGCGATTACTAAAAAAAGGAAATAGAATCTTTCAGAATAACTCACCTGAACATTAAATGAAAAGTAACCCTTTCGACACCGAAAAATTTCTGCATCTAGTCCACCTGGAGATTGTATTTTTATGTGTGTACAATCTATAGCTCCTATTATTTTAGGAAATGCTGCAATTTTATGAAAATGTGTAGCGGTATTTTTCATATCCTCTGATGAATGCGGCATTTTTATAAATTTATTTGATTGACGTGCGATAGCCTTGGAAACCTTCTTTACAACGCGGCTTGCTGTGGCAATGGATACGCCACAATAATCCCCAATAACAAGCAGGAAGCTACCGGTGGCGTAGAATCTCAAAGTTAATAGCACCATTTGGATTGGAGATAAGGCATTATTTCTAAAATCAATTTTTATTAATAATTAGAAATATTTATCGAAATATCTTACCTAGTTGTTGTAGACTTTATATCGTTGTGTACAAGATTGCTAATAAAACGTGTTGCAGACTTTGATAATCTATATCTCTGTCTGAATTCTTCATCAGATAAATTAAAGTGGTTTCGGCGATCAGGAACATTTCTTTTCTTTCGATATGAACTTTTTAAATGAAAAATATTACAAAAATGTAAATGTTGATTCATATTTCTATCCATTTTGATTGTTTTATTTTTCGGTTAGAGTGCTAACCATCAAATTTTCTTCGATTAAATTTAACATCCACTTTTTGATTAAAATGTGTCAGTTAAGAGTTAATCATATATTGTGTAATACAATTTGGCCAAACTTTCAGTTAATGTTATAATTATTTTTTAATCAAAGGTGGTGAAAGCGGGCGTAAATCAACTTTTTTAACTGCCAAGTTTGCAACATGTTCTTCTTCTTTTAACATCAAATATCTCTCTTTTAGATCGTTAGATTTCTCCATTAATTGTATTAAGCAGTCAAATTTTGAGTTCAATGCGTTTTGAGACTTCAAATTTTTCTAGGTTTGATTTAATTAGATTCAGCTTATGTGCTGGTTTAAGCGTTGTCAGAGAGTATACTTATAAATATTTATCTTTTAGAGAAAAAAAGATACAAGTAAAGTAATTAAAATAATAATATAAAAGTTTTAAGTTCTACGCGGTAACTCTTTCAGTAAATATATTCCAAAGTTAATTGTTATCTTAACAATGGGTGTAAGTACGACTTTGAGTTGTTTTAATGGCAAATTGACGGAAAATTGATTTAACAATTCTTTTGACTATCAAGATCATGGTTGATCATGAGGTTTTTTTCTTTTTATTTCCGGCTGGCAATCAGTGAACTTGTTTTGCGATCAATTATATTTCTACCGCATTAAAGGCTGTGCATAGTATAGAAGAAAAAATAACAAATTCAGGCTGGCAGTAACGAAGCTGAGTATTTTTTTGGAATTTTGCAAAAGGGTGGTGCAAGTTAAAACCTGTAGCCATCCCATACTTTGTGTTTTTTGAAAAAGAAAGAAAGCCAACTTTATTACATACACGATATTACTTCTAACTATAAACTTCCCCTAACTACAAATATTAAAAATGGAGACACCTATTTGCTCTTGACTCCAAAGGGTAGTTTGAAAGCGTTGAAGTATCAAGTTGTTGGAAGACCAAAACCGGAAAATTTGTGTTCAGTGTTTAATTCGTATGTATGTTTTATATATGTATTGTAAAAGATAATCTATATATTGGGCAAGAAAAGCATTATTTAACTTTGGGTGTATAAAGGAATTTATAATCTCTAAAGTTTAAAAAAAAAAAATTAGTCGTATATTTTAAAATCACTTATTATATTTAGTATTTGTCAATTTTGTATTAAAGTAGTATTTTGGTTCCTCGTTTTGTCCTCCACACCATGAGTGTATAATAAGATCAATTAGTATAGATATACAGTATTATTCAGAGAAGAAAATTAGTTTCTATATGATATCTACTTTAGTTAATAAAGGCTTTAAGCTAATAATCCTATATTAACATTTTTATATTCAAGTGTGATGTGCGCCCTCTAGATGTGAGGAACCAGAGGGTATACAGTACAAACAGCTGTGTGCGACTGAAACTACCGGCAGGTGGTTACCGTATGTTATGGAAAGAGAAAAAGGTGACATCAGAGGGTAAATTTGAGATTCCGTCGAGCGAGAAAACGGGATAGAGGTAGGATGATATTACCCGCCTTTTTTTGGATAGCGGTTATCAAGAGAAGGGATAAAAGGTTGGGAAAAGAGGTATGCGAGGAAAGTGGTGAACAAGAGGTTAGTAAGGTCGTTCGGTATCGAGAAATCAAAACAAAAAAAAAAAAGGAAAGAAAAGGCTTTTAGTGTCAAAAAAAAAAAAAAAGTTCCACAGAAAAATAAACAAAAGCAAATTAACAGAGTTAAATAACAATTTTTGTTAACTTAGAAGAAAAAAAATGGAAACAATAAGAAAAAATAAAAGAATATTAATAAACATCAACAAAAACGAAAATAAACGTATAAATATAGAAAAAGGAGGTTTTTGAGTTATCATTGAAAAAAGAGAGGAAGAAAATCTAAATAAAAATAAAGGAGAACAAGAAAGAAAAAGAGAATTAATGAAAGGAAGAGAAGGAAACCAAGATCGATCCAAATTTATCAGCAGGCAAGCGACCGTTAATCCCAAGAGGTTCTGGTAGCGGCATAGGCAAGTTACCAGATTCAGTAATAGCAACAACAAGAGAGAGAAAAGAAAAAAAAGGAATCTACTGTATTAGCGGTACCAACCCGTTACCAGATAGAGGGTCTTGAACCGGAGAACGCTATATAACACAGTAAGAACGGCATCCACCGCAACCGTTAAATAGGGGTCATCATAGGACAACAAAAACGCCATCATCACCTCGACAGCAACAGTTACAGCGTTCTCACTTATAGTCAACAGGACCCTAGATACAAATTCACCTTGGAGTATACGCATCAATACATTTATCTTTTTTTCATCATCATCCCAAAACATTCACACACACACATACATCTTATCATACTCAATACAATTTAGACGGGTACTCAATACTACTCAATACTCAACTTGCTTTCTTGAAAAATATGTTCCAAAACAGCGTTGTCAACTTTCAAATTTAAAAAAGCACTGCAACCCCCAAAAAAACGCGTATTTGTTTTAAAAAAGCACTAAATTAATCAACTTGATTTATCAAATATATTTATTAAACTCATGGAATATATTTGTATATCATACAAAACTACAAGCTTTTAATATTAAAGCAATTTGAATACTAGCAATTAAATTTAGTTCATATTTAAATATTTCTTGTAACACTTCGATTAACTTAACACTAAAGGTTGTATTTTAAAAAATATAGCATGTCATATCGTCAATGTTGCTGTTAAAAATCAAATTTTGATTACCATATAAGAAAAAAAATTTTAAATCAGTGTCATTGAAGTAGAAAAAAAAGCACTAAAAAAAGCACTGAGCACTGATATGAAAAAATTTCACGTCGAAAATTTTAAAAAGCACTAAAAACTGCTAAAAGCACTGAGTTGACAACGCTGTTCCAAAATGATGAAAAATCTATATATAAATTTTTTATTTTATTTATTATTATATCTTTTTTTTAATAAGGAATTCATATTGCAAACGGATTATCATTAGTAATACAATTAATATATATAATGGTATTGTTTATGATAAAATAACTTAAATACTTTTATTTCATACTAGTTGACCCCGCAAACGTTGTCTTGCCTTAAAATTTTTATATATTCGATCTTCTTACACTAAGAAAGAGGAAAGAACCGTGCGAGACCGGGTGAAAACAGGTAGTAAGCAAATAAGCCAGATACCGACTATAGCGCTACCTGCCGGGCGGATTTGTGACGTTAAAATTTCCAAGATTATACATATAAGCCTTCCTCTTGAATTACTCTATCTATTTAAAAAAAACCGCATCAAAATCCGTTGCGTAGTTTTAAAGATTTAAGCATACATAGGGATATAGGGACAGAGAAAGCGACTTTGTTTTATACTATGTAGTGATCATGTATTCAATTTGTACTCAAAAAAAGGTTTTTACATATTTATGTATATGAAGATAATGAGTTTAGTCTGTATTAAAATGGAGAAAAAGAATTTTTTCAACATTTTTAATTTCAATAGATTTCTTCTGTCAGTTAATACCTGACCCGCTATAGAAAGTATCCCCTCGGTTGGAACCGATGTTGCTACAATCGGAAGGTATTCACGAGCTATTGCAGCAAGTCCGGGGTATATTGATTCTCGTATTTGCCACCATTTTAATGGGTCAGCTTTTCTATCTAATATTTATAAGAAAAAAAAAAATTTTTTTGCATTCATTTTGTTAGGATATAACTTTTTTACAGGAAACAAGATAAGATCAAAGATTTAGAAGAACTTTGCTTGGGATGAGCTCACCCTGGATAGGTCCCCTCCTTAGTAAAATAAATTAATCAGGTTAAAGAAAGTATATTCCTTTTTTTAACTGTCCCTAAACCTAACAAAAAAAAATTTTTTTTTTGAAACAAATTGATTTAAAATATATTGGAGAAAAGGAATTTGTAAGAGTTTATTAGAGGATTAAAATTTAAATAGATAAATAGAGAAACACATAGAATATTGTAGAAATAAAATGGAAAATAAAAAATGTAAATTCTTTTTAAGTATTTTTGAGAAAGAAATTTGAAGAAAGTTAATTAATTACACTGTAGAACGGTAAGAGAAGTGAACGACAGGTAAGTATAGGGGCATCCTGGGACTATAAGGATGCCATGGTCAGGGTGGGATAAGTCCGGCATAACAGCAGCCGGATGGTGGCACATATGGGCAACCATAAGAGATGACTATTGACCTGTTTCGGGCCCCAGAATTATCCATTTTTTATAGACGTATAAAACTTTAAGTTGGCATTACTGTTCAAGATGGCAACCGATTTAACAGCTGTCAAGTGATTTATTATCAGTTTGGTTTGGCAATTCATCATGAATAGACTCACGCCTGAACAACGCTAGCAAATAGTGCAATTTTATTTCGAAAACGAGATTGCCGTTGTTCCCGATTTTCATAAGCGAATTTTGTTTAGCGATGAAGCGCACTTCTTCTTGAACGGCTACCTCAACAAACAAAACTGCCGCATTTGGAGTGAAGCTAATCCTCAAGTGTATGTCGAAACACCGTTACATCCAGAAAAACTGACTGTTTGGTGCGCTTTATAGGCTGGTGGAATCATTGATCCGTACTTCTTCAAAAACGATGATAGCCAGAACGTTACAGTCAATGGTGATCGGTATAGAGCCATGATTACTAACTTTTTCATTCCTGAATTGAACAACCATGATGTCCAGGAGCTGTGGCTCCAACAAGACGGCGCAACATGTCACACAGCTCGTGCCACAATCGATTTATTGAAAGACACGTTTGGTGACCACCTAATTTCACGTTTTGGACCTGTGAATTGGCCTCCAAGATCTTGTGATTTAACACCGCTAGACTACTTTCTGTGGGGCTATGTAAAGTCTTTGGTCTATGCGGATAAGCCACAAACGCCTTACCATTTGAAAGACAACATTCGCCGTGTTATTGCCGATATATGGCCACAAATGTTAGAAAAAGTCATCGAAAATTGGACTCCAAATTGGACTACATCCGAGCCAGCCGTGGCGGTCATATGCCAGAAATCATATTTAAAATGTAATGGCACAAGATTATCTTTCGGATAAATAAAACTCATGTCAATCGAATAATCCATCGTTGTTTTATTGCAATTTAAAGTTCTCTACGTCTATAAAAAACACCCTTATTAAAAGAAAAAGGTGGGATTCTTTTTTTTAAATTAATTAATACTCTTTTTTTCAGTAAAATAAAAAAGTTATTTTTAATTAATTTTTTTTTAATATAGGCTCTAGGTCTAGAGACCTTTAATTAAAAATCATAGAAAATAAAAAGGTCGAAAAAATTATCAAATAAATAAAAAAGTTATATTAACATTTATTTTGTTTTGTGGATTTAATAAAGGTTTACCATAGGATTGTTAAGATTAAAAACGTCTCTGAATATAAATTAAGCGATTTTAACTTAATAACGGACTGCAAACCTATATTAAGTCTCTCTGAATAAGGCTGATAGATATTAACAAGAACAGTGTGGAGAGTGAATTATTGAACGAAGAGAAAAAAAAATAGATTTAGTGTATTGTTTGGAAATTTAGTCATAATGAATTTTATTAATTTTGAAGAAATTAATATTCATAACTATTTTCTTCATATCTCTTTGAGCCTCCCTAATATTGCGTATATTTAATAGTTCTTTACTACCTGCTACCTAACGGTACAATAACTCAATGTTTGTTTTTGAGTTAATTTTATGTGCCTACTTTGTTGTTTCATACTTACTGTATTATTTTCCTTTGTTCGTTTTTAAAATCGCAACTAAAAGAATTTAAACAGTTGCTTTTATTTTTAATAAACCATTGTTGTTAAGAATCTCAACTGATGTGTTTCTTTTTGTACATTTTTTATTGACCCCGACGTGATAGCGGGAGAAAAATTTTCTCGTTAACTACTAAAGTGTTAATAAGTATACATATATGTAAAAGTTGTACATGCTTACAATAGAAATAAAAAGAAAAGAAATTCTATACATAAAAACTTTATAGATATTAATAAAAAAATGAGTGTCGCTGATAATTTAAGAAATAAAAGGTCCCATCTTAAGGGGACTGCAACGAGATTGGAGAACTTCCTGAGCCAAGTTGACAACTCAACCTCCTTATTTGAAATACATAGCAGATTGGAGCGTTTAGAAAAAATCTATGAGCAATTTCAAACACTGGATTTAGAAATGTCTGTTTTAGCAGAAAACTTTCCTGAACGTGAAGTAGAATTAGAAGAGTTTGAAAACAGGTATTTCCGTATAAAAAGCAAATGTAGTGAATTTATTGAAGCCAGGCAGCAGTCTTCAACTCTTGATCCTATCAATTCGACTACCATGCAACACGACGCTATGCAAAGATTGTTGGAAACTCAAAATGTGTTGTTAGAAAAATTAACTGATCTTCAATTACCAGCCCCTTCAACGTCTCAAGCTGCTTTGTCTCAAACTATGAATAATTCAACGCACCCTGTTGATGTGCGACTGCCAAAGTTGAATGTGCCAAATTTTGATGGTAAATATTCAGAATTCAAATCTTTTATTGATTTATTCAACAGCTCAATCAACAACAACAACGCATTGTCTGCTGCGCAAAAGTTCCAATATTTAAAAGGTTTGCTAAAAGAAGAGCCAGCAAATCTTATACGCCATTTAGCTGTGTCAGATCAAAATTATGAAGAAGCTTTGAAGAAGCTGCAAGATAGATATGACAAACCATCTCTTGTTATTGACTCATTAATTGATACTTTTTTGTCCATCCCGAAGTCGGATACTCCTCAAGGCTTACGCAATGTTTCTAATGTTGCCGATGAAGTTATAAGAGGTCTTCGGGCACAGGGTACTGATGCTGAGACAAGAGATCCGTGGCTGATTCACTTACTGTGTAAGAAAGTTGACAGGCTTACCTTACAAGCCTGGGCTGAACATTGAGACAAACTATCGGTTCCAACATTGGATAATTTTTTAACCTTTATTAATAAACGATGTGATGCCTTAGAGCGCTTGCCCGCACCCACAAATGAATCAAAATCTAAGCCTTCTCAAAGGATTTCTCAAAGATCTGCTCGCGCTTATACTAGCATGATGAAAAAAGCCTGCGCTGCTTGTTCACAAAATCATCATCTGTCTTACTGTCCTACTTTTTGCAATTTAGATATACCAAGCCGTATTGACCTTATAAAAAGTAAACGTTTATGTTTTAATTGTATGAAGTCAGGTCATAGAGTTCAAGATTGCCCTTCTAAACACGTTTGTGAATCTTGTCGTGGACATCATCATTCATTAATACACGTAGAGCGAAAACCATCAACAAAAGGGACAACTGTAAGTGAACAAGGAACCCAATTAAAATCTGCTGATGAGTCTAAAGGTAATGTAGCTTTGAATGAAACATATACTATGCCTAGTGATACTTCCGTAAATTTAACTACATCTTCTAGAGTGAAACATTTTAATATGTTGTTGCCAACTGCAAGGGTATTAGTTAAGGACAATATGGGCTATTTTCAAAGTTGCAATATACTTCTCGATTCTGGTTGTCAGAATACTTTAATTGCAGAGAAATGTGTTCAAAGGCTAGGACTGCTACGTAGCCCATCAAAAATTTATGTGAGTGGTTTGGGCAATAATGAAGCTGGTGTTACTAAAGGCTTGGTTCAACTATACGTAAAGTCCATACATAGTGATGATAGTATGTGTATGTTTGCTCATATATTTAGCAGTCTGACTGCTAAACTGCCGTGTTCTGAATTCATGGTGAATTACTGGGATGAGATAAAATATCTTCCTTTGGCTGATGATAAATTTAATATACCTAAGGAAATAGATATCTTGGTGGGATTTGACTATTTCTTCTCACTTATAAGAGAGGGACGTATTATTAAGGACAATAATCTTCTGGCCCAAAATACAGTCTTTGGCTGGGTAGTTTGTAGTGGTTGTACGTTTGACAAGATGATTTCTTCATGTAACTTTACTGGTCATAGTCTCTCTGATGAAGACTTAAATAAAACTTTACGACAATTCTGGGAACTTGAAACCATTAAACCAACAACTTCATACTTAAGTGAGGAAGATAAGTTTGTTGAAGATTTATATAGAGCTACAACAACAAGAGATAAAAGATATTCTGTAAAATTGCCTTTCAAACAAAAACCTGATCTGGGCGAGTCTTATACTGGTGCCTTGAGAAGGCTTAAAGCGATGGAACGTAAGTTCAAATCAAATATTAAATTGAGTACAGATTATAGAGAGTTTATAAATGAGTATATTGCATTGGGCCATATGGAGCTTATACCAAGAAATGAGGTATATAAGCCTGTTTCTGACGTGTTTTATTTACCACACCACGCTGTGCTGAAGGATAGTAGCTTGACTACAAAATTGCGAGTAGTTTTTGACGGTTCAAGCAAATCAACTAACGGAAAATCTCTAAATGATAATTTGTTAAAGGGTCCTATTTTACAGCAAGATTTAATTGCAGTATTACTCCGATTTCGATGTAAGAAGTTTTGTTTTGCAGCTGACATAAAGCAAATGTTCCGGATGATAGATGTGCAAGAGAGCGATAGAGACTTTCAAAGAATACTATGGAGAGATAAGCCTGATGAAGAAGTACGCCACTATAGACTAAAAACAGTGACTTAAGGCACTACCCCTGCCCCATATTTAGCAATTCGTACTTTGTTGCAATTAAGTGAATATGAGAGTAAGCGATTTCCCACAGCGAGTGAGGCAATAAAGAATTGTTTTTATGTAGACGATTGTATGACTGGCGCTAATACAATAGAAGAAGCTCAAAGGCTAGCAGAAAATCTAAATTAAGAAAATCTGCAACTAATGAACGAGATGTTCTAAAAAATATCTCTAAATATGAGAAAATTGAGAGTATAATTGATATTCCTTCAGAGTTTACGGTATGTCTTCTTGGAGTAACATGGAATCCTTTAGCTGATTATTTTTCGTATAAGGTGAAAGGTACGAATCACTGCATCGGTACCAAAAGAGAACTCCTGTCTGAAATCTCAAAAATCTTTCACCGTCTTGGTTGGGTTTCGCCAGTCACAATCGCAGTTAAAATTATTATACAAAAGCTTTGGCTTTCAAGTTTAGATTGGGATGATCAACTACCTGTTGATATTAAAATCACCTCTGGAAAATTATTATCAGAACTTTATTTATTAAACGATGTTAATATTCCAAGAATTATATATTCCACAGAAACTGATTACTCTTATCATGGGTTTTGTGATGCATCTAGTGCTGCCTATCCTGCCGTAATATATTGCCGTAGAGTATCAACAGACGGTACAATCTCCACAAATATTGTGATAGCTAAATCAAAGGTGGCTCCGATATCTATGGTGTCTATTCCCAGGCTGGAACTATGTGCAGCCTACCTTTTAACCCAACTTTTTGAATATTTATTGCCTGTGCTGCATATAGATTTAAAAAGCCTTGTATGTTGGTCGGATAGTAAAACTGTTTTGGCCTGGCTGTCATCCCACCCTATTAAATGGAAAACCTTTGTGGGCCATAGGACTGGTTATATTCTTGAAACTCTTAATGGCGTTAAATGGAGGTATGTACCAAGTAAGGTAAATCCGGCTGATTGTGCTAGTAGAGGAGTTAGTGCTAGCAATCTCTTAAGTGATTATATGTGGTTTCGTGGTCCAGCTTTTTTACTAAAGGACTCATCTGAGTGGCCAATATCCTGCAAAGAAATAAATACTAAAGAGGAATTACGTAAAGAAGAGCAAGTTGTTTTAATAGCAAGTACCTCTGAAGATATTATATCAATTTTAAACGAACGACAATCTAGTTTTCCACGTATGGTTCGATCTCTTGCATATGTTTATAGAGCCTGTAATCTATTCAAAAATAAATCACAAAATAAATTGCCACTAAATATGTCTGAAATCAGACATGCTGAGAATGAATATTTTAAGTACTATCAATCCTCTTTATTTGCTGACGTCATATCTAAACTTAAAGGCAATGCTCCATTGAACAACAAAAGGTTAAGACGACTATCTCCGTTTCTAGATGACCATGGCGTACTTCGAGTGGGAGGTAGACTTAGTAAAGCTAACCTGCCATATGATAGCCAACACCAAATTATACTACATAAGGATAGCCCTATTGCATACAAAATTGCTCATGATTGTCATCTAAAAAACTTACATGCTGGTGTTACTCTACTTATCGCTACGCTGCGTCAGAAATTTTGGATAGTGGGTGTAAGGGAATTGGCCAAACGAGTTTGTCATAAGTGTGTAGTCTGTCATCGCCACAGTAATAAACCTAATAATCAACTTATGGGCGACCTACCTAAGTATCGAGTGAATGCTGTATATCCATTTTTCCAAGTTGGTTGTGATTATGCTGGCCCCATTATGTACAAGCAGCATAATGGTCGAAAGGCATCAGCAGTAAAGGCCTATATAGCAGTGTTTATTTGTTTAGTCACGAAAGCAGTTCATCTGGAATTGGTTTCGGATTTAAGCTCAGACGCCTTTTTAGCTGCTCTGGACCGATTCGTAGCCCGAAGAGGACTTTGTGGTCACATACACAGTGATAATGGAACAAACTTCCAAGGAGCTGCAAGAAAGCTGTCAGAAATTTATAAACTTGCAAAAAACTGTCGACTTTAACATTAAAGTTTCAAATTTCTTATCATCTAAGGGCATACAATGGCATTTTATACCCCCAGCGGCGCCCCACTTTGGGGGCCTGTGGGAATCTACAGTGAAAAGTGTGAAATACCATCTTCGCAGAACACTCGGCCAAGCTGCCTTAAATTATGAAGAACTATCTACTCTTTTATCAAGAATCGAGGCTATACTTAATTCGAGGCCATTAGTCCAAGCGGACTCAGATGACTTGCCATACCTAAGTCCAGGTCATTTTTTAGTGGGCAGACCTCTAAATGCTCTGCCAGAAATAGATATAACCCACCTAAAGACTTCGAATCTTTCTAAATGGAGACTAATTCAACAGCTTACACAGCAATTTTGGTCACGTTGGTCAACTGATTATTTCCTTTCTTTACAGCCCAAAGCAAAATGGTTAGAAACGAAACCAAATTTACAAGTGAATGACGTAGTCCTCTTACGAGATGAAAATTTACCTCCAGCCTGTTGGAAACTTGGTCGAGTTATGGAAACCCATGCTGTTTGTGACGGTCTAGTTCGAGTGGCCACTGTAAAAACAGCAGATTCTACATTTCGAAGATCAGTAACTAAACTCTTTCCACTCCCACGAGACGATTAAACCCCATAGACGTGGTTCAAGGTTGGCGGAATGTTTGGAAATTTAGTCATAATGAATTTTATTAATTTTGAAGAAATTAATATTCATAACTATTTTCTTCATATCTCTTTGAGCCTCCCTAATATTGCGTATATTTAATAGTTCTTTACTACCTGCTACCTAACGGTACAATAACTCAATGTTTGTTTTTGAGTTAATTTTATGTGCCTACTTTGTTGTTTCATACTTACTGTATTATTTTCCTTTGTTCGTTTTTAAAATCGCAACTAAAAGAATTTAAACAGTTGCTTTTATTTTTAATAAACCATTGTTGTTAAGAATCTCAACTGATGTGTTTCTTTTTGTACATGTATTGTAAGCAATAAGAAAAAAATTTAAAAGAAAAGAAATGTGAAAAAAGGGTTAGTTAAAACCAGTGAAAATAAAATTAATGTACTAAAAGAAAACGAAAAGAAAGATACAAGTATTATAAAATCGCATAAATCTATATAAATATATAAAAATGGTGTAAAAAATGTATAGTACTTCATAAAATGAGAACGGCTGGGCCGATATCTGTAAATTTTTTTGTCAGTTGTTCGTATTTTCGAGGAGAAGGTTTTTACATAAGAAAATTTTTATAAAATCCCTCCGGAAAAGTCGGAAAATTGGAAAAATCGAGTTTTTGTATGAAATTTTGTGTGAAATTATTCCTTAATGGCTTTCCAAATCAAAAAATAGAAAGTTCTTGGTGTAAAACATGGAAAATTGCGGAAAATGCGAAATGCGGAAAATTGGAAAAATCGAAAATTGACTTTTTGTATGGAATTTTGTGTGAAATTGTTCCTCAATGGCTTTCCAAATGAAAAAATAGAAAGTTCTCAGTGTAACGAAACGTCTTAAAAAACAACCGGTGTAATACACCTCATCGCTCTCTACTGATTCCATTCAAATAAATCACATTGAAAATTTAAATATTTGTGTTGTATTATTACTCTAAAGTTTGTCTAAATTCTTAAAATTGGGACGAGGCGAAGTTCGCCGGGTCCGTTAGTTTAATATAAAAACATAGGAATTTAATAATACTTTTTGTACATATTTAATATATATAAAGCTTGTCCATGTATTTGTGAATGAAAGTGTATGAATATATATATATATATATATAAGCCTGTATATATGTACCTAAACAATTAGTACCTTCTTGATTGCATTAATAAATTTATTTAACGTGCTTGGATAAGTCTTAATACTTCTATCTAACAAATAGAGTACCTGTCGTTGTCAATGAAGAACTGGAAAGCAGCCCAATGCATTAATATACGTATGTGTATAAAAATAAACACACTAAGTTTGAAGAGGTTAATGATTAGGAATGGCATACATATGTATTTACAATGTGTATGCATTGAACAGCGGCCACTCTTTTTGAACCAAATTAAATTCACTCTTTTCGCCACGACCTAACATCTTTTATTGGAGGCCCAGCTCTATTCAATTTGTTTAATAGCTGATCCAAAAGCTTATTTGCAGTCAGTCTTCCTTGGCCACAATTTGGTATAATATTTTTGGCCAAATGTGGATGTTGAGGCATCAATTCGGCCACTAGTTCTTTCTCCATAGCATTCATTTTATTTATATTTGTCCTATCAAATTCAAAAATGTAAATGAATATATTTTACACTTGTACTGATTAAACTTACATAGTTTTCTTTTTTTTTCATTAAAACAAGCTTTCACCCTTAAAAATTTTCCGTTATTTTTGTGGCAAATAATTAAATAATACACATTCGACAAGCTCTGAGGTATCGAATGACAGCTCGAGAGATCGATATCGAATGCTATCATCTCAAATTACGAGACATTTTACTCGCTATCGAAAGCCATAATACCAAAATGAAAAATTTCGATCATTTTGACTCGATAACGAATGCGATGATTAGACCCCAGGAGTAACAGCTACTGGCTCATCTGGATTTTCTGACATGGGACAAAGTGGGCGTGAATTTACACAAGCTTCTATTCTAGCCAGTATCGTGGAAAATTCTTCAAATGTATATTTTTTCCAGATTGGCATTCTTTTCGGAAATGCTGCTTAAAACTTTTAACAGGAACTTCCCACAAGCCACCCATTTGGGGAGCCCCAGCTTACTTTCAATAAGAAACCCACGGAATTATCATTCAGTCTCCCGAGAAGCACCAACAAAATTCTTACCATTATCAGAAAATATTTTCAATGGACAACCAGGCCTAGCTATAAAACGATGAAAGGCTAGCTGCAAAGCATCAGTAGTCAAATTCGAAGTCGCCTCTAAATGTACTGCTTTGGTCGCAAAGCAAGCAAATATGCACACATAGGCTTTCGTAATTTTACAACCTCTACCAATAAAACTTCTTAAATCAAAGGGAGTAAAGAAATCAACACTGTTGTAGTAAAAGGTCGTGTTAACGTAGTTCTTTCAGCAGGCAATGCAGCCATTACCTGATTGGAAAACCGATTTTTATCCAAAATACAACGCTAGCACCTATTAATTATAGTACGAATCAAAATCTTCAATCGAAGTACCAAATATTGTATTCGAATAATCCTCAACATCAACTGATTTCCACCACGAATCGAAATCACATGAACGACTTCAATCAAAAAACGTGTAAAACGTGCCACATATGGCAATATAATTGCATGTTTCTCCGTGTACGACAAAGACGGAGACTTAACCAAACGACCATTCATTTTCATTATTCCATTCTCATCTAAAAAGGGATTGAGTGAAAGTAATGAACTTTTTGATGAAATAGGTTTTTTCATTAACAAACACTGATACTCTTCTGCGAATTGAGATTTCTGAGCTAATAATGCTAATCGCAACTTAACCTTTATTATTTCATCGCTGGAAATAGGCACAGATGAAAACATACATACTGCTCTATATGAGGAATGAGTCCTATAATAAAATCTAAACATGTAGGCAATTACTCTTAGAGCGCGATCAAGTTTAGAAAAATTTTCTCAAACATCTTCATAATTCGAAAAAAAAACGATGCATATGCTTTCACCGTTCTAGGGTCAACATTAATATCTAAGGAGGATACGTTGCTTATATCCCACATATTATTGTTCTTTTGCAGCCAAGTAGAACCATGCTACCAAACATCACTCTTGGCGAGCTCTGAAGGAGAAAGCCCTCTACTACCTAAGGCTACTGGGTTTTCCACAGACTTCACATGATGCCAATTATGCATTCCTACATTCTCTTGAATTCTACAAACACGATTCGCTACAAAGGTTGTCCGACTACTAGGAATTTTTCGCAACCTACAAAGAACAATATCAGAATTTGTCCAGCAATATATTTGTTTAAATTTAATATCTATTTCGCGAACTACAGTTTTCAAAAGTTCTGAAGCTAAAACTGCACCACAAAGCTCAAGCCTAGGAAGGGAAATTGATTTAATAAGGGCTACTTTAGTTTTACAGGAAAGTAAAAAAGTAGAAATCTGCCCAACTGACTCCACGCGAATATAAATTGCCCCCGCGTATGCTTTCTCTGAAGCATTGGAAAAGACATGAAGTTCGGCAGATCGGCAAATCGCTTAGAATTTCCATAGAATTAGATATCCATTTTCTCAACTCAAATTTAGCAGACCATAGAGCGGTGGCAAGCTGATTGCGTGCTTCCAAAGCAGATGAAACATCATGAGCCCCAGTCAGTACGTCGTAAACGTACATACACTTGCGCAATATATTTGAAGCAAGAGGGTTCTCCGTCTCTGAATCATCTGCCAATTGTAATAATGTCCTTATTGCTAAATAAGTAGCGCAAGGTATCACTTCTCTTAAGCCTTCTGTGTCCGTCGAACTGTAACAGGTCCCTGGCGAAGGCGTTTGGATGTGTCGCCAGTTTGTGAACGTACTTAGTACAATATTTTTCAATTTCCTCCCGAACCCTTGGAATTTTTTAGATCTCTGTGGGTATTCTCATTTCTTATATACCAGGGGGCGCAGACTATTGTTCGTAAAATATTCGACTATCTTCTTTGTAACTTTTGGATGTTACATGCACACGCAGTTCCCCAAAGCTGAATGCCATATTTCCAGATTGGTTTAATAATGGCTTTATATAACAGAACTTTATATTCCAAAGATAGAGATGAAAATGGACCTATCAGCCACATTAGTCGAGCTGTTTTTAGTTTCATAGCTGAGATTTTGGCCTCAATGTGTCGTGACCATGTTAGGCGTCTGTCTATATGGATTCTTATATATTTAGTTTGGGTTTCCACCGGAACAATGACGTTATTTATTTTTATTGGCGTACAATTAGCCTTTCTTAGTGTGAAAGTCACATGGGCACATTTTGATGGATTTACTTTGATTTTCCATTTATTTAGCCAAGCTTCCAGCTGGTTTATATGAGCTTGTAAGTGCTCAGATGCAGTTCCTGGATCTTTGTTCACACTTAAAAATGCCGTGTCATCTGCGAACGTTGACGTGATAGTATGTCGATTTGTAGGCATATCGGATATATAGACGATGTATAATAGCGGGCCAAGTATACTTCCTTGGGGGACGCCTGCAGAAATCTTCTTAACTGGTGAAAATACATTTTTTGACCGTACCTTAAATGTTTTATCAGTCAAGTAACTTTTAATCAGCTTGTGGGTGTTAGCAGGAAGAAGTCGTGTTACTTTTGTGAGGAGACCATCATGCCAAACTTTGTCAAATGCTTGGGAGACATCAATAAACAATGCTGAACAAAACAGCTTTTTCTCGAAGGACGACCTGATAGCAGTAACAATTCTGTGAACCTGCTCTGTAGTTCCATGGCCAGCCCGGAAGCCGAACTGATGTTCTGGAATAATATTTCGCTCTGCTAGATAGGGCGTTACTTTCTGGAGAAGGACCTTTTCGAACAGCTTTGATAGGATGGATAATAAGCTGATAGGTCTGTATGACGTAATTTGAGTAGCGTCTTTACCCGGTTTTTGGATCATGCCAATTTCAGAAATATTCCAAGAGGACAGAAAAACCCCCACTCTTAAGATGGCGTTAAAAATTAATAATATAATTCTCATATATAGCGCAATCTGGCAAGTTCATCAGCATTGAACTAGTAATTCGATCAGCGCCGGGCGTTTTATTGCATCAAGGTTCTTGATTGCCATTCTAATTGAGGGCAACCGCATCCTTATTTGATTTTCGATGAAATCTCTGATGTGTGGTGGATTAATTTCACTTTCTGTTATGTGGATTGAAAACATTTTCTAGATGGCTAGCAAAAGCATTTGCTCGCTCACTAGAATTTTTAGCCCAACTAAGGTCCTCATGTCTTAATGGAGGTTCGGAGGAAGTAGGGCACTTCATATGCTTCACAGCTTTCCATAGGCTGTGGTCGGTTTTTGTTGTCGGATCCAAGTTACTTAAATAATTTGCAAGCGCTGACTCATGCTGTAGACGCAGCTTTTCTTTAAGTATTTTTTAACACAAATTCAATTGCGTCTTTAAAGCTGGAGAACGATTTCTCTGGCATTCCCTTCTGAATTTTCTTTTTTGTCGGATGAGGGCTTCAATATCAGCTGATGACTTGAACGGTTTCCTCCTATATGTTTTTCTCATTGGAGTTGCATTCCTAGCTGCATAAGTAATAACGTCTGTAAGGTGGTTCACAGCACATTGTATATCAGACGAGTTCCTTAGATGTATGTTCTGGGAGAGATGAGAGCTCATATACATTTTATACTTTAGCCAGTTCGTGTATCGGTTCGAATAGAAAGTAGGAGTTACTTCAGAGTTTATTAAACTATTACGTAGTGTTATTATAGTAGGAGAATGATCAGATGATAAGTCCTCTAGGGGACTAAACAGAAGTTGGTCACGTTTAATATTTTTTATAACAGTGAAATCAATAAGGTCTGGCTTTTTCGTACAGCCTGTAGGCCAGTATGTGGGCTCACCGCCAGATACGACATCTAGACTATTTTGAGCAATAGCATTGTACAGCTGCCTACCTCTTGGGTTAATAAGTTAGAGCCCCAGTGGGTATGTTTAGCGTTGTAGTCTCCTGCTGGCAGGAACTTGTGCCCCATGTTGCGAAGAAACTTTTGAAATTGTCGCTATCAATTATGTGTCTTGGAGGACAATACACACATGAAATTGTGGTATGAAAATCAGTAAGACTTATAGAGGTTGCCTGAATAAAATCCTTCCCAAATTCTGGCATAACAAAGTCCCTCCCGTTTTTATGCACAATGACGGACGTGCCACCATATGCCTTTCCACTTGGATGAATCCGTTAATTATAAAGCAATTCTTTACAGTAAAGTGTGTTTCGGATACCAAAAGGATGTCTATTTCCTGCCTGTGTAGGAAATTTTCTACCTCGAACCTATGTTGGGATAACCCGTTCGCATTTCAGTAGCAAATACGTAACTGGGTCATTTTATTTTTGTCTAGGAAGGGTCTGCAGAATCATGTTCTGATTCCGCATCATCTCCTGAAACATGCCCTGCATATTATTCATAAAACTGTTCATGTTGGTCATGAAATTTTTCATTGTCTCCGTCAGTTTGTCTATTGAACTAGAACTGTTATCGCCGAAGACTTGAGGGCTGCTCCTTAACACTTGGGCATAAGAAAGATTTTTCACGTTGGGCCTGTTTGGTAAGCCATTAAAGAGTTGTTGGGCATAGTTCACTCTATCCACATGTACACCATTAGGTAGTTCAATTCGCTATATTTCGAGGTTGATTAGATTTTTTTATCCTCTCGAATACTTCACATCCTCTATAATTAGTAGAATGTCTTCCACCGCAATTGCTGCACTGGGGAATTTTACCTTTGTTGTGTATGTTGTGAACATTTCTCACATCGTAGCCTTCATTCTCAATAGCTTTCTTGATTTCGTCAACAGGGACTGTCAATGCCCTTTACCACAACCATGAGGCCCTTAGCACTTTTTAGTTGTTACGTGTAGTAATTCTTTTTTTCGGCGTTAAGACTATTAACAATTAGACGATAATTCTTCTCAGTATGGGTTTGGATTTTCGTTTCCTGTATCTGTCCCCTTCGTATAGAAGATACGTAAAAATTATCTTTTCCCACAATCTTTGATAAAAGATTTACAATTGCGTTCGATGTTTGCTCGCGCAAATAGATAGGTGGAGGTTTGTGTTCCTTAGACGCAGGTTCTACTGGTGCATCGTCTGTGGATGCAAGTATTGAAAATCTATTTTCGGAGACTGGTATCGTAGCCGCCTGACTGCCTTTGTACTGCTTACTTGTGCGCTCCTGTTGATTAGTTCTAGGACTAGCCTTACGCTTGGTAACAGTTACGTATCTGTGCATGCCGGCTTGTATTTCCTTACCTGCCGGAGTAGAATCTGTCTTTGGGGTTGATGTATCAACCTTAGTCTTCGGAGTGGTTCCTGTTGGACTAGTTACCTTGTCAAACTGGCGCGTAAAAATTTGCGCGTCCACAATCGCATTTGGTGTTAAAGAACGGGTCCTATTCTCAGGCCTGGCTGTTAAATATGCTCCGTCGTCAGTTTTCTAATTCATACTATCTGAGAACACGTAGTATGCACTGTTCTTGCTCTGTTTTTCGTTTTTGTTTGTATTTTTGTTTTCATTTATTGTCGTCATCTCTTCTATATGTTTCCCAACTAGGAGTCGTTATCTAAATCCGTAGTGCAGTTACCCCTATGATGAACCCGAGGGTCCCTTTTCCTCGAAAGGGTTGACACAAGACCTTGTGGGCGCTTGTGTTCAGAGCCAGGTCGAGCGTTAATTAGGATGCCGTATCAACTAAACCTGCACGGCCAACTTAACGGCAACGTGATTTAGAGCGTTCTCCAAGTCCTTGCCAAGGTTTTACCGGGATGGAAGGCAGCTGCGACATTAGCCTGAAAGCCGTTTCCAAGCGATGTCACTCCCATGTATTAAGGTAACAGAATGTCACAGCTGTCAGCCCATTTGCAGCCAATTCCAATAAATAATCAAACTCAAATCCATAGTATTTGCCGGTTCATCAACGTTGCAATAGTAACCTGAGATGCACCGGTGTTCGCATGCCATTCAGGTTACTATCTGCATATTCGCATACACACTTTAGCTACAGCCACATCAGGTGATCCGGACGGCACTACCAGGGAATACCACGTGGAGGTAGTGAGATGCTTGGGCAGTTCAGTGAAGGAATCACCTCTGGCTATTCCCAAGTGAATAGCGATCAGAAGGCTTTCAGCCTCCATGAAATACCCCATTCCCCTAAATATCCCTAAAGCACAATTGACGTCAAAAGTTACCGTTTGTAACTCATACGCTACCACTTCCTCCATTAGAGAGGATTAAAACAAAATCCGTTTAAATGGGGTATGAGCAGGGTCAAGTCGAATTTGCCTATAAAAACATATCTAAATAATCTCCAACGTAAAATAAAAAGAACTAAATCTGATTGTAATATGGGGACCATATATAGACAATCGTTCAAGCTATTACCATTGGAGGTTTTATTAGAAGCATTAAATACGACACGCAATTTCGTAGTTTTCCGATCAGGTTTAATTATCGAATGATGAGGCAAATAACAAGAGTGAGAAGGATCTGAAAATTTATGCAAATTTGGCTTCATATGATTCAGTGTTAAATATTCATTAACAACGCTATCATATAGTGCTTTTACATCTAGTTTTCGTAATAAAGACGACTCGTTTCTCGAGAATTGTGCCATCCCATTCTGTTTTGAAACGCTTAATCTGATAGTTTGAGAAAATTTTGGCTTAAAAGGTAGTGTCACTATATAACGGCCATCGAAGTCGCGTCGTGTTTTTCTCTTATAATTTTCCTCACAAAATCTATCAAACTGGGTCAAACTATCTTCTGGCGAGCACTCTATGGTAGTAGAATAAACTTGAAGTGGTGGTCCTTGAACAGATCCAGTAATAATATACCCAAATATAGTCTTTTGACCCAACAAGGAAACTAAAACATTACGTAGATTCTCCCCTAACATTATTTGAGGATAAAAATCTTCACCTATCAAAATATCTACTGATCCTGGCCGCCAGAAATTTAGATCAGCTAGCCATAAGCTAAACTGTTTACGAATATTGGAGTCAATAATAAATGAGGGTAAATCCCCAGAAATTCTCGGTAATACCAAAGCCATAGTTTCCAAGATAATTGAATGATATAACGGAGAACTGATCTCTAAGGAACAAATTTTCCTAATTGTAGCAGAAAATGTTTGGTTAATACCAGAAACATTAACATTCGTCGAATGTGTTATCAGTCCTAAATGATTACAGAAATGCTCAGAAATATCCAAGGATTCTGAAGCTGGGTCAATAAGAGCCCGAGCTGGGTACGTCATGCCCTGATGAAAAATATTCATCACCGCGGTTCTCAGAAGCACTCTATGGTTCTGAGCAACATAAAAAACCTGTCGATTAAAATTACCACTTGAGGTAACACCAGTCAACATAAAAGTCTACACCACTAAGATTTCGCGTCACATTAGCCGGAACCGGAGCAAAATTATTCCTATTCACACTTCTTATATTATGTGCATCACGATGTAACAAAGGGTGATGTCTTTCATTACACGTGGCACAACTAAAAGCACTCTTACAATTCTTGACTCCATGTTCTAGTGATAAACAATTAAGACAACAGTGAAATTTACGCACTGTACGAAACTTTTCCGAAAGGGAAAGATTTTTAAAACGTTTTCAGGTTCTTAAAAAATGTCCAGAACAACGACATAAAATACAAGAAGTTGAATTGGAGTTAGAAGTTGTACTAGAATTCACAACATGAGTCTTAACCTTTAGCGTAGAAGGTTTCATCAATGGTTGAGAATTCTTAAGGCCACGAACACACTGTAAAGTTTGAATTCTTTCTGTCAGAAAGGAATCAAAATCTTGCCAAGTGGACAAAAAAGATTTATCTTTAACACCCTGTTCCCATAAATTAACAGTAGAAGTAGGCGAATACACATAAAAATTAAAATTGGGTCCCAATTCTCAGTGGAAACCCTATAAACAGATAAAAAGTCGAAACAATTATTTATAAAACGCTGCAAAGTTCTTAGCCTGGCACTAGACTCTTTTTCAATCGTATTGAGATTAAATAATGACTTCAATTGCTTGTTAACTAACATACGAGGATTCTCATATGCCTCCTTAAGGTTGCGCCAATCCATTTCGAATCCCTCATTACTAAAAGGGCACTTTGCCACAATAAATGATAAAGTCGATCTATATCACTAAGTCGCGAGCTTTTTATATAAATGGCGGTAAATAAATCGCGAAGCCCGGACCTTGCACGGTGGGAGTGACATATTATGATCGGGATTATTTGCCGCATAAGATGTACTAGTTTTTGGGACCGTTCGCAATTTCTTATTAATAGTAGCTGAACATTTGAGGAAAATCACGAATGTGGCTTGATATTTTGCCTATACTGATTCAAAGTGCTCAGGCTCACTATCTTTGAGATTGTCAAAAAAATCCAAACACGAATCATGCGAAATTTTAACACATTCCCAAATTTTCTTTAATTCTTCACTTTGAATCTCTAATGTGAAAACCGTATGCATTTCCAGCGAAAACGCATTAAAATTTTGCCCGAATTCCATTAAAGCATCCGTTGCTCTTTTAAATTTATTTAGTGCTGTTGTTGTCGACATATTTTTCTTCTTTCTATATATTTAATTTATTATAAATATTTATATAAAAATTCTTATCAGTGACCGCTTTTATGAAATTATGCACTTTATAATTAAATTAAACAATTTAAATTATTTTATAATTTATCTATAAAAATTTTAAATTTTTCAGATTAAATATATGCAAACTAATTTTAAATCAAACTGACCGACCGTAGGGTACCAAATTGAACAAATGTAAAACAAAGAGAAAGAAGAAAAAATAACAAATATATTTATGTATGTACATCTCTAGTACTTTATATTTGTACCAGGGACAGAAAATAACTGTTATTTTTAAAAATTTACATCAAAAAAACACACAAAAAATTATCGTAGAAAATTTTGGTTCTTATCATTATGATACATAGGTGATGTACATGCAAATTTTTGTATGACTTTTAAATTTATGCCTTTTTTGATAAAAGTCAAAAAATAACTTTTAATTTTGACTTTTATTTTTTAAGGCAAAAAAAAGTTATTTTTGACTTATTATTTTACTTAAAAAATAAAAGTTATTTTTTAACTTTTAATATTTTAAGGCAAAAATAAAAGTCATGAATTAAATATATGTTATCTTACGTGTGAACGGTTTATTCCAATGAAACAAAATACAGGTTTCTAGTTCAATATTTGTAGTTCTTTTTATTATTTTTAGAATAGGAATATTAGATTAATAGGTTTTATATAATACAGGGTGGGCCAAAAGAAACCAAGGGGTGTAAAAGTTTAATAACTTTTTTGTTTATTAACTTTTTTTTATTTTTTCTTTCAGATTATATAATATACAAAATGGAAATTTTTTTACACTAAGTATGAAAAATGATGTCTCTTAAATGACCACCGTTTTCAGCTTCGCACTGATGGGCTCTTTTTAGAGCATTTTCCATAACATCGTTCGAATTTCTGCAACAATGTTTGCCTTGAGTTCAAGGATTGTCTCTGGCTTGTTCACATACACTCGCTCCTTCAAAAAACCCCAAAGAAAATAGTCGGGTGCTGTCAAATCTGGCGATCGCGCTGGCCAAATAATTTCCGAATTTCGAGAAATTATTCGCTCTCCAAAAATTTGACTTAAAAGTGCCATTGTGTCTCGGGCAGTATGGGCAGTGGCTCCGTCCTGCTGAAACCACATACCAGGTCTGTTTTCAAGAGCAGGACGTAAAAAATTTTCCATCATAAAACGATACCGCTCTCCATTTACGGTTACAGCACTTCCATCTTCATTCTCGAAGAAGTAGGGCCCAATGACATTTTCAGATGTGATCCCACACCATACTGTACACCTGATGGGGTGCAATTGGCGTTGATGAATGGCTCTTGGATTTTGAGAACCCCAGAACCTACAGTTCTGCTTGTTAACAAAGCCATTCAAATGAAAATGAGCGTTAAAATAATTGATCTCTGGTTTAAATAATAAAATTCTATTGTTCTGGTTCTCTGTTCAGTTGTGAACCTCTCCATTATAAATTCTCCAAGTGTTGTCTATATAATCTGAAAGAAAAAATAAAAAAAAATTAATAAACAAAAAAGTTATTAAACTTTTACACCCCTTGGTTTCTTTTGGCCCACCCTGTAGTAAGTATATAATTAATAAAATTCACTTGTTTTATACATAGGTTTAAGTTGTACAACGGTAAGTATGTACTTTAACACTTTCAGTTTTGCACATAGAATTAGGTTCTTATAACAGTAAGCATTTATTCTTAAGTTTGTTTTTGGTAAATTAAGTAGGTATAGATTTTATAAATACACACTGGCACATTCACGGTAAGTATATAAATTTAGGATTTACAAGTTTGTTCTTCGCGACAAAAGTTTTATTAAATGAAATGTGTAGATTTACACACACATCAACCGCTCATGATACTCGGCTCGTTTACCACTTAGGTCTCATTACAACGTCTTTTCAATCGAATGGTCTCTCATCAACTGATCTTACTTTTTTTGTGTTCGTCAATGTTCTTGCTTGTTGAGTATAGGTTTTGTCACTTTAAGAAATATGTGCATGCAACAACAATGTACATATTTCTGAAGGTGTTATTTGTTGCTATGGAAAAGAATGTGTTGGTCCGTTAGCTTTCATGTATTTTTATAGAAGTTACTAGATTATAAAGTATATAGAGTATGTCGGTAGTAGTCGGTCTAAATCACCTTACATTCGGCCCTTCTGATAACGGCTTCGCCCCCGAGCCGGACTCCACGGCTTCATGTACTCCGCTACTGTAACGAACTTCCTTGTGCCCTCACCGTCACCCATCTTTTCTACATCGTATCGGTTGTGTTTCAATTTCGCTATCACTTTGTATGGGCCTAGAAATTTTGGACGTAATTTCATACCCGTGCCGTCTTGGATAAGTTTTATGGCTACCAGATCGCCTATCTTGTACTCTTTGCTTGGTTGCCGTTTTTTGTCAAAAGTTTTCTTGTTTTCTGCTTGTATTTTGGCTATGTTTTCACGTGCCTCTTCTCGTGTTTCGTCTCTCTGAATGTCGAGTTCTTGAATTGCTAACTCTTGCAGCATTTGGTTTAGTTCTATATCTTGCCCTGTTCTCATGCTAACGCCGGTCATTATTTGAAATGGTGTCTTCTTTGTGCTTCTGGACGGAGTATTGTTTAGGATTCTTTGAACTTTCTCTACGTGTTTGTGCCATTGCGTTTGTTTAGCTACACAAATTTTGGCTAACATGTGTATAACCACTTTGTTGATACGCTCAACTTGCCCATTACCTCTAGGAACTCCAGTCGCGATTAGAAGGTGTTGTACTTTTTCTTTGGTGCAGTATTCTTAAACTCGTTAGCTGTGAAAGCGGTTCCCCTATGGCTTACTATTCTTAGCGGATTACCGAATATTGCTGCTTGTTTTTCTAGTTTATCTATTACTTCTTTGCTTCCTGTGCTTTTTGTTGGTTACAGTCAAACAAATTTTGTAAAGGCGTCAACTATTACGAGGATATGGTTGTAGTTTTTCTGCATGGCTGTGGTCTATGTGGTAAGTGACAAAGGGTCGGTCTGATTTGTCGATCGGGTCGAGCATGCCTTCTTTCTTACCCGCTTTCGCTGCAGTTACTATGCACTCTACACAGCTCTTCACCACAGTCTCTACATTGGTTTCCAGTTTTTGCATAAAAAACTGTTTTTTGATTAGATCTGCCGTTTTACGAACTCCGAAATGGCCTTGGCGATGTGCTATTTTTATGATCTCTTTTTGCATATTCTCAGGTAAAACAATTAACTCTTGACTCGGGTCTGTGTGGAGTATTCCATATTTTAGGTAGTAGTCTTCGTAAGGACTCATCTCTAAGACTTTACAAACTGCCTTTGTCCAGTCATTATTTTATTGCGAATCTTTTATACGATGACGTAAAGTATCTTGCAACATTAAACACGAAGAACGACTAAATGCATCCACATGCCTCATTCGTGTTCCAGACCGGTGTTCGATAGAGTAGTCGAACTCTTGGAGCAATAAAGCCCACCTTGATACGCGTACTGGCACGTCATCTTTGCGCATGGTCATGGCAAATGCATTGCAATCGGTGATGATCTTAAACTTCGTTGCCAGGACATATATACGCCAACGTTTTAGCGCTTCCACGATAGCTAATACTTCCAACTCGTAGGAATGGTATTTTTCTTCTGCGGGGTTTGTTTTACGGCTCATATACTCAACTGGGTGGAACGCCATGTCTTCGGAATCTTTTTGTAGAAGTACTCCTCCATATCCATACTTGCTCGCGTCCGTATGGATTTCTGTTTCGGCACTCGGATTATACAAGCGCAAGACTGACTCGCTTGTTAAGGCTGCCTTAAGTTGCTGTACTGCTAATAGCTGCTCATCTCCCATCTTAAATCTCTCACCTTTTCTCAGAAAGTCAGATAATGGTTTGGCTATAGTGGCGTAATCTCTGATGAAACGGCGAAAAAACGACGTAAGCCCAAGAAATCTCCGTATGGCTTTGACAGTATTCGGTGTGGGGAACTTTTTTATGGCTGCAATTTTTTCCTCGGAGGGTGCAAATGAGGAATTTTCAACAACATAGCCCAAAAATTTGATTTTACTACGAAGGAATTGGCATTTACTCTATTTAAACTGAAGTCCGTTTAGCGACGCGACTTCCAGTACTTTGCGCAAATTCTGAATCCCTTCTTCTTTGTCTCGTGATAATACCACTATATCATCCATGTATACGACTATTATACCAGACGCTATTAGCTCATGAAAAACTGCTGATATATATCGACAGAAGATAGCAGGAGAGTTACAAATCCCAAAATTCATATTGTCCCTTCTGTGTGACAGACGCTGTATATTTTTGAGATCCACTCGCAATTGGCACGTGGAGAAAACCGTTTCTCAAGTCAAGAGTAGTAAATACTTTTGCCTCTTGCAATTTCTGGATGACGTCATCGACTAGTGCCATGGGAAAGTTGTCCCAAACTATTTTCTCATTTAGACGCCTGTAGTTGCAGCAGAGTCGCTTAGTACCGTCTTTTTTGGAGATAAGCACCACTGGTGACGAATATTCTGAGAAGCTTGGCTTAATGATACCTTCATCTAGCCATTCCCGTACTTGATTTTCAATAGCTTGTCGATCGGCGTATGAAGCTCTGCGTGGTCTACTTGTTACAGGGATATCGTCAGATAGGGTTATGTGCATATGTACTCTATACGATTTGGGCTTCTGTGGTTTATAATTATATATCATATCCTGTATTGTCACCTGATAGCCCTTCTTTAAATGATATAAATCTATCTCTATAGCCTGATTAGTGTCTGAAGATACGGAATGCACTATTTCTGCAAACTCATTGATTATCTCTGCGTATGGATTAGCGTCCAACTTTTGCTTAGCATAATCATTGCGTTCTTCTGGAAAGAGAACGGACTCATTTGATGAAGAACTTTGCGATTTTGATTCTCTTATTTCAAACAAGTTCACCTCCGGTATTTTGTTTCGAAACTTAGCACCTTTGAAGTCAATAATACCTTATTCAAGATATCATTGCCGATAACCGCTGAATATAAAATGTTCCCTTCTTTTATCACGTAAAACTTTATCTCTAACTCCACCAATCTAGCTTTACTCATATCTGGACATAACCTATTGTTGTGATGTTTTGTCCGCCGATCCCCGTTAAAGTTTTAGTCTCGTTTTCTAGAGTGACTTTTGGTAGCTGTAATAGTGCATCGTATCTTAAGATACTAATAGCACTGCCCGTATCGATTATCGCTGGGATTGCCTTCCCAGAAATGATAATATCTTTAAATATTCTTCTAGAAAGCGAATAAGAATCCTCTGTTAATGTGTGTACATTATTAGATTCTGGTCTCGGGCCTATATTTCTGCACTTTAAACATCATAAGTCCGCAGCTTTGCAATCCCTGGCTATGTGTCCTTCTATTCCACACTTAAAATATTTTCTCTGCTAACAAAATTTTTTCATACGTCGTGAGACTTCCTTTCAGCTGTTCCATTGATCGCGCTTAGTAGAGTACCGATTTAGTAGAGGCCGAACCCGGAATGCCTTCGATAAAATATTCTATTATGCTCATATCATCTAAGTCTATAACACTGCCGGTCTCCATTAATGAGTACAAATATTGCCGCAGTGTGTCATCGAATTTTTTTCTTCTGCTTTTAAGTTTTTTGTGAATTGATATTGACGACGTCTTGATTTCAAATTCTCGGGTAAGAGCTGCCTTAAGAGACTTCCAGTCCCTCATACCAGATTGGCTTCTGATGAAGGTCTTGGCTGCTCCTTTCAGTAACTGCTTTCCAAATATAAATTTCTGCAGCTCGTGCCAATGTAGTATCTTTGCGCAATTTTCAAAATCTTGTATCCAGTTTACAATATCGTTGTTATCTTCGCCCGAAAATCTGGAGACCGAATCTTCCACATCCTTTAATGTGAAAGTTGAACATGACGTATTTGGCTGTTCCATAATTGACGTTGCGTCGCCGAACTCCGAGTCCGCGTCAGTGCCTTTGATGGAGCTAAAATGTCGGATCAGCCTTTCCTGTAAGTCCGTCTTTGTCCTTGTTGTCTCTAGTTTGACGTCTTCGGCCGCTGCCCTTAGTTCATCCACTGTCAATACTATTTAGTATGTCTCTAAAGTCCATCTTTGTTTTTTTTTTTTTGACCTACCTTCGTATCCTTACTGTAACTCTACCGCTTGTATATAGAAGTTTATAACAACAACAAAAAAAATTATCTAAAAAAAAATTTTTATAATAGGAGTGTGTTAAAATAATAACAATACGTTTTGATGTGTGTATGTATAAATTGTTTTACATTTGGTGTAGTGTTTTGCTTTAAATTTTTTTTTTTTTTAAGAAATATGATTAATGTTAATTTTTATATTTATATATAAGATATATAATGTATAAGAATAATATTTTTAGTTTTCAACAATTTCTTACTATATTTATTCTTTCTCTATTATTTTTTTCTTCTTTTAGTAACAACTCTTTGTTTTCACCTTTTACTTTTCAATAACAAACTCCAAGTATTGTAACATATCTCTCTCTTTTGCTTTAGTATTTAGAAAAAAAATTCTTTAAATAAAAAAACAAAGATTTTGTTATACAAATAAATTGAATAACACTCTTTAATAGATAACTCTTTCTCGTTTGAAAACACTCTTTTTTTCTCTTTGTTACTGAGGAATTTTTTAATCCGCTATTTCTTTGAATACTCTAAATAATAATTGTTTCTAAATACAATACATACATACTACTCTATTTATGTATTTATAAACTCTGCCTGGAACTCTGCTACGCATCTCTCTTGATGTTTATTCAAACGCTGCTGGCATATTGCACTCGTTGTTCTGATATTTCTGTTGTTGTTTCTCTTGATCTCTGTTTTATTTCATATTATTTTTATGTTGTTTTAGCGAACAACTTTTGTTTTTCTCTTCTTGGAATACACTCGCTGCTTTTGTTATTAATATAATTCCAGTCGTTTGTTGTGTGGTTTTTTTTCCATTTACACTTGAGCTTTGTTGATATTATTTTGGCGAACACTAATCTTTTTATAGGCATATTTTTCTCAATAATTTTATATTTTCAATTTTGTATTATTGTTTCTTTAACAAAATAGTTTTTGCAGTTCACTTATTTTTGTAACCCGACATCGTTTTATTACTTGGATCAATTTTTATTTTAACGGCTTATCTATGTAAATGAGTGCATATACAGGGGGGGCCAAAAGAAACCAAGGGGTGTAAAAGTTTAATAACGTTTTTGTTTATTAACTTTTTTTTATTTTTTCTTTCAGATTATATAGACAACACTTGGAGAATTTATAATGGAGAGGTTCACAACTGAACAGAGAACCAGAACAATAGAATTTTATTATTTAAACCAGAGATCAATTATTTTAACGCTCATTTTCATTTGAATGGCTTTGTTAACAAGCAGAACTGTAGGTTCTGGGGTTCTCAAAATCCAAGAGCCATTCATCAACGCCAATTGCACCCCATCAGGTGTACAGTATGGTGTGGGATCACATCTGAAAATGTCATTGGGCCCTACTTCTTCGAGAATGAAGATGGAAGTGCTGTAACCGTAAATGGAGAGCGGTATCGTTTTATGATAGAAAATTTTTTACGTCCTGCTCTTGAAAACAGACCTGGTATGTGGTTTCAGCAGGACGGAGCCACTGCCCATACTGCCCAAGACACAATGGCACTTTTAAGTCAAATTTTTGGAGAGCGAATAATTTCTCGAAATTCGGAAATTATTTGGCCAGCGCGATCGCCAGATTGGACAGCACCCGACTATTTTCGTTGGGGTTTTTTGAAGGAGCGAGTGTATGTGAACAAGCCAGAGACAATCCTTGAACTCAAGGCAAACATTGTTGCAGAAATTCGAACGCTACAGCCACAAGTTTTGAAAGATGTTATGGAAAATGCTCTAAAAAGAGCCCATCAGTGCGAAGCTGAAAACGGTAGTCATTTAAGAGACATCATTTTTCATACTTAGTGTAAAAAAAATTCCATTTTGTATATTATATAATCTGAAAGAAAAAATATAAAAAAGTTAATAAACAAAAAAGTTATTAAACTTTTACACCCCTTGGTTTATTCATTACTCGCAACGTTTTTTCTTTTTAATATATATTTACCGATGTATTCCCGTTTGTTTATTTGCACGTACAGTTTCTTTATTTAACCTAGACCCAATTCATCTCAATTTACACAAGCTTTATTTCTTTAGTTGAGCCCCCATTTGTAGGATTTGGTTATCTTACGTGTGAACGGTTTATTCCAATGAAACAAAATACAGGTTTGTACTAGTTCAATATTTGTAGTTCTTTTTATTATTTTTAGAATAGGAATATTAGATTAATAGGTTTTATATAATAGTAAGTATATAATTAATAAAATTCACTTGTTTTATACATAGGTTTAAGTTGTACAACGGTAAGTATGTACTTTAACACTTTCAGTTTTGCACATAGAATTAGGTTCTTATAACAGTAAGCATTTATTCTTAAGTTTGTTTTAAGTAAATTAAGTAGGTATAGATTTTATAAATACACACTGGCACATTCACGGTAAGTATATAAATTTAGGATTTACAAGTTTGTTCTTCGCGACAAAAGTTTTATTAAATGAAATGTGTAGATTTACACACACATCAACCGCTCATGATACTCGGCTCGTTTACCACTTAGGTCTCTTTATAACGTCTTTTCAATCGAATGGTCTCTCATCAACTGATCTTACTTTTTTTATGTTCGTCAATGTTCTTGCTTGTTGAGTATAGGTTTTGTCACTTTAAGAAATATGTGCATGCAACAACAATGTACATATTTCTGAAGGTGTTATTTGTTCTTATGGAAAAGAATCTGTTGGTCCGTTAGCTTTCATGTATTTTTATAGAAGTTACTAGATTATAAAGAATATAGAGTATGTCGGTAGTAGTCGGTCTAACTCACCCTACATATATGTTACGCGCCAGTCAAATTCGAATGGAAAAAAAATGTTTAACATAAAACCATTTACAATCTAACTCCCAAATCCCGAGATCAAAAGAGGTATGATCAAAAGAGGTATGAAAAGATGTTTTCCGGCTAACTTTGAGCTTCGTGGTTCTAAACCCGAGTATTTGACACGTAAACATATAATGTACTCTACACACCCTTAGAGCACAAAAGAAAAAAGGATACAAATGCGTAGCTATAAAAACTCAATTTAGCAATAATGTTAGAAACATATTAGACCAGGTGATTTGTCTAATTTGATACACGCTCCCTCCCTTATAATTACAAACTCCTTTGACAGACACAGTTTTCTAGCTATACAGGCATGATTGTGTTAGCTACCATTCCCTAATAATAAAATAGATTAGTATTTCATTTTTAATTTAGCAATTAACGTAAATAAGGTTTATTGAAATATTTGTATATACATTTGTGATTAAGTATATAAACATTTAGTTTGTTAAAACTATGAGAGTTTCAAGCAGTGAATAAAAGTAAACAATTGTATGTATTAATAAATATAATATATTTTAAATATTCAATGCAGACTTAGGAACAAGGTAAATCGGACTGACGTTATAATTACAATAATAAAAAAATTGAATTCAATAATATAGAAAAGAGAGAGATTATGACTTACAAGAATTGATGAGTACATGTGATCCACAACTGAGACGAAGGGCCCAACATCCAATGTGCGTTGCTGTTGTTATTTTTGTTGTATTCTACTTGTTTTGCAAATCATAATAATGAATGAAATTAGAGTTAAGGTTTAGTTTTAGATACTAGAAAAAAAATTAAAGTATAGAAAAAAAATATTTCACAAATATGCGTACATGAGAATACACTCGAAAAAGTTTATTGATAAAAACAAATGTTGTATTAATCAAAATTCTGTTTTTTTTCTATTTATAAATGGACAATTTAAATATTGAAGAAAACAAAATGCTGTGAACTTCCTTAATTAAATTTTGTTTTCTTCTCGGATTATAAGAAAGTCTTTACTACTTACTTAAGTACACTTAAGCATGTATATTTACACAGATATAGGAAAATTAGGGTGGGTTTAACGTACCCATATAGAGAAAAATGACATCAATTAATAAAAAAAAACAAAAACAAGCGAAAACACAAATGATAAAACAAACGAAAAACAGAGTAGGAACAATGCATACTATGTGTTCTCAGATAGTATGAATAATAAGAAGGACGACGGAGCATACTTAACAGCCAGGCCTGAGAATAGGACCCGCTCTTTAACGCCAAATGCGATTGTGGACGCGCAAATTTTCACGCGCCAGTTTGACAAGGTAACTAGTCCAACAGGAACCACTCCGAAGACTAAGGTTGATACACCAACCCCAAAGACAGATTCTACTCCGGCAGGTAAGGAAATACAAACCGGCATGCACAGATACGTAACTGTTACCAAGCGTAAGGCTAGTCCTAGAACTAATCAACAGGAGCGCACAAGTAAGCAGTACAAAGACAGTCAGGCGGCTACGATACCAGTCTCCGAAAATAGATTTTCAATACTTGCATCCACAGACGATGCACCAGTAGAACCTGCGTCTAAGGAACACAAACCTCCACCTATCTATTTGCGCGAGCAAACATCGAACGCAATTGTAAATCTTTTATCAAAGATTGTGGGAAAAGATAATTTTTACGTAGCTTCTATACGAAGGGGACAGATACAGGAAACGAAAATTCAAACCCATACTGAGAAGAATTATCGTCTAATTGTTAATAGTCTTAACGCCAAAAAAAAGAATTACTATACGTACCAACTAAAAAGTGCTAAGGGCCTCGTGGTTGTGGTAAAGGGCATTGACAGTTCCGTCCCTGTTGAGGAAATCAAGAAAGCTATTGAGAATGAAGGCTACGATGTGAGAAATGTTCACAACATACACAACAAAGGTAAAATTCCCCAACCAATGCACCGTGTGGAGATTGCTTTTAATGCAGCTCTTCTTAAGACCAAAAACTCAACGCATCCTATTTACAATTTGAGATATCTTCTTAATCGAAGAATAACAGTAGAGGAGCCACATAAGCGTAATGGCCCTGCACAATGCACCAATTGCCAAGAGTTTGGCCACACAAAATCTTACTGCAAGCTACCATCTGTTTGCGTAGTGTGTGATAACGCGCATAACACCACGGAATGTACAGCACCTAAAAACGACCCCAATGTGAGAAAGTACAGTAATTGCGGTGGAAGACATTCTGCTAATTATAGAGGATGTGAAGTATTCGAGAGGATAAAAAAATCGAATCAACCTCGAAGTCGAGCAAATGCGAAATATCGCGAATTGGACTACACGAGCCTTCATACTGAAGCTACTGCAATACCTAATGGTGTACATGTGGATAGAGTGAACTATGCACAACAACACTTCGATGGCTTACCATCGTCAAATAGGCCCAACGTGAAAAATCTTTCATATGCCCAAGTACTAAGGAGCAGCCCTCAGGTCTTCAACGATACCAGCTCTAGTTCAATCGACAAGCTGACGGAGACAATGAAAAATTTCATGACCAACATGAACAGTTTTATGAATAATATGCAGGGCATGTTTCAGGAGATGATGCGGAATCAGAACATGATTCTGCAGACCCTTCTTAGACAAAAATAAAATGACGCAGTTGCGTATTTGCTACTGGAATGCGAACGGGTTATCCCAACATAGGTTCGAGGTAGAAGATTTCCTACACAGGCAGGAAATAGACATCGTTTTGGTATCCGAAACACACTTTACTGTAAAGAATTGCTTTAGAATTGACGGGTTCATTATATATGACACTAAACATCCAAGTGGAAAGGTATGTGGTGGCACGGCCGTCATTGTGCATAAAAACGTGAAGCACTTTGTTATGCCAGAATTTGGGAAGGATTTTATTCAGGCAACCTCTATAAGTCTTACTGATTTTCATACCACAATTTCATGTGTATATTGTCCTCCAAGACACATAATTGATAGCGACAATTTCAAAAGTTTCTTCGCAACATTGGGACACAAGTTCCTGGCAGCAGGAGACTACAACGCTAAAGAGGTAGGCAGCTGTACAATGCTATTGCTCAAAATAGTCTAGATGTCGTATCTGGCGGTGAGCCCACATACTGGCCTGCAGACTGTATGAAAAAGCCAGATCTTATTGACTTCACTGTTATAAAAAATATTAAACGTGATCAACTTCTGATTAGTCCCCTAGACGACTTATCATCTGATCTATCTCCTACGTTCTATCCGAACCGGTATACGAACTGGCTAAAGTATAAAATGTATGTGAGCTCTCATCTCTCCCAGAACATCCCTCTAAGGAACTCGTCTGATATCAATGTGCTGTGAACCACCTTACAGACGTTATTACTTGTGCAGCTAGGAATGCAACTCCAATGAGAAAAACATACAGGAGGAAACCGTTCAAGTCATCAGCTGATATTGAAGCCGTCATCCGACAAAAAAGAAAATTGAGAAGGGAATGGCAGAGAAATCGTTCTCCAGCTTTAAAGACCCAATTGAATTTGTGTCAAAAAATACTTAAAGAAAAGCTGCGTTTACAGCATGAGTCAGCGCTTGCAAATTATTTAAGTAACTTGGATCAGACAACAAAAACCGACCACAGCCTATGGAAAGCTGTGAAGCATATGAATTACTCTACTTCCTCCGAACCACCACTAAGACTTGAGGACCTTAGTTGGGCTAAAAATCCAAGTAAACGAGCAAATGCTTTTGTTAGCCATCAATTAAAAAAGTAACTAATTATTACATTGGTAATAATTATTTAAGTGTTTTCTTTTTATATTTACGATTTGGATACTTATTTTAATTTTCTTATAGAGAGATTCAATAATAATAAATAATTCTAAAAGAAAAAAAATATTAACGGCAAAAATTAAAAAAAATCTTTCAATAAGATTTCTGTATTATAGACCTCTTATACTGTAATGCCATCTTCGGCACTTGACCTGTGTAGTGCCATCACTGTATTACTGCAACACAGAATACACACACGCATACACATGTTAGTAAAATTATTAAACAAAAGTATTATACGCTTTTAATTTATTTTCTTTATTCTTCAATGATTAGTAAACGACTGAGAAATAATCTTGATGTCAAGCAACATCAAGACTATTTTTTCACAATATATCAAATATTACTATAGTAATACAGTTAACTTATAAATACTAAAATTATGATAAAGAGAAATATTACAACAAATATTAAATACTTATTACAAGAAAATTACAGTTAAATTAAATAAAAGATGAGAGAAGGAGTAATTACATTAAAAAGAGGTATTAAAAGTATTTCATCAAAATAAGAGACTAAATATTACAAGAGAATAACAGTTGAAATTCATAACAAGTGGGAAGAGATTGAAAAGTATAATTATATATATGTAACTCGCCTCTCCGTAGAAAATTCGAGGCCCTTCGAATATTTGAAAAAAAAATTAATTTTACTTATGCTAATACATATATATTTTTTTTTGTTCCCTCAAAATAACTTACAGGTATGTGTGATCAAAATATTTATTGTTTTTCCAGTAATATTAATAATATTAAACATGATTTTTTTAATACAGATTTAACTTTAAAGAATTCGTAGTTGAAAGATTTATTTAATAGTAATATAATTAAAAGGTGATTTTATAAGAACTATCGGAAATTTAAAAAAAAAAACGCATAAAATTCAGAAAAATGCATGAAATATTTATTTGGATCGATAGTTGGGTCGATATAATTTAATGTTTGAAGATTATTTCATGCAAATGTTGGCCGCGGCTGCGCCTCAAATGGTCCATCCGCTTAGTCCAATTTTGGCATACTCTTTCCAACATTTCGGCCGGTATCTCACGAATAATGTTGGCAATGTTGGCTTCCAGTGCGTCAATCGAAGCGGGCTTGTCCCTATAGACATTAGCCTTAACATAGCCCCACAAAAAATAGTCTAGAGGCGTTAAATCGCACGATCTGGGCGGCCAATTGACTGGTCCCAAGCGTGAAATAAGCTGTTCACCGAACTCGCCTCTCAATTGGTCCATTGTTTCGCGTGCTGTGTGGCATGTGGCACCGTCTTGTTGAAACCACATGTCATGCAAGTCAAGCTCTTCCATTTTGGGCAAAAAAAAGTTTGTTATCATCGCACGGTAGCGCTCACCATTCACAGTAACGTTGTGATTCGCATCATCTTTGAAGAAATACGGCCCAATGATGCCGCCAGCCCATAATCCGCACCAAACGGTTGTTTTTTGTGGATGCATTGGTAGCTCTTGCAATACTTCTGGCTGCTCTTCACTCAAAATACGGCAGTTTTGCTTGTTCACGTATCCATTCAACCAGAAATGAGCCTCGTCGCTGAACACAATTCTTCGATAAAAAAGTGGATCTTCATCTAACTTTTCAAGAGCCCATTCACCAAAAATTTGGCGTTGTGGTAGGTCGTTTGGCTTCAATTCTTGCACCAGTTGTATCTTATAAGGCTTCACACCCAAATCCTTCCGCAAAATTTTCCACGTAGTGGAGTAACAGAGGCCCAATTGCTGCGAACGGCGCCGAATCGATAATTCACGGTCATCACCAACACTGGCCGATACGGCTGCGATATTTTCTTCAGTTCGCACTCTACGTAAGCGTGTTGGTGGTTTAATGTCCAACAATGTAAATTTGGTGCGAAATTTTGTTACAATAGCCCGAATAGAAGCCTCAGTAGGTCGATTAAACTGACCATAAAATGGAAGAAGCGCGCGATGAACTTTCTTAACAGAGCACGCATTTTGGTAATAAAATTCAATAATTTGCAAGCGTTGTTCGTTTGTAAGACGATTCATGATTAAATTATAGACCAAACTGAAGATGTTTGACAGTGACACAAGATACAAAACGTGCGTGAGCTGTCAAAACTAGTGTTGCCAAAAAGATAATAGCAAAAAAATCACTCTTTAGAAACAAATTTACGTAAAATATGCCTTTTGTTTATGCGTTTATATATACCTATATTTTTTATTTTTTTGGAAAATAATTCACTTTTTACGTGAACAATAAAACAAGCAAACACTTTTGCAACTTTGTTTTATCATTTTATTGACAATAGCGGTCGTTTGAATTGGACAATATCAACTTTATTTGGGTTACTAGGGTGGTACTTATTAAACCTTTTCGCAATTTTTTGCCTTGTAGCAGCAGGATTTTTAATATATAGATTAGGTTTATGTAAATTTAAAGTAAGTTGTTCTCTATCAGATCTTTCTTTAACTTCTTTTAAATTTATATCTTGTTTATGTATAAAATAAAATGGTTTTAATTTAGTTGTGCAATGAATTGTATTGTTATAAAATTCGACTGCTTTCAATACCAATTCCTCAGAATCATTAATGCCTTCAGCATTTTTGAGTATTCTAATGTGCTCTAAAAGCGTCAAATGCATCCTTTCTACATCGGAATTTCCAGTATGAGAGTTTGGTGTAGTAAAGTGGGATTCTATATTATTTTCCTGACAAAATATATTTATAAGTGCATTATTGAATTCGTTGTCCATTATCAGTTTGTCAGGCTTTCCCAAAAACGTAATTCGCTCCCCAATTTTAGTTTTAACGGTTATCATGTTCTTATCACTAAGTTTATGTGCTGTTCCTATTTTTTTAACTTTTCAATTGTAGTCAAAAAATAGGTTTTTTGAATTTGGAATATGTACATATGTACTATTTCGTTTGGTTTGTCCGGAGTTACAGTATATTTAAACTGCTTTCTGATTGGTCTGCGATCATATTTGTTCTCACTACATATTCTACAATTATTACAATATCTGTTCAAGAGTTTAAATAATTTGGGATTAAAGTAATTATCCTTCAATTGTTCGTAATTTTCCTGAATTCCCCTGTGATTACCTTTAATTTGAATATCATCAATAATAGTCAATACAGATTCTTCCGAGTCAATCATCAGCGATTTAGAACAATTTACAAAAATTAATTCATTATTACCATCAAATAACTCAATTAATTTCCTCTTTATTATTTTGTACCCATTCTCATACTTTGAACATTTTTGAGTGAAATGGCCAAAAATTGTATTACTGGAAACTTTTTTTAATAAAAAATTTAATTACGCAGTAAATTTTTAACGGATTTAGAAACAAAAAGTTTTGTTTTACTCAATATAATAAATATATTTTAAAAATTAATTCAAAAATTCTACGTTGTTACTGTATAACAATGTCTCCAAATTTGGAAAATATTGAAAAAAATTAAAAAAAGTGTTTGGTTGAGGAATACGCACAGATTTGTCAAGTACGAAAAACCGGCTTTTTACCCGTAACTCGAGATTTTGGGGGGTTGGCAAATTCCAAAAAGAGATTCTTGTTGTACTCTACAATACCCACCAGAAAAATAATATCACTTTCCAGGTATTTGCAATTCATTCTTTTTTGTATCTCTGTGAAATTAATAGAAATTTTATATTTTAAGGAGTACTCTATAGTTTTGAGCATGGTGAAGATATTGTACTCAAACTTCTTTTATTTAGTTAAACAACATCTTGTCTAAATATTATAAAATAATAAAATTTAGACAAGTTTAGTGATATATCAAATATTTCAATGAATTTAAATATATATGTTTTTATAAAAATGAGTTTTATTTCAAATCTAATACTAAATTGAATTTATGCAATCTAAGATAGTAAGTTTTTTTTTTTATACATTAATAAAAGTAAAAATACTTGATTAAATAATTTATATAACTAGCAAGTTATAGTTCAATATTTAATAGATTAAAATAATTTATTTTATTATAATAATGTTGTTCACAATTCAAATCTATTTATATATTTTTTTTATAATAATTTTATGATAATATTCACAAAACTAATATGATAAAAGGAACAAGGGAATATTTGAGCATGCGCATTTCAAATAAAAGTTTCTCTCACATATAAATGCGCATGCATGTATGTATTTATAAACCAAGCATTTAAAACTTAAAATGAATTTGATTTCTTTGATATGTTTTTAACAAAAATGTTATTGGAATCTTAGGAGCAAATATAAATAGAACGCATATGACTAGTTGCGTTATTGTAGGGTAGAATATCTTGTTTATGGTTTAAAAAAAAATTTTTCCTAGTTCGCAACGAATTTATGATTCATTAATTTGAACCTTTATTAAACTCTTATTATAGATTTGTAGATATTATTTTTATAATGAGAAGTAGTCCTGTTGTATATGCTTTTTAAAAGGATCTATACGAATTTTAAAACTCACAGACTGTTAATAATAAATAACACAGAAATTGATTTTATGTTATGAACAAAATTTATTTATAATAAAAATCTCATTATTTGGAAATTAATATGTAAATCATAATAAGACATTTTTATGCTTTGTTCCCATTTTTTGTTTTGTGGTTGTCACAAAACAATTTACATATTTATAAAAAAATTTGTTTTTAAATGCTCTACCATTGATGGATAGCTATCTAAATATATAGCGATTTCATTGCATATCATCAGTGGACTCTGCAATAATTTTCATAAAAAGTCTTGAACTTATACGTTTAATACTTATCAAACCAAATGAGAATTTCAATTTGGCTTAGAAGTAAATAGTTTTAAAAATTAAAACTTTTTTAGAAACTTAGTAAGCATTTAAAAATATTTTCTTTTTCTTCAATATTTTCTTCATTATAGATTCCAGTTCGGAAACCTAAGCTAATGTGTAAGAAAAATATTCAAAATACAAAAATAAAAATAATAAAAATCCAATACGTATTTACAGTAAAATGTAAAATAAATATTGAGTCGTAAGCAATATAAACTTTAAAGCACTATATATTACTGCTGCATTGATACTAAAGCAATTTTTTGTAAAATGTTTTACAAAATTAATTTCAAAAACAAAATAACGGTATAATAAATAAATAAAAAAGAGTATTTCTTTTTAAGTAAATAGAAAAAAAATTTTCATTGAAATAAAGATATACATATAAGTTAACTCCAACAAAGTTAACGAACTCTTTTAATACCCTTCACTGTAAGTAAGAAGGATATATATAACTTTGTGATTCCGTTTGTAATTTCTACACCCTACATGGGACACCCTATAAAGTATATATATTCTGGATCCTTATAAGTAGCGGAATCGATATAGCGATGTCCGTCTGTCTGTCCCTGTAGTTGTTGAAATCAACTTTCAGAAGAATCTAGACAACATACAGAAAATTATAGCATACCAACGGTCTGTTGTTGCTGTAAGACTAATGACGGAGCCATGAGTCGAAAACCGAAACTACCTCTATTTATGACCATTTTTTGAGTGGGTTTTTTGCCTATTTTATCTAATCGAAGATACGGACAAAAAACGTGGTATGCAGTTTTGTTTGAAGTATAAGTCATAATATCTGAGCTAAAAATGAAAGCAATCGGTCCACAAATGGCCGAGGAATATCAAAAATGCAACCGAAATTTTAGATTTTCATAAATTATGGCTTTGTTTTTATGCGATTTTTATCTAAACTGAAAAAAAAGAAGTACGCAGTATTTTCAAGCATCACATTCATAGTATTGTAACCAAAACTCAGGTGGATGGGTCCATAAATGGCGGAGCTACGAGTCTAAAATTGCGATTACCTCTATTTTTGAATATTTTTGGTGAGTTTTTTGCGTAATTTGTCTAAACCACAAGACGGACAAGCAAACTTGGTACAAAGTTTTATTACAAATAATAATTGTAATGTCTGTGCAAAAAACCAGAAAAATCGGTCCACAAATGGACCAGAAAAATCAAAAAATACAGCCGGCATTCCACATTTTCATTAATTTTTGTTTTCTTTTTGCTTTGCTTTTGCTTTGTTTTTTTGTGGAATTTTTTTTGCTGTCATGTGCGTAATGCTTTGTACACACAAACACGAAACCTAAAAAGTGTATGCATGTGTGTGTAGTTTGTATTGCCTTGAGTACAATAGTACGAATACAGACATCTCTATGAAAGAGAGTGCATTAGATCTTTCTCTATAATTAGTCATTTAATTATAATTAATAATTTAATTAAATATGTTTGGCTTAAAAATTTATTAAAAAATTTGCAAAATTATATGAAAATAAATTTTTTTGTTGTTCTATTTAATATCTTTCTTAGATGTTCTTTTTTTATTAATTTAAAAATTGAGTGCCTGCAGACATTTTATTGCTTTTAAAAATGAGGTTCTCAGAAAGGATTGGTTCTTAGAACTCGTTAATTTTAGTCGTATTAAAAAAATTAATTTTTTTATAGATATTTCGCTCCAATAATAAATAAATAAATTTTTAATATTTAATATGACCTCATGCTGAAAAAAATGCATTTCAGTCACATAATTTTTTGAAGTGAGTGAAGATAAGTATGGTTAGTTAAATATGTTTTCACGTAATTCCTTATGTTTTTTAGTATTTGTAAATATCTTTTCAGTATTTTTGACATACTAAGATACAAATGTGCATAAATAAAGGGTGTTTTTTATAGACGTATAGAACTTTAAATTGGCATTACTGTTCAAGATGCCGACCGATTTAACAGCTGTCAAGTGATTTATTCTCAGTTTGATTTGGCAATTCATCATGAATAGACTCATGCCTGAACAGCGCTGGCAAATAGTGCAATTTTATTTTGAAAATAATGGTTCATAATTTTGATTTTCATAAGCGAATTTTGTTTAGGGATGAAGCGCACTTCTGGTTGAATGGCTACGTCAACAAACAAAACTGCCGCATTTGGAGTGAAGCTAATCTTCAAGTGTATGTCGAAACACCGTTACATCCAGAAAAACTGACTGTTTGGTGCGCTTTATGGGCTGGTGGAATCATTGGTCCGTACTTCTTCAAAAACGATGATGGCCAGAAGGTTACAGTTAATGGTGGTCGGTATAGAGCCATGATTACTAACTTTTTCATTCCTGATGTCCAGGAGCTGTGGTTCCAACAAGACGGGGCAACATGGTACACAGCTCGTGCCACAATCGATTTATTGAAAGACACGTTTGGTGACCGCCTAATTTCACCTTTTGGACCTGTGAATTTGCCTCCAAGATCTTGTGATTTAACACCGCTAGACTACTTTCTGTGGGGCTATGTACAGTCATTGGTCTATGCGGATAAGCCACAAACGCATGACCATTTGGAAGACAACATTCGCCGTGTTATTGCCGATATACTGCTACAAATGTTGGAAAAAGTCATCGAAAATTGGACGTCCAGATTGGACTACATATTTAAAATGTAATGCCACAAGATTATCTTTCGGATAAACAAAATTCATGTCAATAGAATAATTCATCGTTGTTTTATTGCAATTTAAAGTTCTATACGTCTATAAAAAGCACCCTTTACGTTCATTTCTCTAAGAGATTGCAAATGAACCATAGAATATTACGGGTTGGTTCACATAGCATTTGAAACAAGAGGTCATCACCAAATTTGTAAGCACCCAAGTACTCAGAAAAATCTTTGAAATATTTTTAAAAAATTTATAAAATTCCCTCATACTCCAGTACTCTTCTTCTGAGGGATTTTTGGGCAGGAAAATTACTAAAATTAAAAAGGAATTAAGTCTGTAGGCTCTAAACTTTCTAGAAGTGTTTTAACATTTGCTGACAAATTTCTAGTTTTTATTTTATGATTCAAAACGGAAACTAACAAAATCCTTGAGTTCAACAGTACTGGGGTGTATGGAAATTTCAAAAAAATGCTCAAAGCTTAAAACCACAAATTGATGAATTTCCATGGATCTTTGAAAATTCAAATGTTGATATTATCTGTATTTCTGAGACGTGGTTAGATAAATCAATTCCATATGCTCTTATATCCCTTTTGGGCTATAAGATATTTAGATCTGATAGAATAAAAAGAGGAAGAGGTGGTGTCGCCATATATGTTAGAAATAATATAACTTGTAAAATTTGTGCCAAATTTAGTAAAGATGATAAGGTTGAGCATATTTTCATTGAAATCTCATCCTATGATAGAAAACTGTTAGTTGGCTGTGCATATAGGCCAAATAATACACTTGATTATAGTAACTTTATAGTTAAGATTGAGACTCTTGTCATGCAATATAATGATGTACTAATGCAGCAGATCTTAACTTTAATATTTTGCTTGAAACCGCTTTTAAGGATGAAATCTTATCACTGGGTCTCATGCCAACTAATATTGTTTTTCCTGCGCATTTCATAAGAAACGAGATACGAGATATTCCAGTTCGTTAGAGTAAGACGTGTTTTTCTGCAGCTCAAAAAAAATTTATTATTTTCCGCTAACGTACTAATGATTTGATTTTATTGTTCATAAAAGAACAAAATATATACTTCAGTACATTTACGTTTAAAATAAAAAAATAAAAAAGTTTAAGTTTTTCCTATATACTTTACTAAAATTTTGTATATCCAAACACTTCAATTGTACAAAAAATTAAAATAAAATATATATACTTACAATAAGAAATATAAGTTGAAAACAGTGATTGCAGTGAAACATACAAAAATATTAAAAACAATTCTTAATTTAACAACAACAAACATCAAACAAATCCAACTGTTTACATCACTTGATAAATTGTGTTCCTTAATTTGATAATCTGATTTTGTTTATATTTATTACCCAACGAACAAAATATATTAAACTGTGGTTTATTATGGGTTGCATGCTGGCTGTGTCATGGTTTATGCCTTTTTAAATGCAGTGGGGCTTCGACATTAATAGCCGAGTCAATTTCAAAGCCTAAAAATCTACATTGGCGCTGTAATAAATGTACGAAATTTAGCATTGAATTTTATCGTTTTTTTTTTTTCAAAATACTAAGGATAATTTTATGAATATAAAAAGTGGCTTAGGTAAGCTAACTGAACAATTTAAATCGTTAAATAATTTAAAGTCACCAAAATCTCCTAATCGTCGTAAATTGCCTAGAATTGCATCTACAGATAAATCGGTACAAGATCCCACTGAAAGCAATAATTCTGGTTTAAATTAACAATAAATAATATAACTCAAAATACGAGTAAAAACAGTTTAACTCCGAGTCATAATATGGACCTTCACAGGGCCATATGTATATCATTAAATTCATCATCTGACAATTCTGTTAAATTAAATAAAAATACTGAGAACTTAATATCTGATAATGCTGTTTGTTACTCTTCATCGGCTTTGCTGTTAGATGTACCGTCAACATCAAAAGCGGCTAGAGAATTGCGAACAATACCACCAAGAAAATCAGTTTTTGCATCTAGATTTGCTCAGGATACAACAGCTGAAGATATGAAATCTTACCTATCATCTAAAATAAATAATGTGAATAATATTGCAGTCTATAAAATAAATTCCAAATTTAATACGTCGTTTAAGATAATTGTTCCAACTGACATTTTTAATCAAATTATTGAGACATCTTTTTGGCCTAAGAGTGCTTTAATTCGTGAATTTGTTTATCGTGAGGATAATAAAGCTTATCTTCCGAAATCTAATCATTCAACTCAATCACAGACAGATCTAGGATATACATATGCTATTTATCAGAATCAGCCAACTCCAAAAAACTAAATACTGATCATATTTCCATAATTTATCAAAATGTCCGTGGTTTAAATACGAAATTAAGTATAATCTACAATAAAAGTTTTGCTTCTACTTACGATATCATTGTTCTAACTGAAACCTGGCTTGTTGATAATATACTAAATTCTGAAATTCTCTGCGATAACTATCGAATTTATAGAAGTGATCGTGGGAATAATCATTTGTCTTCCGAACCTCTGAACAATGATCGTCATTTGGATATTGAGTTTATTGGTGCCAAAATAATTTAAAATATAGGAAAATTCTTATTACATCTTCTTATATTCCTCCAACTTCGCCTGAAGTGGTTTTCACTAAGCACTTTGATGCTATAAATAATGTTGCTTATTCTGCCAATCAAAACGATTATATTATGACTCTTGGTGATTTTAACATACCGCTATTATCATGGGAATTTTCTTCTGATGTATCCTACTTTATTCCGTCAATGTCGGGAACAAGATTCTTTCATTTGGACTTAGAATTAGAATTAGAAAGAAGAGTGGGAACAAGTTACCTGGTCACTGCGGCCAAAACAGACCTTCACAAGTTACAAATCCTCTCTATAATTGTCCCTGAGTCTTTTTCTGGTGAATATTACTATAGAGGTCTTTTCAGGGTTGATGTTCAACCTCACATCCCTGCACCAGTCTGATACCAAGGAAGTTGTCCTTCCTGCTCAGTTTCGGAATATACCGAACGATTAATTCCTTCTATTTGCTAGGAATTGCTCCCCAGGTAAAGCTCGCTCTGAACATATTAATCAGAGGTCGCATAATGTGAGGAATCGCCTTCTGAAGGAGTGCTGGAATAATTCCGTCTTCTCCAGGATATTTATATGGATAAAATGAGCTTGTGGCCCATGCTATCCTTTTTCACAAAATATCTCCCTAGCTCTTATCCAATCTTGAGACCTTGATCTCCGTCCAACTGATAGACAGGATTGATCCTCTGAGATAATTACGGAGCACGGAAAAAGAACTCTAGCCGGAAGCTCGAAGGTCTCAGAGGTATTGTTCGTAAATGATCCGTCCGGCTTTTTAAGAAGCCCTATAGAGTTAGTGTGCATTTTAGATATAACCCTGTGAACTTTGGAGGAACTGCTTAACTCCGAAAGTCCACTACAGAATTTCTTCCAGGATTCCCTCTTAGCTCTTCTAATCTCTATGTTGTACTTCGTAAGGGCCTCTTTATATACGGCCCGGTTACCCGTTCCTTTAGACACGTTGCTGAGCCTTCTTGTCTCTTGCCGAAGACGTGCTAAACGATCGTTCCACCAAGGAGTAATTCTATTCCCTGATTTTTTCTTCTCTGGGCAAGCTTGGTGATACGAGTTCAATATAGCTGTACTAATCGCCCCACATGCGATTTCCAGCTCATCTGGATTCCGAACCCTCTTGCTACATATGTCCACCTCTTCTTCTAATAGGCTATTAAAATTTTCCCAGTTAGTCGATCTAGGATCCCTGTATGTAGCATTCAGCTTGATATCAAAGTTTATATCAAATCTAATGTGAGAGTGAGAATAACCACTCACCTCTTTGGTTTATGTTCGTGCCGCCCCAGGTTGTGTGGTGTGCATTTGCATCACAGCCAATCACAATGTGGTTATTCTCTCTTCTACTGTGATCCATGAGTGCCTGCAGTATTGAGAAAGAAAGGTCCTCTGAGTCGCCAGGCAATTAGTCTGAGCATAATATTATCTCTGGCCAATTTGCCACCTCCATCTTCACGGCGACTTGATCCTTGTCTGTGTGCTCTGAAATAAGAATGGCATTAATTCCTTTCCTAATCAGTATACATCATCGGGGTTTTCCTGTATTGCAGGAATCATAAAATAGCTTTGGAGTGTTGTAAATTTGCCTGAATACACCTGAGGCCCATTAACTTTTGGGAGGCCGCTTCTTAGGCCCTGCTCGCATCCACTTGGGTCCCTTGCTTCGGTGAAGCTGAGGGTACCCAGAGTGAAGAGTTCAGTGACCTTAGGGCTGCCCGGCTGCCTTCAAAGGTGCCTTGGTTAGGCTGGTTGCCTGTCTCCAGGATAGGCTTTCTGGAGCCGCTGTCCCCTTGGATTTGGTGATGGCAGCCGCTGCTGTGCTCATCGGCCTAGCTGCGGCTGCTGCTTTGGATGTCGATGGAATGTTGTCCTCTACTCTGATGGACACTTTCTCCTTCGACTGTACTTGGGTGCATGTGGCCGGCTTGGCCCCTGTCTTCACCCTCATACCGATTTGTGAGAAATTATGAAATAATTTTCCTCTCTGCGCAAGAATCCTCTTCTTCGATGCATCATCAATCGAAAAGGTGACAGATTGTCCGCCATCCTTCTCTTTTATGGTTCGAAGAACCCGCAACTCTTTTTTTGCAGTCCTGCGTTCTGCTTTACCAGTCTGCTTAACAGTGTGTTCTGCTCGAGTACATCTTCTGGTGGCAGGTAGAGAATGCAGACGAACGTCTGGGGCATTTCCGATTCCTTGACTAACTTTATGCTAGCATTAGGGAAGGGATTTAGAGTCTTAAGTGCCTCTGACAGTCGAGTCTTGGTTTGGCTGTTGTGGCACGTAAGAGACATCCACCCGTCCTTATTTATGCAGCTGATAAATACGAGATTATTGTTGAGATTTGTGGACTTGTCCACCTCAGACAATAAGCTCTTATTTTTCAGAGCAATTTGATTAGCATTCAGTTCCTCTTCAGGATGCTTGGAGTGCGTGCTGGTAACCTTGCATGCGCTCAACATGTCGCTGTACGAATGTTCATTTCCGTTATCCTGAGCATCCTTTTGAACTTTAGCCAGCAGTGGTGTAGCTTTAGGGGTTACCTTTTCTCCACCCTCTGCCGATTTTTTCGCCTGTGACATCATGTCGCTGGGCGAATTATTAGCCGATCTGCAGCATTTTGACGACTGAGCGCCCAACGCCTGGTTCTTATTAGCCTGGGCATAACGTGTGCGCACTTCAGCTTTCGCTTCTTCAGTCATCATGCCATCTCTTATCTTGGCTTTAATACGACGTTTTTGGGCACCAGTAAAATAATCATTTCTCTTTTGGCCCGTTGCCTGGCTTGGTACGCTTGGTTCCTTAGCATCAGGCTTCGTCGTGTCATTAGCTCTTGATTCCAGTGGACTCTGAGAGCTATCTTCGGATAGCAGTTATGTCCATGGCCTCATTTTCCGCGGCACTGACCGGCGAACGAAGTAGAGTATCCTCATCTGGCTCTGTTGTTTTGATTTTTATGTTTTTTCTTATATTCTTCTTAAAAAAAAAATTCAAAGGTGACAATGGATTGGTCCATGTACGCAAAGCTCCCATACGTACATAAGGCTATTTACACTGGAAGCTTGCCCAGTATTCCAGGGGATGTCTCCGTTAGCGATGCACATGTTTTAATTCCCTGCACCATTCAACCCTCGGCACGATTCCAAGATCTTGGCTTATGAATCGGTTTAGATTAAGTTTTCGGAATCTCTCCAAGAACCTGTCCGACATGGTTGAACCTAGGCCAGCATAACTCCTTGGTTAAGCGCCCTCACCACGTCAAGGTACATCAACCAAGAGAAGGTCATTTTGACTTTGTCAACTCTTTGTTCGATCTAAATTTTTACCAACTAAATGGCGTCTACAACGTCAATTCGAAGCTACTGGACTTAGTATTTATAAATGATTTAACTGATGTCACCATAAATCGTTCTTATCCATTTTCTCTGCCTAAAATTTATACCATCCTACCATAAAAATTAAAATGCCAGTTACTTCTGCTGAGTGCGAAAAATAAGTCTGTTTGCTTCAATAAAAGAAAGTATAATAGAGGGTGTCTAAGTTTTAAGGGCCGATGTTAAATGTGAACCACAGCTAAACGTCAAGTTTTTTTCTGCATTTCATTTGACGTTTCTCAATTTCAGACTAACTCAATTTGAACCATGGAAAGATACATAATCGAGCAATGCGTTAAAGTTATTCTGGCTTATTATGAAAATGGGCGTTCAAATCAAAATGCATATCATGCACTTCGTGATTTTTTCGGTCAATTTAATCGTCCAAATTTGTGTACAATCGGAAAAATCGTGCAAAAATTTGAGCAAACCGGATCTGTAGGAGATGTAAAAACACCAGTGCATGCTCGTAGTGCAGAAAATATTTCTGCTGTTCGCGATAGTATGGATGAAGAGCCGTCCACCTCAACTCGTCGTCGTGCCCAAAAATTGCACCTCTCACGCTCGTCGTTGATGAACATTATGCATAAAGACTTGAATTTACAAGCTTACAAGGTGCAATTGACTCAAGAACTAAAGCCTCTTGACCATTCCAAACGTCGTCAATGGTCAGAATGGTGGCAAGAAATGTCAACAGTGGATGATCAATTTTCAAAGAAAATCATCTTCAGTGATGAGGCACATTTTCACCTCAGTGGATTCGTCAATAAGCAGAATTGCCGCATTTGGGCGAATGATAATTCAAAAGTGATTGTTGAAAAACCAATGTACCCACAAAGAGTGACTGTTTGGTGCGGTTTATGGGCTTGCGGCATCATCGGGCCGTATTTTTTTCCAAAATGAGGCCGGTCATGCAGTTACTGTGAATGGTGTTCGCTATCGTGAGGTGATAACGAACTTTTTATGGCCCGAATTAGAAGATATGGATGTGGACAATATGTGGTTTCAACAAGATTGTGCCACTTGCCACACAGCTAACGAAACAATGGCTCTTTTGTGCCATGTAAATTGGCCGCCAAGATCATGTGATTTGACACCGTTGGACTTCTTTCTTTGGGGTTATTTGAAAGAAAATGTGTTCGTCGATAAGGCAGCAATAATTCAAGAGCTAAAGGATGAGATAATTCGGCACATTAACGGCATAGAACCTCAATTATGCCTCACCGTCATCGAAAGTTTGAACCATCGGATGGAGATTTGCCGCCGAAGTCGCGGCGGCCATTTGGCCGATATTTTACTCAATACATAATTGAACCGTATCATATTATCATAGTAAAAAGAAATAACAATAATTTCCTAAATAATTTGTGTCTTATTCAAAATTAACATCGGCCCTTAAAATTTAACCACCCTTTATAGACCACTGGGATAATCTTTTTACAAACACTGATCTAACTAATAACGTGCAATACATTAACACCATCGTTGAAACGTTTTATAAAAAAATTTATATGACTCAGTGTATACCAAAATCTTCTAATTTTAAGCGCGTTAGTCCTCCTTGGAACACCAAACTACTTTCTGCTTTAAAAAATAAAAAGAATAAACTTTATAAAAAGTATAAATTGTCTGGATCTTTTGCTGACTATGCTAGATATTCTGTTGCTCGTGCTCAGTATAATTCTATTGACCAGCTTTTTAAATAAGCTTAAAAAAAATTTAATCTGATCCAAGGACTTTCTATAAGTTTCTAAATTATAAAAAAAGATCTAACTCTTTTCCAACTATTATGCAGTATCAGGGTATTGAATCTGACAATGATCTGACAATTTGTAATTTGTTCGCTGACTTTTTTTTCGTTTACGTACTCTGATTCTATTTTTGATGATTCTAATTCTTTGCATCTAGCTGATCAATCGAATTCGCCAATATTAATTCCATATTTTGATAAATTGCCAGTGGTTAATGGCTTAAAAAAACTGAAATTTTCATTTAACTGTGGGCCAGATGGAATTCCGAGCTGTTTGCCAATTAGATGTGCAGAGGCCCTAGCAACGCCACTTACTATTATTTTCAATGAGTCAATCAGATATGGCTATATCCATGATATGTGGAAAGATTCTTTCATTATTCCATTATACAAAACTGGTATGAAACGCAATATCGAAAATTATAGAGGCATCGCTAAACTGAGCACCATTTCGAAGATTTTTGAGAAGATAATAACTGAGCATCTAAGTCACCAATTATAATCTGTACTATCTGCTTTTCAACATGGTTTTCGCAAATTTTGTTCTACAATCACAAGTCTTATGCAGTTAACATCACTTGTCCATCGCAGATTTTTTCGACAAAAAGAAACTGATGTAATTTACACAGATTTTAGTAAGGCGTTTGATAAAGTCAATCATAGACTACTGATAAAAAAAAAACTTGATTTGATTAAATTATACTTAGTAAATTGAAAGCAACATGTTTGTTTTAAAACCTTTTCTTCTAAGTCTATTGCTGTTTTACCTGGTGTGCCTCAGGGTAGCCATCTTGGCCGACTATTATTTTCTTTATTTATAAATGATTTACCGAAAATTATACTATTTTATCATGTCTAAATGTTTGTGGATGACGTAAAAATTTTGCTGAGTTATAATCAACTTGCAGATCGCCTTTACTTACAGAATGATCCAAATGCATTTAGCTCGTGGTGTGATCATAATTTAAAGGAATTAAATCACAAAAAGTGTAAGTATTTATATGTGCTTCTACCATGGTCAGCATTTAAGTGTAAACTATACTTTAAATGACCAACAACTCGACATATTAACTATTATTTCTGATCTTGGAATTCTACTTGATGTGAAGTAAAATTTTTTACATCATATTTCTACAACTATTGCTTACATCTTTAGTAAGACCTATTGTTGAATATGGCTCGAAATTTTTTTTTATCCGATTTATATGGTTCATGTTAATAATATTGAATCTGTTCAAAAACAGTTTTTGTTATTTTGCCTACGTTGATAACATTACCACCTTATACCAACAGACTTGCTCTCATTAAGCTGCCAACTTTATAAAGTCGCAGAATAATGCTAAATATTATATTTGTTTTAAATTTTTTAAAAGGAAATGCATGCTCTGATTTTTTGATTAGTAATATATTTTTTAATGTTCCATCACGATGTACTCGTCCGAACAAATTATGCCAATTCCGAACCTCTCTTAAGAATTTGCAATCAATTTAATAAATTTTATAAGAATGTTGATTATTCGTTAAATATTGATATTGTTAAAACTAATTTAATTGTATTTTTAAAAAATTCATTGTGATATATTTTAGTCTGTAAGGATCTTGAATCCATAGATATTATATAAATAAATAAATAAATAAACAATAGTACTTTATTAGAGATCTAATTTTTGTGGGCGACACTAAAGTTTCTGCTTCATGTTTTTCCAAACATGACTTGGTGTTTGCGGTATATGACTTTTTACTTGGTGAACAAGTTCAATCCTACTCCTATCGTGATTTCAGTAATGTAGACTACAACGTGCTGACTGATAGCTTCTCACATGAAGATTGGAATAGTACGAGGTGTGTTCAAAAATAAGGTGAATTTTTATTTTTCTCAAAAAATATTTATTTATTCATCAATTTCTATTTTGTCTCCTTCAAAGTAGTCCCCGTCAGATATAATACACTTATGCCAGCGTTTTTTCCAATCCTCGAAGCAGTTCTGTTTTGGTATGCTCTTGAGCTCTCTCAGCGATTCGGCTTGTATCTCTTCAATCGTCTCAAAACGCTGTCCTTTCATGGGTCTCTTCAATCTTGGGAACAGGAAAAAGTCGCAGGGGGTCAAATCTGCTGAATACGGCTTTTGGCCAAAAAATTACGAACAACTAACGATCTTTTTGGTCAAAATTCAGCAATTTTGGAACAAACTTTGCTGCCACATGCTTCATGCCCAAAATTTCCGAAAAAATTGCATGGCATGAGCCAACCGATATGCCGACATCCTCAGCAACTTTTCTAATAGTGATTCGACGATTCTCCATAACAATTTTCTTCACTTCCTCAACATTTTCATCGGTTTTTGATGTGCTCGGGCATGCAGGGCTAGCGTCGTCATTCACATATTCTCGGCCTTCTGTGAATAGCTTGTACCACTTGTATATATTTTTTTGGCTTAAAGTAGACTCACCGTATGCCAGTTTCAACAATTCAAGTGTTTTGGAGTACTTGATTCCATTTTTCACACAAAATTTAATGCAAACTCTTTGATCCATGTTTTTCGACAGCAAAAAATCGCCGAACACGCAAAACACTTCTAACTTTTATGCCTCTCACAAGCAAACTAAATGTGCTATATAGCTAAAACATTGAACATATGTTCGAGACGAGTGTACCAGTATAACAAAATAAAAAAAAAAAACAATTATCGATTGTACGTAGTCCGCTTACTCCCGTTGGAAGCGGTTCAAAGCTTCAGAGCTAATGGCTGAGTTTTGCTCAGCCAGAAGGGAGACGAATAAGCAAATAAGAGATGCTAAGTTATATTATTCTGAACCATTCAGTGATGCATTTGAATCCAAACATACATGGAAAATTTTGGAGTTGGTAATACGGATCGGACCGTGGGCTATTCGGTTGATGCCGATGAGCTTAATGCTACATTTGTTAATGCCGCACTTGCTTTGGATAATACCGTAGTAAGCGATTTTATTGAACAAAGCATGTTTGAGTTTGCCTAGTAAGTGAGATAAGAAACAAAAAAAGGACAATACACAAGCTATGACGATGCTGGCTATGGCCGACACAAAGTTTTTAAGTGCACGAAATTGGTACGTAGATAGCGGCGCAAAAACATCATGAAGTTATTGCATTGGCTGGCAATAAATACATAAATGCCAGTGAAAAAGGTGATTTATATATTTATTAATACACAACAGTAATTTTTAAATTCTGCTTCAAAATTGTTTGTTTTCTTCTGAGGCTAATTTTATTTCTGTCAACAAAGTTGTCGATTGCGGTTTGAATGTGATGTTTAATTCAAAATATGCAGTCATAAAGAGAACAAATGGTGTGATTGTTCTTAGAGCAGAACGCAAAGACAATCACCCTTATCGCAAATCTCAAGGGAATAAATTCTAGGGAATAATTTGTTTATTCCCATGAACAATAATTTGGTATCGTCAATTGTTAGGGAATAAAATATTTTTTCGAAACATATGTGGCAATTCGAACATACTATTGTGAATTGATGTTGTTTGATTGCTTGTGTTTTTTTTGTAATTTTCTTAATAAATTGTTATTATTCAATAAAATGCATAGTATTTCGCTCCGATTTATGTTATTAGAAGAAGAGAAGAAATTATTGGAGAAAATAAAAAGACGGAATTTAAGAGATGCATCAAATCCATTGTGCTTACCAGAAACAATGTAAGTGAAAACATGAAGAATTGTAAACATTATGTACATATAAATAGGTTCCAACAACATTTTCTAGCTGACAAAGCAGCTTTTAAATGCCTTTTAGATATATTCAACCAGAACTGCTTACCAGAAAGCCGTCGTGTTGTGTAGCTTACAACATGTCTACGGTTTTTATAGGATACAAAAAATTAAAAGGAAATATTCTTTAGAAAGATACGAAATCTAAAATCTAAAAAACAATAAATCACATTTGTGTCATTTTTGGTTGTACTTCATGTATCACAAACAATTTTAATAAACAGGCACATAAAAAAGGCAACAAAAATTCTAATTCATAACACAGGTCTGCGACCAAAAAACTGAATAGGATTTTTTACATTTTCTTACAGATTTTGATGCGCTAAACTCAAATCCGTTTTCGGTTTTTCTCCATCGCGTAGGGATTTTTTTTATGGGGGTGGCAATTTTTTCCCCCTAAATTAGTCAGGTACGAAGACATATTTCAGCCTAACTCGAGAACGGCTCATCCGATTTTCATAAACAAAACACCAAAAGATTCGTAACATATGCGTAATTATATTTAATTTAATATAATTGTTTTCTATATTTTATCGTTTTGGAATTATTCAAAAATTTAAGAGGGGAAAAAATTTTTTTCTTGCAAAATTCGCGTTTTTTTTCAGTTTAAAAATGCAATAAAAAAAAAGAAAAAGCAAAAATTTTTCTGAAAGCTAAATACCTCAAGAATAAAATAAGGTATAAATAATGAAAATCGAATAACAAATGCGGATTTTATTCTCAATTTACCGCAGGTACCCAATATTGAACGAATATGTGTGACATTTATGGCCTTGAAAAAAACCAACCCTATTATCTCACACACCGATTAGCGAAGGTCTGCTATTACAAATTAGCGTATTTTCCGCAGAAAGGATTATTTGTTTTTTATTGAAGTAATAAACGTGTACACTAATTAATAGATAGTGCTACTTGTTTCTTGGAATCTGTTTAAGACTTTAGGTACTACCTAATGTTAACATGCATTTGAAAAGATGACCGGAGAATCGTGTGTATGTGTGTGTGTGGTAATATGGGAAATGACAGGTACGCATGTGTACAAAATTAGTTTTAAGATTTAGTATTTAAGGAAGATAGTTTTTAAAAATAAACAGAGTTTTTTATCAACCGTCGTAGAGTGAATTTACAACCGCTCTACATTAAGTGAAAACAGCAGTGTTTTATTTTACATCGCTTGAAACAAAGAAAAGCTCTCAGTAGACATACTGATATTCAAGTGAACAGTGCTGTTGTCTGTTAATCATGGCTACAAGGAGTTGTGTTATTTCTCCAAACAGTTTTTGTTATATCTGTGGTGAATTCACTATTAAAAGTCAACAGAGAAATATAAGTGATTTTGTAAGGAAAGTTTATTTTGCCTACTTTAAATTAAAACTTGGTCATCAAGATAAACCATGGGCCCCGCATAAGGTGTGTAGAAGATGCGAAGATGATCTTCGTTTGTGGTTTAGGGGAAAGAAAAATGCATTTCGATTTGGAATTCCTATGATATGGCGTGAGCAGAAAAATCACACCACTGACTGCTACTTCTGCTCAGTTGACGTAAAGGGATTCAATTCAAAAAACATAAGTTATCCTAATCTTGACTCAGCTATACGTCTAGTGCCCCAAAGCTCCGAGATATCTATCCCGCAGCCACCTTCCAGTTTGGATGAATACCCTAGTGAGTTGGAGGACGAAGCTACATTACCTCCTCCGGGTGAATCAAGCTCAGATTTATCTTTTGACGAAGATGGAAGGAAAAGAAGAAGAGGTTTCATAAAGAACATGAATAAGTATACATATGTATCAAAATAATGTTTCGTTTGCTTTAAAAAAATGTTTATTGTTTGAAAATTTTGAATAAAGGAGTGCTTTAACCAATTTTTTGTGTTTGAATTTGCAAAAAATCCTTATGTGATAGAAAAAAATGGCCATCACTTTTGAAATCAGCGCACTTTAAAACATATAATTCAGTAAAAATATCTCATGCAGCTGAAAAAAAATTTTTTTTCGCAGACCTGTGTAATTAATATACGTTTTTAAAACTAAAAAATTATCATATTCTTACATGTTTACAGTCCATCATTGCTATTAGATTGCTTGATTTTCAGTTCCTCTAATTTTATTTGCCGCTGCAACAATTCTAAATTTTATTCCCAAACAAAATGTTTGTGAAAAATGTCACAATACTTTTGGGAAAAAACTCACGGGAATAAAAATCGGCGATGCCATAATATTTTCGAACATTCGAGTTTTTTCACTTACAAATAATTCACGATTGCAACTTTAGGGAAAAACGAAATATTTCGAGGGAAAAAATATTTACGATAGGGGTGAATAATTACAAAATTGAGAAAGCGTGTGCAGTTAATAATAACAATAATCATTGGCATAACACATATGACCATATGAATTTTACAAGTTTGCAACATTTATTTATCAAACGCATGCTAAAGAGAATCAATGTTAATAACAAGACTAATACTAATAAATGTAAGACATGCATGTTAAGTAAAATTTATGTACTTCCGTTTCCTAAAGAAAGTAGTACAAACATCAAAGAATTATTAGAGATTGTCCATTCCGATGCTTGCGGTCCTTTTAAAGTCTGTATGTTAGTGGTATGAAATACTTCGTTACATTTATTGATGACAGATCAAGAAAAATTTTTGTTTATTTTATTAAAAACAAAAGTGAGGTATTTGAAAAATTCAAAGCCAATGTAGAGAAGCAGACAGGTTGTAAAATAAGAACATTGCGACAGACAACGGAGGAGAATATATATAAATTCAGAATTTGATTAATTTTTATTAAAAGAGTGTATCAACAGACCAATAACAGTGCCATATACGCCGCAGCAGAATGGTGTTTCTGAGAAAGGCAACCGTACCTTAATTGAAATGGCGAGATCAATGATGGTGCATGCTGGTGTAAAAGAATATTTATATATGATAAATAGATGTGCCACAAAACATTTGCAAAATAAAACACCGTACGAAGTTTGGTATGGTAGAAAACCGAGTGTATATCATCTAAAAACGGTTGGTAAGTCTGAATAAAGCACCGAGTACTTCAAAATTTAAGGCTAAAGGTGTTCCATACATTATGATAGGATATTCAATGACTTCCAAAGCATATCGTCTTTTTAACACAAAAACGCTATGGAGGAGGAAATGCAGTCTTTAAAAAATAATAAAACTTGAAGCTTAACAAATTTGCCAGAAGGTCATAAGGCTATACCATATACGAAATTGAGCGGTACAAGGCACGCCTAGTTGCCAAGGGTTGTAGCCAAAGATTTGGTATAAATTTTAAAGAAATTTTTTCTCCAGTGATTCGTTATTCAACTATACGCTTGCTTTTGGCATTAGCACTTAAGAACAAAATTCACTTACACCAAAAGGACGTCAGTACAGCGCATTTGAACGGAGATCTTCATGACGAAATTATATGCTGCAGCCTTCGCAGTTTGTTAATAAGAAGTCACCAAAAAAGGTTTTACGTATGCATAAGGAAATGTATGGTCTAAAGCAATGTGGTAAAGAATGGAATAGCAAACTTGATAGCGTTTTACGGAATATGAATTTCGTTCCATGTCATAACGAACTATGTTTATGTAATACCTTGTTCACACCTAGGTTTTTGAGCGTGTTTTAGCGAAATGTTTTAAAACAAAAACACAGCCGTTCACACCAATTTTGAGACGTTTTAGGACAGCTGATATTATTTTATTTTTTGATTTTATTTAATTTTAATACAATAATTAGCTAAAAACTTATCAAGCCACAAATATTAATATTCAAATTTCAAGTAATAAGTCTCTAAATATTAAAAACTGCTGAAAACCCACTGAATATACTCCAAATGCAAATGCAACCCTGTCTTTGAAGTGTTTTTGGAAGTATTTTTATCAAAAACTCGTTGTTTGAGATGTTTATTAAAACATTTCAATGTATGGTAAAACCTGATAAAATTTACTGGTTTTAGCTCAAAAACACGAATAAGTCGTTAACACGTTCAAAAACCTAGGTGTGAACATGGTATAAGGCTAAAATACAAAATAAGCTTGTTTTAAATGCGGCATACGTTGATTACCTCATTATTGGTTGTAGTGACAACAATTGTAAAGGATGTTAAAAGACAAATTGCAAATAAATTTAAAGTTACAGACAAAGATATTTTAAATCTTTTCCTTGGAAAGGAAATACATCGACAAGGCGAGACAATAAAGATTGAATTGAGTCAAACGCAATATATTCTGGATATTTTAAAACAATATGGTATGGATAAATGCAAAACTGTACGAGTACCATTAGGAGTAGGATATCAGGTAAATTTTGAAGAAAATTTAGATCAAAAGGAATACCAATCGCTTGTTGGTACACTTATGTACTTGGTAATATCCACAAGAGCAGATACCTTGCACTCTGTTTCAAACATGGCTCAATGCAATTGTGATCCTCACGTTGAACATATGACTAAACTAAAACATATATATATACTTATCTGGTACAAGACATTTGGTTTTTGAATCAAGCGGTCAAAGCTTAGAAGGGCTAGTAGATGCTGACTGGGGAGGAAATATAATGGATAGAAAATCCTGTACAGGCTTTGTGTTTTTCTACAATGGTTGTCCTATCTCATGGGAATCTAGAAAACTGTCTTCAGTCGCACTCAGCAGTACAGAGGCTGAAAATGTAGCATCTTCCGATGCTGCAAAGGAGGCAATATATTTTAAGCGCTTACTAGCTGAAGTAAATGAACACGACGAAGAGGCTATTATGTTACACATCGATAACCAGGGTGCGCAAAAGTTAGCTTAAAATCCTGTATTTCATAAGCGCAGCAAGCACATCGAAATAAAGTTTCACTATATTAGGGACTTGGTGAAAAATAAGAAAATTCATCTTTTATATTGTCCAATGACAGATATGGTTGCAGACAGAGGAGTATTGAAAATAACAAAGTAACGTATATTCAATGCGTTGTTAATTATATGAAAATATAGTTTTCTATTTTCATGTTTATCAAATTTTTTCATTCTCATTAAAACATTCAATGTGTATTAACTTAAACATAATATTCATAAGTTAAACAAATTCATCAATAAAATCAACTGCTACAGGATACGATATTTTGAATCCCAAGTTCATAAAAATAGTTCTACCATACATAGCCCACTTATTTAACACCATTATTACCAGTAACTGTTTTCCTGCCAAATGGAAGCATGCAAAAATAATTCCAATCCCTAAATCCAACAATGAATATCGCCCAATATCAATATTAAGCTTTCTTTCAAAATCCTTAGAGAAAATTTTACAATAACAAATTAGTATATGAAAATCATTTAATATCTGATAAACAATCAGGCTATCGACCAAATCACAGCTGTATAACTAAAATTAACTTCTTAGTGCTTCCTGATACTGTTAATCCTGAAATTTTATGTAAAAAGCTTAAATCTCTTTTTAATTTTTCTACAACAGCAACAAAACTTATTTTATCGTAGTCAGTCGGTATATGTAGACAATACAGAGCACAATTGGTCTCACTAGGGGTGTGCCCCAAGGGTCGATTTTGGGGCCATTACTTTTCTCAATATATGCTAATGATCTACCACTTCACTTATCTTACTGCAATATAAACATGTATGCAGATGACGTACAGTTGTGGCTGAGTAGTTCAGAACAGTCGATTGCAGAAAGTATTAACAGACTTAATCACGATTTGAGCAATATTTACAATTGGGCATCTGCTAATTGGCTATGTTTAAACATAAAAAAATCCAAGTGCCTGATAATTCACAAAAAACCCGTAAATCCCATTATAGATTTGTTCTGTCTTCATTCACACTTCTGATAAAAAAAGTGAAAAAGTACATGCTTTATTTCTTTAATTTGACAGATAATATAATAATAATAAATGGGAAGGCGTTGCCAGATAGTTATCAATTCATAGGTACCCAACACGCCCCCTTCTAAGTTTTCTTATAATAATATAATTCTTAAATAAATTTAACGATTACAAGAAGATAAATGGTTAATTCAATTATTCATCTTATGCTACCATAGAGAATTTATAATATTTTAGTTCTTACTACATTAATTTGTATTATGTTCATACAAAAATATAACAAAATATTTTTAGTTATAAACAATAATGATAATAAAAATAACATGTATACAAATATGTCCATATTTTTTTTTTTTTTTTTTTTTTTTATATATATGAAAATATGTACATAAACATGAAAATATATGTATATACAAATGTGCTAACATATATAAATAGACATAAATATATATATGTGATTTTATGTATTTTTCTTAGTTTCTTTAATCACTTTACCACCCTCTCGTGGCCTCAGTTTTTTTTGTAATGAGACTTCACAAGTATTGCCAATGTTTCCAATTGGTATGTTATTATTTTCAGTTGAAATTTCTTCAGAAACCACACTTTGACAACCACCATGCACATCGTTCCGGTTTTGTTTAGCAGGCTCATTATTACCTTTTTGAGAAACATCTTCTGAACGATTTTCTTCGACCGTTACTTGCATATTCTGTCGACCATATGTATTTAAAAACGACCGTTGTCGTTTAAAGCACACATGTAAGATTGCGTACCAATTCTGTTTTTAACTGTTGCTGTTGACCATTTGGGTTTATTTTGATCTCTATAATCTCTTATCAAAACCGTGTCCCCTTGTGAAAACTCAAGATTGCGTTTTCCTTTGTGATTGCGTTGGCTTTTGATTTGACTATTTAAAATGAAATTTTTTGTTGAGTCTGGTTTTAAAAGACTAAACCGAGTTTTCAACGTTCTCCCTAAAAAAATTTTTGCTGGAGACTCTTGAGTTGTACTATGTTTTGTAACACGATAATCAATTAGAAATTTGTTAATTATGGTATCTAAATCAGTTATTCTATTACTTGATAAATTTGCCATGATTGATTTTTTTATGGTTTTTACGACAATTTCTGCCTGGCCATTTTTCGATGGATGACCAGGTGCAGTTAAAATATGTCTCACATTGTTTGCTTTCAAAAAAAATTGGAACTCTTTTGACGTGAACTGACGTCCATTGTCGCTGACTAATGTGTCAACTAGACCATAACGACAAAAAAGCTCTCTTATTTTATTTATTGTAAAAGATGATGTAATTTCTTTAGTTTTAAAAATTTCAACCCATTTTGAGTATGAGTCCACAATAACTAATAAATAAAAGTTTTTGATAGGGCCTGCAAAATCAACATGGATTCGACTCCATACTGAATCAGTAGGTGTCCACGATATTAAATTACTTTTCTCAGGGCTTGATTGCAACTTTTGACATGCACAGCAATTCCCAACAAGTTTCTCGATGTCTTTATCGATGGCAGGCCACCACACATATGAGCGTGCGAGAGCTTTGGTTTTTACTATGCCGAAATGTGATCTGTGCAATTGATCCAGAACTATACCACTTAATTTTTGTGGTATTGATGTTCTATGGCCCCATAAAATACAGTCATATTCAACTGATAATTCATTTGATTTTTCGCGAAATGGAGAAAATTCTGTTGTTTTTAAATTCTGAACTGTACCCCGGTTAATATTCTCAGCCAACTTCGCCAAAATTGGGTCTCGTCTAGTTTCCCTCGCGATGTCCTTGAAATTCAAGTGTAAACTGTTATTTTTTTGAATAAGATTTATATAGTTATAGTCTTTATTATCTTTTATTGTCTGACTTTGAGGCATTCTTGATAATTGATCAGCGTTATTAGAGATACCTTTGATATATTCTACAGTATAATCAAATCCTGAAAGTGTTAGTGCCCACCTTTGAATCCTTGCCGATGCCATGGCAGGTAAAGCTTTGTTCTCGCCAAAAATAGTTATCAACGGTTTGTGGTCAGTGCGTAATATAAATTTGTTACCCAGCAAATATTGTCTGAACTTAGTTATAGAAAATATTATGGCCAAAGCTTCTTTTTCAAGTGTACTGTAGTTTCTTTCACTCGGTGATAAAGACCTAGATATAAAAGAAATTGGTTTGATAGTACCATCAGGAAAGGTGTGTGAAAGTACAAAAGCTACCGCATTATTACAACCGTCAGTCGTTTAGACTATCGGCAATTTGGGATTGAAGTGAACCAGAATTTGATCAGATGTTATGTCTCTCTTTAATTTTTGATATGCATTGTCAAGGGTCTTAGACCAAATGAATTTATGATTCTTACGTAAAAGTTCATAAAACGGATGCATTTTACTTGCGAATTTGTCTATAAATTTCGAATAATAATTTATCATTCCGATAAATGCTGTTAATTCGGATACATTACTTGGTTTAGGTGCATTGATGATGGACACAATCCTTTCATCATTTTTCTTTAAACCATGTTTATCAATGGTAAACCCCAAGTATGAAAATTCTTTTTGGAAAAATTTGAATTTTTTTTGCATTTAGCTTAAAACCCGCAGAATTCAATTTATTTAAAACAGCTTTTAAGTTCTGTACATGACTTTGAAGCGTTTTACCTGTGACAGTGATATCGTCTTGATACACCACTACACCAGGAATGTCCCTTAGTAAATTTTCCATCATTTTTTGAAAAATTGGTGCAGCAGTTTTGATACCAAACGGTAGACGTTTTACTTTTAAAACTCCAATATGTGTACTCCATGCAGCTAACAACTGTGATTTCTCATCAAGTTGCAACTGATTATATGCACTAGATAAGTCAAGTTTGGTAAAAAGTTCACCTCCTTGAAGTGCTGAAAAAATTTCCTCAATGCGAGGTAATGGATATTTAAAATCCTCTAAAAATTTATTAAGTGTGACTTTATAGTCTCCACATAGTCGTATGTCACCGTTTTGTTTTAGTATGGGAACTAATGGAGTAGCTCATTCTGAATTGTCTACTGACTCAAGAAGTCCTTCTTTAATGTAGTCCCTTAATTGCTTTTCAATTTTATTTTTCCACGCTAAGGGCAATGGTCGTGGTTTGAAAAAGATAGGTCGGACTTCTTCCCTAATTACTAATGAAATTTTTGGACCATTGTAAGCACCTAATGTATTTTTGAAAATCTCACTATATTCATTTCTTATTTGTTTTTCAATCATGTCAAGTTTATCAACTGTATTTATCAAATTTACTTGTATCAACTCAAATTTAAAATGTCTCAAAAATGTACGACCAAGTAATGGAGGTGTTTTAGTACGTGTAACAACCACCGTAATCACTTTTTTTACGTTTTGATATTCAACCATAGCATCAAGCTCACCCGCTATAAGATAAAAATAGAAAAAACGAAATCATTATTATAATCATCAGAATCAGATATATAATTAATTTGATTGGCCTTTAATTTGCAAATCGATGCAAGATGTCCAATTTTTCCACATAGATGGCACTTGCTGTCCTTAAATTTACATTTTTGCGAGTCATGGTTTCGCCACCCGCAGTGCACACATGTTGTCTTTTTCTTACTGCTAGCTTCTTTGGTTTTGTTCGAGAAATTTTCACCACCTTTTTGTGACCTCGTATTTTGCGCGCTGCGATTTTTTTGCCAAGTGCCTTTCTTGACGAAATTAACGCTGTCTCTTTCATTCTCATTGGTCGGTGAATTATATTTTGTTCAAAAATTAATGCCTTTTTTAATGCATCTACCGATGTAAGTTTCTCATCTTCCTCACAAAAGCGTTCAAACATTTTGTTTGAAAGACCCATTATGAATTGATCACGAACACATATTTCCAAATGCTCACCAAATTTACAATCTAGAGCCAATCTCTTAACTCTAGCAAACCAACTGGAAATAGACTCATCATCAGTCTTACTGGAACTGTAAAACAATTTGCGTTGCTTAAAAATAATCTTTGGCGGAGTATAATGTGTTTCTAAAATTTCACATAAATGTTTATAAGTCTTTTGTATTGGAGCTTCTGGGCTGCATAGACTGTGTAGAATGCCATATGCTGCGGATCCAATTAATTTTAATAGTATTGCCTTTTTTATGTTGTCATCTACACAATTTATTTCGCACAGATGGATATCTAATCTTTCTTTCCATAGGGTCCAGTTATCTGAGTCAGGAGAAAACTCACTAAGACTATGCGATTGCATGAATGTGAACATGTTGGCATTATTATTATTATTACTTTGAGGTTCATTTGCCATTTTGCGTATGTATACTTGCACTTTTTTTTTTGTTTAAAAGTTTCTGCTTTGAAATTGTTTTGTGTGTAATGTTCTAGTTATATACATACATAACTTTCAACACTCTTTCACACCAAAAAAAATTGTTAAAATATATTCTTATTATATTGGTTATAATATAACCACATTTCTATCTAATTTTTCTTTTTAGCCTCGTCGCCAATTTGTTCTGTCTTCATTCACACTTCTGATAAAAAAAAGTGCCAAAGCACATGCTTTATTTCTTTAATTTGACAGATAATATAATAATAATAAATGGGAAGGCGTTGCCAGATAGTTATCAATTCATAGGTACCCAACAGTAATAAATCAAGAAAAAATTGAAGTAGTAAAAACAGAAAAAATCTTTGTATAGTGTTTAATAACAACTTAACATAGTCAGATGATGTAAATAGGCTGGTTCCCTATTATAAGATATGTCTATGACCTCAAGAGCCGGGAACATGTCTCAATTTATACAAAAACTCTATATGGAGTATCACTCCAAAGCCTCTTAAGGATAAGGTCGCTAATTTTCCTCCAGAAGATCATATACACTAAAAAGCCGAATTACCTGTTTTAGAAAATAAGATTTGCTCAATCGTCAAGAGGCAAAAATAATAATACCTAAATATTTATAAGTTTCTGAATGGCAATTATTCATAAATTCTATTCGTCTTTGAAATGCTCTTCGGCATAATCAACAGTTAAACAGCAACGTAATGAGCTTTAAAAAATGTATTTATTTAATTTTTATTTTTGTGGTGAAACTTTCTTTGTACACTTTTTAAAAACCCTGTACTATAATTATAAGACTTAGTCTTATTGTGCAAAAGTTAATAATAAATAAATAAATTAGAGTGTGAAAAATTTTTTTTATAATTTTTTCAAAAAAAGCAAAAGAGGGTATTTCATGGTAATTTTAAATTTCGCACTACCCGAAAAAAAAAGAAATTTCGAATTAAAGCCAATACTTTTATCTATCCAACGTAATATAAATCAAGTCGATATCTTGAAAACTAAGCAAGTTATGACCAAAAAGGTAACCAGTTCTACTAAAAAGTGGCCGGAAAGAGGCAGTAGTAGAACTGGTTTCCTTTTTGGTCATACCTTGCTAAGTTTTCAATATATCGACTTAATTCTTTTTGCTTCAGATAGATAAACGTATTGGCTTTTATTCGAATTTTTTTTGCCGATAGTGCAAAAAAATTCTCTTATAATTTAAAAAAAAAAAGCAAGTTATGACCAAAAAGGAAAGCATGTTTAAAACGACCTTATTTGCTTTAGTTTTTGTCACTGTATGTTTTCTTCTTTTTTTTTTATAAAAAGCATAATTATTATTTTGAATTTTAAGCGACAGTTTGTCTTAGTTTTTTTTTTGTAAGTGATTTAGCTTCCTCTAGCCTTTTTTAGGCAAATTTAGCTTATTTTTTTCTAGCTCCTGGCAACGCTGATGAGAATATAGGGTAAAAGTGCCGGTAGTATTCAATTTAAGGTTTCTCCTTTTTTCAAATTGGTACCATTTTTTAAATGATTATGATGTTACTCTGATTATTCGATGTAACGATACAATATTGGATATATTTTTAATGTTTTAAGCTTTTTTTTCAAATTTATTTTATTAAAATTTACTAATATCCCAATACTCGTCATACTGTGATCCTTTTGTCGGCATATCATTTTGTCTTTAAATTTTTTCAAGCAATCAGCTGCCGACTCTAAAAACATGAGCCTGTATTCGGCAGGCTTTAAATTACTCAATAAAGCATTCTGTTGACTACTGGGAGAACACCATTTAGCAATAGCGGCACCCCATAACGACTACAGCTAATCATACAATTTTGGGGTGTCTCAGAGCGCCACCTTTACAAATTAAGAAAATAATTATTTTTGGTCAATTTTTACTTATCAAAGCCAATATTTAAACTCTTTTCTTTCCATAGCAACCATTAAAATATGGAAATTATTGCAAATAATGGCTTACCAATTCATTCAAAATTGGCCTTGCCACAAAATTTTTTTTAAAAAAACAACATTTCTGCAGATGTTGCAGAGGAGACATTGAATAAATAATTCAATTTACTAAAATGAACTAATTTTATATAAAGGGTGTTTTTCATAGACGTATAGAATTTTAAATTGCAATAAAACAACGATGGATTATTCGATTGACATGAATTTTATTTATCCGAAAGATAATCTTGTGGCATTACATTTTATATATGATTTCTGGCATATGACCGCCACGGCTGGCTCGGTTGTAGTCCAATCTGGACGTCCAATTTTCGATGACTTTTTCCAACGTTTGTGGCCGTATATCGGCAATAACACGGCAAATGTTGTCTTCCAAATGGTCAAGCGCTTGTGGCTTATCCTCATAGACCAAAGACTTTACATAGCCCTACAGAAAGTAGTCTAACGGTGTTAAATCACAAGATGTTGGAGGCAAATTCACAGGTCCAAAACGTGAAATTAGGCGGTCACCAAACGTGTCTTTCAATAAATCGATTGTGGCACGAGCTGTGTGACATGTTGCGCCGTCTTGTTGGAACCACAGCTCCTGGACATCATGGTTGTTCAATTCAGGAATGAAAAAGTTAGTAATCATGGCTCTATACCGATCACCATTGACAGTAACGTTCTGGCCATCATCGTTTTTGAAGAAGTGCGGACCAATGATTCCACCAGCCCATAAAGCGCACCAAACAGTCAGTTTTTCTGGATGTAACGGTGTTTTGACATACACTTGAGGATTAGCTTCACTCCAAATGCGGCAGTTTTGTTTGTTGAGGTAGCCATTCAGCCAGAAGTGCGCTTCATCGCTAAAAAAAATTCGCTTATAAAAATCGGGAACAACGGCAATCTCGTTTTCGAAATAAAATTGCACTATTTGCCAGCGTTGTTCAGGCGTAAGTCTATTCATGATGAATTCCCAAACCAAACTGATAATAAATCACTTGACAGCTATTAAATCGGTCGCCATCTTGAAAAGTAATGCCAACTTAAAGTTCTATACGTCTATGAAAAACACCCTTTAGAAAGCTGAGTATATTATTTAACCAAATACTACTATTTATAAATACAAACTCTCTACTATTTATTTGTTATATAAACAAAACTGCCAACTAGTGGTACATGCTGAACTTAGGAGTGTTTACCTAATCTACATTTTATCTCTCTTATAGAACAGGTTTTTACGTGAATGACGTTAATTTGAATTTATTTAATTGCAATTAACTATTGTTTGATTAAAAAAATTTATTTCAAAGAAATTATTTTAATCAATATTTGCCAGTTCACTGGAATGCTTTTTAAGATTTTTTTTAATATTTAAATATTTGACTACAACAGTGAAGGGTATATTAAGCTTGGCACTAACGATTTTAGCTTGTTTTTAATTATTATTAACTTTCTTGTTGTTTTCTTCTTATTTAAAATTTTAATTAATTTCAAAACTTTTGCATACTTATAATAAGTATGCCTCAAATATCAATTGTTTTTTTTATTTTCCAATAAAAAAGATTAATAATTTTACCTGTAATTCCAAATAACCTCATTGGGGTTTTTCCTTCAATTAATTTAATTAACTACGTCCCTGCTTATAACATAATGCCTATGTAGATACGTACATCCACATATATGTATGTACATATTCCATTTATAGTGTGCGTACGATCTGTGGTGTTGATATGTTACAGATAAAATCAGGTATCACCATTGTGGATGACTAATATAAAACAGCCACATAACAAACTTTTAACAACACAAACCATTATAATGGCAAATATACTCGTATAAAGAGCAAAAAAAAAGTTTATTGCCTGAATCACAACGCTACACTCAAGTGAAATACAAATATTTAATTTTATTTGACATGTTAACACGTTTAAAAAGCCTTAAATGGGATCAGCAGCTGTGATGCCTGATATCCTAACTAATGCTTGGAAAATTTCCCGTGTTCATCTCATTTTCAGAGTTTAGGAAAATTTACCAAAGGTCATGTGCAAGGTTTTGTGAGATCTCTCCTCTAGTCCAACCTAGGGTAGCCAGATTTTAAACTAAGAAAAACGATACTCGTACAAAAATCAGTACTTTCTCGGATAATATATTTAATGATATAAGATAAAATTTTTTAAAATTTTTTTTAATATAAACAACTTAACACAACAAAAATCCGCGAAGCTTCTTGGCTTGCTGTAGGAAACACCCAGGGTCCAGGCAGGAATCGAAGATGCGACCCCTAAATTGGTAGGTTAGTGCTCTTCCCACTAATCTACGGGGACAGCAAAAGCGACAATTTGGTAATTTATCATTATCTTACATCACAGTTAAATGCCTTACATTTTGGGTCGATTGCCAACATCTTAGTCGATAATAATAACAGGCTTAAAATACTATGAATGCATAATAATTTTGAATTCAATTAAATGAGTTGTTATTTTTGAAAGTGGTATAACAACTCAAATAAATTCGTAAACACGAACTATGCAAGCATACCTCGATTAACGCTATCTCTTTTAGCGCTCTCTTGAATTTTTGAAAGAAAAAATAATCTTAACTTTAAAATAATTTGCTATAGGTTTTCTCTTTCTAATTTGATATGAAAATTTATAAAACTTAATTTACAGTACTTGGAATCCTTGTTTTTCAAAAGAAAAAAAAAATAATAAAATAAAATTTATTTGTGCTTAATTCCAGAAATTGTGTTGGTTTTTAAATTTATTCTTTTACTCATGATATTCTCGTGAGTTATTTATTCAGTACAATAAATACTGAAGGGGATAGCATATCTATATGGACCATTTCATCAGACGCTATTCTGAATCCTCAGTAGGTTACTCCCAACGTTTCTTGCAAACATTAGAACCTTTATATTGTAAAAGCAGTTGACTAAATAAGAATTATTTGTCAATAGTTACAAAAAGATTCAAATATTCGAACAAAAAACTCAGTAAGCATTGGACTGAATAAATAAATAAATTATTATTTTTTATAAATTTTTTTTTTCATATACTCTTTAATTACATTCAGTAATACCCAACTGGCATTGGAATGTAAAAGAGAAGAGAAGAATAAAAATAGAATATATAGTTTTCAATATTAAAATGTTGGTTGGGAAATTTTTTAATAAACATCTCAAACGACGAGTTTGTGATAAAAACACTTCCAAAAACACTTCAAGAACAGGGTTGCATTTGCATTTGGAGTGTATTCAGTGGGTTTTCAGCAGTTTTATTTTTTGTTAATAGGCGACACGTCAAAAAGATTTTGGTGACCAAAAGGTTAGGTTAAACAGGTCGCCCGGAAAGAAAGAAAACAAGAGCTGGGCTCACTTGGGTTCTCTGACGTGGTCACTTTGTGACCAAAAAAAATGGTAATTTAATATTTAGAGACTTATTACTTGAAATTTGAATATTAATATTTGTGGCTTGATAAGTTTTTAGCTAATTATTGTATTCAAATTAAATAAAATCAAAAAATAAAATAATATCAGCTGTCCTAAAACATCTCAAAATTGGTGTGAACGGCTGTGTTTTTGTTTTAAAACATTTCGCTAAAACACGCTCAAAAACCTAGGTGTGAACATGGTATTAGTTAGGAACGTTGTTTCTGTTAACGCTAAATTTTCAGGAACGCAATATGCTTATAAAGGGTGTTTTTTATAGACGTATAGAACTTTAAATTGCAATAAAACAACGATGGATTATTCGACTGACATGAATTTTATTTATCCGAAAGATAATCTTGTGGCATTACATTTTATATATGATTTCTGGCATATGACCGCCACGGCTGGCTCGGTTGTAGTCCAATCTGGACGTCCAATTTTCGATGACTTTTTCCAACGTTTGTGGCCGTATATCGGCAATAACACGGCAAATGTTGTCTTCCAAATGGTCAAGCGCTTGTGGCTTATCCTCATAGACCAAAGACTTTACATAGCCCTACAGAAAGTAGTCTAACGGTGTTAAATCACAAGATGTTGGAGGCAAATTCACAGGTCCAAAACGTGAAATTAGGCGGTCACCAAACGTGTCTTTCAATAAATCGATTGTGGCACGAGCTGTGTGACATGTTGCGCCGTCTTGTTGGAACCACAGCTCCTGGACATCATGGTTGTTCAATTCAGGAATGAAAAAGTTAGTAATCATGGCTCTATACCGATCACCATTGACAGTAACGTTCTGGCCATCATCGTTTTTGAAGAAGTGCGGACCAATGATTCCACCAGCCCATAAAGCGCACCAAACAGTCAGTTTTTCTGGATGTAACGGTGTTTTGACATACACTTGAGGATTAGCTTCACTCCAAATGCGGCAGTTTTGTTTGTTGACGTAGCCATTCAACCAGAAGTGCGCTTCATCGCTAAACGTAGTAGTGCGCGATACGTATTCCGCACAGAACCATTATTTTCGAAATAAAATTGCACTATTTGCCAGCGTTGTTCAGGCGTGAGTCTATTCATGATGAATTGCCGAACCAAACTGAGAATAAATCACTTGACAGCTGTTAAATCGGTCGCCATCTTGAACAGTAATGCCAACTTAAAGTTCTATACGTCTATAAATAACACCCTTTATAAGTATTAAAAATGAATATGTATGAGATTATAAGAGGTAACCTTTGTTATTTTATTTTAATTTTTGTAGAAAAGAGCAAGTTAGGATTATTGATATGAAGAAGTCTTTAGCCCTGAATAACTAATGGTAGTCGTTTAGACCAACACGGTTTACTTTTTTTTTTGTTTTGTCGTATGAAAGTAGTTGAAATAATTTAAAATCTGATGTTGCTTTAGACGCCTGTGTGATGTGCATTGATTAAACGGTATATTAGCGTTTGTAAAAGAGAGGTTTATGATAAAGATTCTTGGCCTTTCCAAAGTAATTCAGAAAGCCATGCTTTGAAAGATCCCCCTAGAAAAGGAGAAGGTAGTGTTTTAGTGGAAACATCATATGACGCAGTTACGATGGCTACTGTAAGTGTGAAGGAATTTTCAACTCTACCTCAACCGCCCAGAAAAGAAAGTTGCGTTGTCAAACGACTAACATTAGACTTAGTGTAATATTTATTTTTAGTATGTAAAGAAATGGCAGCATCCAGATTATTGAAAGAATATTGGCCCTGTCTGATAATGATGAGGATTTTAAATTTAGTTCTTTCTTTATCGAATGAAATTGTGCAGTTTTACCGATTCTTTTGAGGAATTAAAAGCTGAAAAAAATGATGAAAATTTTGTTGCTAAGCCAGCTCAAGATTACGTAAAACTGATAAAATAGATTTGAGCAGAAAACATAGATCATGTATTAACATATTACATCAAGCTAGAATTTCAACTATTCTTTGTAAAGATACATATTACTGACCCTTTAGAAGTATTCAAGCTACTTATAATGGACGAAATTCTCGATATAAGGGTACGCTACATCAACACAGAAATATAAAAATGAGAAAAATTCAATACTATAGAATTCGACACTGAAAAACCAACTAATTAAATAGACAATATGCGGCGAAAACAAAGTTGAGCTTTGCACCTGTTATGGTAAAGGTTAGGATTAAACTTCACTTAAATTTTTTTAAATTAAATTAATGAAGTAGACGACGCTGATCACAATTTCTTCAGATGCTCCCGATGGATTGAAGAACGCACAGAATTGTAGAACTTAGATGGGAAATAACTACCTCAAATTTTGCGAAGATGATGAATGCAATGTATCGAACTGGAGCGCGTTGTCACAATACTGTGAACATATTCTCAAGACGAAGAAACCTACACTGGATGACGCGGACTATCCAAACAAGAGAAGTAGGAGTAAATGATTCGAAAAATAGTATAGTATAGACGCAGACTGATATAAGATGATGGTATTAATAGCACGCTGAATTCACCCCGAAGTAATGCAAAAGCGGTCATAAGGTGAAAACAAGTCCGAGGAGATAAAAGGGGTTTTGGTCCGTATACATGGTGAAGCTGACATTTCAAGCGATGTGTCCCAAAAAAAGGTAAATTAGTGACTGTAATTTACTAAAGCAAGAAGCCTTTTATGAATTTATTTATATTTTGTATTTTTTATGTCAGTAAGAAAATGTGATGTAACTGAGTATCATTAATTTAAAAAAAAAAAAGGGAAATATATAAGCACAGCTAGAACGCTTTGTTTTTTGTTTTAAAAAATTGATAGCTATTGTATATTTCTTTTAAATAACTTTTGCACTCCTGGCTGCTAAGATGCAGTTTTCAGCGCTGGAAGCGTCGTTGTGATTAGCGTGAAATTTTTGCTAACAATTCTAAAGCTATGATAGCACCTAGCAAATATTAGC